>JAOEGL010000001.1:158946378-160146378 GCA_034509955.1 Urosaurus nigricauda | reverse complement strand
ACCTGTGGAGGAATTGAGAGACTCTTGGATGGATTGTCTCTTAGGTGTTCGAAAGAGTCCAGGAACCAAGCTTGGAGGGGCCTGAATCTGAGGCGTGCCAGGTAGGTCACTGCCGTGGTTGAGGCTAGATAGCCCAATAGCCTCTGAATGTCCTTCGCTGTCGTTCGTTGGGTGCGGAGAATATAGCGAAGCCGGTCCCAGAGGGCTTCCGCCCGTCTGGTTGGTAGATAGGCACGACCCATAACAGAGTCCAGGGACGTCCCTATGTAGTCTATCACCCCACTGGGTGAAGGATAGATTTGGGTAAGTTGATAGTAAGTCCCAGGTCGTTGAGGAGGTCCAGAGTGCACTGGATGTCCTGGTAGAGCTGTGCTTTGGAGGATGACACCAGAAGCCAGTTGTCTAGGTAAGGGAAGATCTTTATGCCTTGTAGTCGAAGATGGGAGATGACCACTGCCATACATTTTGTGAGCACATGAGGAGCAGTGGAAAGGTCGAAGGGAAGGACGGTACAGTGGTCCCCCAGGTTACGAAAACCCCGGGGTACGAAAGAGCTGGGGCCGGCAAAACGGCCCCGGGTTACGAAAAAAAACCCGGGTTGCGAAAAAAAAACGCACGAAATTCAAAAGGTGAAAAGTTTTTCCCTATACTTACAGTGGTCCCCCGGTTTGCGAACTTTTTCAGCTTACGAAAGTGGTGCTGGAACGAATTACTTTCGTAAACCGGGGGACCACTGTATACTGAAAGAGATCTCCGTCGACAGCGAAGCGAAGAAACTTCCAATGCTAGGGCCTGATACTGATGTGAAAATAAGCATCCTTCAAATCAATGGACGCGAACCAGCCCCCTTGATGTAGGAATGGAAGAATGGTCACCATTTTGAATTTGTGAGGTGAGATGAAGTAGTTGACACCTCTCAGGTCCAGAATAGGACGAAGACCGCCTCCTCTCTTTAGGACGGTGAAGTACCTGGAGTAAAAGCTGTGACGCCTGCAGCTTGCTGGAATACGTTGAATGGCTCCTTTGTCAGAAGGGAGGAAATCTCCTCTAGAAGAGGAGGAAAAAAGGGAGTAGAACAAAAAACGCCACTTGGTGGAATACTTGAGAATTCTATGGCGTAACCCAGGCAGATGATGGTAAGCACCCAAGAGTGAGCTGATCGGCGCCTGTTCTTGTAGTGGCGTAGTCTGGGGGCATGGAAAGAAGTGACTGGCAAAAGAAAGGTGGGTGTCGCCTCCAAAGTCCCATCAAAAGTGAGGTTTGGAGGGCGGCTTCCTGGAGGACTGCTGCTGCTGCTGTCCTTGCCTCTGTTGTTGCTGATGCTGCTGTTGAGGCTGTCTATAGGGTCTCCTGGTGTAGGGCTGGGCCTTATAGGTGGAGGATGGAGCAGACCTGGATCGAGTAAAACTTGACGCTTGAGGTCTCTGATGCCAGGATTGGCCAGTCGAAGGTTTGCCTGGAGTCAATCCAAGTCAATCCAAGTTGGGTGGTTTCGACACAGTGGTGGAAGTCGGCGGAGGTGGAGAGACGGCTCTATACTCATCCCGATCTCGGTTCGGGGAACAGGATCGAGACTTCTGATATGAAAAGGGGTCGCACTAGGGATCCCGTACGTAATACCTGTCTCTATAAGATGGAGAGTAGGACCGGTAAGACGGGTGTCGTTCTCTCCAGTAGGACTCCGCTCGATGTCGAGCCAAGAACGAGGCCGACAAGTGAGGCGAGTCAAAATAGTGCTCCTCATAGGGCTCGGGAGACCTTCCGGGTGGAGGAGACGGGAACCTGAGCCTGTAAATCCTCTCCGAGGAGGCCATAATTTCTTTTGGAGGGACATCAGCAGGGGGCAGAATGGGTGACACCATCGAGGCCGAGGTTGAGGCCAAGAGAGGTGGTGTGGATGCCAAAGTCGACACAGGCTTCAATAAAGGTTCCAGGGTCTCCGGCGCCGAGTCGAGTACAGTGACCAGGGCCGGGAGGTTGGCTGTTGGGGTAGCCACCGGCTTCAAGAACAACATGGCCAGGTCTACTTGAACTGCAGCCGACACCACAGAAGCCGGAACCTCCTTAGCCTTGTGCTTCTTCATCTTCAGCCTGTCCCCTTCTTGGGACGAGGAGCGTTTCCTGTGCTCTCGAGTAGGCTCTTCCAGGCGAGACATAGATTCCTTAATACAGCGAGTCGGGGCTGAGGAAACCATTGACGTCGAGGCAGAAGTTGTCGAGGTCGAGGGTGCTTGTGTCAAGGTCGAGGCGGTCGAGACGATTCTTTGGGAGAACTTCGGGATCTTCGGAAACTTGGAGACAGGGAGCCGCCCCAAAGGATCTGCTTGAGATTCCGAAGCCTGGGAGACCGACAGGGCCTTCTCCCAAAGGTGAGCCTTCAGTCTATCTGCCCTTTGGTGGAGCGTGGCAGGGTTAAATGCCTTGCAATGCCTGCATTTCTCCGGAATGTGGGTGCTTGCAAGGCAAAGGATGCACTTAGAGTGTCCGTCCACTACTGGGATCTTATTTCCACATTCGGAGCATTTCTTGAAGGGGGCGGCCATAAGAGGCCGACAACTTGCAAGGGGGCCCGTCATGGCCAGAAACCTCGAAGAGTCAAAAACAATTCAAACAAGTCCATGGGGCAGCTCAAGGAGAATAACAACAAGGAGGTTTAAAATAAGAAAAATAAAGGAAAAGAAAAGAAAACAGTGGAATCTATTCAGCCTTTCGTTGAACGAAGAGCAATCCAAAGGAGATGTTTCTCTTGCGGCAGATGAAAGTGAACTGAAGGAGGAGCTAGATTGGCGGGATTGGGCATGCTCAGGGAGAGGGAGGGGCGGGCTTCCGCCAACCTGCTCAGCTTTTCAGCATTCCGGATGGAGTGTCTGTGCAGGTGCAAACCCTATTGTGTGAGACACAGAAACCACGAAGAAGAATAACAAATTTTGATATAAGCTGAGGGTAAAATTTAAGAGACAGGGTTTTAAGTGGAGGGGAAAAAAGAGAAGCTTGGTCATCAGAGGAAATGCAAGGAGGAGTTGGAGGAGGAGGAGTAAAGGTTTGGAGATCAGCTTGAAAGTGGAAGTGAAATGGGGAAATGCAAGGAGGAGGAGGAGGCGGTTTGGAGAGCAGGCTGCAAATGGAGGGGAAATGCAAGGAGGAGAAGACGAGGGAAAGGTTTGGAGATTGGACTGAGAAGGGAATCACCACATACACTTGAACTCATGTCTCGCAGCTCTCTCAGCAATCACTGCCGAGCTACAGAAAGTGGGGCACCGGGGCTGCTTTTTAAAGGACCTTTATGAGTAATACTACTGTTTATTGTAGCTGATTTCAACCCATGGCATCTGTATTGACCTGTATATAAATTGACCCCAGATTTTAGGGGCAATTTGTGGGCATAAATTTCTCGATTTATAGTCTGGATTAGAGGATACATAGGGAATATGAAAGTCTCCCAATTTCCACTTATTAGGTAACAGCTGCTGCAACCAACAGGGCCTATTCCCGTCAATCAGAACGTGGCTGACATTTTCACCCTCCCTTGTGCAAGTGATCTGACTTGCAACAGGCAGAAAAGGGCCCCTATCAGATGCTTCCCAAGTGACAGGGGAACAGACCTTCACTGAACGCAGTGACTGCTGCCCAGTAAGTATGGACTGGGGAGGTTGGGCTGGGATTCACTATGAAGCTACATAACTTCCATGGTTATTGTGGCCAATATATGTATGTGTTGAATGGCTATGCTCCAGGAAAGTCAGCAGGATTTTTAAGTCCAAGGGTCCTGCACATAATACTGTTGACAGTTATATATATCTCAAGTGGATCACTGATTACATAACCAAAAGTCGCAGGTTAAATCAAAGTTTTTTCCAAACAGAATTGTAAAAATGCCTACTTTCATTGAATATTACACCCCAAAAATTCTTATTTCAAAAATTAAACTGGAATAGGCTGTTTTATTCATCAAGATTTGTCTCACCTGCCAATGTCCCTGACGAACGGCACAGAAAAGTGGAGGTATCCCTCTCCTATTAGTTCTTGTTACAAGAGCACCATATTCGAGTAATAATTCGCATACTTCCAGTTTTCCTCTCCCAGCAGCAGCAGTCAAAGCTAAAATGAAATAGAAGATTTTAGTTTACCAGATTTAAGAGTGAACAGATAAAGGGAGGAATTAAGCTAATAGTATTCAGTGTGTTACTATTGATTATATTTGTTTAATACCAATTAAAGGTTTTCTTCCCCACCATCCCCAATAATCTGAATTCTAGGTACTAAAATGTCCATACATTCCAATGTAAGACACAAAGTGCAGAGTCAAATAATACCACTGAAATCTCTCCCCCACACAAACACCCTTTAATAGAAAATTTCACTCAGAACGAATTAAAAACTTTTCTAATTTTTCTTTCGGTAATGCAAGTATATATAAGAAGTAGACTTTCAAAAAGAAACAAACAAGGTGGGAACTGACATTCAGGATTGCTCAGTTTGTTTCAGGGTTATATTAAAGATTTAGGCTCAAAACAATTTGAAAGTTGCCTTTTTATTTTTGAATTTGTAATTACTAGCAACTTAAGATGAAGAATAGCCACTGTTACAGAAACAAAACAGTTGACTCTTATCTCTCTATCACTCACAGTTTCTGGGCTCAAGAGGGTCACTCATAATACAAAAACAATGTTCTCAAGTATACCATATTTGGAAATATGCAAGACTGAAAAACAGCTTGTGGTGAAGCTTAAACAAACAAGATCCTCTGCTATATGCTCTTGCTGAAAAATGCTGTTCATTCTGCTGGAAAAGCCTACCTCTGATTTGTCTAATATACTCTGCAACAGCATGCCCCACTCTGACTTTAAAAAATAATAATTAAATGAACAGCTAAACAAGCAACTGATGCAAAATGAAAAACATGAGAACAACCCATGAAGGCTAGAGAAAAATTAATAATCTTTGGCAGATCTTTGGTCTATTGCCAGGAACGTTGAGGGAAGTGGTAACTTGGGGTGATAGAGAAGAAAGTTTTGGAGACAGGGTAAACACAATTAGCTGGAAACTGCTGTAAGAAAATATAGTAAGATAATCTGACTAATAGGTTTTGTTACATCTGACATGGCATTTCAATAGCATTCCTGTTTCATAGACACTAAATTTTGGGGGTGGGCAGGCCGAGGTAGCTTCTTTCACAATGGTGTGAAAGATTTCAATGCTGCAATTTCAGACTACACATTCTAGCAAAAGGAGAAAGCCTCCCAACTGGTAGTGGCTGGCTATTTCCTTCTCATCTCAGGCAGGATTTTCTAGCATTGCCTGAAGATGCCCAGGAAGTGAACCTGGGACTGTTTGCATCTGCATGCAACATACATGTTCTGCTACTAAGCAAACTTCTTTCCCCAGTGTTGGTCTTCTGAGTAAACTATAAGCATCTGCTAAAATATATATCCATTACAAGAGTTGTGTAGTAAGATAGAATATGTTTTCCCAGTCAGGCAACTTGGAAGCAAGTCTCACATATTTCAATGGGATCTATGCCCAAGGAAGCCTACAGAATTGCCCAGTGTGCATCTTGTTAAGGTGGGAAAACTAGCTAAATATATCTGTGTTTTCTCTTACTGATCTGATGCCTCTAATGACATGAAGCAAAGGTCAGCAGTGCATTCACCATTTAAGAGAGAGGTGAATATCAATGTCCTCATCTAATTCTCAGTGATCTTCTAATTTGTCAACTTCAAACTTTTTTACTATTTTGATACATCCTACAAGACTGTAGAATATCTTTGAGAATACGACCACAGTTGGTTCTAAGTAGTGCTGCGTAAATATTCCAACCATGGGCTCAGTATAAACCTTATCAAGCAACCACATTCTCTCTTAAAATAACTTTTGACGGAGGGAAAAGTCTGAAAAAATTATCATTAAAAGACTTGCCAAATCTGCAAGAAAGTAATATTCATTACCAAGATAACTGGGTAGGCCACAAACAAAGGGGAGTACAAGGATCAAGAATCCCTGTTGGTGAATTATGTAGGTACAACAAGGATATATCCACATAAGTACTTTTTGGAAGGAGATATCCAGTACCTCTTCATGCAAGGCCATCATCCTGGTGCACAACAACTGGGGTGCACTGGTGGCAGCGTAACCTCCCACACACCTTTCACTGGCAGCACATGTGCACCTAGCTTCTTCGGGCTGCTGTAGAGGAGCTCAAATGGGCCTGGATGAACCAGTAGTTGGCAAGATGGAGCTACACCTTGCACATCCGCACACCCCATTGTTGTTGCATACCAGGCAAAGTAGCCAGGCAGAAGGAGCCAGTATGATGGCAGAAGCCTAGGCTCCACCAGCATCATGCAGGACCTCAGCTACTGTTTTCAAAATAGAAACGTAAATATAGAAAGGGATAAAGATATATGAGACAGAACAACTTACTGTAAGAAAGCAAGTCTATTCTGTAGCTGTGCATGAGAGACAAAAGGGTTTGCATGTTGTGTGTGCATTAGGCACCTGTTAACATTATATTGCTGTTGTTTTATCTTCTAAACCCTTGAGGTAAGAGCATGGGGGTGCAGAGAAATTGGGGATTGGGAGTGTAGGGGGGTTTCTCCTGACTACATATGGTACCACTGAGTATCTTCCCATTCCAGCAAACAACCCACATTTGACCTCCCAAACACAGGTTGGAAAACAATTTTGCACCCTAATGCTAACTTAAAACACGGTGATGCCTCTTCTTCATGTTCAGTATGCTACATTCCTTTATTTTAAAAAAATAAAATAAAATTCTTGACAGAGGATACACTATCCATCTGCTTTCAGGCCACAAAACATTAGAACTTAATTATATTCATGGGTCAAGATGACACTGCCATTTAAATATATGCAAAGGCTACATAAACTTCATTTATCCATATAAATTTCCATTCATCTCTTCTCATCAAGACTCAGAACAAAATGAGTATTATACATGTCAAAAAAGCAAGAAAGTCAAACAAAGGAAGCAAATGTGCATTACCAGAGCAGGTTTTAAAATATACTGCAATGGTTTTTCTAAGACAGGTTTATGTATACCAGAAGGTGACAGAACAACATTAAAGAATTAAGTCCTCCACTTATGCTCTTGAGTTTTAGTATGTACACTACATAGCTGAGCTCTGAACTATCAATGCCACACTTGAGTGTACGCCATACACCCAAACTGTTCACTAGAGATATTTTCACAACTAAACCTTGACACGGATAGATTGTTAAAATATTTCATAAAAATATATTAACAGACCAGGATCAGATTTTCAACACATTAACTAAGTTTCTTTACATGGGCCTGCCACTTTATCCAATTTGACTGCTAACAGAAGCTTCAGCTCTTTGGCTGCAATATGCATTGCTCCAAACCCATACTTATTGCCCAGCCACTCTCCTCGGATGATCTATATTTTCTTACTTTGGAAAATAAAAGAAAAAAATCTCACTCTCACACATACCTGTTTCTCCCCACAGTGTATCCGTTTCATTGATGTCAATTTTAGGCTCCTTTTCAAGCCTTAAAAGAAAATGAACCACCTGACAAGGGGAGGAAAATATTAATCAGAAGCTAATTAAAAACAAACCAAGGACAGCCAAATATTGAATCAGATAGTCATGGGACTTGACTTTCTGTAGAACTTCATTAGTGGTGAATGATGCCTGTGTAAGCAGTGAATTTCAGCAAACAGAACATAGCTACTTATCATGAAGGTTCTTTTTCTACAGTAATGGGGAGGAGATGGATCTTGCTCATTCCATGCACTTACAATGGGTCTTGCTTGTTCCATGCACTTCCAAGCCAGGGCTTAATAGTCATCAATCCATTTCTCCACCTTAAGTGGGAGAGCTAATCCTTCCCCCCAGTGATGGCATACCAAGCTCCAGACCAAAAAGGGGTATGAAACACAAGAGAACACAACCAGCAACAGAACCAAATACCAAAACCCAACAGACACAGCAATTACCCACCAACAATAGTGAGAAGGATTTCCTCCCCACTACTGCAGAAAGGAAATCTTTACCGCAAGTGCAAAAGTTCCACTTTCCTGCAGTGTAAGGAGAGGATCCTTATGATGGGACATACTCAAGTAGTCATCCTACTTGGACAGGCAAACTGTGAAAAAATATACTCACAGAAACATCACCTCCTGCAAAACACATCTACTAAAAGCCACATTTACACATGCAAATTTGTCAGTCCTATAATGTCATACATTGGGCCCTTGGTATCCGCTGAGTTTGGTTCCAGGACCCCCTGTGAATAACAAAATCCATGAATGCTCACGTCCCATTAAATACAATGGCATAGTAAAATGGTGTCCCTTATAAAAACTGGAAAATCAAGATTTGCTATTTGGAATTTATACTTTTTTCGAATATTTTCAAGTCATTACTCCTCATTACTGCTTGAATCCGTGGATAAAAAATCCATGGATAAGAAAGGCCAACTGTATAAAGGACAATGGAGAAACCCAAGTAGCTGCCTTGTAAATTCAAGGAAGCAGCTGTGGAAAAGGCAGCACAAGTAGCCACACCACATGTGGAAAGTGCCGGTATCCCCTCAGGAAAAATAAAAGAACTATGAGAACATGCCAATTCAATAAAAGAGTCAAAAGCTTCACCTCACCTTCTGAGGTGAATTGCTGCGTCTCAGGCACAAGGAGGCCTCCAAAAGTTATTTATAAATGATTGGTTGCTGGAGTGTTGCTACAGCCCTGTCCTAATCTGTGCAAGGAAGGACAGAACTGGTGTGTGTGTGTGTGTTAGGGGCTAATTCTCACTTAAGGTTAAGAAATTTACTGATAATTATTAAGCCACAGCTTGGAAGTGTGTGGGAGGAACAAGATGCTGTAAGGATCCCCTCCCCACAATGCAGAAAAAAGGATTTAATACATATCAACAATTACTCATTTAGTATAGCACTACTTGGTATAGGAGAGGTGCATTGTTATCTTCAAGACAGGTTTCAGACATTTAGAAGACAAGATACACCCAAATCAATGGTCAAAAATCAATATATTTCTTAATTCATGATTACATGGTAAAATATCTTAAAACAACTCCTCAAGACACAAAAATAATAGTGTAATCAACAAAAGGATGAAGAAAACAAACAAATTTGATATCAATATTGTCAGAAATGTTTGCAAGGATTCTATGTTATCTGTTATGCTATGTAACTTTACACATACATGAAGGCATATGGCCCAACATGATTTGGGTGAATGGTTGTTAAGAATGAAAGAGAAACAATCTAAGTTGAGGAACATGAAATCCTAACTGTCTTCTGCACAGTACCAAGGAAAATATTTTTAAGGAAAGACAAAGTTGAAAGAAATTGACTTTAATCTTTTAGTTTTTTCATTTCTACAGCAAAGTCAATCTGTCACAGCAACCAGTGCAGAATTCAGCAACATTGTGCAAATACTGTTATAAAACAACACAGGCTAAATGTTTGCATGCTGAGATTAATTACAGAAACAATGAGCATGGCTTTTGCATCTTCTCAGACAAATGGGGAATACAAATGCATTTCAAGAAATTAATAACTGTCAAGTACTCCATTATGGCAATGTGACTCTTTATGGCTATATTGTCAAGACAGAAATCCTACTACAGTTTTTCCTCTCTCAAATATAGGCTTTGCTAGAGCTACAGTAGCATCCTGTTTGAAGCATGTGGAGCAGAAAACCCTACCAAGCAGGCTGGGATCATTACACACCAACGCCTTACAATACCAGAACCTTTCTCATAGTCAGGGATACAATTGCTCTACTGATACACAAAAGCTGTAACAGGGGAAATGAGAGATTAGGAAATGTTCTAGCAACTGCCAAATGATCTGCATTGCTTGCTTTATGGTACACAGAGGTGACTGTTCTCAACATCTATTCTGCAAGAGGAAGCACTGTTTTCCTCATCAGCAAGATAGCAGGCACCCCAAGAAGCAGAGGAACAAGGAACTGGGGCTGGCTTGTATGTCTCCGCGGCTTAGAGTAGGAGTGGGCAACATGTGGCCTGCAACATATGCCCCCGTCTGTTTTTGTGGTATCGCCGCTCCTCGTTTTGCTTTGGGTTCTCCTCTTCTCCTTCCAAGAGCCCAGGCGGAAGACTCGAGGCTTCTTTTAATTTCACTATCCTTGAACTCCAAACCAGGGCTGAAGGTTTGTAACAAATCAGCTAGTTTAACAAGCCAGATCACAATTTCAAATTGGTTTTTAAACTGACAAAGATTTTGTTACAACCTCTATATGAAGCACTATATCTGGTCTGGATGACATGACATGTAGTGGAGAGAAAAAGGAAACTGTCAAAATCCTCCTTTCCTCATGGAAACTGTTGGGACACAGCATTCCTTGTAGTAGCTCCTTTCTGCTCATGCCTCTTTCACTAAGCCATGATGTAAGCAGCATGTGCAAAGTGGGCCATTATGTTTTATAACCTTTGCCTTATGGAAATGTATTGGAGTTTTGTTCGTATCCAACTTTATGTTGGCTGTGAGTGTAGTCCCCTGTCCATTAATGGAAAAGAAACAAGTAAGCAATGCTTTCAAGCAAAGAGAGGTACAAGAAAACTACCTGACAATGTCCCATGCTTGAAGATGCTGTAAGAGCCTGCTGAAGTGCCTGCCGCTTGGTTAGTGAACTCTGCTGAGGGGAAGAAGTTACCCAATCCATGTTGAACAGGTATTCAAGAATATCGGAATGGCCTCTTAGTGCACTGTGAACCAAAGCACACTGTCCCTTTTTATCCAGGTGATCAATCTGTATTAAAAGGGGCAGGAGTGCAACAACAAAAAGGAAAATCATTAATGGTAAACAAACTGAGAGTTTTCTTCCACCAAAGAACAAACATATTTGGCTGAATTGACAAGGTATAAAAAATTGGCATCCCTTTGCATGATTCTGCTTATTATCATCATTATCATTCCAATACCCTGCTTCACCCCACAGACTAGGACCCAAGATGACATAGTAATCAAAAATAATGTTTGGAAAGTTTGACCAAAACTATGCAAACTAATATCACTTAAGTATTTTAGAACATTAAAGTCATGATGCTTTAAAAAAAAACTCAGGGAATTTTTTTCCCTGCCAGCACTCTAAGAAGACATGGAAACATTTTTTTCTTCTAATAGCTTAACAGAGAATCACAATGGCCAGAATTCTATTGGTGACATGCTGACATAACATGAAGTTACACAGGACTGTTTCCTCCTGGTGGCACTGTGGAAGGAGGTATTCAGTTCGTCTGCAGACAATGTTCTTTCTCCCTCCCTGGAAGGCAGCTTTGATTAGGGCTGGAGCAGTATTAAATGGCTAGGGGAGTATGCTCTGGGACTTCTAGTGGGGCAGAGAGGAGTATCCACAGACAACTGCATATACTGAGTGTTATGCTCTTCCCATTCAATGTAGGACTGGACTCATAATCTTTTCATTCTTTTTCTTTAATGTGTTTTACCATATTCATTTAGAACAGTGACTCTATTACAACAGAAATCGAACAGCAGTTACATGGTTACTTGCAGAAATGTCATAAGACCCATGCATGGCATTAAGTTAAACACATGATGGCTGCTCAACAGAAAAACTTCATACCAGCCAGCTTTCCCTCCCTCTTCACAATACACAGATGTTCTGCATTCCTCCACACTCTCACCAGCACATCAATTGATGTGCAGTTAAGTAAGGTCTGGCTTAACACTAAACAACCACGAAGTTGTGTATTCTTCCACCATATGCACTGCAAGTATCATGTCAATCTTTCATCTAGCATAGAAATTTTTCATTCAAATGCATGAACCTAAGGCATTGTGATGACTCAGGCTACACACTCCATCATTGCCACAGAGAAAGTATACACAGAAAAGGTTTCAAGTAACTCCTCTGTAATTGTAATAATAATAATAATAATAATAATAATAATAATAATAATAGACCAAAGAAAAAATAATCTGAACTGTGCTGGTCATGTCTGCGGACAACGTAAGAGTCACCAAACATTATCATGCAATTTCAGAGGACCAGCAAATAACCATCTATTATATATTTTTTCCACACTATTTGGCAGGCCAAATATTGTTGCAAACAATAAAAATTTGGTATTATAATATATATTGAAACCCATACAGAATAATATATTATTTATATATATTATATATTATAATATTTTAAAACCCATACACAAGAAGTTATCAAAATTGCATTATAATCATAATTATTATACTTCATAACCACAGAAGCCACACACAACAGCAATATTCTACCTGTATCTTGCAGAATGATCTGACAGCACATTTGAGGTTACTGAATGCATTTCAAGTTCCATCTCTTAAACCCTTAGGGCAGCACAGTCATCTCCTAACCCTCTTGGCTGCAGTAGGGCCCATATTTCAGCTACATTTGTCTCCTTTTCCCACTCCTTAATTTTGTCTACAACATGGCACATTTCAGAGTGTGCCAGCATCCTTCTCCCAAGTATGGTGCAGACCAATGTCAGATTAGTCATTTACATCCTCCATTTTTTAGGCCATCACTTGACGTGGAAAGAGTATCTATCTATTTATCTATCTATCTGGATTAATAGAGCAAAGAGTTTATCTTGCTTCAGCTCCTGCCTGAAAGCTATATAGAACAAAAGTACTCTTCACAGATCCTGGTGTGGAGCTTACCTTTGCTCCTTTTTTGCATAGAAGTGAAACTATGTGCATGTGACCTGCAGCTGATGCACAGCAAAGTGGGGTCATCCCATTCTCAGATGCACCATCAATTGAAGCACCAAATTCTAGTAAGAGAAGAACCACTTCTTCATGACCAAGATGAGACTGAACACATAATATTGGAGCATTATTGAGAACTTCTGTTCTGTAGTTTACATTAGCACCACCCAAAATCAACAGACGACTGACCTAGAATTAAAAAAAGAGAGAGAGAGAGATTGAAAAGAGGTAGATATTATGTTTCTGAAATACTTTTGTTTTACACATTATATATGATTTTTCAACTAATGGATAAAATCAATACAGACTCATGTGAAAAATGCTTCACTCATCCCCATTCACTGTGGCTGAATGGCAAACAGCATTTATGTTTTGATGACATGCATGGGTTGTAATCAGTGGCTGGGGCAAAGAGAAGGCAACTTGCACAACCACTCCTGCTGCAGCTCTGAAAACCCTCTCCAGAAGGCAGGAGTGTGGGGTGCTGACCACTGCAGGCTATGTCTTATTGGGCCTGCAGTGGAAAGGAGGAAGAGCCCAAAATTTGGCAGGACAACCTCAAACAAATGGAAGGGGGAAGAAAGTACCGAGAAAGAAATAGATCAGCTTCAGAAGCTGTCTCCTACGTGCACAAACCATATACACTGCATTTGTACTGAGGACTCAAAAAAGCATTCAGGATTTCCTGTATCCTTTCTATTCTCTTTCTTACTGTGTTGTATCACACTTTCCCAGATTCCTTTTCCTGTCATAACTAAAACTCATAGTAAATTTGGTTTTCCCATCCTAATTTTGATGTTCTTTATAATCCTTAAGATATCAAGTTATCTCCATTATGGATTCAGTTATGGGAGGCAAGGAAATAATAGTGACATAATGACCGAACAGTGTCACATATAACAGAAGATGTATGTTAATAAGCTTTGTGTCTCTTGGTAAGGAAAGGGAAAGGAAGTGGTTTGAAATAGATTTATCTGGAAATGATGGAAACATGTATAGAAGGGGTGGTGGGGAAAGGGAATATATAAATGTTTGTATGTGATATATGAATTGAAGAAACAGATTATTTGGAAGATTGTGTTGTATGTTTTAAAAATGTAATAAAAATTATTTTTAAAAAAAGCATTCAGGATGTAGCCCAATGACTGCTATCCTAATGTCACTAGTGCCACCATAACATCCTCCAGGGCACTCTGGAGCATCAGCACAGGTTGTAGGACAGAACACAATTTGCACAGCATCCCAACAAGATTCCACCCACAGAAGAGCAAGTTGGTTTGGTGCCAAAATCAAAATATCATTTGTGAGCAAATGCCACATTCCTCTTTTGCTGTGCAAACATCTCTCTCATATTCAATAGCCATGGCTTAAGTAACTTAATGGACAAGAAAACGAACTTTCATACCAGCATTTCTCTCAGAGTAATTGCCACCACACTGTTACTTATTTATAGTCATAGGGTTAAAGTTTTGCAAACACAAACAGGAAATGTACTGTAATGAAATATACATGCTTCTTTCCTTTTTTAAAACAACAACTAGTTACTGTAACTTTCCAAACCTTGTGCCTACTCTCCACTATGGAGGCTCTGGTCCCAGATATATGCCAGGACTGTAGAAAAGAGGGCAAGCTGGTTATTGTGTTCAAGCAGAGCAAATTATGAAGGAGCACTCAGACTAACAGGCAGAGTGATTTAAGTGCTAACTGGTAACTTCTGCAGGAAAAGAGTTGTATTACAGTATTTTTCTACTGAAATGCAAAACAAATTTGCTTAGTTTTCTAATTAGAAATATTCACTATCTATACAGAAGATACACTACTCTTCATGCTCAGCATTAAAGGTTCAAGACTATAACTACTGAAATTTGAAATATACAGGATCCATTGCTTTCTTACCTTTACATTTGGAGTATAGAGATTTCGTAAAGAGGCAAGAGCTGCTGACAAACCATCAGTACTATACCCAATCCACAGAGCTTGAAGATGACTGGAAGAAATTCCAGTTTTTTTACTGAGTCCCTAGAAGATAAAGCAGGTACCTGCTGTGATAAATTTGCTAGGTACATTGAGGAGAAAGTCTGTTGCATCACAGTGTCTGCAGAGATGTCCAACAGTGCATCTGGTCAAATTTCTTGTGATAAATTTCATTTGCTCTGTCTTGATAACGTGGAGGTGTCTGATACTTTGAAATAAGCTACAGTGCACCAGCTCCTGAGGAAGACTTCACTGGACCTGGAGATTTGTGAGAACTACCATGTCATGATCAATATCCCCCTTTTGGACAAGATAGTCACTGTGTGGTGCCTAGGCGACTTCTTCCAGGGAGCAGATTACCTGGAATCACTTTACTCCAGGTGAAAGACAGTGGGAATGCTCCCTTATTGATCACCCGAGATTTCTTGGTGGCCTTTGATATCTCTGACCACAGTATTCTACTGAAGAAGTAGCATCCCATCTGTAGGGTGCAAATAGGAAGCACTGTGTTACAGTGGTTCAACTTTTATCTACAGGACACTCCCAGTTCCAGAGAGTGACACTGCAGGTCTCCTATTCTATTCCATGGTTAATACGCTGTGGGGCACACACCTTCTATCCAATCCCCCAAGCTGTTCAACATTTATATGAAACTGCTCAGTTGTTTGGGAGTTTGGTGACACCAGTATGCTGACAACACTCAGCAACACTTCTTGTTGTTAGCCAACTGGAGCTATACAGGTGCTGGACTAGTGCCTGGATGCTGTAATAGACAAGAAAATAGCCAACAAACTGAAACTATATCCTGGTAAGATGAAGACCCTTGGTGCTTTTTGAGTCTGGGAATTTAGTAAACAAACGGCCCTTCTCCACTGAAGAAGTAGGCAAATAGCTTGGGAGTATCCCTGGATTGATCTCTATCATTGGAGGGCCAGATAGACTTCATGAATCAGAGTGCCTGGGGTCAGATTCAACTAGTCTGCCAGTTATGACCTTTCCTAGACAGGGATAACCAGGCTACAGTAGTTCATGCACTAGTAATTTCTGGATTGGACTACTATAATCTATGGTTCTTGAAGATGACAGAGAGGGTGCAGCTAATGCAATATCCAGCAGCTAGATGCTGATGAGAATACTCATGACACCCATTTTAAAGTAATTAAAATGGACTGAACTGAAGGTATTGCTGATGACATTTAAATGGCTTAAAGGGCTTGGGACTTTGATACCTGAAGAAGCATTGCTTCCTACAAGTGAGCACTGGGTGCTGAGATCTGCTGTAGGGGCTCTCCTCTGGGGTCATGGAGAGAGACATTTCTGTGATGCCCTCATTATGGAATGCCCTCTCCTTGAACACCTGACTGAAACTGATGCTAGTGCCAAGTTAAAACATGGATTTTAAGGAAACAGGGAATATGTCTAAGGAACATGTCTCAAATTTGTACAGATACATGGCTTAAAATTGGTTTTTAAATTATTTAAAATTGCTTACATTGTTTTCTATGTTTTATACTATTTAAATTATTTGGTACTGTTTTACTTTATTTTAAACTGGTTTTATTTTAACTGATGCCCTGAAATATTGACACAGGAATGGATCCAAACATTTAAATACATTTGAAAAAGCACAGGGGATAAAAGGTTAAGTAACAAGAATATTTGTCAAATGATTAAGGGTTTTGCACCATTAAACTGATGACATTTTTCTCTGAAATTTAAAAAAAAATCAAGGAAGAAGTTGTAACTGTGTGATGAGAATAAAATGTAATAAGCACCATTAATATTATGCGCATTATAAAGTTGTGTCAGCATTTTTACAGTGGTAAAAATACAAAATATAGAAGCTCATAGCTATTTCAAGTACAAACTTGAAATATCTTGGTTTCTATATATTTATTAAAATAAGATTTTTAGAGAAAGGAGAAGGAGAGAGAACATGACAATATTATGGCAAACGGCTTAATAAACATAAAACACAAATACCAAACAAGAAAGAAAGAAAACAAGAAAAGGCAATGAAAGGTGTAATAGATATTTTACCTTGAAAATATGTGCTTTAAGAATATGATGCCCAAGTTCCATTGTTTGCTGACGGTTAAGTTTTCCTTCCTGCCTTGAGAACATGAATGCCAAAAGAGCATGCCCAGTCCTAATTGTACAAGCAGAAAGAAAGAACAGATTATTTTAAAGAAAGTTACAGTCAATCTTCATGACATGAAACTCATGTCATTAATTTGTCATCTGAAAACCTCAAGGGATAAATTTCATTCTCCTTCCCTTGCCCAATGTCTAAATATCAAGATATGTTTATACTTAGGAAGACAGAAAATACTTGCAGACACACTACTCCTCTTCTCAGACACACACTGATCCTTTCAGTGGAAAGGCAGGTGCTTGTTCCTATTCCATTTTAAATCAAATCAAGTCATGGGAGATGTAAACTCATGTCTGATGAGGCTGGGCAAGGTCATCACATAAGCATATCTGGATTTCATTAAAATGCTATTGAGAAGAGGGTGTTGTACGGTAAAACTACAGTCTTTACAAAACCACATTGATACTTCCTTACATTGGCTGGAATTCAGTATCACACATACAAATGTGTAGCTTGGAGCTACGCATCCATAAGCGATTTGTATTCATGCTCCATAAGTAGTTACAATCATGGCTCCAAACTACTTTATGGGCATCAGTCTCACCAAGAAAAGGTCCATTCTGCTAGCAATTGGAGCAAGGATGAATAATGTCTCCATTTCCTACCACGCTAGAGAGGCTGCAGAAAGGATTTGTAAAAGAGTTACTGATTGTGAGTGGAAATATTATCTTCCTGTGCCGGCAGAATGGATCTCCTTCTCTCAGTGTGGCTGATGCTCGATAAAGTAGGTTTGGCAGACCTAAATAGGCCATTTAGAATCCTGGCCATTATTCTTCATCACATATAGTCAACTCTGCCCCCTGTAGTCTTCACATTTCCTTCACTTCTTTCTTTGCTTATTCATTTGTGAGAGCAACACTCTTATACAACAGTATCATAGAAAAGTAACATACAAATTCTAATGTATGTGCATAAAGGTTTGACTTTTAATGTATTTTTTGTATCCATATGCTAAATATAATTAAAAAGAAACAACACATAATATATTAAAGTGCTTAGAAATAATTTGCACACTAAAAAGTACTGCAGAAATATTAGGGAAACTGGCACAATAATGGTACAACTGACACAGAACTACAGAGGAGCAATATTTCTGTCTGGAATGAATGCAGTAAGGCACTTTGAAGAGAGCTAATTTAGAGATCTGTAAGAAAGAACTTTCATGGCCTTAATACCCTAAAGGAACCAGATCCTGTCTGATATTGGAAGCTAGGCAGGGTCAGCTCTGGTTAGTACTTGTATGGGAGACAGCCAATGAAAACCAGGTGCTGTAGGCTTTATTTCAGAAGAAGGCAATGGCAAAAACACCTCTGAGTAGTCCTTTCCAAAGAAAACCCCATGAAATTCATGGGGTCGTCATAAATTGACAGGCAACTTGAAGGTAAATGCACACAAAAAAATTCACACAATGAACAGAGTATATTATTTTTCTTTGAAACAGTGTCACCTTCCCAACCCATGTCACAAATTGTTTTTGAACCCTGCCTGTGCCCTGTCATGGGTGCAATAGTTGCATCATTCGAGACTGGCTAGTTGCATCTAATCAATCCTATTGTTCTCTAGATAAATGGACTTCCACTAGTGGTCATGTCCAGAACAAGGTCCCATATTTCCTGAAACTCTAGTCATCTTTGTTGAGATGGTGCAGCTGACAACAGAAATCCAGTCTTAGTATACAACTGAGATTTCTATTTAGCAAAGTAGCTGCAGTACATGAAAGAGCGTCTCCTCATCAGATGACATATTTATCTCCCTTCATTAGATTGGGTTCTAATTTTAGACTCTTATGATGCAGAAAGGAAATATCTTTTTAAAATTATATGCCATCCCAGACATCAATAGTCCCATTGTAGGCCCACTCTCAAATCTACTTACAGGATTCACAAATTAGTGGGCCAGAATCAGAGATACAAGGTACTGAATAAAAAGCCCCTGAATTAAAGAATATTATAGATTCTCTATGGCTTCCACCTACCCTCTCTGACAGTGTCCATAATCTTTATATACCTGAAAAGGACTAGCTGTCAAATAAGCAGGAATAATGGCATAAAGAACTCCCTGTGACAGATAGTTAATTCATACTGTTGTGTCAGAATAATTATAGTGAGTTTGCCATATTGGCAGCATAACTACCTGCAGTTTGAAGTGACCACAATTAGCCTCGCCCTATATAAGCCAATGGCAACGAGTGCTCACAGCTGCACCAACACAGACACACACACATCACTGTCCATAGACTTACAAGATGCACTTGAAGTCCTGCAATATTTTTTATCCATGGGGGAGGAGATTTAAATGCCACTGTGGGTGTATACAAACACACGCACACAAAGGATCCACTCTGCGTGTGTGTGTGTAACTTCACAGCAGATAACTAGCATAATTCTTCCATTGTGCTAGTGCCACTGAATCAATGAAACATACAGTCCAGTCACTACTGAAAGTGGTTAAGTTCTGTTTTCAGATTATGCAATGCAATTTACAACATGTGCATCATCGCCCAATATACTAATTCTAGTTCTAGTAGCATTCTTCTTTTTAAATGCATGTTCCTTTCCTCCTTACAATTTAAAATTCATCAGCACCTTTTAGTAACAACTATACATCACAATGGGGTGAAACAGATCGGCAGGAAAAAGTGGCTTGAAGCTGCCTTTTCTGAAGCCACATTGAAACCCCACCAACTGCACTGCCGGCTCCCAAGGCAGCTGGAGTGCTCATGTCATGACCACATAACATGGCTTCAAGCCAGGAAGAAGCGGAAAAAAGCTGCTTCTTTTTGAAACAACTTTTCTCTGCATAAGGCACCTAGAGGGCACTTTCCTGCTGGCTTCAAGGCATGTGTCATCTAAATGCCATGCCTTCAAGCCAGCCTGAAAGCACCTCTTTTTGCCTTTCTGTATAGCCCCAATGATAATCAGTGTGGTGTAGTGTTATGAGCATTAGACTACAAGTCTAGAGAGCAAAGTTCGCATCCCTGCTCAACTATGAAACCCACTAGATGACCCACTAGGTAAGTCACATTCTCTCAGCCTCAGAAGATGGCAATGGCAAACCCCTTCTGAAGAAACTTGCAAGGAAAAAAAATGATAGGTTTGATTGCTATAAGTCGGTAATGACTTAAAGTCACACAACAACACATTACTATGCATCAATTTACCTTGGTTCACATAAAAAGTCAGCATTTTCACCTTCTGCTCTCCAAACAAGCCATTCCCTGAAGGATGGGTGGCAGAACATTCTTGTTTTGTCACGCCTTTTTATCAGAAAGCCTGAAAGGGAATCCATCCTCTGCTGGAACTCTTCCCACTCCTGTTCACCATATATCTGGCCAGCATTAATAGCTTGGAAAATCTGGTCATCTGTCATTGGATGAAGTGATGCTAGGGCCACATTCAGCACTGGCAGGGCTCTTTCAAAGGATGAGTTTGTCATGAACTTCATGTTGCACTGAAGCAAATAAAGCTCAGAGAGGGAGACTGGAACCACCTTGTAGCTTGCACTTTTGATTACAAGATGACCCTTCTCAAAGAGATCTAAGGTCAACTTCAAGTAGAGATAAGATCCCATGCTCCTCATGATCAGGTGACTGCTCACTTTTCCAATAATTGCTGCATCTGCTTTTCCATTGAGAGAGATATTGTTTATAATATCCTGGCTGGCACTGATCCTATACTGAATATATGCATTCAAGTCAGCTTGTATCTCTTTGTTGTCATGGAACTCATCAAGGGAGATGGTGAAAAAAGGATGTGAACTGGTTATTTCCTGTATTACAAAAATAATTAAAACAGAGAGTGTGTAACATCGTCATCGTCATCATCATCATCATCATCTTGCTCCCCCTCCTAAACTTGGGACACAAAGCTGCTTCCAAATTAAAACAGTACAATTAAAAACATAGAAAAGTGCACATTAAAATAGAATTAAACTAGTACGCTGTTAAAACATACACTCATTAAAAGAATAAAATGCAATCAAAAAGATAACAGCAGTAAAAGCAGTACATATTAAAACAGTTAAAATACTAAAACAAATTAAAACAATAAATATAAAATCGTACGCACATCCATAAAACTATGTATGCCAAGTATTTTATAGAACTATACAAGCTTCAAAGTTATATACATGGAATTTGAGCTTGTTGAAGGCAGGAAAGTCACAACATAGGTAGGGTGATGTCAGGAAAAGCAACTGTTGAGCAGCTGGGTGGGTTTACACCAACAGTATCCCGGCTACTCTCCTTCAGGTAAACACACTCAAAACTTGCAGGTTGTGGGAGAGGGCACCTGGCTAAGGAGATGGATCATGATAGGCCACTACAGCTCCATCTCCTTGTCCCTCAGGTCTCATCAGCTGCTACACAGAAAAGCCTGGAGGGCAAATCTGTGAGAGATTAACACACCTCATTCAGCCAGCTCAGGACAATTAAAGTAGAACCCACAACAAAACTTGGTAAATTCACTCTTTTATTTATTTTTATAAATTTGAATGATTCAGTGGGTCTACTGCAGTTTGGATGCAAGCAGCAACAGCCTCTGCTTTGAACAACCCATGATCAATGGCTACACATGTATATGTGTGATTTATAGAAGTACCTGCCATAGTCCAAATCATTTTTCTGAGCAAAGTCACAGCACAGTGAGACTTTTTGCAGTGCTCTTTCCAAAAGAACAGCTTATTCTTAAAATATTACCTGAAAATTTGTCCTTACAGTCACAATCAGTTTCAGCCAAGGAGGAAATTTGGAAATAATATTTGAGATGAATGAAGCAACAGTATCCCCATAATCAGGTTTATGAAACTCAGCCTCATTTAAGCCATCTATCAAAATTATGTATTCTTCTTCTGGAATTTTCTGTTCTGGAAGACAAGATAGTGGGAAGCAGTAAAGATTAGTAGCTTTCATATCTATTTTAGAATGTTTCTTTCAAGCTAGAAAATTTGAAGATGCCAGAGTAATTCAATTTGTACACAAGAAGAGCAGATTAACAGCTAATGGGTGGAATCCTGTTGGACAGTTATGAATACATAACCTACAGTTATGCTTAACTGCTATGTATTCATGATCCTTATGTAACCCTTAGTTTAGGGGCTACATAGGGACCACGAAAATCCCCTAAACCCCATTTACCAGTATGCAGCTGCTGGGAACGACAGGGGTCCATTCTCATGTCAATCAACATTCACAATCCCCCTATACAAGCAACCATTGGTACAAAGGGGATTTGCAGCAAGAGTCCTCTTTCTGTCTGTTGTACTGGAGATCACTCATGGGGGAGGGGGATAGGAAGTCTGGCAGCCACTTCACAATAGATGGGGAACAGAATACTCTTGATCCCAGTGGGTACTTACAGGTAAGTGGGGGGCTTGGGGGGAGGAGGTCTAGCCAGAATCCACTAAGTGCTGTAGCACCATAGTTGGGGTGCTACGTAGTACATAATGGTTATATCTCTCACTCAAATTATAAAAGGTGTGTCTCCATCTTCTAACAAGCCCATGATGAAATTTTCTGTACCAACAAACATTGCTGTTAACTACTGTTTTATTATTTAGGCAGTGAATTCATTTCAGTGTCCCAGACAGATTTGCATATCCAAATGTAATGTGGTGCTCTGAAATTTTTACAGATATTCTGGATTTTTTTAAAAAAGGAATTGCTCCTTCAGAAGTGCTTGATAGAGTAGCTTATTTCACATTTCCCCCTATTTAAATAAAACACATACTTCTTTTTTTTTTTTAAGAAAATGTTCTCAGATTGGCCAAAACACATTTTAAGATGAATTTATACATTCCACCAGCATACTGGAAAAACATACTGAAACAGTATAACCTACATCCTTCTATACAGGCAGACCTAACAGAAACTACATGACACAATTACCCTACACAGAATGCAAACACAGATTAAAATCTCAACCACATTACCTTTTATAATTCATTTGAACATTTGAACAACATGTGAAGTCGAAGCCTTTCATGGCTGGCATTCATAGTTCTTTGTGGTTTTTTTCGGGCAATGTGGCCATGTTCTAGAAGAGTTTATTCCTGGAATCTGTGGCTGACATCTTCAGAGAATGCTGGCATGGAAGGGATGTATGTATATATACTATGTGACCCTGGGTAGGGAGGAGTGATTCCTATGTTAATCTGTGTATTGTTCTGTTGTTGATGGCAAGGCCTCAGGGTGGGAGGATATGCAAAGAGGATTAGTGTCTGCTTAATTAGTGATGATTGTCTGCTGGGAAAGCCCCTGACCCTGGGTGGTTTCTCATTAGCATTTGCTGAGTCCTGAAATTGCTGTTTTTCATGACTGGTAGCCAAATTTTGTTCACTTTAAGGGTTTCTTCTTTCCTGTTGAAGTTGTCTTGGTGTTTGTAGATTTCAACGGCTTCCCTGTGCATTCTGACCTGATAGTTGTTGGCATGGTTCAGAATTTCAGTGTTTTCAAACAGCATTTTATGCCCTGGGTGGTTTATAATGTGTTCTGCTACTGCTGATTTTTCTGGCTGACTCAGTCTGCAATGTCTCTTGTGTTCCTTGATTCATGTTTGAACACTATGTCTGGTGGTCCCTATGTAAACTTGTCCACACCTGCATGGTATGTGGTAAACTGCTGCAGCTGTGAGAGGGTCTTTCTTATCCTTCACTGAGTGCAACATTAGCTGGATTTTCTTGGTCGGTTTGTAAATCATTTGGAACTTGTGTTTCCTCACCAGTTTCCCTATTCTGTCTGTGACTTTGATGTATGGTAAAAATACCTTCCCCTTTGGGTGGTTGCTTGTCTTCAATCCCCTCTGGGTTTTTTCTGGGTCTGTCAGCCCTTCTGATGTCTGAGCTGGAGTAACCATTTGTCTGTACAGCCCAGTCTAGGTGCTTTAATTCATCTTCCAAGAAGTGGGTTTTGCAGATCTGCCTTGCCTGATCTAACAGTGTTTTTATTGTGCTTCTTTTTCATCCTGGGTGATGGTTGGAGTTCTTGTGCAGGTATCTGTCCATGCGTGTAGGTTTTCTGTATACTGTATGGCCCAAATGTTGGTTCGGTTTGTGGATGACTAGGATATCCAAGAATGGCAGTGTTGCTTCATTTTCTTTTTCCATTGTGAATTGGATATTAGGATGGATGTTGTTCAGATGGTACAGAAACACTGCCAGATCTTCTTTTCCATGGCTCCAAATGGTGAAAGTGTCGTCCACATATCAGAAGCATGTGGTGGGCTTTTTTGGTGCTGTTTCCAGGCTTGCTTTTCAAAATGTTCCATGTGTCTAGTTTCCCTTAATAATTACAGTGGGCTCTTGGTAACTGCTGGGGTTTGGTTCCAGGACCAACCATGGATACCATGTTCGAGTCCCATTAAATACAATGGATAGTAAAATGGTGTCTCTCATATATAATGACATAATCAATATTTGCTTTTTAGAATTTACATATTTTTAAAATATTTTCAATCTGTGGATGCTTGAATCCATGGATAAAAAATCCGTGGATATGGAGGGCTGACTGTACACTTGCAATTGTAACTTCACTTATAAATATGTACTTACAATTTTTATAACTCATAATATCAAAATAGATGTTGTACTGTATTTGCCATTGCTGCTACAGAGCTGTTCATGTTGTTACAGATCAAACCAGTTGCCAACACAACTTTTGTTAAGCTTCCACTTTGCAAATGGATTCACAGCACTTTTTGAATAATTCATGTTATTATATGCACTACAGGCTACTGGGAAGTGCATCAGTAAATATGCAACATTACCGCCTAATAACATTTTTGTAAAAATTGAGCCCTTCATTATTTATCTGCTACCAAATTATGAGTTTATTTACCTATCCTAAATGCACTCCTAAATATATATGGATTAATATTAGTTTGAAGTATTTATTTTTCTAGGCAGGCCCTCATATGTACAGGTTGCTTACCTGTAACTGTGTTTCTTCGAGTGGTCATCTGTGCCCTCACACAATAGGGTTTGCGCCTGCGCAGAAGCTCCATTCGGAATGCTGAAAAGCTGAGCAGATTGGCAGGAGCCCCGCCCCTCCCATTCCCTGAGCATGCCCAATCCCGCCAATCTAGCTCCTCCTTCAGTTCAAGTCCGCCGCAAAAAGGCAGGGACCTGACCGAGGGGAGGTAGGGCGGGATTTGTGTGAGGGCACAGATGACCACTCGAAGAAACACAGTTACAGGTAAGCAACCTGTACTTCTTCTTCGTGGTCTCTGTGCCTCACACAATAGGGTGACTGAAAAGCTTACCTATGGAGGTGGGAAGGTCACTGCAAGATCGAAGAAAGGACAGCACGACCAAAACTAGCATCTCTCCAGGACCTGGAGTCCAGCCGGTAATGCTTCACAAACGTGGATGGCTGTGACCACGTGGCCGCCTTGCAGACCTCTGGCAGGGGAACACCTCTGAGGAAGGCAGCAGATGAAGCTGTAGCCCTGGTTGAATGGGCACGTACACCAACCGGGAGAGGGCGCTTAGCCAGTTCATAAGCCAAAGAAATGGTTTGAGCAATCCACTTTGCAAACCATTGTGATGAAACCGGGTTGCCTTTCCTGGCACCACCATAACAAATAAACAACTTATTGGATAATCTGAACTCTTGAGAACGCTGAACATAAAAGGCCAAAGCACGGCGAACATCCAGGGTGTGCATAGTCTTTTCCAGAGGCGAAGAAGGATCTGGATAAAAATTAGGAAGCACAATCTCCTGGGAGAGGTGAAACGGAGAAACCACTTTAGGGAAGAAGGAAATGTCCGGTCTGAGGACCACCTTGTCCCTATGAAAAGTCAAGTAAGGCTCATCTGAGCGTAGAGCCGTCAGTTCAGAAGCACGTCTGGCTGAAGTGATAGCCACAAGAAAGGACACTTTGAGTGTCAGCAGTCTCAAGGAAGCAGAGCCTAAAGGCTCAAATGGAGGTCTCGTAAGCTGTGTAAGCACCAGAGAGAGAGACCAGGCCAGAGCCAGGTGGCGGCAATGGTGGATAAAGGTGATGTAGTCCCTTGAAGAACCTCTTTAACATGGGTGACGTGAAGAGGCAAGCTGATCGTGAGCCAGGTGGCTGGTTGGCTACAATAGCCGACAAGTAGACTTTGAGAGAAGAGAAGGCCAAGCCTTGATCCCTGAGGTGCAGCAGAAAATGCAAAACAGTACTAAGGCTCACAGGTGAGGAAGGTTCAGACCTAGCCTCCGCGAAGGCACAGAAACGCTTCCACTTATATGCATAGGATCTCTTGGTGGAGTCCTTTCTCGAGGCAGACAGGACCCTGAGCAAGTCAGGAGATTCTATGGCTGGATCCTCCACGCCGTCATCCGTAGATTGACCAAGTCTGGATGCAGGACCGCTCCCTTGGAGACAGAAGGTCGGGCCACTTCGGCAGGTGGAAGTATAGGCCCCTGGCCAAGTGAAGAAGAGGAGTGAACCAGGGTTGTCTCGGCCAGAATGGAGTCAACAGTATGGCATTGGACCGATCCCTGGCCATCTTGGCCACCGTCCTTGAGATCAGAGGAAAAGGCGGAAAGGCATACAGAAGATCTCGACTCCAACTGCAAAGGAAGGCGTCCCCCATGGAACCTCGTCCTTTGCCCGCCCTGGTGTAAAATGCCCGGCATTGGGCGTTCTCCGGTGTGGCAAACAGGTCCACTGAAGGAATTCCCCAACGAGACGTCAGGAGATTGAAGGCTGGGCTCGACAGAGTCCATTCGTGCTGCAGCACCTTGTCCCTGCTGAGGGAGTCTGCCAGCACATTGTCCTTTCCTGCCAAGTGAATGGCCACTGGATGAATGGATCGGTGGTGGCACCACGTCCACAGCTGCTGGGAGAGACGCAAGAGGACTGGAGAGTGAGTTCCTCCTTGCTTGTTGATGTACCAGACAGTGGTTGTGTTGTCGGATACTACCTGCACAACTCTGTGGAGCAGGTGATTTTCGAATGCCCTGAAGGCTTTGATGACTGCCGACAGTTCCAAGGCATTGATGTGCAGTTCTGCCTCCTGTGCAGACCACAGTCCTTGTACACACAAGCCGTTGAGATGTGCGCCCCATCCTGACATGGATGCGTCTGTAGTGACCATCCTGGACGGTTCTGGCGTTTGGAAGGGCATCCCCTTGAGGATGTTGGAGGGAGACATCCACCACTTGAGAGAGTCTCTGACATGAGGTGGCAACCAGAGACTCTTGGACGGATTGTCCCTCAGGTGATCGAAGGAAGCCAGGAACCAAGCTTGGAGAGGCCTGAGCCTGAGACGAGCCAGGTAGGTCACCGCTGTAGTTGAGGCCAGGTGGCCTAGCAGTCTCTGAATGTCCTTTGCAGACGGACGGTGAGAGTGAAGGACAGATCGCAGCTGTTCCCAGAGGGCTTCTGCCCGTCTGGTGGGAAGGTAGGCTCGACCCATCACAGAATCCAGGGACGTGCCTATATAGTCTATCACCCTCACAGGGTGGAGAATGGATTTTGGCAGGTTGACTTTGAGTCCCAAGTCTGCTAGCAGATCCAAAGTGTACTGGACGTCTTTGTACAGTCGTGACTTGGAGGACGACACCAGAAGCCAGTCGTCGAGGTAAGGGAAAATCTTTATTCCTTGAAGACGAAGGTGAGAGATGACCACCGCCATGCACTTTGTGAACACTCGAGGAGTGGTAGAGAGGCCGAAAGGAAGAACGGTATATTGATAGAGATCTCCATCTATGGCGAAACGGAGATACTTCCAATGTTGTGGCCTGATGCTGATGTGGAAGTAAGCATCCTTTAAGTCTATGGATGCAAACCAGTCCCCTTGGTGCAGGAATGGCAAGATGGATTGGAGAGTCACCATCTTGAACTTGCGAATCGTGATGTATGAGTTGACGCCTCTCAGGTCCAAGATGGGGCGGAGACCTCCTCCTCTCTTCGGAACTGTGAAGTACCTGGAGTAGAAGCCTTGGTGTTTGCAATTTGGTGGAACACGTTGTATGGCTCCTTTGTCGAGAAGGGAGGAAATCTCCTCCAGAAGAGGAGGAGAGGAGGGAGTGGAACAGAAAACGCCATTTGGTGGAATATTTGAGAACTCTATGGCGTAGCCCAGGCAGATGATGGTAAGCACCCAGGAGTCCGTGGTGATCTTGGACCAGTTCTCGTAAAAATGGCAAAGTCTGGGGACTGAGGAAAGGGAGACTGGCAAACAAAAATTGGGTGTCGCCTCCAAGAGCCCGTCAAAAGTGCGACTTGGAGGATGGTTTCCTGGAAGGCTGCTGCTGCTGACGCTGCTGGCCCTGCCTTTGCTGTTGCTGCTGCTGTTGAGGCTGTCTGTAAGGCCTTCTATTGTAAGGCTGGGTCCTATAAGTGGAGGACGGGGCCGAGCGAGAACGTGTGAAGCCAGAGTCGTAAGGCCTTTGGCGCCAGACACGACTAGATGAAGGCTTGCTAGGTGTCAGCCCAAGTCTCTTCCCGTTCAGACGAGCCTTGGCCATGGTGTCCAGAGATTCGTCAGTCTTGGCGGCGAATAGGCCTTCACCATCAAAGGGAAGATCTTCGATCTTGGACTTAGCTTCCTCAGACAGGGAAGTGGACCTCAACCAAGCGAAACGGCGGAGCGCCACTGCACCGGCCATCACTTTCGCAGAACAATCAACAACATGTCTAGCTGAGTGGACCTCCTGGGCAATGAGGGAGAGTGCCTCAGCGTAAAATTCCTGTGCCGCCTCTTGTTGTGCCTGAGGCAGGTAGGGAATGAAAGCAGCCACATGATCCCACAGAAACTTCTGATAGCCGGCCATACAACCCTGCATATTGGCAACCTTTGCTGCCAGAACCGCAGACGAGTAGAAACGACGGCCAAAGATGTCCATCCGTCTGCCATCTTTGTCCACGGGGGAAGAATGGGACTTGCCTGTAGACTTACAGGTAGATTCCACCACCAGAGAGTTGGGGGCTGGGTGGGTGAACAGGAACGGTGCTGTATCCGACTGCACCCGATACAAAGAGTCAAGCTTCTTAGAAGCAGGTGGTGTCGAGGCTGGCTTGTTCCAGGAAGCCACCATGATGTCGGAAAAAGAAGGTAAGAATGGAATGACCGCCGGTTGTTGGGGCCGCACCACGAGGCCATCGATGGGGTCCCTGGGAGGTTGGGCCGTCTGCGCCGTTTGGAGGCCTACCGCCCTTGCCATCCTGTCGACAATTCCAGTGAAGAGATGGAGGTCTTCGACAGGTGAACCAGGTGTCTGGTCCTCAACTTCCTCATTGGGAGAGGAAATGGCAGGTTGTGGGGAGTCGGGACGGTTGTCCGTCTCTCCCGTAGACTCCTCTGTAGACTGGGAGGCTGGCAACTGCGGATCCACATAGGGCTGTGTCGGCGCCGTAAGGAAGGTCGACGTCGAGGCGTCCGCGTAGCTGATCGGAGCGGAGACTATCGACGTCGAAATAGTAGCGGTAGCTGAGGCCGAGATGGTCATAATGGCGCTCGATTCCGGGGGTTTCGACACCGTAGCTGTCGAGGCCGGCGGAGGTGATATGGCCCTGTATTCGGCTGGGGACCGAGAAGGAAAGCGAGATCGAGAGCGAGACCGAGAGAAGTCTCCGACGTGGAGGTCACGGACATGGTACCGATCCCGGTACGAAGGAGAGTAGGAGCGGTAGGATGGATGATGCTCTCTCCAATAAGATTCAGCCCGGTGTCGAGCCAGAAAGGAGGCCGACGAGTGGGGCGAGTCGAAGTAGTGCTCCTCAAAGGGTTCCGGAGACTTCCGGGGTGGAGGAGATGGGAACCGCAGCCTGTAAATACGCTCCGAAGAGGCTAGGATTTCCTTTGGTGGCACAGAGGTCGGAGCCGAAATAGGCGAAACAGTCGAGACCGAGGTCGAGACCGTCCCCGTAGGGGCGAGGACCTGGTTAGATGCAGGCTGAAATGCGGGTTCCAAGGTCTCCGGCGCCGAGTCTAGTACAGTGACCGGGGCCGGGACAGAGAGGTCAATGGCCGAAGGCTGACTAAGGAAAGACATGGCCAGGTCTGCCTGGGCAGCCGCCGAGGCAACCAAAGGAAGGACCTCCTTATGCTTATGCTTTTTAGTTTTAGGCTTCTCCAGCTCGGTGGATGAAGGCCGCTTCTTGTGCTCTCTGTGTTGCCCTTCGGGGCGAGACATAGTAGTCGTGGTCGAGGCCGACGCCGAGGAGGCTTCCGTCGGTGTCGAGGTCGCCGTCGAGGTCGGTCTTTTGATTCTCGGAATCCTCGGGAACTTGGAGATGGGAAGACGTCCTAAGGGGTCCGCGGACGGTTCCGAGGAGTGGGAAACCGAGAGGGCCTTCTCCCACAAGTGGGCCTTGAGCCGGTCTGCTCGTTGGCGGAGCGTGGCGGGATTAAAAGCTTTGCAATGCTTGCATTTCTCCGGGATGTGGGAACTGCCTAAGCAGAAAATGCACTTTGAGTGTTCATCCACAACCGGGATTTTACCGCCACAGTCGGAACATTTCTTGAACGGGGCGGCCATAAGAGGCCGGTCCGATCGCGAGGGGCCCGTCCGGGCCAAAACCCTCGAGTTCCGACAAAAAGGGGGCAGCTCAAGGAAAAAACGGGAGAAAACGAAAAAAGAACAAAAATAGAGTAAAATAAAGAAATAAAACAAAATAGACAGAGTCTAGCTACTCAGCTTTCGTCGCGATGAAGAGCACTCCGAAGGAGATGTTACTCTTGCGGCGGACGAAAGAGAACTGAAGGAGGAGCTAGATTGGCGGGATTGGGCATGCTCAGGGAATGGGAGGGGCGGGGCTCCCGCCAATCTGCTCAGCTTTTCAGCATTCTGAATGGAGCTTCTGCGCAGGCGCAAACCCTATTGTGTGAGGCACAGAGACCACGAAGAAGAATTATTTAACCAAAAACAAACAAACAAACAAACAAACAAAAAACTCTAAGTCTGGCGACCGCTCCCCTGTCCACTGTTACACCCACTGTTACACATCCTCATGCTGTCATTAAAGTCGACCGGGGCGGGGGGAGTGAATTGGCCTACCTTTTCTAAGGTTTGCCAGTGGTTCCAATACTCCTCTTCTGAATGCTGCCACAGGATCCTGAACACAGGACCTCAGGCTAAGCATACTTTGTAGGTGTGGTTCCCGTATCAAAAGTTCTCTATATGCTGTTAACTGATGGGAACGGCAAAGGAGAGCTGCAACACTATGTACAAACTCTGGGACAAGGCATGTGTAAGTGTTGTCTGCTTGGCAGTAGTGATAGGCAACAACCTTTAAAAAAAAACCAAAAAAAAGCCATTTTATACATCATGGAGAAAGCAATCAATGATAACAATAAAAACAATGTGAAACCAACCCATTCGGCCAAACACATTTCAATTTATTTTTAATGAGGATTGTACTCATCCAGATACTGTGGGACAGCAATCCCCCACCATTAGCTATGCTGGCAAGGGCTGCTTGCAGGTGCAGTCCAACACCAGCTGGAGGGCCAAACATTCCCCACCTTTATTCAAAAGGATACAAACCAGGAGAACCTCTGTGTACAGATTTCATAAACCCTTTCCCTGAGGGATTAAAATCAAGGCAAAAAGTAGACAGTCTCTCTGCAAAAAAATATTACTGGAACTGTAATATTCTGTTGTAGTAGAATAATGGTACTGCCCACCATGTCTTAATTGCACAACATTAAGTAAGTTTTAATACATTTTAATATTTTAATGAGTAACTGTTTTAAGGTGTGATACAGGTAAACAACAACAACAAGTCAGCTATAAGCATCTCCTTACGTTCCACTATATGATATGATAGCTTGTTTCCCCCAAACAAAAAAATGACATTCAACACTGCAGGGCATGCAGACTGACAGAAAACTTCTAGAAGATGTTTATTGTTCTGGATATATTTCCATTAGTTTACTAGTTCATGATTAGTGCACTAGAAACATCTTGAATAGACTTTCTGCATCACTTTTCACAAGGAAAGCTGAATCTCTTCTTCCACATCTATCTTCTGAAAAGGCTAATGACATCGTTTAAGCAGGGAACTATTCCATGGGAAACACATGTAAATTCTTCAGACATTAATGGGATTCAAGAAACATGTTATCATTGATAAAGTACTAACTGTCTTCATCAAGAGCATTTAACAATTTTGTTCCTTGTTAACCCAGAGAGCCTTTGGAAATCCGTATCCTTGTACAGCAAATAATTTGATCATTCATCGTCATTTCCATAATTAAATAATGAAGCCAGTTTCAAATTATTATTATTAATAATAATAATAATTTTCAAAGGAAACAAGGGTCCCAAACACAATGCAGAAATAATCTTTGAGAATGCTTTAACTGCCCTTTAACAGTGCTAAGGAATCCTGGGAATTGTAGTTTGTTGTGGTACCAGACCTCTCTGACAGAGAAGGCTAAAGGTCTCACAAAGCTACAGTTCCCAGAATTCCATAGCATTCAGCCAGCACAGTTAAAGCAAACTGGATTATTTCTTCAGTGTGTTCTGCACCACGATCTAGTTTCATTATTTTACAGATAAAGCTTTCTCCTGGGATTTTCTCAATAAATTCAATTTCTGGTTCTCTCTTTCCAAACCATGGTTTGCAAATTAAAAAACACTCTAAGTTTTCTCCTTTCTCTGTAGAATGAATTTATTTTCCTTGTGCTCTCTTTTCCCTATCCATACAAGATATATGATCCAGTCCCAAATATATTTTCCAGGACCACACAGTAAATTCTACTTCTTCCCTCTCTGTTCTCTAAATTGAACACACAAATCTCACAATGCACGTAAATTTATAGCACCATTCATAATCATATTACCATGCTAGTAAATCTCCTGCACATGACCACATCATAAGACACTGACTATCTATTTAGAACATAATCCTAAAGGCCTTTTCAGGCCTTAACAACACATTAGCTGTGATGAATATGACTTTGGTGGGGTTTTTTTGTGTGTTTTTTTGGCCATGCAAACTGCAGACATGGGCCCAAACACACATGCGACATCTGCTGGCAGAGTCAATTATGTCAATGGAATTGGAACTAGTGACCTCATCTTGCCAATGCAGGCTCCATGCATCTCAAACTCCAGCTCCAGAGGACAACAAAACCCTCCAGAGCCATTTTCTTGGGCGGTACTGAAAGCTGCAGGAAGGTTCCATCTGCAGCACTGGCATGACATTTGATCTAGGCCATTGGGTCCCCAATTCTGATCAGGAACAAAGGGGAAAGAGAGTATTAAAACTCTCCTATGCAGCCAAAAAAATAAAAATAAATAAATGACCCACAAGTTCCAAACCAGACTGGAGGCTCTAGCCTGGCAATCTGTGTAAATGTGAACACTCTTATGGTCAAAGTCAGAACCACATGCTGTGCACCTTGGCCCTTAGACTCAGTAGTTTCAGTGAGATCAGTGTGACATGGCACTGGCTTTAGATGAACTGTTCCACTTACATTAATGGGAAGCCAGAACATCTTGATGCAGTTGATAAATATAGGTTGTTGCTAAAAGTGCAGCCTAATTGTCTAAAGATACCTTCTAGAAAATTCGATTACAAAATCCGGGGGGGGAGGGGTCTTCTTACATTTTTTTTTCTAATGCTGACTTGCAAACTGTCTATGTGATCTAATTCAACTAAATTACAATTCAGAAAATTTGACAATTACAAATGATTTCAACTTGACTAATAGGGAATTAGACAACTATCAAAGTTCTCCTGCAAATTTAAGTGCACCCATCATTAGGACATTAGATTTAACTCAGGAAAACTATGGATCTTTACTCAGAAGCATGTCCCTCTACATTCCACGCAGCTTAGTCTCGTGTAAACGTATATGAAGCGATACCTTCAACTGGTTGGAACTGACTTATTAAATTCTTATTTGATAGAGTTCTAAATATAACAATGACAGCATTAGGACAGCTCTTACATAAGCGATTGCACAAAGTAATACATCAATGCCAAAGCAAATCCCCTCCTATTTACAACAGTTTGCAAGGCTTTCCTCCTTTCACAATCCTTCTTGCAAAAATAAGTGCATTAGAAAGTCCCTAGTGCAATTTGCTGGTAATTCCCATTTATATAACCGCTTGATACATCAGTGACGAGCACACTGTAAGCTGCCTAGATCAAATGTTTTATCCTCACTGTTTCCCTCTCCCAGATACATTAGCTTCAGGAAGCTACACTGAATAAACTAATAGATGGGGCAGGAGGGAGTAGTAGTTTCCTTTCGAATCATGGATCACCATCTGCCAAACTGAGATAGAAAAGTAAAATACACTCCCACAATTTAAGCCACTGGTATTGTCTTGTATGGCCAGGGGAAAAAAAGGAAGAAAAAACATGTTAAAAGAGAAAGAAGGGAATTTGAACTACCCAGACGTATTCACCAAGGTTATGCAGTGTCTTCTTGTTACTTATATACAACAAAGTGAATTGAAAGATTTGTTAATGTTGAAAAAAGAATACACACAGGCCTGGCCAGCAAATTTGGGTTTTTTAATATATTGAATTCTTGTAAGAGGAATTCTTTGACAGGTAGAATATCCACAATCCTGAATAAGTAAGTAAAGTTGCTATTGTTATTATTTGGGCATAATGCTGAAACAGCTATTCAATGTAAGAGTGTTGGTTACCTTTGAAGCAAGACGTCTAACTGATTCTCCCATTTGGTTCTGAGCAGGGGGGCAGTTCAAAGTTTTGATTGTACTGATACCAGCTGAGGTAACAACAGAAGGAGGTAACTGGCTGAGTGGAATCTCTTGACAGGGGTCACTGGCTGTGGGCAAAAAGACAGGCAGAAACCAGAGTTATAAGCAGTGACACTCATTTTGTGGTATAAATTATATATCTATAATGTTGGGGATGTTTAGTCTTCTAACAGAAAGCTAAACACTGTTTGAAATCCCCCGCCTGTCCTCATGTGTTACCAGTTATGACTTCATTCATGTAGCTGCACATGTTCTTCCCTCTACTTTGAAGATCTGCTACACTAATTCAGTGATACCATAAGCAGCATATATCCAAATCAGAAACAGAAGGGGAAAAAACAATTTAAATTCCTTTGTAATAATAGATGTATGCCTTAAATGTACCCCACAGCTATGTTTCGCATGACAATAAAATCCTAGTATATATGAAATGATATATACATCTGCTCTGATCTCCAATATACTTTCTTGTGGATGAAGTCTCCCTCCTTCCCTCCCTCCATCCCTCTCTGTCTTAGTCATACATATACACAGACACACACTATTTTCTCCCCAACACTCCCCAATTTTAACTATGGCCTATTCTAGATTGGCAAAAAGAAGTGTGTTCATGGCTGCATGAAACTCTAGCCTTTAGATGAGAAAAAGGGAAAGTGTGCCATGAAAACGCTTTTTATGGGTTTCAGGGGAGAAAAAGCATCTTTAAAAAGGTGCTGGTTTTCCCAGCTTCTTTTTTAAAAACTGCGGAACAGCGCAGCTCCATCTAAAGGCTGCAAGCCTTTAAGGAAAAGGCAACTTCATGTCACACTTTCCTGCCAATCTAGAAAGCCCCTATGTTAATTTGTGTTTGACTGATATAATTTATATTCCATATAAAAATTTTAAACACCAGCATATTTTGCCACATATAATGTCACTCCAGAAAGACTACAATTAACAGTATACATACACACCAGTTCTGAAATTCAATGGAATTCAGCACATAAAGCGCAGCTGGCATAAGCCGCAAAGCAACAAGCCATAGAGTGCAAGAACAGAAGAATATGGGCCTGATGTAGAGAAGAATAAATGAAAGGTGGCTTTTCTGGTCCTGTAGCAACTCCCTCCCCACTAAGGCTTTCCTATGGTTTAGAGTACCCTAAAGCCAGAGGAAGGCTGAAGAATATAGAGGATTTCTGAAATTCAGATGATAGCATTTTCTGAAAATGGAGCCAAAATGAGGGTGTTCCTCTTCCTTCCTGCCATAGCCAACCTGTTCAGCAGGGTCCTCAAACACTTTTCAGCAAATGAAGAGATGCCAGGGTAAGACTAGACAAGCCATTTTGTGGGACTTTCTCTGGATCTAACTGTGTGTGAAAGTAAGTATACAAAAAATGAAGTGTATGATCAAGCCATACTTTGAGCTCAGTACCAGAAACAAACCGGGACAATTTAGAAGTTCTATCAAGTCATCTGCCTGATCAAAGAAGCAAAGTAACTAAATGAATGAACACAGCCTTGAATGTGTACAATGTGCTGTATGAAAACAAATAGAAGATTACCACTTCTCTTCACTAGTTGATTTTCCTATTACCCACTTTTTATTTTTAAATGGACCTGATTTTGTTCCTTATTTTTACTTCACAGATTTCAATTGAAATTATTTATTATTTCAATCTTTCTTTATCCACCCTTGGCCATAGTTTCAGCTGAAATATTGTATATTTCTTCCTATCCGCAGTCCAGTATTTATTTGGAAGCAACATGTAGCACCTGCTGGTGTGAGTCTTCAAATGTATTCCGCACAATTTAGATATCATCTCTATCTGATCAACGTAGATAGAAGGAGAAAGGGGGCAGATACACACCAAACAGGTGTTCTTCAGGTCTTCAAATTTTGCTTTTTGGGGACAGGTTTAACTTACTGGTTGGCAGTATTTAAAATTTTACCCAAGATCTTTTTCACATTTAGTCTCTAAAATGATGAAAAGATACAACTTTTAAAAAGAGCCAAAAAAAAAAAAAAAAGCATCTGCATTCCCAGTATAGAAAAGTGCAGAAACCTTTTCAGCATATCTTTAATACAATTTATAACACGAGCCAGACCAATGAATAACAGCAAAATAAGGTGCAAAATGAAGGGGGTGGGCATGATTATTTTTAAAATGTAGTATACAATTTCTCCCTACCCAAACACTGTAAAGGAATCATTCTGACTACACAACACCAGATAAACAAGCACAGTATATTATCAAGCTGTTAAATTTGAAATTTCTTTTAATAACATACAGGCCACCTTTTAACCTAAATGATCACTAAACAGCTTGCAACAGAGGATACAGTTAAAAACCGGTCTTATAATTGTCTCAGTGTTTGGAAAAAGATGCTGTGGGAACAACATGTTAAAATCTAATCACAGCATTCTTGAATTCCTGAAGCTTCTCACTTTGCCAGATGTACAATAAAAACACCAACACCTCTTCTATGAACTGTATATGCCACTCAGGTATGGGTCAGCTAGAATATGACTCCTGGCTTTCTTCTTCTTTGTTTTGGTGGTGGGACAGTTACTTTTCTTGGGAGCGGGAGGGCACTTCACAATGTGAAGGCTCTCTGGAAGCTGCTGCCTTAGAGGCATGTAGCAGTGCCAGGAAAAGGCTATTAGTAAGCAACTTACACTGTAGCATCATGCAAAGTGGTATGCAAAATCAAAAGCACCAAACACTCTAAATAGCACACTGTCCAGAACTCTATTGGGCAGTTACAAATGTGTTACTCAGAATTATGCATTTGTGACTTATTCTATGTAATTTTGGTTGGCCAATAACATTATCACATTTGTAATCATCCGGTATTCACAATCCCTGTATATTCCCTAGCTTATGGATATATAACTGTAACTGATTGACCTTATGCTTATTGTAACTGTATTGTAACTGTAATTGACTATGTTTATATTGTGGATTGCTTCATTGATACTGTATTGTATGAGTTAAATTGATGTTATGCATTAGGTGATATTATGAACTATTTTATTGATATTGTATTGTGTGTACATGTTAATGTATTAGGTCTTTATTTTATTATTCTATTGATTGTACTGTGTGTATTTCATTTGCTGTAATCCCGCCTTGATCTGAAGGAAAGGTGGGACATTGAAATAAATTATTATTATTATTATTATTATTATTATTATAATATAGGGACCATAAAAGTCCACCAGTCACCACTTACCGAGAAGCAACCATGCAATAAATATGGATCCATCCTATTCTCACTTGGGAAGAAACTAACTGACATTCCTATCTCCACTCATGTGAATGTTCTCTAGTGTGAGGGAGGAATTGCAACAGGAACTTACGTCTACCTGCTGCAACAAGCATCTCTCACAGAAGAGGATAGAAACAGATTCCCAAGTGACAGAGAAACAATCCACTGTTGATCATAGCAGCTGCTTCCCAGTAACTGAGGATAATGGGGGGTGGGGGGGGGGATCAAGACATAGCCTGAAATCTATGATTGTTACACATTTATAGCTTCCCTATCACAATTATGGCTTATAATTACATGTGTGATTGAGAATGCACATATAGACAGCTGCATTTCTTTTTTAAAAAAAACTTTAAAATTCAAAGCAGTACTTTTAAAATTACTGACTTGTATACTGATCCAGAAAGATATTTAAAAGCTATGTAAACTTCAGAAGTGAGGGGACCTTCAAAAGGGAGCTTTTTTCAAAATGAAGCCTCACATTCTCTCCTACACCCACCCATGTAACCCCACAAAACAGTTCCCTTCTCTTGGTTTTATGAAATAAACTGTCACGCAGCAATTAATGAAACTAGTGTGGGTCTGGAAGATAACAGGCTGTGTGAAAAAATTGGCTAACGAAGAAAGCACCCAGGGCAGAAAGGGATAGATATTCCATCTATAAAGATGATCCTAAAATGTAAATACAGTAAGTTTTCACTTCAATGAGTAAGAAAAAGAAAATCATTTTTTTTAAAGTTATAATGTTCCAACATACTTTTGGGAGAAGAATTAGAGCTGGTGGAAGCAATTTGCCTCATGCGACTTCCATGGCAGCTAAGTGCCACAAGCTTGGAAATAATAGCAGTCTTCCCAAATCCCACATTTCCAACAACAACAGCTCCCCTGGTTTCTGCCTGCTCTGTATTCTTCAACTTTTCCTCTATGGCTTCAAACAGCCAGTCTCTTCCGACAAACACAGAGTCCGTTGTTATGCTTGGCACTTCGAACAATAGTGGCTTTAGCAAAATGTCTTGAGGCTTATAGGGGACAAAACGTGCTGAGAAAAGGGAAAAAATGTATTAAAGAACAATATTTTAAGCACTGAAAAATCAATTTAAGGCAAAAGTACTCAAACATGATCAACACAACTGATCTGAACTCAACAAGACGGGTTTAGAATCAAAACTATATTAAAGCAGAAAATGTATATTTAACTTCAAGTCACTTTTTACATTTTAAGGGCCTCCTATTCAAGATCTACACAAACCAGGCTTGTTATGATTTGTTATTGTTTTAATCTAAATTGATATTTTTATACATACACACATCCTTGAACATATGAAATAATAAAGTCCAAGTCAATGTAAGATTTTAAGACTGAGAATTTGTTACAGACAAAATATGACACACAGTAGTCTATTTTTTTCAATTTTAAAAACAAGTTATAAAACATTTTTGAAACACACATAATGAAAACAATCAGAAGAGCCACCCTAGTTCTAAGAACCAAAGGCTGCACAAAACACTGCAGGTTTGGCTGCTCACTAGAAGCTCAAATGGAGGCAACCTGGCATCCCTTGGAAGCGAGTTCCACAGCTGAGGTGCCACTACAAAAAAAGTCCTGTTTCATATATTCATCAACCACCATATTATCTGCCCATATATATTCACCAACCTTGCAAAAAATTAAGCAGACTTCTTATATGTTTCAAAATATAACAGCTTTGAGCACAGAATCTGGACCAATTCTCTTCCCCCGTGCCAAAAATATAGGCATATATTTTGAGGAAAGACTGTAGCACAGTGCACACAAAAGATGCTAGATTCAGTCCCTAGTGTCTGTTAGTAGAGATGGAAATACAGTTTGGAACAGCTCCTGCCAGCCATTGAAGGCAAAACTAATCTAGACAGACTAGGGACCATTCACACTGTGCAGTTACAGTGCTATTATTCCACTAACTGCCATGCTTTTATCCAAAGAATCCTGGGGTTTGTGGTTTAGGGAGGGACATTTAGAATCTCAGCCAGAGAACATCAGTGCCTCACCAAAATATAAATCCCAGGATACCATAGGATGGAGTTATAGCAGTTAAAGTGGAATAAGAGCACTAGAACAGCATAGTGTGGACAGGCCCCAGTAGTTAGTAAAAGGCACCTCCCTATGTTTCTGGCATTTATGTGGGTGCTCATATTCAACTCTGTGACTGAAGACATTCTATAACTCCTTAATGTCAAGTCCAATAACTTTCTTATTTATTGCTACTATGACTTTCTGCTAATGGATTTCTATGCCTGTTCATCATACAAGAAAAATCCACACATGCCATGCCTAAGTACCTATCAGTCATTAAAGACATTAAAAAACTTTAGCAGTGGGGGAAAAGTCACTGAATTGTTTTTATTACAAAAGGCAATTTACATAGAAAGCCGAGATTTAGGTCCATAACACACTGCAGAAATAATCCAGTTTGAGACTCCATTAACTGCCCCGGCTCAGTGCTAAAAAACCTGAGAACTGTAGTTTGTGTGGCACTAGAGCTCTCTGACAATCAATCAATCAATCAATCTTTATTGAATAGTCCTAGGGCTGTCTCAAAATACCTCAGAACATAGTAATACATACCATAACATTCTATAGAAAGTCTATAGAGAGTATAAAAATATAGAAATAAAATAAAATATGTAACAGAGACAGAGAAGGCTAAGTGTCTCACAAAACTACAATTCTCAGAATTCCCTGGCAATAAGCCAGGACAGTTAAAGCAGTCTCAGGCTGGATTATTTCTGCAGTGTGTTTTGAATTTTTGGACCTTAGTTTCTCAAATTGTTAAAGCCCTCCTTTAAGTTCGATGTAACCTTTGATTGCTTTAATTTCCCAAAAATTTTTTTTGAAAGGCTGTCATAATTATGCATATTTTGTTTTTGTCAGGTGATTTACTAATTAAATGTCTGGGTAACAAATTCTATACAGATCACCTTTGATCTTATTTTCCTGCTGATTTATATTGTTTTAGGCTTTGACCCTTCCTTTTTCACTCATATTGTGTGTGGGTATTTTCTTCAATCAATATAGAAACATTTTTAACCAGGTGTGAAGTATTATTTCTGTGAGATACCCATTAAGGGCTAAATCTATGCAGGGAGAACTGGGAGAAGATGCATCCTGATCAGTTCAGGATAGCATATATAAAGCAGAACAAACTACAGCAGGTAGCACCTCCCTTTAATTCAGATGGAAGTGGAAAAATCCCCTGAATGAGATACACTGCACTACAACTAAGGATAAGAAAATTTGTCATTCTTCTGCAGTCAGTTAAATAAAACAACCTCATATTCTTTCCACTTTGAATATAAAATTGTTATCAAAAATGAACTGCAAGAAAATTCTTACAGTCCCTAACTACAATTGGTAATCCTTTTGAGACTCCACTGAGAAAAGGCATCCATTTTGATCCTGATAGCAACTCACATGTTTATGCCCAGAAGTTTTTCCTCTGAGAAATTCGATAACCAAAAGCCAGCTGTTTTTGTGTTCCATGTGCATATTCCCCTCTTTTCTAAGAGAACACACTCAATGTACATCCAAATATCTGATAAGGCTCATGTGGTGTATCTAGTTCCAGGGTTATATGTGAAACATGAGGATGCTTAGATCTTTTCTTTAAGCAAATGCTACTCCTGCAAAGCCATATGTATAATGCACAAAAAACATAAAGAAGAAAAATGACATCCCACCATGGCCAGTGCATTTTTAAAAGCCTGTAACTTAATGTAGATATTACCTTTCATTTCTTGTTGAACTCTCCCTCCAGCAGTATTGTGCCAAGGTAAGCGAATTGAGGTTCGCAATGGCGTATTTCTCTGTCCATCCAAGTAGCTCAGATCTTCAAGCTTGGTGGAACTTGTTGCTGTAAAAACAACATTAACTGGTCATACTGATGGCTACAGAGTTCAGACATTATGCCGATCACAGCTATATAAACATGGAACAAGACACAAATGGAATACCCCCATTTCCTGTTACAACTTAGGATGTGGTTCCATCGGTGTAACTGGAGAAACGCAGACCTTTTTCAGCCCTAATGACTTCCCAATGGCTCTGATTCTTGTGCCTATGTTTATACTCAGGAAAATGCATGGGAAGAACAGAAATATGTTAATTAGAGGTTACATTGTGCTAGCAGAAGTGCACATCAGCCTTATGTGCTAGCATACACAAACAGCCCCATTGGAAAAATGAAAGTCACTTTACCAAACAAAAGGAACAAACAGTGGCAAGAGAGACACCAAATGCGCCTACATAGTAATAAGAGGAGGAGGAGAGGAAGAAAGAACCAGCCTATTTTTAGATAATTAAAATGGGACAAAGATTAGAAAAATGTGAGCAGGAAGTTAAAACATAGTATGGTGTGACAACAGATAAGGATACTTATGAAGAGACAACATCACAACAATGCTGCTACAGAGCCATTAGAAAAGCTGGTCTGAATTGTGCCAGTCATCACCACCACCACGACTACTATGATCAGCACTGTAGGTGATGATGACTCAAGGATGTTTACAGGTCAAAACTACAATACAGTTAAAACATTAAAAACATTAAAATAGAATTGAAACATTCCTAATACAAAAAGCACTTCAAAGCATATTCTCAAAAATGTTTAAATGTAGTTTTAAAACACGACAATTAAAAAAAAATACAGCATGCTCTTAAACATCCTTTCTTTAAAAACCATCTTAAAGGGAGGAAAATACATTAAAATTAATCTGAATCTTGTGTGCAGTTAAGAAGATTCAGAAATTAGAAGGCAAGAAACACAATCTGGGTCTGTCAGGGACAGGCAAGAATGAAAAAGATGTGGATGGGCCATGGTTCCAAAAAGTAGTAGTATCAAGCTATGCCATAAGCAGAAGGACCCATGTAGCTACTATGACATGGCAAGGCTCATCACTCTCCCTCCAAGCTTCGTTGAAACCAAACAAACGTTACACTGTTGTGAAGATAAAATAGTCTGATGCCTTTCTTGGAAGAGCATAATGCAACAAAACAAACAAATAAGAACATAACACCCATACACACACACAAAACCCAGGCCTTAAAATTCTACCTTCATAGCATACTCCCTCTCTTGGGCAGCCCAGTAACTTTGAAAATCAAGGCCTTCAGCTTTCAGGAGGATGAAGTTAGTTAACAGCTAAATTACTGCCTACTTTTCATATGTCAATGACTACCTCCCATGGACCTTAAATTCTAATGATTGATTGTGCTTCAAGTGAATCTTTGGCCCATTGTTAAATCTTCAAAACACAAAGTATTCAGCACTACTCCACAGAAATCATCTCATGAACAAAAATATTCTATACTGGGAAAATAATTCCATACATGGAAACAACCTTAAAGTGTGCATTATTTTCTGCTTCTAAAGAATTAGAGACAGTTTTCAAATACCCTGCCTCTGCCATAGACTGTCTCGCTCAAGGTCCCATTCTTTGATTTAAATGTGGTCCTTTGTTGTTAGAATTTTTAATATAAAAAATATCACCAGGAAGTATTTAAAACTGCCAATTTACTGCTAGATAGCACATAAAAAAGAGGCTTATACTGAATTTCATAGCCAGTTTGGCAATCAAATTATTTATTAAAGCTTCAGTATTTCCATGTCAAAACACAGCAAGGTAGCTAAGATGAAGCTTCTGCACCAATGATTTCATTCAGAGGTATTGGCAGTCCAAAATCTTTACTGCTAGATCAATCATGCAGTATTTCACAGCATTCAGCACATCAACAACCACCCATTAATAGTAAGATTCTCAGCTTCCCTTTTTGCAAAGATGTCTAACCATAAAAGCTTTTAGGAAATTGTGAAACATACTGAAAATAAATGGGTCGTTCTCAGAAATAAGTAAGAAGAGAAAATATTTGAAATAAGTGCAGAAAGTGGTCGTGATACCAAGCTCATGTGTAGGAGAAGACCGAATTCACAGTCAAGATTTGCTTATTTTTTTCAAGGCATACAATATTTTAAACTGAAAAGCAGCTTGTCTTTTCAGCACTGTGAACCCATACAGTAGAAAACTGAAAGGAACTCTTGGCTAATTATTAGAGTCTATAAGAAACATCCAAATGTTAAATTAATTACAATGGCTGAAGTTGTACACATTTATAAAGTACCTTAATAATATATGAGCATTAATAGCAAAGAAAGAGAGACTAATCATTATTGTGATTCCTATGCTTCTGCAACAGTTTTATAAAGCAGAAGTAGTATCCAAATTATGTATCATTTAGCTTGGAGGTTGTTCAGGGGGACTGAGTGTAGTGAAATGGAGAATCCCCATTCGAACACACACACACACACACACACACACAATGACAGGTTTCTGATCTGGCAGGAATCCTTTCTGGCCCCTACATTCTCTCCAACAGCTTTCCAATGAAATCAGCACCCACATATATCATACATGTTGGTGTCTGATAAAATTTAAAAGGGAAGTTCGTAATTTTCCATAAGAAAGTTATAAATCAGTGCATCTATTTTTAAAAGTCTTTTAATACAAAAGCAACAGGATCAAAAGGTCATATTTTAAGGAGGCACTCCACTGTTGTATAAAGGCAGATACCAAGACCACCCTGGCATAGTCTGGTTCTTTATGGAAAAGGCTAATTCCAGCATTAAGCCATTAGTAAATATTTATATGAACCAAGTGCTCTTTTAATCTGGAGAAGACCTCTTCTCCAATTGTTCCTATTAGGGCTTTCTACCATTTGAGAAAAATCTGTACCCTGAAAATGTTTATTATGTTCTAAACAGCTTTAAAACTTACTAAATATTGCCAAAACACAAATTAGTGATAAGTAAGAAAATAAAAACAAAGAATAGAACATGAGAAACGTCTGGACTAGCTAGAGACTTGGAAAAGAAAATGGAGCATGCTTTAAATTATGCCAGGAACTGAACACAGAATGACATTAGCGAACTTTCTTACAGTGCTGCAGAAAGCAAAAGCTTAGGAACAGAGGTATATCAGATCAAAGGAGTTATCATATTATTTGTCATTTTTGGTTCGTGCTCAGAGACAGAGCATTCAGGATAAGATTGTGAACATTCAGAATGGTATTCAGATCTCATTAAAGCTTTCTGGGCTGGTTCCCACTGGTCCCCATTTGTATGCAGGAAGTAGTGCATGAACCTAAAGTACAAGCATAGCTAGCTGCACATGAATATACCAATTCCCTCAATGGCATGAGCTCCAAGGATGAATGCCAAGATCACAGCAATGTATTTCACCTATTTCAATCATCCCTCAGTTTTCACCAACTGGTTTTGATCAAACCAAAAGATTTTGATCAAACATACATAGTTAAGTCCACCTTTCTGCTATTCTTAAATGGAACAGTTAATTAATTCCCTCATTAGTTTTAATGAGAACAGTTTACAACCAAAAGCTCTCTGCAAAATATTTGACTGCTAGGATCTCAGGCTCCATTTTTCTGGTCACAATTTTTTTAAAGTAACTGTTTCTTAAATTTCAATAAGTAACATGAAATTGATTGCACAGAACCATAAAACATATTACCCTTGCCATCCCTTCTATCTGGCATAGCCAATGAAGAGTCAGTAACACAGTTAATCTTATTGTAATTATCAGAAAAGCTAGTTTAAATGTAAATGTCTAATTTGTAACTATGTTGTACTATGTAGCAATGTGTATCAGAATTAGAAACTCAATTGTTGTTCTGGGTGACCCTAAGATGTTAGGTTAGTGCCACAGAAAATCAATCACCAGATTTTTCAAATTTATTTTCTGTTATCTCTTCTCTAGCTAATCCAGTGGGGAAGGTCAGCTTCTCAACAAGTGCTACGTTTCACACCTTGTCAAGACAACATCAAAATGATATGTAATGAAGATCTTTCCATGCTCTTGCAATAATCGTTCTGGCTGCAGTCAATAAGATTGTAGCAAAAGATTTATGTGGCAAGTTCTCATTTTCTTTATCATTATCTTTATCATTATCATTATTTACCATTATCAACAAGAATCATTCACCATAGCTTCCCAACCTTTGTACATTATAACCATAAGCCTACATTCCCTGCACCAAAGGTAAAAAAGATTTGAGCTTTCCTTATTAATCTTATGAAGTTTAGTTGGGTACATATGCCATCTATGAACTATTTTCAATGTAAATTCTTTTGAAGCACATGAGATCAATTTATAAAGTCCAAATGCTATTCCAGTGTTAGTTTATTTGTATACCATAATTAATACTTCATATTAATTTGGAATCAATTGGTCTCTTGTAGGTGGCTTCTATTAGATTCTTAAATATTTGTAATACTCCCTCTTTATTGTTGCTTTCCTGGTCTACAGCTTTCACTTCATTGGTTGTTAAAGATCACAGTACGCATACTGTGTGTTTGTTTGTTTGTTTTTTGGCCACAATATCATTCTTGTGGGAAAAGGATAATGGACTTCTATGAAATAAAAACAAGATTTTTGGGGAAATGTGTGCTCTCACTGTGACCAATTTAGTATACATCAAAAGTTTCAGTTCTGCTTATTTTTTAAATTTATTACACATGTACTGCAATGTTGTTTATAGTTATGTTGTTAATAATAATAGCAATAAAAATAAAATTTATTTAAATCCCACCCCTCTACAAGATGCAATTGGGGCAGCTTACAAAGATTAAAAACATACATTCACAACCCACAATTCCTCCTCTTAAAATACAATTAAACAATGTAAGAATTAAAACATACTTTAAAAAACTAAAATAGCTGGAGAGACTATTCAGGAAAGGCCTTGTTTAAGTTGCTCAAGATTTTTTGCTTTATAAATGCCTAATTTTTTTCATGCTTCAAAACAGAATAACTACTTGGAAATGTATTTGATTTCTTTTTGTTTACTACTTTCCTTGTTTAGTTCTAGAAGCTCTGAATTTTCATTATTTATTTTACATCCAATGAACTGGAAAGATCTGTGCATGATATTGTTCAATAGCTATAAAATATTAAATGGGCCTTAAAGAAATAAAGGAACATCATTTGTGCATAAATTTATCTTATAAACCTTGTGGTTAATATTTATGCCTTTCAAGTCAGGAAGTTGTCTTACCATAGTAGTGAGAGATTCAATTACAATAACAAATAAGGGTGGTGATAGCATACAGCCTTGTCATGTTCCTCTGCTGAGGTTCAACCTATCTCAGTCCAGAGAATTTACTGATTATTACTGCTTGTGTGCCTGCCTCCATATAGATTCTTTATTATAGTTACAAATTATTTTCCCATGTTCATTTTGTCTAACAAAGCAAATAAATAAACACTAAATAAATAAATAAAGTAGTAAACATTTGTACAAAGCTGCCAGCAAAAGTCAATTTAAGTGCAGATTCTTCATATAAAGAGCTGAGTGTTAAGCCATAATCAAAAATCAACCAAGTGCTTATTTAAATTTGAAGATCTTATTCTACCTCCTAATCATTCAATTGTGTCTAAGTAAGTAAGTTTTTCTCCTCTCAGAGTTGGAACTTAGAATTGTAGGAGGACAGAGTTGGAAGAGACCACAAGGGCCATCCAGTCCAATCCCCTTCTTCCATGCAGGAACTCACAACCATCCAGCCTCTGTTCAAAAACCTCCAAAGAAAGAGACTCCACCACACTCTGAGGGAGTGTGTTCCACTGTTAAACATCTCTCACTGTCAGGAAGTTCCTCCCAATGTTAAGGTGGAAACTCTTTTCCTGTAGCTTTTATCCACTTTTCTGAGTCCTTTTCTCTGGAGCAACAGAAAACAAGCATGCTCCCTCCTCAATAAGACATCCCTCCAAGTATTTAAACAGAGCTATCGTATCACCTCTTAACCTTCTCTTCTCCAGGCTAAACATCCCCAGCTCCCTAAGTCGTTCCTCATAGGCCATGGTTTCCAGACCCTTCACCATCTTAGTTGCCCTCCTTGGACACACTCGAGTTTCTTCACATCCTTTCTGAATTGTGGTGCCCAAAACTGGACACAGTATTCCAGGTGAGGCCTGATCAAAGGAGAATAGAGTGGTACTATTACTTCCCTTCTAGACACTATACTTCTACTGAAGTAGCCTAGAATCACATTGGCTTTTTAGCTGCCACATCACATTGTTGACTCATGTTCAATTCGTTGTCTAATCTATTAAAGTCATTTTGAATTTTGATCCTCTCCTCTGGGGCTTTAGCTATTCCTCCTAATTTGTGTCATCTGCAAATTTCATAAGCATGCCCTTTATTCCTTCATCTAATTCCCTCATCTAAATGCAGGCAACTGACTAATATCTATTGTTTTTCCCCTCCTGTTTGGTTTGTAACATCTTGCCTGATGAAGAAGCTCATGGAGCTTCGAAAGCTTGCAACAAGTATATTATGCATTTTGGTTGACCAATAAAGCTATCACTGAATGTTTCCTTCATCTAAGTTGTTGACAAAGATGTTGAATAGCACTGGGCCCAGGATAGAACCCTATGGAACCCCAATGGTCACTTTTCTCCAGGATGAAAGGAGCCATTGCTGAGCACCCTTTGGGTTCGGCTGGTCAACCAACTACAAATCCATTTAGCAGATGCCTTGTCTAACTCACATTTCACTAGCTGCATCGGGCCTGGTCTGGCCTGACCTAAGAAGAGCCCTCCTTCCAGTCCATCTGGTGCCATCCAGCCATGAAGGGAGAGATGCAGGCCCAGCTTCATCGAGCCTGGCCTGGACTAAGAAGGCAAGCCCTCCTTCCAGTCCATCTGCCTTGGTTAAGGCCTTAGAGGGAGAGAAGAACTGCTGGACCTGATCCCCTTCCCCACCATTATTCCCTTCTCCTTTTGTGTCATGTCTTTTTAAATTGTAAGCCAGAGGGCAGGGAACCGTCTAATTAAAAATAATAATAATTGTAAGCTGCTCTGAGAGCCTTTATGGCTGAGGAGCAGTGTATAAATACTCTATATAAATAAATAAATAAATAAATAAAGCTTATTTGCCAGAATATTGTGGGAGATCTTGTCAAAAGGCCTTACTGAAATCAATATATGCTACATTGATGCTACATCCCTTCATCTACCAAGCTAGTAATTTTATTTAAAAAAGAGGTAAGATTGGCCTGGCATGCCTTATTTTTGAGAAACCGATGTTTACTTTTTGTGATTATGGATCCCCCACTAGCATCCCACGTACCAGGTCATCCTTGTTGTTTAGGACTATATCTAAAACTGCTGATACCCTTGTTGCCTCTTCCACCTTTTGGACAATGAAACTGTCTTCCACGCAGTGAGGAATTTACTGGACCTTAAGTTTTTGGCTGATTTTGACTTCCGGCAAATATCACAAATGCATAGTATCACTTGTAGTCTGTGATCTATCAACCATCCTGTCAGTCCCATCAAGAGCAATCCAAAGGACTCACCTGAACAATCTTGTGTTGAGAAAGTGAAGATGACTATGCAAAGACTCCAGGTATAATCAGAGGAACAGTTTCATATGGTTGGGTGAAAGGGAGGTCCAGCCTTAATGTTGCTACTTGCTGCTGAACAATGCAGCCATGAGAGTCACCAGGGAATAGATTCCCATACCTCTACAACATCTGTAGCCACCCAGGGATCACAGCAAAGAAACTGCAAGTGCCAATGAATCACTTGGCAAATCCCATGAAGTCAGAAAGCTGTCCAGTTGAAAGCAGCAGCATCACATGTTAGGGCAAGTGCTTAAACCCAATGGATTTCTCTTTATCTACATCCTTGGGCCAGGCAATGCTAGGGTATTCTAGGATCCAGCACCTCATCTCCATGCTAAGATTGATCAGCAACAGCACTCAGAAAGTGTGTAACATTATACAAAATGAGACAACTACCTGAGGCAGTAGATGTTGGATGTCACAAAAGGGCAGTTGGTTTCTAGCCATTTAATCATGACCAGGGGGAAGAGATTCTTATGAATTTTTCTTCTTCAAAGCTGCACAAAAAAGCTTGTGATACTATGCATCTTGACTTGGCTGAGGAAGGTGAGCTATTTACTTGTCTCCCAGATAGGAAAATATCCTAAGACAACTCTGGTAGGAATGTTACAGAGGGCATTTGTCAAGTTCTGTCAGTGTTACAGAGTACAAGGGAAAGACTTCTGGACACTTGTCTGTACATGCTTGGCCAATCCATGGCTCAGAAAAAAGGAAAACTAGAGGGACTTGGCATGAGGTTTTTTCCCCTGCTTTCTTACCTGCAACAGAATTAGGTCGTGGCATTACTAATGAACCAGAAGTTTGAGTGTAAGTAACAGGACCATCTCCAGAAGATGCTTCTGCTTTAGGTAAACTTTCTGAAGACCCAACAGCCTCTTCTTCTGCAACTGGTGAACAATTATCTGCTCTTCGTTCATGAATAATTCCTTGATGTGCAGCAGTTCTGAGACTCCCATCCTTACTCCATTCCAAACTGGATCCACTACGGTCATCGTTCTCAGATGAACTTGTTACTGTTGCTAAAAAGCAGAAAATGAAAACTAATTAATTCTAGAGGAAAGAATGGTGATAATACATCAAAATCTGTAACATTCTCAAACAGACAGTATGGTAGAATGTGTCTGGAATCCAACTATGTAGTTCTTTTCTCATTTTTTAAGACAGTACAGCAAGTACTTTGAGCCCATTTCCAAGGTAAATTAAAATCACAGTTTTCTCCACTAATGTCTCTCCATTCATCTTTGGGACATTTTAAAATCAATTTCTCAGTGTGAACCAAGAAATTACTTATCCATATTTACCAGCTGCCCCTCCTTCTCTGTACAGCTACTTCATCATCCATTTCACCTCCCACCTGCTCCCTCACCTCCATTAGCCACACCATTCCATTCTTCCTTCCACCAAGTTGTCATGTTTTCTTTTCAAAGTCTGTCAACCTTCCATGCCATTGAAGTATTTTGCCATTTGGAAGGGGCAATCCCATCATTACGATCTTTTCCTCCCTTAAAGTATGTTATACTACAGTCAGGCCTCCACATTTGCTGGGGTTAGGGGCAAAAGTGGAAAAACCATAACTAACTCTATTCCCCCCCGCACCATATTTAACGCACACAGAAAAAAATATGATCCAAAATTTCAGCCCATTGTGGATGCCTTTAGTTGGTGGAGTTTCTTCACAAGATAGAAGTGGATGGCTGACCAAGCTTGCTGCCACCTCCATTGCTATTCAATAGAATTTTTTATTGGGACATTCAATTCCTGTTGCAACTTCACAGTCTCTCAGTCTCACAAAGTTGCATTCCCAACTAAAATTGGCATAGGGAAGCAGCAGAGGTGGCAGGAAATAATCTGTGAATAATCAAATCCGGAACAGTCAAATCTGCAAATGGAAGGCTGCTATACTGTAAACCTTGGGTTAACCCAAGTCTGCTGATACATCTCTCTTGTGTGGGGGTAATAAGATTTTGACTATATTTGCCATAGGAAGGAAAGACTCAAATGAGAAGGAATTATATGAGAAAGAAGTATGTACTGGAAAGAATGTGTATTACATATATCAGAAAGAAATGTATGATGTGACCAAGTCAATAGATTATTTGAATACACACTAGACTAGATACTATCCTTGGTCTGGTTTCAGTGGGAATATACCTGACAGAGTCAGTGCTTGTCCTTAGCTGCAACTATGCATGCCTCAAGATTTAAGTATACATGACAAGTAAAATATGATCTCCCCATTTCAAAATGTTTAACTCAAATACTGTTGAACACTGCAATGATTTGACGAAAGCGTGACAAAGTGCTTCTGTATGAAAAAATATTAAGTTTAAATTTTTAACTGAAGAAAGAACATGGCCTTTTGATATATTACAAACTAAATGTCTTTTCTGATTTACAAATCAAGGGGAGGGAGAGGGCTAGGGAAGATTTTCACTCAAGTTTTTTAATACTGAAAAGGAGGCATATTGCCAGATTTCCCTTCTCATTTTGGCCACCTGCCCAGGCTTTTCTTGTACTTAGCTCACTGAAAAAGATGAAAATCTGCCCTCACCTCTATTATGTCAGTGGCGGCAGACAATTTCAACTAAGGCAATAAAACACTAAAAAGGAGCAGGAGAGCAGCCTTAGCCAGCAGAAAGTGTAGGGGAGGGAGTGGAAGGGCAGTTCTTCACTCAAAGGACCTATTGGCCCAGAATAACATAGCAGGAATGGAAATACAATGGAATCTTCCTTAAGTAGTATGGAAGAACAAGCCATTTTCATGGTTGGGTAAAGCCTGCCAAAAAATGTTACAAAAATGTACTTGCTAAACTCTGTACTGAATGTGCCGTTAATACTATTAATAAATTTGCATGTACAGCTACATGCTTGGCGTTCAGACAAAAAAGTAGGGGTTGCTTTGGGAAATGGCATGAACCTCCCTCCCTACCACCTCCTACCTTCTGAAAAGAATACAGAATTTTTAGATCAATAGGAAACTCATGGGACTGCAAATACATAGTGCTATGCAAGTTAATTTTCTCTCTCCCCCCCCTCATATAGTAGTTTGAAATGCCTTACTCTGCAGCCTAGCTTTGAAAATCATTACTGTTTTCAGGATGCACAGGGAAATGTGTGGGAGGGAGTGTTTTATTTTAATCAGCCAAGTTGCATAACTGACTATCCTATACATCCTGAGAACAGAAAGCACGAACATCTGTGCCCATGCCTTCATGTACAGACACACACTTAATTCGAAGAACCATATATCATAGCTATCTATCTGGTTATTTTCCTTTCTATGCCTATGTTGTCTTCATTTTAATTACCTACTTACTCCCACACTGCCTTTTATATCCAATTTTTAAATTAAGCTATTTAAAACATTTTTCAGTGCCAAGATTCTCCTCCTCCCCCACACTGACCATCATAGAAAGGTAATTATTATTTTCTAGCCTTTCTTGGAACTGCCACAGTGTTCCACCAACATCTCCACTGTTTGCTTTTACCAGCATACATCTCACTATCACTGCTCTTGCCATTCTAATAGTAACAAGACTGACACTCCGGCTTGGCTGTGAATCTTTACCACACTAGTCTGATACACAAGTGAGACAGGGGAAATACTGTGCCCACCATTGCCTTCCACACCACAAAAGAGCTTTGTAAAAGCTAGGAGATACACAGTCTTAAAGAGCAACAAATTTTTATGTTTAAAACAAATTTTCATTCACATGTTCTCCAAATTTCACACTACATACACAACTGTGCTCTGTTTGCTACATAAGCCAACTAAATTTCAGGTAGTATAACATTTCTGATCTAAAGGGTTACACTTGTTGGATAAAAGCCCCACAAATAGAGAAAGGCATATCAATTCTCATTTGTGTGCATGTCATCTAATTCTATTAATTAAATTTATTTTAATATTACAAGACAGCTGTATCTCCAACATCACTCCTACATTATTTTAATTGTGCTTAATGAAATTAGTTAATTTACTTCATTTAATTTACATTTATTGAAATTTCATTTAATTGCATTTGCATTCCTTAACTGCACTTTTATCTCTCAACAATGCTTAGAATGTCGTAAAATTTCTGTCAGTGACTACAGTGTGTCTCCTAGAAAACACAGTCCTCCAGTACTGAGATGACAGGCCCTCAGAGACTGATCTTAGCACATACTCGAGGAAACAGACAATGGGAAGCTGCATGAGAAGCACTGGGGGGGGGGGGGAATAACAGTGAGCCTTGTGAGTATTTCCAAAATCTACAACACATATTGGTGGTTGCAACAAAGAGCCACAGAGGCCTCTAACAGCAGATGTCAGAGCTAGACCATTTTCTGTGAGGTCATCTGGCAGCCATTCACAGAGGGCTGTGAGTCCAGCTCCAACTGTACTCTCTTAGAAGTGGGATGATACTTTCAAATGGAGCTTTGCAGCTGAGCTTCTGGGCATCTAAAAGGGAATACTGGAACGAGTGATTAAGCATAGGAATAGGTGCTACATTTGCATCACAGAGTTCCATGCAATGCTATGGCTATGGTGGTGTGGAAGGTTTTTCAGTGGTGCCTAAACTGCTGCAATTTTTCATAACGATGGCTGGGGATCTTGTTGAAGGGGGCCTTCATCCAACCCACAATTCATACAGTAAAAACATGATTCAACATATGCACCACTATCACAGACAGTACTGACAAGCTCTCTTCTGCTGAGTACCAACATGCAAGCTTTCTCTTGCTCTCTTTCTCTCTCTTACACAGACCAAATCAGCTCTATCTCCAATCTCCTCATATTGTCCCATCACTTAACGTCAGTAATATCAGAATAACCAAAACACCTTCTCATGCTTTAATAAAGTCCATAACACGGTTTCCCCATATAACCCTTAGTAATAGTTAGAAAAACCCTACATTGTTGACTAGTATTAGTCACCAAACCTAGGTGTCTAATAAGCCCAGAGCATATCTTGCTTACTGCTGAGCACAAATGGCCTCTAAGGCATCCAGCATGATGATCCTACTGAAGACCTATCTATAATTACAATTAGTCGCTCGGATCAAGCACACTGACGATTTTGGTATGTGGCTGTTGCACAGAAGTAAGTTTCACCAAAATGAGTATGATTTATTCTGAAGCATATTCTGAAGGCTGGGAACAAGATACACAGGTTGCATCTGCACTGCAGAATTAATGGAGTTTGACACCACTTTAACTGCCATAGCTCAAAGTTACGGGATTTGTAGTTTTGTGAGATATTTAGCCTTCTCTCTCAGAAAGCTCTGGTGCCACAACAAACTACAAATCCTGGAATTCCAAAGGATGGAGCCATGACAGTTAAAGCAGTGTCAAACTGTATTAATAATGCAATGTGGCAGCAGCCTTACACTCCTTATGTAGTTATTCAAGAGTACAACTAAGACAGCAACCTGCCCACCATCATCATAAAATTTAAACCAGGGGCTTTCAGCTGCACTGCTCATGCTCTTAACCACCATATATACCCAGAGCACCACAGGTCGAATGTCCCTTATCTGGAATTATGAAATCACCATGGGTGGCTGAGATAGTGTTTTCTTATGGTTCAAGTGTATACAAATTTTGTTTCATGCACAAAATTATTAAACAATATGGGCATAAGGTGTATACGAAACAGAAATAAATTTCACATTTAGACTTGGTCCCATCTCCAAGATATCTCACTGTGCATATGCAAACACAGTTGTCCCTCAGTTTCCATAGGGGATCTGTCCCCCCCCCCCGGCATTGTCCCCAATGGCAGTGCATGCATAAGCCACAGCACCATTAGGGACAACCTTCGTTGTCCTGTGGCAGCGCATGCACGCAGCTGTGCTGCCAGTGGGGACAAGGGAACTTAATGGCAATGCGGCTGCCTGCATGTGCCACCACAGGACAACAGGGGCTGTCCCTAATGGCAGCGCAGCAGCATGAACAGACTATCACTGGGGACAATGTAGGCTTCTGTCAGCAGGTGCTTGAATCAGTGGATGGTAAGTCTGCTGATACCGAGGGCCGACTTCCAAAATCTGAAAAATTCCAAAATCCACAAAACTTCTGGTCCCAAGCATTTCAGATATGGAAGACTCAACATGCCCTTCTACAGGGGAAAAAACTTTTTTCCCACTCCAATACATGGAGTCTGAATGTCACAGTAGGGCCACTCCAGTGAGGACCTTTGGGATTCCATCCCCACTGTAGTTCACTTGCATCAAAAGAAAGTTTAGGCATGCCTAAATGCCTACAAGAAAAAAGAGAAAAGAACCACTGAGGATGACATAATTATTTCACGTGAAAGAGCACTTTAAAAAAATTTGGAGCATGGAGACTTTGGAACTGGAGCCAAATACTAACATGAATTAAGACAAGGGATCTTTAGCGCCAGCTTGGTATATCCTTGCAGTCTCATAGCGGCCCACCTGCTGATCACAGAAAAGCAAGCTGTAAAAGAGGATAGCAAGAAGTCACGGCATTACTAGGAATTAAAGTGCTTACCTATAATTCCACTGTCCTTGCTTTCCAATGTGGAGCTCGGGCTGCTAATGGTCCCACAGGGACTACTTTTGTTGGCTGCTGTTTTGCCAGCACAGCTATTCAGAGTTGAGCAGGGACTGTCGGTGCTAGGCGACGTTGTGCTGCTCGTTAGCGTGGAGCAGGGACTGACTCCTTGACTAGCAACTGTGCACTGCAAAATGAGTAAAACAAAGAATTAATGTACAGAGCACAGCACAATATCCATGATGAGGAAAATAAAGACTCGCTAGAAGACTAAGCGAACACAAACAGCTTTCCAGCAATACTGGAAAAATTCAGAAGCATGATAAAATGATATAGTTCATGGCGATTCAAAAGGCAAAAGCATGAAAAAAATTTAGTTTTAAAACTTGCTACCATGAATTATTAGAAATCTTCTAAAATAAGGAAGACTGGCAGGTCCCTTATTTTGTCTTGAATTACAGTAGTCATCAGCTGGGATCCTACATGAACAAGGCAGGGTATAATGCTCCACTTCAACAGTTTCAGTGTCCCCTCCCCTAAGCAGTAGCCAAACCACAGGAACAGCCTCTGCTGCTGGTTATCATTGGGGAGGAAAAGGGAGGCATTTCAAATGATGAAGAAACAGCTGGTCTCAGCTTGGAGGAGGGAAAAATTGAGGATGTGATCACAGATGTTATGAATCCTCCTCTTCCTTCCCCTCGGAACCTAGAGCGACTGCATGTTCATTATTCAAATTCTGTCTCTTCCCTTCTCACTAGCAAGCAACAGCAGAACCAGCAACTTTTTCTGGGGCTAGACAGCTACTAGCAGCACGGGGAGGGGCTAGATCACAAATAGCTATAGAATTGCTTCCTGCATCCCATCCAAAAGGAGATGTATATAGCATGTATGTACAGTCATCCCTCCATATCTATGGATTTTTTTTAACTGTGGCTTGAAAATATATTTAAAATATATGAATTCTAAGAAGCAAACCTTGATTTTGCCATTTTATATAAGGGAAACCATTTTACTCTGCCACTGTATTTAATGGAACTTGAGCATCCATGGATTTTGGTATGCACAGGGGCTCTTGGAACCAAACCCCAGCAGAAACCAAAGATCCACTGTACGTCCACTGTCTCCTTGTAGCAACCCACCAGAGATTAAACAGATGTTTCATTGCTTAGCTTGGCCTGGGAAATGGAGTCAAGCTAGAAGTGCCTGTTGGACAAAAGCCCTTCAGTTAAAAATACTCATCCACAATATGGGTGGAATGAGAAAGTGATGCTATATTACACTCAAGAAAGGAATATGACAACTGTCTTTCATCATCACAGAAATCTGATTTCCAAATGTGAAAGCAAAAAAACACTACTTTAGAACACTAAAATCTCTCCAGCACACATCCCCAAAGCCTGACAGCATATTCTTAGTTCATTGTGAGAATCTGTGATGTCCTAGGCTGTATCTACACTGCAGAATTAACCCAGCTGACATAAACTGCCAGAACTCAATGCTGTGCAATTATGGGAATTGTAGTTTTGTGAGACTTTTAGCTTTTTCTGTCAGAGAGATCTGGTGCCACAACAAAATTCAGTTCCCACAATTCCATAGCATTCAGTCACAACAATTAAAGTGGTATCAAACTAGATTATTTCTGCAATTTGGATGAAGCTTTAGGAACAATGGTTGAGAGTGTAGATAAAACCCTAAATATTCACAGTATTTAAAGTATCAAATGAAAAATATTCCTTATGTTCTCATAATTCAACTTTGCTTAATTTAAATAACTTTCTTGCAGGGAAAAGAACAGAAAAATTAAATTACAACTTTTTTTCCCCCACAGTCCTCCTTTCAATAAATGTGTCTTATTACCTATAAGTTGTTGTAAGCAATCATTATTTTATATTCTTATGCTTGCTTTCCATTAAATATTTTGAAAGCAGGAATTTCAGATGTATCCAGACTACTATTTTTAACTGGGTTCCATTAGCATACCATGGTTTCATGTTTTTCTTCTGCAGCGATATGGGCAGAGGTTGGAATTCCTTCTCCTAGTAAAAATCCTAGTCTTGTCATCAGTTCCTGAGCTGCTGGTGAACAGCCTGATTCTTTATCTGGCTTTGCTTCTAGGCAAAAGAAAAAAGAAAAAATGAGAGAGGAAACATAAATACAACAGAGAAGTGTTACACTGGCATATTTTGCAAGAGTAACAAAAGAAAGAAATGTGCATTCATCCTGCCTTTAGTAATAATACAGTTTCTGATAAGAGAAGTAAATAAGAACTGTGAAATGGGTATCAATGACTGTTAAATTGTCACATGTTGGCACGTTCTATACTAAAGTTTAAAATCCAGGCCACAGCATACCAAAGTGATATACCTTTAGTTGTTGTTGTTGTTGTTGTTGTTGTTGTTATTATTATTAACCTTTATTTATATAGCGCTGTAAATTTACACAGCACTGTACATACAATCATTTAATTAGACGGTTCCCTGCCTTCATGCTTACAATCTAAAGAGACACGACACAGAAGGAGAAGAGAATGGTGGTGGGGAAGGGGATCAAATCCAGCAGTTCTTCACTCCTTCTGAGGCCTGGACCAAGGCAGATGGACAGGAGAGAGCGCTCGGCTTCTTAACATATAATTAGGGGGCATCCTGGGGCAGAGAAGGGCACTTGCCTGGGAATGCTTCCCTAAACAATATAGTCTTTAACTCAATTTTGAAACTGGTTAGAGAATCATAGAATCATAGAGTTGGAAGAGACCACAAGGGCCATCCAGTCCAACCCCCCTGCCATGCAGGAACTCTCAATCATAGCATCCCCGACAGATGGCCATCCAGCCTCTGCTTAAAGACCTCCAAGGATGGAGACTCCACTACACTTCGAGGGAGTGTGTTCCACCGTCGAACAGCCCTTACAGAAGTGATGAGGCGCGCATGTCAGGGAAGTAGATTCCAGGAATGAGTGAGAAGGGACTAATGCGGGAAGAGGCAGTGGAAATCCTAGGCTGAGACAGGATACCTTGACTACCAGAGCAGAGGGTACAAGTAGGAAAGTAAGGAGGAAGAAGTTCAGACAAGTAAGGAAGGGCCAGTCCATGGAGGTGCTTTGAAGGTCAACGACAAAAGCTTGTACTGGATGCAGAAGGGGAAGGGGAGCCAATGAAGGGAGGAGAAAAGAGGAGAAACATGGTCAAAGCAGCGAGCAGATGTTATAATATGTGCAGTTTAGTTCTGGACAGAGATTAAACGATGGAGGTGAGAGAAAGGAGGTCCTGTCAAAAGAAGGTTGCAATAATCTAGTCGTGGGACCAATAGGGCATGGACCAGAGTCTTGGCAGTAGAGAGGAAGTATCTCAGCATGTGCTTAACCTGTGAAATTAAAAGATCAAACAAGGCATAGCCTAGGTCCGATTCTCCATTGATGTAGATTTGCAATCTAGGCTGAATCTGTACTGCAGAAATAAAAGAGTTTGACACCACTTTAGCTGCCATGGGTCAATGCTACAGAATCCTGGGATCTGTAGTTTCCTGTGGCACCAGGGCTCTCTCACAGAGATGGCTAAATATCTCACAAAACTACACATCAGGATCTGCAATAATTGATTATTATTTTTTTAAAAGCAAGATTGAATGCCTGCTTTGAAGGGGAAGGGGCAACAGGCAGGCATATTTGTCTGGAGATCACAATCACAATCTCTCTCTCTCTCTCTCATTCTTTCTCTCCATTTCTGATACACCATACACAAGCATGTGCATATAAAGTTGTCCCTCCAAGTCTGCGGACATGAGATCCGTGGACCTGCAAATCCACGGAGGGGCGATTGACATTATCATCAATGGGGTGCGCACCCATGGCGCATGCCCTGCATGCACACGCCCCATTCAAGCCTATGGGGCTTGAATATGCGTGAGTTTTGGAACTTGCGGGGGAGAGACTGGAACAGATCCCCTGCATGTTCCAAGGGCCAGCTATACATACAATACCTGAAGCTGGAGTTACATCAAGGATAAAAAGTGAAATGTGATCACACAGTACTTGTATGCCCCCTTCCAAATTACACAGTGTCCAAGGGCATTTAGAAATTGTATAGTATTAGAGTAAACCTTTTTTAAAAAATAAAAATAAAGATGGAAAAGGTGGGAAGTTAATACAGCTTGACTCTCCCTTATCTGAAATGCTTGAAAGTAGGGCATTTTAAGATTTTGGAATTTTTTTGGATTTGGAATACTTGTATTTGCATATGCGTACATAATGAGATATCTTGGCAATGGGAAACAAGTCTGAACACAACATTCATTTATGTGTCATATACACCTTATATGCATAGCCTAAAGATAATTTTATACACAATATTTTGAAACAAAGGTCCAAAGCACACTGCAGAAATATTCCAGTTTGAGATTACTTTAACTGCCCTGCCCAAGTACAAGGGAATCCTGGGAATTGTAGTTTATTGTGGCACCAGAGCTCTCTGACAGAGAAGGCTAAATGTCTCACAAAACTACACTTCCCAGAATTCCCTAGTATTGAGTCAGGTCGCTTAAAGCAGTCTCAAACTGGATTATTTCTACAGTGTGCTTTGGATCAAGTTGGTGAACACTGAAAGCAAATATGTCACTATCTCAGCTTCCAATAACAAAAGTTTTGGCTTTTGGAATAATTCTCATTTTGGAATTCAGCTTGTAGCACCTTTGAGATTTATTTTAGTATGCGCTTTTATGGGCATGTACCTCAGATGCACTGACGGAGTGCTAGTAAAAAAACCACAAGTATTTAAACAAAGTTATGAAGTTGTAGGAATGGGACAGAAAATTGCAAATTGTTGGCTGGGTAATAAATCTTCATAGATGTGTAAGATGATGATACAGGTTTTTCAAGTAGCTGTTGTTGTTGTTTTACTACTGGTTTTTTCAAATAACTTGCCCAGCATTACTTCCTGCTATTGAGTCTCTCCCCACCACTACTGGAGATCTACTGATGAACCTCCCATGTTGATCTCCTATGCTCCTCTGAGTCAGGGATGGGCAACTGTTGAAAGCTAGGGGAGCACATTAGCCCCCTAGGAGACCTTAGACGGCCACACCAGCCACCAAAAATAATTGCCCATAAACACCTACAGAGAGTATGGAGGCATTTTCACCATATTTTGGTTTTCAAAAAAGGGCTCACATTACACCTAAACTGGCCCAGCATCCCTGCAAAATGTGGTTGAATGCATCCCATGTCTCACAATGGACACATTGCAGGAAAAATATTTTTGGGAAAATTTGCATAAATTGTTTTTTACTCCCAGGGAGAGGGCTTTCCAAACAGGATTGAAATGCCCTCCACACTTCCTTGAATGCTTTTGGGTGTATTGTGCAGCCAAAAAAAAAAAGCAAACATGTTTTACCAACTGGGGGCTGCATGCACCCCACAAGACTACACTTTGCCAACCCCTGCTCTATGACTCATGTATGATACCAGATACTTTCAAGACATTAATGAAATAGCCTTTTAGTAAAACATTAGGAAAAGCTGAGAGACACAGACCTGGGGCCAAAACAGACAGCCATAAGGGCATGACTTTACGCTGCCCTCTTTGAGTGCTGGACTGGGGCTGTGGCAACTGCAGGCCATGGCCCTGATATGGAGTTTTTCTGACCCAGAAAGGAACAGCAAATGCCACTTCTTTTTGGGCTGGAAAAAAAAGTGTCCTTTCCACTGCGACAATGGTTTTCCCCCGTTTCTGTGGTATAGCGCATGTAAACGCCACACCACAGAAACGCCGTGATGCCACCTGCTATGTGGTCAGCAGGGCAGCATGATGCCAGCTTGGGGACAGTGTCAGGGTGTGCATATACTACACTCCTACACCACCCTGAAGCTTTGCCCCTTGGTCTACTTCTTCAGACTACAAAAGCTTACACTACAACTTTTTCACACAATTAGTCTCAAAGGTGCTACAAGATCCCTTTGCATTAGGAAACTGCAAGGCTGATTCTGTCAAATATGTTAATGGACAAATGAGGCATTAGTTTTAGTATAATCATACTTACATGGCAACCAACCCTAACACTGACAACTTTTCATGTTTTATGCTGCATCATATTTTTATTGCTACTTCCATTGCAAAGAATTAGAGATTTTTAAAAACTTATTTTCTAATGTTAGCTACCCTGAAAATATTTTCATACAGGGTGGTCTGTAAATGTTCCTTTCCTCTTTAATTTCGGCGTGTTGGAATATAGAAGTATTGCAGCATAAAACTGAGATGACCTTTAATAAGACAAGCTAAATCTTAAATGAATCTCAACAACTGGCTCAGAAGGAATTACTGAAACACAATTCCACTTGCCTGAAATGGACAAGACATCTGCTTAATCTTGAGCTAAACTAACAAAAAAGCCATAGTCCTCAATAGAAAGGATTTAACAGTTTTTCCAACATCCTTCAAATGATGAAACACCTCCTCATTTCTCTTCCAATCATGTCTTCCAAACATTCAAAACAAGAAGCAGTTTATTTTGCACAGCATCTAATCCTTCTAGAAAGTAATCTGCTGTCCTTAATGCCCTTAATAGCGTATTGCATCCTATATTATAGTGGGAAAAGTACAAACAAGTGTGTTACTTTACAAACAGTAGTGTTACTAGTAGCTGCACAAGTGCTAACAGAACAGTGCAAGCAACACCTCACCAAACTGACAAATAATGGTTTTTACAACAACTTGCACAAGCAGCTGGCTGGATTTGACCTTTCTGCAAGGAAAAAAAAAAAAACAGGGTTTCTGCAAGTTGCAGAACCTGCTTACAGAATAATACCCTGTGTGGGGAAAATATATCTGCATTCTAATAAAATTTCATGTTATTTGCTTGGTAGAAATAGTAGTAGCTGACATCATATTACCCTTTGGCATTTTCAACATCCTTGTCTTCAAGGACTGCTAAACAATAGTATATACACACATTTTACTTATGAAACTTCCAATTTAATTTCTAGATGCACTTGGAATAAGAGGTCTGCTATTTTTGTGGCTTTATTGTTGGTTGATATTTGGCAGATATGACATTTCCAAGAAGAAAAACTCAGGTTCACTTTAAAAGGTGATTGCAAATAACTTTTGTTGTCTGCTTTCGAGTTGTTTCCGACTTAGGCTGACCCTAGGGTAAACCTATCATGGGGTTTCCTTGGCAATTTTCTTCAAAGGAGGCTCGCCAGTGCCATCCTCTGAGGCTGAGAGAGTGTGACGCGCCTAAGGTCACTCGTTTACATGGCCGAGCCAGGATTTCAATCCTAGCCTCCAGACTCTTAGTCCAACACCCAAACCACTATGCCAATAATTACCTGCTATTAATTAAACAGTGATGGTTAAATGAACTGGTGGGCTATTGTTATGCCATTATTACCCTGTTTTTTCAGGGGGGAAATTTATGTGCTGGGGTATTTTTCTTTTAATTTAAATATGGATACTGAAAGGTTTGTCAGAATTTTCATAACTAATCTATTACCGTGTTCTTCTCCAGGTTAAATATATCAAAAACTGGCATCCCTCTTCTGACAATCTGCTCAGAATGATTAGAAACCAAAGTGAATCACTAGGAAACTATAAACACTTTCCATCATTAAAACAAATGATGAAGAAGTCCAAGTATTTTTATGTTGTCATAGCAAAGATACCACTAAAAAAGGAGGATGTTTTCACATTGATACAAGCTGTTGCCAATTCAGCCACATAGGTTTAGTCTATAATCAAGAACCTTTGATTCAAAAGCATCCAGTTCAAAAAGATCCTTCATATATTGGTGCAGGAGACAGATTTCAGAGTTTCCACTGTGGGTCACAGTAGTCCTGCTAGTAGGGAAAAGAGGAAAGATTCAATCCTGTGCCTCTCATCCTGCTCAGATAGAGGGTTGAAACAGATTCTGGAATGGGGACTGTTACAATGAAAAAAGTAGAATAAAAGTAAGTGCTAAACAGCACCTTCCCCAGAGCTGATACACTGCTTTTAGCAGACAGATTTCATGCATGTTGCATTACATCGTATTGTGCCAGACATATTGAGTTGAGTTTGAGCCTTCAGATCTTCTTGTTGTTACTGCTAAAATAATGATAGCATGATGGGGAAGAGGTATGGCCAACCTTGAGAAGCCCAGAGAGATGAAATGGGACCCCAGGAGGGCTGACTTCAGCACCAAGGCCCTAGATTCCCTATCCCAATAGATATAGTTTTATATATTACATCTATGTTTCCTTTCTGTGTAAAACAGTAGAGGGTGACCTCCAGGCCATGGGACCAAGGCAGCACTTGAAACCTTCCATCCTAGCCTCCAGCTACTTCCCCTCCCCAAGTTACTTATATTAATTTACACCATCCTATTCCATGCAGCTACAAAACTGATTGTGGGAACTTTGCAGAGGTTGAGGAATGAGTACATCTGAATACAAATAAATACTGAGAGAGAGAAAGAAAGTGTGTCACTACCAACTGAACTAAGTCACAAAAGGTACATCTGGAGTTTTGAACACTAAAACTATGGCCCCATGCATTGCTGGAACGTGCATGTCCCCAACAGGCTTTGATTGAGCCAGTTTTGGAAGAGTTACTCTCTTGGACTACAGCTTCCATCATCCCCATCTGGAATGGCTAAAAACCATACTGACTACGGAATTCTGGGAGTTACAGACCTCAAAGTTACTATTTTGAGTTCTGTAACCAAAGCAATATGAACCTCAACAGCAAAAGGCTTCCCACCCTTGATATAAAAGAACAAAATAATTCTGATATTTCTTTTAAAAAATATTTTAACCATTTGGGAATTTTGCCAAACCAAGTAGCAGGGCCCAATATGTCGTTTTAAGAGCAAATATAAAGAATTAAAGAACAGTGCTTTTTGTTAAAAATAATGAAGAAAGAGAGAGTAAACTGCTTGACTTTTAAAATGCACACAGCATTACTTAATAAAAAATATGCAATGAAAAAGCAAAAACAATCTGTATATTGTTCATTTCATTCCCGGCATATCTTTGTCATATCATTTTAAAAAATGAATGGGCCAAAGATAATCTCACATTTAAAAACAATATCTTTTTAACTGAGCCTTCCAATTTATTCCATTAGAAACAACTCACTAAGAACATGCCCTGATCAGCAGCCTCTGATCATCACCTAGCTACCTGTGCCTGCTAACAGCAAGTAGGGAGTGATGACTCTGTCTTAACCAGAAGCACGAGGTTTTTTTTGTCTTTGTCTTTGCCTGTGTCAATCTCTGGGGGAAGTGAGGGAAAAGCACGGGCGTGGATGGCTTGAGATCCATTCCTGCTTATTAAAAGGGTGATCTTGGCCCTTTCCAGTAATTCCTCATATGTAAATGCAAGATCAGTAAAGTGGAAGGTACAGGGAGAGAAGGTCTAATGTTGTGTACATGTTTGGGAAAACATCTGTATGACGTATGGCCTTTCTTCATTAAAGGGAAAACCTATGATTGTAAAGCAGGTCTATGTGTGTATAACAGGTGTAAGGTTGGACAGCAGAGGTCTGGGGCTAAGTGAGGGACACACATTATACAATGAACATCTAAAGATGGCTTGTGCAGACCTGGTATTATAAGAACTTTGAAATATGAGGTAAGTTATAAAGTAACGAGCTGCAATCTTACAGCTTGTCTGAGACATACTACCGTGTTGGTACAAATACTGTATATACTCATGTATAAGTCTAGAAATTTTAGTTAAAAAATTGACCCAAAAAAAACTGGGTTGAGCTATCCATGGGTTCATGTAAATACTGTACTGTAACTTTTATCAAAAAATTCAAAGACATAGATGTGTTTGTCTGGAAAAACAGTATACAGTGGTACCCCGGGTTACGAATCCCCCGGGGTACAAAAACCCCGGGGTACGAAAGGGCCGGGGCCGCAAAAACGGCCCCGGTTTCCCCCAAAAAAACCCTGGGGTACAAAAAAAAAGCACGCAGTCCCTTTAAATTTGTCGTGCGGTGCAGCAGAAAAAGTGGTCCCCCGGGTTGCGAAAACTTCCGGGTTACGAAAGGTAATCCGGAACGGATTACTTTCGTAACCCGGGGGACCACTGTACAGTGGGATCCCATAGCACCTTTGAGTCTAACTGAAAGAAAGATGCTGTTAGGATGAGATTCCCTAGATTTGACCCTACCTCCTCAGATGCAGACCTTATACATCTGAGGAAGTAGGCTCAAGTCTACAAAAGCTAATGCTACCAGCTGCTTTCTTTCAGTTAGACTCAAAGGTGCAAGATCTCTTATCAACAAAGGATGTATCCCCTTTCTGATTAGAGTGGCAGAGGGAGAGAGCTTAGTCTATTCCAGGAGAACCTAAAAGAAGCACTCACTCTCTGCTTCTGGCCTTTTTGAATGCCTGGGTAGGAAAATGGTCATGGCAGCGGTTCTTTGGTGCTTCCCTTCAAAGGAGTTCTGACAGGAATTTAAAGAATTTAAATAAGACATTTGCGTATGTCTGTCACCTTTTCTGAGTTAAAACAGGCAAAGTTATCACATTAAAGGTTTTAATCACTGGTAATGCAGGTTGCCATTCCCTTTGCTGTGCTTTTTCATCTTTTTTGACTTGCTGTGTTTTCTCAGTTCCACCAGTGCCTGGTTGCTTCCCTCACATATTACACAGACACCATTTACCCAAGTTCCCTCCTCATCCATCCAGCCTTAGGGTAAGCACAAACAGGTATGCCTGCTGGTAAGATTTTTTTTGGGGGGGTGGGGGAGGGCATTGTTTTCCTTTGCTTCACTCTTGGGTACATGCCCCTAAGTTTTACCCTCCACTTATCCAAGGGTCATATCAAAATCCATAATTTTGGCCCCATAACCTGCCCTCGATTTATACATGAGGTCAGCTTATAGTCGAGTATACATGGTATCTGCCATACCAAAGACACCATTAGTTTTTCTCTTTTGCATCTTTCCTTGAATCCACCCATAAAGAAACTTCCTCAAAAATGAGGATTACTACATTACTCTTAAAGCAATAATGTCAATTATTGTTGTACAACAACCAAAATAAATTTGCATGGCCATACATGTGGCTTTTACACAGCCTCCACTAGGAGCTGCTGTTTCATTACTGGTGGTCTGCCTCTTTCAGTCAGAAAAGTCTTTTCTCCTTAGCCATCTCTGATGTTGTTGTTTTAATCACTGAACTGTACATTGTGTGCAGGTTCATGGCCAAGTGGCAGCAAAATCTGCTGCCATATGGAAGCTAGAGGATGGAGGCTTAAGCCCACCCAAACTAGCAAAGAGTGATCAGTTCTTCAGGGTTTATATGATGCTCTTTAGTAACCTCTCTGGTTCAAAACACTCCAATCCCTTTTACTGAGGGGACAGTCAATAATCACTAGGGTCATGAGAGGTGAATGACAAGGAGAATAAAGCATCGCTATCTAACTCTCAGTTAAAACTCTTCCTTTAAGAAGAGGCCTTTGCATTCTAATCAACAACAAAGGAACTATCATAGCTGATTGTCAACCCAAAATAGTCAGTGGTTGTATGATTTAACAAAATAACAGTCAGAAAACAAGAGTCAAGAAAAACCCTCAAGATGACCAATATGTATTAGAAGTCCAGAGTTTTCAGCCTGAAACTAAGGGTAAGCAGGTAGTGCTTAAAAACATTGCTTTGGAATTTAAAAGCCTTCCTGGCTCTGATAGTTAAACTCTAGATTGAAGAAAAATATCTTTGTATACAGCTGCACAATTTAAAATAGCATCAATTTTATTTTATTTTATTTTATTTATTGAATGTACACCCTGCCTTTCTCCGGGATGTGATCCAATCTAGATATCCTCCCCTCCCAATCAACATATACTCAAAAATGAGAAAAGAAACCAGGGAAGAGTTTTCAGTTCCCCTAAAGCTGTTTGTTCCTGTTTGTTTTTCCATATGAAGAGATTTGAAAAACCTAGCTCTTAAATTCAAAGCACAAGAAAAACAAAAAAAATAAGCTATTGAATTTGATGCTATAGTTCCACTGGTGTCAATTAGGCTGTAAATCTAAAATATCACAGTGAATATGAAATCCTCATTATTGTACAAATACTTACAGGGCATCTTAATTGTCATTTTGCACCAACGTTCATTGAAACTTCAGTTTGTTATGTCGTAGTCAAATTTAATGAACTCAGAACTTTTCAAGAATACCAATTAACTCCAAGGTCGGGTTGTTACCAGCCTTGCCAATACAGTCATCTATTGTTATTGCTGTCAGATTTGGGAAGCTTTTCACTGCAGTGGCAAGACACATCGCTTTAACATGGCATAAGTAGAGCACTCTCAGTCAGGAAAAAAGCAAAAGCAGATCAAAAACTAAATTCAACCATGCCTCTTGCAGTCAAAGTGACCCACAGCTCTCACACTTAATTCTTCTTGAAGCTATTCCAGAATTTCATGACATTTCCAGACCCTGTACATAACAACTGATCACAAGATTTGCAAAATCATTCAGCATGAAAAGCTCAATTCTTACTGTTTTTATAATCAAAGTCCAGTCATTCAGCCAAAGTGAAATGACTTGAAAGACATGTGCTTACCATTCTGGTTGAGTTCGGTGGGTTCCAACACTTTCCTCATTGGTGCGACAACTGCATCTCCTGGTATCCGGGGACTTTCCACATACTTCGGCTTCCTGATGGGACCTGAAATGGGGAAGATCTTAGTAGCTTGCCTAGTATTTTTTCAGACTGAACACACATTTCAGAATAAGCAGAGAAAACCAGAACAACTTTTAAAAAGCAGAGATACATGATGCAGACTGTTTACATGCTACCCACGCAATAGTAAAAACAGTGAACTCTCTCGTACTTCCACTCTTGGAGTCTGTTGTCAAGGGGAAAAAGCAGCAACAGCAAGCTCTAGACAGGCTCACTTTCTGGAATGTAAACTCTGCTGTGGAACAAAAGCAGCTTCCTTGCTGCAATGTTCCTGGAGCAGCCTCCAGCCTATGTAAAGAGGGTGACTCTGACATGGTCAAAACTCACACAGCTTTGCAACTGGCCTCTCTAGGCAGAGCCTCTGCTTTCCACCTCAATTTGAAGATAACCCTGTTTACTAGCTTAATCTTTGAAGCTGGGAGGCAAGGATTACAAAGTGGACAGCTTGCAACATTAACACTCTAAATACTCCAGTCCAGCAGCTTTATATTACTGAGTATCTTATTTCTGTTGAAGCAAATGACGCACAATGTTGATTATCTGAAAGGGGTTGGGAGAAAGAAGAAAAGGAAAAAGAATCTGTCTGGCAGCTAGCTCACAATATTTTCAAAATCAGAAAAAGAGACACATAAGTGTTGCCAACTGATAGCTAAAGTGAAAGCAAACCATACTCCCCGTTTTATAGATATCCCTTTCCATTGCTGCCAGGGTGGGGTAACAGTTCATTATATGAGTTCACTGAATGGAAGAAAATGAATTTACTGCTTTAATATTTTAGTATTTAAATTATTAACAGGAGTGTACTTTACCAAATGCAACAACTGCAAGAAACATTAAATGCACAATAGAATTTCTAGTCACTAAAATAGCATCACAATGAGAACGATACTGCCATCTAAGGGTTCCTTAGAGAGACTGAAAATAGTTAAGAAATCTTAAGCAAACTAACAGGCCAATGATCCCATTCTGATGAAGCTAGGTCACAATTCCATCTATTCCAGTAGCCAAGAAAACAATACTCTAAAAAAATAAAATGAACAGCCACCTGTGCAACTCCAGGACTAACCCACTAAATATGGCACTGCGCTTGTGATAGGTTCCCCTAGTCCAGGCATGGAGATTTGTCAACCTGTCCTGGACGGGGTTACACTTCCCCTAAAGGACAAAGTTCGCAGTCTGGGCGTGCTCTTGGATTCGTTCCCTCCAGCTGAACTCCCAACGTGGAGGCGACAGCCAGGAGGAGGAGGTATGCCAGCACCACACAAATCAGCATTGGCAAAGTGTTTCATAACATTCAAAGTTACCAAAAGATGATATTAATCCCACTGGAAAGGGCAAGTCCAACCTCTAGGAGATGCAAAAATAACATCCTCGAAGTAAGTAAACCTTACTACTAGAAGAGCCTGCTGATGATAATAAATTGACTAAGTGTCATGGCCAGCCAAGAGATGGAGTCAGAGGATGAGGAGGAGGACTTGGCTCCTCAGGAGCAAGAGGAGTTGGAGGCTAGACCAGGTCAGCCCCAGGAGTGGAAGGTGGGCCAGGCTCTAGTATTGTGGAGGTCCCTTCAGAGGCTCAGCAGCTGAGTGTGGTTTCAAAGGAAAAATCCAGCTTGGAGGTTCCCTCCTTAAAGGAAAGGAGGGCTGAGAGTGCTTGTGTATGTCGGTCCCGCAGGCTTGCAGAAAAGCAAGCTGTTAACAAGGCACAGCTAACAACAGGGAGAGTGTCTCCTACTTAATCACCTGTGGGACACCATCCCTTTGCCAGAACTTATTGAAAGTCTCTTGGTGTGACTGTGTGCTGGCTTCGTGTATCTTGAGCTCTGGTTTGCCTTGACCTTGGAACAACTTGGCCTCCTTCTGCTTTCTCCTTACCCTGACCTCAGACCGGACTGACTTCTCTGACTTCTCCAACCCTGACCTCGGCTCTGGCTTTTGGACTATTCCTGTGAACAAGATTTAGGTTTGTGGAACTGCCTTATCAGCTTGTGTTGGTGTGTGCTGGCCGCAGTCCAGGACACTGAGAAACAAGAAATACTATAATTAAAGCCCTTTATAGAACAGGGCAAAACCTGTACCACACAAATGCAGTACTAAACAAAATGAGCTTGAGGGGATTCTGTTGTCCCCCCAGTGATCTAACCAATGACATGCCCCTTCTCTTCCTCAGCTTTGCGCCCAAACACCCAGCCCATACATCTATTGGGATTAAATAGAAAGCTCGGCTAAACAGGATACTCTTAGCAAACAATGCACTCTGTGGATTGATCTCTGGCCAGGAGGCTCCAAAAGGAAGGGCTAGAAAGATGAAGATTGTTCTGTAAATAATTGAGACATCTCACTTTCTCACTTTCCAGTAAATGCAAGCTATACAATTTTTAGTAGTTGGAGTTTGGAATGCTTGTACTACATTCTTACTAAGAAATTGACATATTGTAGATCAGCTGATAAGACTGGTGGTAAAAGCAAGCAATCCTTCAATTAACTGGTTCCAAGCTACAGTTTTAGTTTTAAAAGGCATTAACCAGCAGTGTGAATTGGATCTGGAAATGAAATGGAAGCCACTTGTTTCTCAAATGACAGTGGTTTTGCAGAATCCATTTCAATCTGGTTTCTGACCCAAACTGCTAGTCCTCTTTACTAACTCTTTTGTGAAGAAGGAAAACTTGCAGTGCTCCTACTGATGGATCAGCATCCTTCCACATCCCTTCTAGTCACCTGGGAGGATGCTACAGGATGAAAATAGTCTTTAACTTAATTTTGAATCTGGTTAGAGAAGTGATGAGGCGCACATGTGGCGGAAGAAGGTTCCAGGAGTGAGGGGCAGCAAGCGAGAAGGGACGAATCCGGGACAGGGCAGTGGAAATTCTCAGCCGGGACAGAAGACCTTGACCACCAGGGTACGAGAAGGAGTGTGAGGAGAAAGAAGTTCAGATAAGTATGGAGGGGTAAGTCCTTGGAGGGCTTTGAAAGTCAACAACAAAAGCTTGTACTGAATGTGGAAGGGGAAGGGGAGCCAGTGAAGGGAGGATAAGAGGGGAGAAACATGGTCAAAGCGGCGAGCGGATGTGATAATACGTGCAGCTGAGTTCTGGACAGAGATTAAAGGATGGAGGGGAGTGAGAGGAAGCCTTGTTAGAAGAAGGTTACAATAATCTAGTCGTGAAACCACTAGGGCATGGACCAGAGTCTTGTGGAGGCAGTGGAGGATGAGAGGAATGGACCAATTTTAGCAATGTTGTAAAGAGAGAATCTACAGATCTTGGCAGTGGCCTGAATCTGGGGAATAAATGACAGAGAGAAATAAAAAATGAAACCAAGACAGCGGGCTTGCTGAACAGGTTGAATAGAAGTGCCGTCAACAGAAACAGAAAAGGAGTATTGAAGGGTTGGCTTAGGTGGGAAGACGAAAAGCTCTGTCTTAGACATGTTGAGCTTCAAGTGCCAATGCCGCATCCACTGAGAGATGGCAGCCAGGAAAGATGAAACTTGCTGTTCAAGCCCCGGCGAAAGGTCAGGGGTGGAAAGATACAGCTGAGTGTCATCGGCATACAGACGATAGGAGAAACCAAAAGAACCGATGAATTTACCAAGGGATAATGTATATAGAGAGAACAAAAGGGGACCCAGGACAGAGCCCTGAGGAACTCCAACAGATAAGGGAACGGGGAGGAAGTCTAACCACCTGAGTCCACTGCAACTTATCCTTTCAAAGCAACATTTAACAACTATGCTAACCAATAAGCCATACTATTTCAGGGTGCTTTCAATCGCAAGATTAAGAGCACAAGTGGTTGAACTGACATCTCCAAGTATTTTGCCAACATTTTCAGATTGCATAAACTAAGGAATATCCACAGATGGAAGCCAAGTAGTCACCAGGTGTCCAGGTATGGAATGTACGGAAAGACAGAGGTTATATCCCAATTCTAAATAGGGTGTTTTTAAAGGTCAAAGTCAACGCCACCAGATAAATCCACGTAATTTGTAGTAACAGTGCTGTCACCACCACCACCACCACCACCACCACCACCACAATGGGTCTCAAATGAACTCTATCCTATATGTAATGTAGCAATCATTCATGTGAATTCACCACCCCCAACTCTCCAGAAGACTAGAGAGAGAAAGCAGTTCTACTAAGAAGAAAAGGAGGACATTCAGTAACTTATTGTTTGTTCATGTCATTTCCTCATTCCAGAAACTTATAAAACATTGGACAGAGGTCTGCCATTAAAATCTACCAGTTCCATCACAATTCATTAATCTGGAAAGAGATAATTATCACATACTCCGATAGGTAATTAACAATCATTTGTTGTGCCATTTTGGGTCGCTGTGGAGTTTTTTAGCACACTGACAACAAATTTGAGAAAAAGACATGCAATAATACAACCTTCCTGCTACTTCCTTAAGAATTTATATTTTTAAAAAGTTATTTTCTTCCTTCCTGTGCTTAACTATGCTTGTAAGCTGGACTAAGGTTCACTTTCCTTTTGGTCCTACTACTTTAGTATTCTATTATAAGCACTTAATATTCATACTTCAGCTCACATTCACACACCAAAACATAAAAGACAGGGTGGAATTAACCAAAGAGGATTTTAAAATTAAATAATCCATAATCCTCCTGTACTCTGAATTCATATTATACTGAACACTGTGTTCCTACATTCTTGTCTTTGGGTTATTAAACATTTTAAATGCACAGTGGTTTTATTTTAGCAATTTTCTGTGCTAGAACTCAAATGTCACCCCTAAGGTGTAAACTAAAACCATTTTTATTCTAGGTAGGTCAGCTTCGAAGCCAATAAAATTCTGATTAAACATCCTCTTTTTCATTATACCAATTGCTAACTATATGTGAGCCTATGCCTTCAAGTTGCCCATTGACTTACAGTGACACCATGAATTTTATACATTTTCTTAGACAAGAAATACTCAGATAGCTTTGCCAGTTCCTTCATTTGGAATATAGCCTACAGCACCTCGTATTCATTGGTGGTCTCCCATCCAAGTACCAAAACCTACCCTGGTTAGGTTCTAAGAGCATATAGGACCTGGTACCCTAGTGATAGTAATTATTATTTCTTATTTCTTTACTGAAAGGGGATAGATTAATTCACAAAAATGTAACACAGCATTGGTCATGACAGGTATCTGTCTGTTTCGATCTTTAAAGTTTTGTAAAGCAGTTAAAGTATTCATCTTTGTGTATCACAGTTTCGGTGATATTCTACCTCTTGTGTATGTTATTAATTTTTTTTAAAAAGGGACCAATTTCCTCCATGGTTGTGGGTAATGGCATTAGCTATAGTTTCAAATGTTCCTTCATCCCTCCTCATCCCATTCTAGTATACAATCCTAGATTAGCGGGACTAATAGAACCAGTTTGCCAGTTTCAATGTCATAACAAACCACAACTTGAAAAGGCCGGTAAGTTTTCTCTTGAGACAAGGGAGTCGATGAATGTGAAGACAGAGTTTGTTCTTATTTTGCCAAAAACAACATCTAAAAGACTGGGAATATGACAGCTGGATATAATTAGTAGAATTCAAAGATATAGCCATTTTACATCTGCAATCAGTGAATTTCTTGGAGCAACTATAATCCCCAACCATAATCCCCCAAAAAGTTAAAGGACATTTTGGAGGAAGAAGATGAGCAGATGGAAATGGAAGTAGAACTGAGATACAGAGGATAACATGGCATACAGCTATATGATGAAGGCAGTGCCAAAATGCAGCTCTAGAAGTCTCCAACATTTCCACACAAGTGCAGAGTGACCACTTATATCCCCAGAAAAAATAAGATTTTAGAATATCTGAGAGGGTGAAGTGAGAAAAGCAGGTTTGTACTATCACTCTTACTACTGTGTGACACCTAAGGGGAGGGAAAGGGGATTGGCTCCTCTTCTGTGATCAAAACTGCACTCAGTGCTAATATGATTCAGTGACACAGAGAACAGACAGAACAAACTTTGATTTTGAATGCAATCATTTGCTGGCACACTCCTCCCAGCTCAGGTGTTCAGTCTCTTCAATACAATCAAGCAAGACAAGTGAAGACTCCTACATTTCTTTAGCACACTTAAATTATTTCAGCCTTGGAGTTAACCTCTGATTGTATAAACAAATTAAAGGATATACACAAATCAAAGACTTTTATTTTGGGATAGGCAACAGGTAAGTCCTCATTTCAGCAGCATTCAGCTACTTTACATGTGCATACATGTGCATGTACATAGAAACATACACATCAAAGTTATGAGCAAGTGAGCTTTTAGAAGGGAATTGTTCCTGCAGCTGAAACAATTTGTGTCAATAAGACCACATGTCACACCTGATGTAAAATCTGCTGTTTTGAAATTAAAATTAAGGTTACTTCTACTTGGTTGAAGTTCCACAAAGCCAGAAAACTGGAAATTAAGTCTGATGCTTTAACAGATGTGCACTTTGATCAATAAAGTTGTTGAGAGATTTCATAGATTGTGCATGCACATAGAATCACATGTTCCAGTTGCAATCCATATGCTTTAATACAAATTACAGTAAGGAGGCTCCAGTAAACCTTCATTTGTTATAGTTCAGCACAAAGTAGCTTTCTTGATAACCTGAAATATGGCTCTCTTGTTCATGTCTCTATTCTGTCTTACTATAAAAGAAATTCCATTAAACAAAATACAAACTTACACGAGTAAGGAGTTATGGGGAGGGGGGGCTCTAGTTGTTTTTTTTTTTTCTGGGCCTGTATACAGGGCACATTTCTGACTAATCTGTACAAAGTTGCAAAAAAGAATTTGTAGCATAAGCTTTCATACACTTCCTCAGATGCATGTTCTGCTTCCACAGTTACTTCGCCCATACATTTGAAGAAACAGACCAAGCCTACAAAAGGTGATGTTGCAGCTTTTTTCACACAGTCCTAAGAGAGTTACAATATCCCTTTGCTTGTTGATATTTCAGACTAACACAGCTATGTTAAACAGATACTGTACTGTGAAAGCTCTTTTCAGGCTTATGTTATATAGATAACCAGTGAAAGACCATTTTACCTCACCTTTCTTCATTGTATTCCACCTGTCATTCTCATTCTCAAGGAAATTCCTCAAGATAGGGATGGACAGAATATTCATAATCACTCATTGCCAGGTCAAGAAGGGGGCTTCCCAATGGAGAAAACTCACTGGGAAAAATAATAGAGCAGTAAGAACTTTTTAGCACTTTTCTCCTTGTATGTGAAGGACCAAAATGGTGAAGAGAAATTATTCTTACAAAAAAAACATGTAGGGGTTGTTTGCACAAAAATGCCCTGTTCTTATGGAGAAAATGAGTTTCCTGTGAAGGAAATAGTTTCCTGCACAGGAAACCTGTTTTCTCCACAGCAAAAAAGTTTTTGTTCAAAGCCTCCACAAAGCCCATGATTTCCTACACACACACACACACACACACCAGAATAATTCTTCCCCAAGACTTCTGTATATTTGAATACAGGGATAATTTTCTGACATAGTGGGGAGAAAACTACCATAATTGTCTTCATATGCAAGAATGAAATGGTTGAACATTTGGGGAATTTCCTGTCACCTTGGCAGGCAATTCTGTTGAAGCCCTGGCCAGCCTTTGGAATGAGGAAATAGCCAGGGCAGTGGACACAATTGCTCCTGAGAGTCCTCTCTCACAGAGTGGAGCCAAACCAGCCCCCTAGTTCTCTAGGGAGTTGATGATGATGAAGCAAATGAAATGGAGACTAGAACGACATAGGCAGAAGACTCGGAGTGAATCTGCCTATTTGAAAGCTTACTCTGTGGCAATGAGGGGAGCAAAGAAATCATTTTTTGCTGCCAGTATTGCATTTGCAAGGAGCCGGCCAGCACAGATGTTCCGGGTGGTCAGGGGTCTTTTACACACTCACCCTCAAGTGGAGGATGCAGACCACACAGAGGCTCGCTGTGAAGAATTTGCATAACATTTTGCAAATAAAGTCACTCAAATCTGCTCCGACTTGGATACTACAGTTGATACAGTGTCAATGAATGTAACCTTAACTCCTGTCAGTCCAGTGTTAATAGATACTTTTCAGCTTGTGCAGCCTGATGATGTGGACAGGATCCTTGGAGAGGTAAAAGCCACCAGATGTATCTTGGACCCTTGTCCTTCTTGGCTTATTAAACAGGCCATATAGGGACTGGCTGAGTGGATAAAGGAGGTAATCAATGCCTCCTTACAACAAGGCAGAATTCCATCCTGCCTAAAGGAGGCTGTTGTTGTGAAGCCTCTGTTAAAAAAGTCATCCTTGGATCCCACAATAATGAATAACTATCAGCCAGTGTCTAACCTACCATTTCTGGCCAAGGTTTTGGAATGTGTGGTGGCTTCCCAACTCCAGGGGTTTCTGGATGAAATGGATTATCTGGATCCATTTTCAGTCTGATTTCAGGCCTGGCTATGGAACAAGGACAGCCTTGATTGCCTTGGACCTACAGAGGGAACTGGACAGGGGGAGTTTGTCCCTGTTGGTTCTCCTGGACCTCTCAGCAGCTTTTGATACCATCAATCATAGAGATATAACATTATTCATGTGCAATATTCAACATGTATATCACCTATAAATAATATACAAAAACCCCTGTGGATCTTTATCATGTAGTAATTCACATGTAAAGGTAGAGTAAATATGTTCATATAGCATTTTCTGGATGACAGCCTTCTATAGTTTTGAATTCTGAAGGCATTCACCTAGAAGAGCTAAAAATGTTGACACCTGCATTGCTACTGCAGTCAAGCTTCTTGATTAATGAACAGCAGAGATAGGAATTTTTTTGGATCCTGATAAATGAATTACTTTAAAAAAAATTAACTAAAGCAACTGATCATAAAATCCATACAGAAATAAAGTGTTTAGTGGATGTAGCATATTACTATACTTTCTGGAAGTTCCCTGCATTACAGAAATAATTATAAGCACAAATAGTTTAGTTGTGTCTTGTTTTTTAAATATGTTATGAAACTTTGAAAACTGAGTAAGTTTTATGTATTTATTCATCTGTTTAGATGACTATTTTTCACCTTATGCAGAACCCAAGGTGGCCTACAGCATTTTAAAAGCAAGATACTGTTAAAACATTATGCCATAGTTTTTAAAGAATTACAACTCATTTAAAGGATTAAAACAATATGATGACAATGATGATGATGATGATGATGATGATGAAGATCCTACCACGAACGTTTTCTGTCACATATATTTTCAGTCAAACATCTGCCTGAATATAAAGGTCTATGCTTGCCTGCAAAAGAAAAAGGAAAGAAGGAATAGTAAACCTCCTGTAGGAGGGAATTCCACACTCTGGGAAACAGCTACTGATAAGGCTCCCTCCCAGGTTGTCACCAAATGTGCCTGTGATGGTCGTGGAACCAAGATGAAGCCTTCCCCCAAGGTCTTAAAAGCTGGACAGGCTCATGTAAGGAAAAATGGTCTTCCAGATAGTGTGGATCCAAGCCATACAGGCCTTTAAGGGTCATATCCAGCACTTTGAATTCTGCCCAGAATTAGACTGGCAGCCAGGGAAGCAGTTTGAAAGGGTGTGTGTGTTTATGTTCCCTGAAAAAGCCCCAGGTCAATAGTCTAGCTGCAGCATTTTGGACCTACTGAAGTTTCTGAACAGTTTCCAATGGCAACTCCACGTAGAGCACATTACAGTAATCCAACTAGTATATAATCAAGGCATCTGTTACTGTGGTCAGCTCTGACATCACCAAATGATCACAGCTGGCACACTAGTTTTAACTGTGTATCACACTCCTGGTCATTGCTGAAACCTGGGCATTTAGGCTCAATTGAGAGTACAAAGGTATGCCCCAAGCTGCAAATGTGCGATTTCAAGGGGCATGTAACCCCATCCATCAAAGGCTGAATCTCTGGTGAAGAAAGTTAAAAATTTATTCCAGAAGGATTTGTGATATTTTATTGATTTGCAATAGTCTTTAGACTAAGCAATGAACGATCTTCATAATATTTTATTGTTAAGTTACCCTGTACAGTATCACATTTATGGGACAAATCCATCAATATAAAAAAGGAGGCAGCAATTAGAACCAAGGTGACTTTAAAATGACATTTTAAAAAACCTGGGTTTTTAAATAAATTATTCATTTACAGAAAATCTCGCTATTATTACTATTTTCCAACCCTCTTACTGTAACAACAATAACTGAATTTAAATATTTTAACTTTAACTGAGTAATGGCAGTTGTTCATTGCAGGTCACATTCCACAAATGGCCATTATCCACTGTATTTCCTCCTGAAACATGAAATAATTCTTTTAAAAATGAAATATTAGCATTCAAGCTTCAGAAAGAAATAGGGTATATATGTGATATCTTTACCAGCAATTGGTGATACATGCTTTAAAGTGACAGAAAAATCATAATCATTTTTGCATAACCACCACCTGTCCCAATTTGGCAGGAATGGTCCCAATTAATCCTCTGTTGTGCTTCTTTTTCAGCTGCTTTTAAAATGATCCAGTTTCTCATTCCTCCTACCACTTTCTCTTTGTTCTTGGCTTATTCCAATTGCTGCAAACAGTGCTCAAAGTAAAGTCAAAGGCTTTCATGGCCAGCATCCAGAGTTTTTTATGAGTTTTTTGGGCTGTGTGGCCATGTTCTATAAGAGTTTATTCCTGACGTTTCGCCAGCATCTGTGGCTGGCATCTTCAGAGAATGCTGGTGAAACGTCAGGAATGAACTCTTCTAGAACATGGCCACACAGCCCAAAAAACCCACAAAAAACTATAGTGCTCAAAGTACATAGTAGTTAGCACTCTATTAACTCAGTAGAGAAGGGGAGAAATAGAGTCTGAATCTTGCCTTGCCAGTTGGCCCAGGCAAAAACAAACTGCCACAGTCTCTCCTAACCTGTGTGTTCTTCCTCATTTAATGACATTTGCCATCTTGACCACACATTGATGTTACTTTGATGTCATTGTTTTCACCTGTAAAACATTGAAGAGTATGTTCTGAACTCCAGGTTTACGCTTCCGCAAACCAATGAAGGGGCACCTTCCTTGAAAAGCATGAATACGGTCCATTGATAGCGTATTAATTTTCAGCAGCACTGACCTAAATGTGTAATATGCCTTTTCAGATATTGGAGCAAATGTATCCATTTTAATTTCCTGTTCCTGTGTCCATTTTATCAATCTGGCACAACTGTAGATCTCTTCAAGTTCATCATGGTTGTCAAATGTCAAGATACAGGTTCAACAGGTGTCAACAGTATGATACATGTTGAGCCTCATAATAGCAGAACATACCCACCCCTTCCTTTACAACTCCCATGCCCCATTAACTCTACAGTTATTAATGCAAATTGTATCTCCACTTCAGCCAAAAGCATACCTTCTATGAGCAAAGAAAGGTGATTAAAAGATGGTAAAAGACAAGGAATTTGCAGTATGTGTGTGTGTGTTTTAGTGGCCATACTTAACACATTTTCAGTCCTCGCACATCAGAAAAGCAGGATTTATCCAATAAATAATTTTATGCCTGAATCATGCTAGAGTTTATCCTCTTTGCCTCACATGCCCTTTTTACCATTTGAAATCCTGATGCAAGCAGAGGACAGCAAAACAACTTTGTGGTCACTTTATATGTTCTAACATGACATATGAGGAAAAACGGGGAAAAGATGCCAGGAGTTTATATACCTAAAAAATTAAAATATTTAAGTACAAAATGCCAGCAGAGGGTGCTACTTCAATACTTATTTGGACATAAATACAAGCAGCAGCAAGGCCTGATTAAAATGAGCTTTAAAATGCATTCCATGTAAAACACAAACCACATCCTTTCAAGAGGCAATAGTTCCTGGCCTCTTTACTGCAAGCAATACTATAATTAGACACAATAAACTAGCACAATAATGGACAACAATTCTGAATCAGGATTAGATTAATAAAACAAGAGAGGGTGAAATAAAAGTATCAAAATGGAAAATAATTCCGTTGTTTGAAGTTGCACGGCTTCCCTTTGCATATTTTTATAGCTGCAGAAATAGAGGATACTTGATACTGAAGTCACTTTTTTGGCTTTCTATTTTAAAACCAATTACAAGCATTCTCAAGGGCATATACAGACACACAAGAAAAGTGTAAGAAGACCAGCACACCGTAACTCCCATGGATTTTTCCACAGTATGTGGAAGGTATTCCCTGACACAACTACATTTCATATTTAAACTATTATTTAAGGGAATGGCTCCATAATTTTTGGACTTTTCAGATTTTGTCTAATTATATTATGATGGCTAGAAACCTTTTCTGAAACAGAAAATGACTACACATTCAAACTACACAATGAGGAAATAAAAATAGTAAAGGAGTTCTCATATCTGGGATCAAACATTGATCAGAACAGGGACTGTGGCCAGGAAATCAGAAGAATATTAAGAATGGGGAGGGAACTAGAAAAGATCCTGAAATGCAAAGACATACAACTCAGAACAAAAATCAGAATCATACAAGCCACTGTAATCCTTATTACCATGTATAGACGTGAGAGCTGGACAGTCAAGAAAGAAGATAGGAGGAAAATCAGCTCATTTAACCTGTGGTGCTGGAGAAAAGTGCTGAGGATTCTATGGACAGCCAAAAGGACAAATGGGTCCTAGAGCAGATTAAGCCAGAAATATCCCTAGAAGTCAAGATGACAAGACTTAGACTGTCATAGTTTGGACACATCATGAGAAGGCATGAATCATTGGAAAAGACAATAATGTTAGGAAAGGTGGAGAGAGGAAGGCCACGTGTAGATGGATGGACTTTATTGAAGAGACCATGAATATGAGTTTGCAGGAGCTGGGCAGGGCAGTAGAAGACAGGGAGACCTGGAGATGTCCCATCCATAGGGTCACTATGGGTCGAGATCAATGTGAAGGCAGTTAACAACAACAGAGTCCACAAAACACACAAATACAATGAGGGATGAATATATAATTTATTATTTTATGAATGTTTTCTAGGTTTGAAAACACAGTGATGAAGTTCCATTGATCCTGGCCTTCAGAGGTTAAGTAGATGGCTACAAGGGAAAGGCTTTCATTGCAGCAGTCTAATTAATGGATATTCAGTATAAACAGACACTATATCTTTAGGTACCAATGATCACACTATTTTAATTTTTGGGGAGTAATGAACACAGAGAAATTCTGCATCAGAAGACAGGATACAAAGTTCCATCACAACAAAAGCAAGTCCCATGTTCTCTGTTACTGCCCTTGTAACTGTTTTATGGACACACACACAAACATGGATATCCTCCAAGATGACCATCTACTGGCCACTGGAAGGAGGTAGTGGTAGAGAAGTGTCCATCTACGTGACTGTAAGCAGGATGCACAGCAACCATGTCAACCTCCAGGAAGTCCTGGATGATGATAATGTCACTCTGTGTCCAGTTATAGGCACATAGTTGGATGATTCTCCATCACCACCCCACCAGCAAATGGCCATGTTGGAGGGGATAATGCAACAGCTAAAACAAAGGTTGGGGGGGGGAGGTGGTTATTGTGTAAGAAAAGAAGAAGTTTTCCAGTCTGTGCAACAACCAAACAAGTGATTTACGATGGCATACATTGGATTGATGCCATTCTAAATTACTAACGAGTGGCTGTGTAGTGCAATTGTTTGAGCATTGGACTAAGACTCTGGAGATCAGGGTTTGAATCATGTCTAGAGATATGAAGGCTGAGTGACCTTGGGCAAGTCACACTCTCTCAGCCTCAGATGATGACAATGGCAAACCTCCTCTGAAAAAACGTGCCAAGAAAACTCCATGACAGGTTATCCTTACGATCACCATAAGTCGGAAACCACTTGAAGGCACACAGCAACAAGTCACCAACAGGATGCCAGCCACATCTTTTCGGCAATTTTGGTACTGTGTTGGTTCCATCCTGTATATGTTTTAAATTAACTATTAATTTATGTGGATTTTATCGAAGATTTTATTTTGGACTGTAAGCCATCTAGAAGACTGTGACATTGAAAGGAATGTATGAATCTTTTAAAATCATTAATATTAATTTTTCAAAACACAGAAATAAATTATTGAAACTAAAAAGTCAGAAAGCCATGCATACATTTGAGCTATTTCAGAATGATGCTTAATAATGCAAATCCAAAGACCTTGACAGATAAAACTTCCATGCCTATGCCTTACAAACTGTAAAAGCATATCCAAATAAAATTAATTACATACATTTGAACAGTTCCTAACTGCCCTAACTGCTGTTTACTGAAGGAAACCTATTCTGGAGTATGCATTTGCATAAATAGGAACTATAAAACTCTGGTTAAAATGCTGGCTAGATCCCTCTTGTCTCATTTCATTGCATCACTGAACAATACTCAAATAAAGACAAAAATCATTTCGTACACCACTTGTTGGATGAGAGAGGGTGTGAACAAAACATCTTCTAAATCAGCAAACAACTCTTCCATTCCAAATCAAGCCCAGAACACAGAGTACATTTTCAGCAGAAGGAAATGGCCAAAAGAAAGGTTCAAAGTTGACTGAAGGCTTACTCTTTGTGTAAATATGTCAGATAAATAACATAAGATCCTGATAACAGATGTATTTATTTATTTATTTATTGAATTTATATCCTGCTTTTTTTCCAAGATGGGATTCAAGGCACCGTAGTGCCACCACTCTCTAAACCAAACTAAATAACATGTTCTGTAGTAACTGGGCAGAGAGGGGAGGACTTAGACCTCTGGAGGTGAAGAAGGAGAGAATAATCCTTCCTCCTCCCTCCATCCTGATGAAAATGTCTGGAATTCGTTCACACGGCAGAGTGAAAACATTATGATTTCAGCTTAACTACCATAGCTACATCTTATAGGATCATGAGGTTTGTAATTTGGTCAGATGTACCAGAGGAGCTCTGAGGCAAATAATTTTAAATGTCTCTCCCTCAACTATGAACCTCAGGGTTCCTTAAGATGGACCACAGCAGTTAAAACTGAATCACGGTGCCATGAATGTATGGATGCAAAGAGTCCCATGTCTTCTCTGTTATTAATTCTGTTGGAACCAAAAGTGTGGCAGGGGAGGGATAAATTCTCCCGTTATCATTCCTGTATTTCTGTGACTGTTCCCCTCCATGTGTCTGATACAATGGGTTCTTTGTATTTTACTGGGGTCTAGTTCCCTGCCCACCATGGATACTAAACCCATGGATGCTCAAGTCCCATTATGTACAATGATGTACTATAATGGTGTCCCTTACATAAAATGGGAACACCAATGTTTGCTTTTTGAATTTTATTTATATATTTATTTAATATTTTCAAGCTGCGGCTGATGAAATCCATGGATGTAGAATCCATGGATACAGATGGCCAACTGTATTTCCATTTTTTAAATGTTCATGTTACTTGTCTAATATCAAGCTTGACTCTATGAGAACAGGAACTAGACTTGGACTCAGAAATTCTATTCCTCGCCCATTATGAATTCCCTTCTTAGCAATATTCTCCATTTACTGAGATTTGTAAACGTAGTTCAACTCCTGTTTCACACTGGAGATAAAAACAAGAATTCTGGTTAAACTTATTTTGACAATTGGAAGTATTTGATTTTATCCTCAAATATTCCACCTCATTTTAAAATGAAATATCTGACAGAGTTTTAAAATGAATTAATAAAAATACAAACTGTATGATGTGGTGTTTTATCCAAATTAATACAGGATTTAAAAAGAAAAACAAACCAAGACTATGGTAATTTGTAAATACATCATTTTTTTTACACTCCAATAGAAAAGAGAGATGGGGCTGTCACTTTTTAATTTAAATTAAGCTGCTTTGTAGCTTTAATTTAAGCTACAAAAGAAGATTTACATGGACAGTGGAGGACACTGGTGGCGCATGGTTAAATATCCGTACTGCAGCCACTCACTCAAAACTATAAGGTTGGAAGTTCAAAAACAGCAAAAGGGCTCAAGCTTGATTCCTTCCGAGGTTGCTAAAATGAGTACCCAGATTGTTGGGGGCAAGTAGCTTACAGTTGTAAATGGCTTAGACACTGCTTAGGCGTTATCAAACACTATACAAATGAAGCTGTTGGTTTGCTTGACACTGGAATTAATCCAATACATAATCTGTTTGGCACACCTGCATAACAGCATTTAATGGATTTATCAAAACTGGTTGGTGGGATCTGATTTCACTGAAGCTATGAGAGGCCTACTTTTCAAAAGTCAGAAAACATTTTTCAAGAGATATGCTAAAACAGAGATATTAAATATTAGTAAAATCCCTTCATCCTCTTTAAGAGATGTGTTCATTGTCCATCAACACTGCATACCCATACAATTGACTGTATAAACCTATCAATACTGTTAACATTCAAAGAGAAAGAAATATGTTTAGAATTTGGAATCTGAAAAGAGCAGGGAATTGTGGTGGTGATAAAAATTTAACTACCTTAATGAGAGAAAGGAGTGTGTTTGCTCCTCGCGCAATTGCTCCTCTACCCCCAGCTATCCCTTCCCCTCTGCTATTCATCAACCCTGGCCCATCCTTTACTTCAACCTTTCAGACCTCATCCCATTCTCTTCCCAATCCCTTCCTATCACTTTTCTAGCCCTCCTGTCTTTGAAGATCAACTCATCCTACTCTTGACTCCCTTCTTCTCACCATTTTGTCTCACCAATTGCTATATTTAGAAACGTGTACCTTCTCTCTCCCTCTCCTCATTTTTGTCAACTGTGGTGGGCCCATCCAAACATTTTTCACAAAAAAGAATTTTCAAACCATCTAAGTTTGAACAAGTATTTTACACATCGCCATAATCCTGCAGGAAACATTTGGACACACAATCAATTAATTGTAAAGTCGAAGGCTTTCACGGCCAGCATCCAACCAAACACCCCATTCACAATGGAAAAAGAAAAGGAAGGAGCTTTGGCATTCTTTGCTGTCCTGGTCATCTGCAAACCAAACCAATGATTGGACCACATAGTCTACAGAAAACCCACACAGAGAGACAGATACGTACACAAGATCTCTAACCATCACCCAGGACAAAAAAGAAACACAATAAAAGCACTGGTAGATTGGACAAAACGGTTCTACGAACCCCACCTCCTGGAAGATGAACTGAAGCATCTAAACTGGGCAATACAGGCTAATGGTTACTCCAGCTCAGACAACGTAAGAGCTGCCAGGCCTAGAAAAAAACACAGGAGTGAAGAAAAACAACCACTCAAAGAGAAGGTATTCTTACAATACATCAAAGGAGTACAGACAGAACAGAGAAATTTATGAGGAAACACAACCTCCAAATAATCTACAGACCAGTCAAGAAAATCCAGCAAATGCTGCACTCAGCAAAGGATAGGAGAGACCCTCTCATGGATGCAGGAGTTTACCGCATACTGTGCAGCTGTGGACAAGTCTACATACCGACCAAGAAACACAGTGTTCAAATGTGAATCAAGGAACATGGGAGACACTGCAGACTGTGTAACCCAGAAAAATCAGCAGTAGCAGAACACATTATAAACCAACTGGGACATAAAATGCTATTTGAAAACAACAAAATTCTGGACCATGCCAACAACTCTCAGGTCAGAATGCACAGGGAAGCCATTGAAATCCACAAACACCTAGACAACTTCAACGGGAAAGAAGAAACCCTGAAAGTAAACAAATAAATTTCCCATACAGGGATCCTTGGAACAGTCAGAGAACGATCCAAAAGGGGCTGGGAATGAGTGGGGAATGAGTGAGGGATGCATTTTAGTGCACAAAAGAGGTCCCTAACTCATTTTGTTCCTTTCCCTTCCATTCCCAATCTGTCCCAGAGGAGGCGATTTCTGAGAACTGTTCAGTTCTCTGTTCAACAGCTGTGGTGGGGGAACAGTAAGAAGATCTCCAGAGGGGAGCACAAGGAAGGTAGTGGAGGGAAAAGGGAAAGAAAAGCGGGCTCGAGCTTTTGTTTGTGTGTGCGTGAGAGAGAGAGAGAGAGGAGGGGGTTGGGAGGAAGAGGAGGAAGGCAGAGAAAGAAGGAGGAAGGAAGGGAAAGGCGGGGTAGGAAGAGGAGGAGGAAGCAGCCTCCTGCCACGTGGTTGTTGTTGTTGTTGTTGTGTGCCTCTGTTTCCAACTTATGACGACCTTGAGGGGAACCTGTCATGGGGCTTTCAGAGGGGATTTTTTTGCCATTGCCTTCCCCTGAGCCCAAGAGACTCTGATTTTTTCAACAAGAAGGTTTTAAATGTAAAAAATACTCACAAAAATTGTGTTTGTTACTTTAATATCCTGATGTATTTGCAACGTGTTTACCGCACACCAAAAATGGTGGCACCTTCCCAAAATCCTGGCTACATTCCTGCCGCAGAATTCCTGGCAATTCCAAGGTATTGGAAGTATGCTTAAGATTATATTCAGGAGTCAAATAAGGCCAAATCTTTACAACTGTCCACAGAAGTTGTAGAGAAGGTAACTGAACTTGGAAATGAAAATGTTAGAAGTAGCTGAAATATAATCCACCAAAAATGAAAAAAGATGTTTGAAAGGCTAGGCCAAGTACAAGCAAGTTACACAAGGTCATCCAAAATCAACTGCTGCCTGGCATTTTATGATATATTAAATCAGAAAGGGGGGGGGCATTTTAAAGCTAAAAGATCAGGTGATTATATTTATTTTAGCATGAAATCTGTCAAAGCTGATGCTTGCAGGAAGGGGTAAATATTTAAATTATGGAGGAAAATACATGTTTGGGGGGGGGGAAGAATCAGCTACTGCAGCTTCTATGAATGCTCCTCTCTACTTTGGAAGAGACACTAGCTACTTCGTTGCATTGAAAAAAAGAATTCCTATTTCAAAATACCAAACTGTGTGTTTTTTTTCTCTTTACAGAGAACACAAACCTGATAAACTTCACAAAATGCTCAGGTCTGGTAGAGTCAAAGCAATGTTAGTATGCTGGAATGAGTTCAGCAGGCTGATAAAAAGGAAGCCAGTGACCACACCTTACTTTGCACGATACACACGGTTACATTCACTTGTTTCCAGAAACAAAGTTTTCAGGATGGCATCTTCAACAGCATTCCCCCCCCCCTTCCATACCATGTTATGTTTAGGTTAGGAAATTAATGTAAGCCACATTTAGACAGAGAGCATTTTCAGAATGAGAACACAATAAAACTATAAAGGGTTCACAGACAACTGATGCTCCGTGGGTATCATGTTTCCCCAGAGCTGTAATCAATATATAAAGCTACTTCTCACTAACTCCACACATATTCTTCACCTTCCCCCAAATGAAAATAATAGTCTCCAACTAGTGCATATGGCAGGAGGGATAGGGATCAGGACATATTTCTGACAGTAAGGCAATCCATCTGTATGCTGTATGTTGAAACCTAAAGTGATTCCTATAAAATATTATTAGCAATGCAGGGAACAGGATAGCAACCAAACCAAAATCATAGCATCTGGCATCTAGAAGGGAATGTGTTAAGTGATTTAGAAATACTACTTGGAAGTTACTTTGTTAACCAAGTATAATCTTACAGCAACATTTGAAAGGAATATTCTTGATGTTACCTGGAGATTTTTTGCTTGCTCTTGATTGCATCAAATAGGCATGGCGAGGCAGTAAAGGCGATGATGGCAAAGACATTGAAACTCCTTTGGCCAAATTCATTCTGTAGACATCTTCAGGAATAGGCTGCATACCACCAGGAAAATCTGGACTGTGACCAGCTGTGGTAATTATCTGGAGAGCACTTTCTGAACATGAATCACCTGTACAAAAGGTAGGAGGAGGGGATTAGTTACACAGCAAACGAAGAGACGCATCTACTACATAATTCAGGAAGATTGACTAAAGCAATATAAAAATTCAGTGTTACAAGAACAAAATCCTTTGCATTCAACCTTGCTATGAGAACAAAGACTGATTTTACTGACATAGATGTTTATTGCAGAAAAGAACCACAAACAGAAGCAGACACAATGGATGAAACAGAACGAAATTTGTTTCCAATTTAAGAACAACTCTAAAGATTACCACCACCTTCACTGTCAAAAGCATGTTGTTACCGGTATGTCAGTTTTAAGACTTTCAGTCTCTGCTTATATTAATATCTGACAATTGACTGACTGGTTTATGTCAGAAATAGCTGTGAAAAGGAAAGTAGTTAGTTGCCAATCCAAGCTTCCTGCTGGGAAATGGGATACAAGGCTTAAAAACAAAACAAAGAATGACCTTTCTCTGTCATCCTTTCTACTTACAAGAGTTAGGTTGCAAACTCACTTCCTAAACCCACTACAGAGAAGAGCCTACAACAGATGATGTTTTTGGAACATACTATCCAGTCAACATGAGTATACAAGATAAAATGATATTAAGGAAACTCCATCCACAAAGAAAATTATCTTTATTAGTTTAGTTGCAATCCTAGTGACACCTAATGTGAAGTAAGCCCTTTATTTAGTTCTGTATAAATATGTATAGGGCCATAGACCCTGGGAATTATGAAATAACTCTGTAAAAACAAGCAAGCAAGCCAAAATCTTTACCATCCCACTTTTCCTTTCCACTTGAAACAATGTTATCCCTACAATTATTTTCCTTGACGTTAATACGACTAGAAAAGTTATATGTACAAATTAGTTCATCATTCTGATTAAGGATGGGTAGAGAGTACTGATAGGTTTGTTTGTCTTTGTTTGGGTTGACAGCACAGCAATACTTGTGCCTAATTCCAGTTACATTAAAATCTTGGATTTGCCACTGATGTCTGTAAGCAACTCCCAACCATTTTCCCTGGGGACAGAGCATAATGGCTTCCATGTGTGAAGCAGAAAATTAGGTGGTTATATCTACACTTTTTATATCTATTCACCCCTTTCTACTTCCTCCCTTTTCAGCCTCTCCATTCTATTACTCATCCTTTCTCAACCTGGCTATCAGTTGTTTTACTATTGCCCTATTGACAGGCAGTCTGCCTTTCCTTCAAGCCATTTATGGTGTTGTTTTTGTGACTCCCACATAAGAAATTTTTCCAAAAGATTTCTTTTGTATCAGCAAACTTCGGAGATATACTCAGCCTGCTGTTTTTTGTCTTTTAGGCACTATTGTTGCTGTTTTATCTATCACTCTAAGAGCATGGAAAGACCTGAAATCAGAAACAGAGTGAATTATAAAAGCAATAATCCAGCTACCCTGACCAAAGTCTTCCCTCACAAACCATTTGGAAAAAATTCTCAGTTAAGGTGACAGTATCCTTTGCCATTCCCTAGCAAATGAACACTTTCACTATCAGGCACAACAGAAATTTAAAACCAGCCTTAAACATACTGGATCTAGTAACCTTCAGGTGATGCTCACCACAATGGGTACACAGGATATGTGTACATATTATGTAGGGAGGAAACAACTCTTGGAATGCTTTCACAAAAAGGACAATCAAATGTCTGCTGCTGCATTTTAGTAAAATTAAAGAAGTTAGGAGAGAAAAACCCCATTTGAAGTCTGGTTCAGGCAGTTTAAGAAATCCAAGCCATTTGCTATTATATAAAACTGTTTCAGAGCACCCACCCATCATTTCTCTGCTCAGATCTCAGGCTTCCTCTGGCTGTACTTATTTGTATTGTTCTTTGATGAATCCTGAACTAAAATTAATATATTACTGACATCATCATTTCCCAGAAGGGCAGAAAAAGAGACAAGGAGATTGATGATTCCCTCACCAACAGGGAAAAAAAAGTAAACAGGGATGTATCAAGGAAAAAATGGGTAAACAAACTGAACCCTCTCTGGATTCATTATATAAAAGAAAAGGGAAGTTAAATATACCTGGATCACCCTCTGGACTTTAAGAAAGTCAGTTTCCAATAAATGCAAAGAAATGTATTGTGTCAAATCCCATAGTCAGAAATACTCAAAGAAAAGATTGGTCATGATGGATTGGGAGTTTCTTAAACATGACATACTGAAAGCACAATCACAACCAATTCCAGTAAAACAAAAAGCAGGAGGCACCTAAAGAAACCAGAATGTCTGCATAAGGAGCATTTGAAGGAGCTGAGATGTAAAAGAGACACGTAGAAATGCAAGCAGGGGCAAATTGTCAAGGAAGTGTACAAATGAGTAGCCAATATTTTTAAAGATAATGTCAGAAGAAAGAGAAATTTAGAATGGGAGATTAAAAGCAATGCAGAGGGGTGGGTACATTTGGAACAAGAAGAAGAACAAAGAAGTGGTGTGGAAGCCATGGAGGAGTGCTATTTGGTGGCAGAGAATGTACAGCCACTTGACAACTATTTTGCCCCTCTCTTCTTCAAAACAGTGGTTTTGGTGAAACAGATAAAAACAGGCCAAATTATGCAATGAAGGCATCAAATCCCAAGACAGGGAGACAAGTCTGGCTAGTTTTTAGATGGATTCAAATCTCCAGGGCAAAATCAACTGAATCAAGGGTAGTATATAACAACTGCAATTCTACTGTTACTAATATTGCAGGTGAAGTTACTGCAGAATGGATGACAACAAATGTTCTCACCATCTAGAAACAGATGGAAAATTCAGTGGTGTTTACTCCTAGTTTAGGAAATACTATTGTTTATTACACTATTTACTATACTATACTATTTATTTGAAGCCTTATATTCTGCTCTTCCATTGCAACTGGGCAGACAGCACCTATTTCAAGTAATTACTAAACAAATAAATACATACACAAACAAAAAAATAACTTTTATTTTCAAATACATGATTGCAGCCTCAGAAATAAACCAACAATATACTTCCTAATTGGCCATTCTTATCTTGTTGCTTACTTCCTTTGAAATGAATGCAGTTGCCCACACCCAGTTTTGTCTTTGGCCACCTGCCAGGGGATTTCCTGCTACAAATATTTCCAGATAGCTGTTATCCCCATGAGCTGTCAGAAGAACAGGAGCAAAGCATGTAAACATGGCCTTCTGGATACTATAATATCATGGCCTTTATTGCTGTACACTTCTCTAGTGGGAGTTCAGGTGAACATACTTGAGTTCCAGGTGAATACACTCAAATTGCAGAAGACCAAAGAAGGGCTTTCTGTCTGAATACTATGTAGCATTTTCAGTAAACTGTTGAAAAAGTAACCAGTGTGCTGGTATGTCTCTGTGCCTTCAAGAGGACACTTGGCTGAAGGCTACGAGAGGAAGGGGAAAAGAATAACACTCCATATACATTTCATTTATTGTACTGTTTATCTCACTCTTGACACAAAGCTCTGAGTGATTTCCCATCCAATGTACTGGCTGGGGACTTCAGCCATTGCTGCGTAAATTCAATAATGTGGGATGTCAAGGTAATCTTGTAGCATCCACTGGGCTTCAACTTTGGACCCAATCAGATATTTTTCTAAACACAGTATTAGAAGCAATAGCCAGCACCCTGTTAGGTCAGACTGTATCACTGTAGTTTGATCTACACTCACATAAAGGTCAACTGTACCAAGGTCATATTCTCAACAGGGGAACAGACACATAGCTCCATCTCCAGAACCATTGTGTGAATGGGGCAAACAGCATAGTCACTGTGCAAAGTTTCCAATGCACAATGTGTCCCAATGCATGTGTATCAATGCACAAAAGGAAAAGTTGCATATCAGGGTATGTTCTGCATTAGGCTATATTGTACAATAGGAACCCCTGTTGCACAATAGGGCATCTTGCATTGTGCCCTATTATCATTATCACAAGCCACTAGCATGGTTGCACACTATCTCAGCAGCATAAAGTCATAATTGTAAAGTTATACACAATACTTTCTGTTGCTGAATCTCAGCCCATGTCATTTAAAACACAGAGACAAACAAACAAACAAGCCTTAATATGAGACCCAGAGGATTGTTTTTTGCCAGGATTACACACATCAAGATGGGTGGTTTGACCTTTTTCACCCCTGTTACAGTGGTGACAAAAATTATGACTTCACTTTTTCAGGAAAATAAGTTCCTTCTTGTACCAATGACAATTTTCTTTCCTTGGCTAATACTGGCCCATGCCTCAGTCCAATTTTAGTACTTCTTAGCCAGATACTGTTGAAAATACATAGTAAACAGAAGTCTAAATTCAATTGTAAATCCCAAATAGAGTAAACCTACTTAATCAATGGAAAGTGGAAGGCTACGGAGCTGCACCAGCTTCCCAGGAGACCTTGAAAGGCTGCATCTCTCCACTCTGTCCCCCAAGCTCTCCCCAAAAGCCAAATCTTCAAATAATCTTCTAGGAGATACGGGGGTCATTTTCACCATGTTCTGGACCTGCCTGGGTCAACCCACGGGAGGCAACAAGAAAATGTGAGCAGAATTCACTTCCTGTTTAGTTCCTGTTCCCAAAAAGGGCCTTTGCTGGATCTAAATTGGCCTGGAAGGAAATGTGGTGGAAATGTACCCCCATGGGACATTTTGGGGGAGACCAAATTTTTTTTTTGGAAAATTTTGCAAATGTTGTGTCCAAACCAGGGGGGATGACCCCCACAATCCCCAGAGGACATTTAGAGGCATTTTATTTATTTATTTCATTTAGATGTATACCCTGCTCTTTAGGCACAAAGGCTCTCCGAGCAGTTTACAGATTGCTAATTTGACAGTACCTGCCCTCAGGTTTATAATCTAAGGAAGACATGACACAGAAGGAGAATGGAATGGCAGTGGGGAAAAGGACAAAGTCCATCAGATCTTGCTGGTTCTTTTCTCCCTCCAAGGCCAGGACAGTGGATTTTTGAGGAAAACACATTTTTGGAAAGAAAAAAACACTGACCCCCTTAATGGTCCAATGGCTACATGCAGCGCACAAGCAGCACTCTGCCCAATTCTGATCTAATTGTTTGCTTGATGTACAGTTAGCAAATGAAATGAATTTCATTTTGGCCTAAGAGCTCATGCCCCTTGGCCCTGCAATGAAAAGCAAAAGGAAAAGCAAAATGAGAGGGCAAAAATTCCACAGGGAGTAGCCAAAGGTGAGCAGAGGTTACAGAGTCTGGGATAAAGAGGTGTTATGTGTATTCCAGACACTAAAAGCAGCAATGTTTGGACTACAGCTTCGGTAATATATATTGTGAAAACCTTAGCAACAAGCACCAATTCTCAGGTTACAAGTATGCCTATCAGCATATGCCTCGCCTTGAAGACAAAAATCTTAATGCATTGTTTCTCTTCTTTTTCTTCTTCCATAAGAAATACAACTCATTTTTAAACTCAAAGGTATTTTAAGCTGATGTATTCTTGGAAACAACTGTTGTCTCTAAGATCAGCACTAAGTATATGGCACATTTATTTACAAATGGTCAAACATAAAACGCTGTCGCTTGATATATACAGAAGCCTCTTTTCTTTCCAGCTCAGGGTGGTATGAACCTTCTAGCTGACAGTGAAGTGTCAGCAGTAGTCATAACAACGATCCTGGATGACTGGTCAAAATAAACAAAGCAGCATTTTCCACAGATTTTTGCAACTGCTTTTACCATACCACACAGCCCGATAATTAAGAGGGTTAATTCCGTTAAAACTGGAATAAGAAATGGTAGTAATTGTAAGTAAAAGGCTCCTTTTCATAGGAAACTCCAGGACAAAGAAATAGTAATTTGAAAGGTATATTTTTTTCCTCAGGTTTGTTATGCAGGAAGGAAGGGGTGTGTTCAAACCAGGGTGGGGGTGGGAAATCTACAAACTATGGTAATCTCTGAGTTTTAATCAAACCACATTTCCAATAACAAACAACAACAACAACAACAAATGAGCTGTTACCAATAAGCCAGCGCAATGGGACCATCTTTTCCTCCTTCTAATCTAAACACTAGATATGGGACCTCAACTTTTTAAATATTCCATTAATTCTTTGAATAAATTGCCCTTACTTATAGCCAGCTCTTAACAATACTCTTGAAAACAATTGCCTTTATCTGCCCTTTGCCAAATGGTGTCCTCCAGACCTATTGACTACACAGTAATTCTCATCACCCCAGTCAGCATGCCCAATGACCATGATGGCTGAGGGAGGTGGGAGTTGTAGTTCAACACATCTGAAGGCTATAAGTTAAAGAAGAAATGGTTTAGAGCAGGAGTGGACATCCACATCTTGAAATTCACAGTCTCCCTCACAATTGAGAAAAGGTTGCAACTGATTGGGTTCAATACCAATCTACAATTAAGCTTAGTTCATCTTTAATATTTCAACCAGGGCCACTGAAAATCATCTCAATGTGATCTTTTACAAAATTCCAAATGTTATTCCTTAGTTCTCTAACAGATATCTTCTCCATTTGGTTTATTGTTTATACCAAGAAATATTTCAAATCAGTCACCATACTATCTGGCATAGAGTTCTATTAACCTAAAAGATGAATGGTGTTATATATTAATACACAGATTGCTTTGTAAGATGCATTCACAATAACAAGCTGATCAAACAGTCCAAGGGCTTGGTAGCTTCAAAATGAACAAGAAATTGATGCCCACATGATCAGCATGTAATATCAAGTATTACAAATGCTGCTAAAACAAAATTAAATGCAGTTGAAACTCAAAATACAGCAGCAACACAGCAAGTGATTATTCATATATATGTTTGCTTATTTGATTTATATCATGCCTTTTGCCTTATACAGGATCCCAGGCAGCTTCCATTTATAAAACCAAAACAGTAAAGTTTTAAAAAATACAAGAGTACAAAAGTTAAAAATCAATTAAACGTCAGTTTAGTGTTTTTTTAAAAAAAAAATCCACAAGGTTAAAACACGACACACTTAAACACAGTATAAAAAAAGATAATAATAGATTAAAAACATCACTGCCTTGGTCCAGGCCTCAGAGGGAGAGAAGAACTGCTGGACCTGATCCCCTTCCCCACCACCTTTCCCTTCTCCTTTTGTGTCATGTCTTTTTAGATTGTGAGCCTGAGGGCAGGGAACCGTCTAATTAAAAATAATAATTGTAAGCCGCTCTGATAGCCTTTAAGGCTGAAGAGCGGGATATAAATACTCTAATAAATAAATAATAAATAATTACCACATTACAAGCATTTTGTCATATAAATCACAAGTCAAATGCCTGCTTATAAAAAAAGTCTTAGCCTGCTGGCAATAGGATAAGAGAGAGAGAGAGCCAACTTCCTACCTGTGATGGTGGTAGAACAGAGAAAGACTTCCCCAAAGACCTTAAAATTTGGGGAGGTTCATACAGAGGCTGTTTACATCTGTCAAGAGGATAAAACAAGCCTGAATCAAACTGTGGTTTGAAACTCTAGTTTGTTTTAACTGACTTTGGGCTAAATTACATCATTACATTATCAAAATCTGTATTGTACGATAGTGTGGTTTAGTCAAATTAAGTTTTTGTTTTGCTTTGGCACGCAATGGTGGAGCAATACACAAGATATCTACCACACATTTATGATTCACAAAGAAGCATACCAGCACAACAGTTTTGTGGAACCTTTAAAATCTAGTAAATTTCATTTAGAATACACTTTCATGGAGAACAGGCTCCTTCATTAGATGCATCTAATAAACCAGACCATTAAGAAGATCCTTTGATGTTTTCACTGCAAATAGACTAGCTTCAATGGCCCCAAATTTTTCAACTTCAGAAGGTTGTTATGTGGATAAAATGAGAATGGAGAGAATGGTGTACAGTATACTGTCTTGATCAGGATACAAAAACAGGCTACAAATATAAAAATAACCAACTAAATAATATACATTCACTCCTCTGTATCCATGGATTCTGCATTCACAAATTCAAACATCCACAGTTTGAAAATAATTTTGAAAAATCCAAAAAAACAAACCTTGATTTTGCTATTTTATATAATGACAGGATTTTGCTATGTCGCTATATATAATGGGACTTGAGCTTCTACAAATTTTGGTATCCATGGGTGGCCCTGGAACCAAACCACAGTAAATACCAAGGACTCACTATATTCAAATATTCAATTTTCATACACTTATTACTCTGTTATGGTATTTAGTGGTGTAATTAATTAGAATAAAGAATATGATGAATATTGATTTGCAAGTCCTTGAATACTAATTCCCATAAAATAGTTTCATACTTCAGTATTCTTTTCAAAAATCACTGACCTATAAAAAAAAATAAAGCATCACTTCTCTGTTTTGGAGCATCTGAAGTTAACAGATCCATCCACATCAAATAAATTATATATGAACTTGCTCTGCTATATGTTGTTTTTTTTATACTTAACCCAGTCTTGAACATTTCTAACATCAAGAGTTCCACTCAGTGTAATCACTTAAGCAAGGCTCAACAGAAAAAAGGGGATATTATCTAAAAATGTATCCAAATTCCCAATGGAACAGCAAATGGAACTAAAGGATTTAATCAGATTAACATCCTTTAAAGAGAGGAATTGTAATGATATAACAAATGATGTTTCTGTAGAACTTACCTGAATGTAGAACCTGGGACAATCCTCTAAAAAAGCATAAGCAATTTTTAAAAACCTTTTAGCACTCTCTAATATATAATAATAATAGCCAAATGCCTGTACTGCAGCCACTTGCTTACAAACCATAAGGTTGCAAGTTCAATACCAGTCAGAGCTCAAGCTCAACTCAGGCTTGCATCCTTCTGAGGTCACTAAAATGAGTACCCAGCTTGTTGGGGGCAATTAGCTTACTGCTTAGAGACTGCTTAGAATGGTATGAAGTGGTATATAAATTAAGCTGGTGTTGCTATTGCTAATATGTGAACATTAAACATAATTAAAATGATTCATTTACATGTGCCAGATTTAGATAGCCACATCTAAAACTCAGAAATTATTTTAAAGAACATTTAAGCTGGAACATTTGTGAGATTCTAGCATTCCAGTTATCCTATTCTTAAAGTGGGAAGTGAGCACAAAAGAGAACTCATTATGTCCAGCAAATATAATTTTCTTCACCTGATTATTGAGATGAGAATATTTTCAAGAATACTTTGTATATTTTTGCGGGGGGGGGGGGGGGTTCTAATGCAGGCTTTAAAGGCAAAATTATATTAGTACAAAGTAACCATACAGACATTAATGCAAATGACTGCATTGGTCAGGCTTCAAATTCAGCATTTAAAACTGGCATCTGTATCTCTAACAAACAACTGTAAAATAGAAGGTAATTGACTGATCATTGGACTAGGAGACTCAAATCAAAACCTGGTACATTTTTTTCTTTCTTTATAACTAAATTATGCTGGCCACATTTTATTGGCTAAAAAAAGACGTCCTTAAAAGCTACTAGAAGCCCAAGATATTCCAAATATCAATAAATGAAAACTTGTTAAGACATGTTCACAGTACCACACATCTCCTTGAACACTGTAATTGCATCCAAACTGAATACTGAAAGACAACAAAACACAAACCTAAAAGCAGGATCAAACAAATTTTATTCAACTGAGTGAATAATGCAAGAAAGAATTTCCTTCCTATTTATAAGATCCATTAAACACAAACAGTCTAATGGAAGGAAGACAAAACATTCAACTGAGTACTCCAAGCAAGACAATTATGAAAGATCCTTCCTGGTCATTTTAATCCATGAGAATGTTTAAAAAGAGAAGGATATTATAAATAACATCCATATGCATGTAAATTTAATACACATGAAGATGCTATTTCTTGCAAGAAGGAAGTTGGGGTGCAGTCCAAAGCATACGGAACATATAAAGTTGCCAAGAGTAACTTTAAGAAATAAGTTAGTAGAGTGCTATAGGATTAAGAAATACAAGGTAGAATCAGATCACAAAGTTTATAAGTAAGAAACAACAACTTAAGATTTTTTTTAAAAAAATATGTCATATGGAGAGGAGCAAGCATGTGTTACACTACTGTAGCTATGATCACTGATACATCTAGGTCTTCTCTAACCAGAAGATATTCAACATGGTCTTACACAGAGAACCTTTCTTATCACCTTTTACCTCATCTTTTTAAACTGAAATATCAGGGATTGAATTTGGTATTTCCTGCATGCATGGCATGTTCAAGTAACTGCCCTATCCTGAAACAGGAGTGATACAGGGCCAAAACACGTGGCTGGTAAAGAGGGGCTGGAGGCCGCTCCAACTGAGATTGGGCCAGGACTGTGAAGACAGCACAGCCTGCTCCCAAAATGGGTCGCTGCTGTGGTCCCAAACTGGCACCACCAGGATTTGGATTTAATCTGCTCCTTTTTGATCCAGTGCAAAGGACCGGATCGCGGTGCTGAAGTATCTTCTGGACAGTTCAAGGGCATGCATTGTTTGAACACCACTAGGAAACAAATTGTCATCAATACTTATGGGATAAAATAAGAACATGAACAGTTTTTTGTGTTGTTGTTGTTATTGTGTGTCTTTAATTCATTTCCAAATTATGGCGACCCTAAGAAGAATCATCATGGCTTTTCTTGGCAAGATTTATCCAGAAGGGCTTTGCCTTTGCCTTCTTCTGAGACTGAGAAAGTGTGATTTTTATCCAAGACCACACAGTGAGTTTACATAGCCAAGCAGGGAAACCTAGCCTCCAGAGTCATAGTCCAACACTCACTCATTGCCAATGCTGTATAGATTAAAGTTACATGATGTGATTAAACTAATGTTGTTAATGATGTTCTGTGCCTTAAGTTCATTTCCAATGTATGGTGAAGTGATCATAAAACAAAAAGAGAGACAATAATCAAATTTTGGTCCTTGTGGAAAAAAATGTGACTTGAAAAAAAAATTGTTGGGAGCAACAGGAAAACCATTATACACCATTATAGTCACTGCACCAATAAAATCAGAAAAATTAAAAAGATTAATACTTAACAATAAAAAGAGACTGGGACACTAAGTAAATCTGTATATACAGTGTGTAAATGAAGAGTATAAAGAATATACCAAAGAGGGCCAAGGGGAAAGGGGGGACAGAAAAATATACCAACTGATAACAGAAAAGAAGAAGATAAAAATCCATCAAAAACTTTGAAAGAAAATAGTAAGAATTAAATCAAGAAAGAAAAGCACTGTGATGATACAAAAACTGAAGATTAGATAAAAGAACAAAGTGTCCAACCATATCAAATGCAGTGAAACATCAAGAAGAGTATGAACAGAATAGGGAAAAGACAATAACTACAAATATTACATAGTGAGTGTAAGGGATGAAAACTGATTTTTTACACATCAAAGAATTGACAAAAACTAGGAAAAAAAGTTGTGTAAGTTAGATGAAAGACAGAGAAGGAAAATGGGATGATATCTAAGAACACCATAATCAAGAAAAGGTTTATCAAGAATGGCTGTGATGGGACTACACATTCATTTTTATTTTTATTTTTATTTTTATTTCATAACTGCCACAGCTATATTCAAAGACAGAATTATGGGGTCCCAAAATTGTAAAACACAATGTCCTTGTTTCTTAAAGGCAAATCAGCAAATATCAATCAGAATTACTACTAACACTGCTCAGTTCAAACAAACATTTGGCTCAAGATTTTCCAAACTCTTATCTTCCAGCTGTCCTACAGCTCTGTCTTCCCCAGTCAAAGTTTTGCTGTTTGGAGATGATGATGGACTCTAACTCATCTGAATTTCAATAAATTGGGGAAGCCTGGTGTAAATGACTGGGAACAAGGTGTGGCACAATTCATATATTACTCGCCACCCTTTGTATGCAAGTTAAAGTGACAGAACTATATAATGGGATGAAAATTTTAGGGGGAAGATATGTGACTACAGTGGTCCCCTGGGTTACGAAGGTAATCCGTTCCGGATTACCTTTCGTAACCCAGAAATCTTTGTTTCCCGGGGGACCGCATTCTCTGATGGACCGCACGGCAAATTTAAAGGGGCCGCGCGGTTTTTCTTCTTCGTATCCCGGGGTTTTGTTCAGATCCTGGGGGCTTTTTTGCGGCCCCGATGGTTTCGGGTCCCGGGGATTTCGTTCCCCGGGGGTTCGTATCCCGGGGGACCACTGTACATGGCCTGAACAATATCATTAATATAAAATTAAATAAGAAAGGAGCCAACAGACAACCTTCTTTTATGTCTCTCCTTGAAGGAACAGGGTCAAAGAGTGAACTTTCCATTAAATCAGGAGACAGTTTAATCAATTATCTAAAATGTTATCCATATGCATCTTTTCCAGCTTTGCCCACAATTTCAGTCTGTTAATAGATCCAGTGCTGATGTGAGGTCAATAAACACAGCATAAAGTTGTTTACCATAGTTAACATACTTCTTAATCAGAGTCTTGAAAATAAAATAGTGATTCTTTGTACTATGACCCCTATGAAAGCCTGCTAGTTCAGGACAGAATAATTTTGTCTTTTCTGCCCAGTCTTCAAGTTCAATGAAGATTCAATAGGGAGATAATGTTTGCATAAATATTATATCTAGACTTGTTGGTCTTGCCAAATGCTTCTGTTCAAGAAATGGTTTAGAGTTTTAAAAGAGATTTGATTGGAGCTTCCCCCCCCCTAAGTCAATGTTCCACCTAAGTTAACATTTAACATACATGTTACCGAAGATGCAGTACATATATACAAGGGCACAACCAATGATAAATGGTGACTCCCTGATCTTTTACGTATACCAAAAGAATAGATCCTAAACAGGAGTGATGGTAATAACAAGAAATAACTGATGACAATGGGGACAGAATATGACAGAATATGACACTGTATTCATGCCAGGAAGCTTCCACTCTCATCTTCTAGTGAATGGTGGTGAAGCCTTGGCAGGTGATCCTGTCGAAGCCTTGGCTGATCTCTGGAACAGGGAAATGGACAGAGCTGTGGACACGATTGCTTCTAAACGTCACCTCGCATGAAGTGGAACCAAGCAAGCACCCTGGTTTACCAGGCAGCTGATGGTGATGAAACACCTGAAATGGAAACTAGAGCGGCAATGGAGGAAAACCCAGGGTGAGTTCGGCCAAACATGGGCAAGAGCTCATTGGAAAGTCTATGCTATGGCAGTGGAGGCAGCAAAGAAATCCTTCGTTGTGGCCATAATCACATCCACACAGTGTCATCCAGCGGAGCTATTCCAAGCAGTCATGGGCTTTTTGCATTCCTCCCTCAAGAGAATTATACTGTGTTTCCCCGAAAATAAGACAGTGTCTTATATTATTTTTTGCTCCCAAAGATGCCCTAGGTCTTATTTTCAGGGGATGTCTTATTTTTCCATGAAGAAGACTTCTCATTTATTGTTGAATAAAAAAAGAACATTTATTATATACTGTATATATATTTATATACAAAAACTTTGCTAGGTCTTACTTTCGGGGGAGGCCTTATATTTAGCAATTCAGCAAAACCTCTACTAGGTCTTATTTTGTGAGGATGTCTTATTTTGGAGGAAACAGGGTATAAACCACTCGGAAGCCTGCTGTAAAGAGTTTGCACAGCAGTTTGCGGTTAAAATCACTTGGATCCACTCCGACTTGGACACTGTCGTTGAAACAGGTCTGGTGGATGTAACATTGGCACCTTCTTCCCCAGTGTTATTGGATACATTTTAATTTGTGCAACACACAACTTGTAACACATTCTATGTGGGGCTGCCCTTGTTTGGAAACTGCAGCAGGTGCAAAATGCTACTGCCAGAGTGTTGACTGTGGCTGGCTACAGAGATCATGTCACTCTCTTGCTTAAACAGCTACACTGGCTACCAGTCCATTTCCAGACAGAATTCAAGGTGCTGTTTTTGACCTTTAAAGCCCTAAATGGCTTGGGTCCAGACTATCTGAAGGACTACATCTCTCTATACAAACCAACCCAAGCATTAAGATCGGCAGGAGAGGGCTTTCTCTTGGTCCCACCGCCTTCACAAGTGCAGTTCTCCATGGCTGCTCCCAGTCTGGGGAATTCCCTGCCACGCAAGGTCAGGTTGGCCCCCTGCCTGCTCTCCTTCTACTGGCAGCTGAAAACATTTTTATTTAGGCAGGTATTTGGTGGCTAGATTTTATTTGAATGTTGTTTTAATGTTCTAATGTTTAATGTTTTAATGTTTCATTATTATTGCTGTTTTGAATTAGGCTGTTTTTATAAGTCAACCTCATGTATGTTGAGGGCAGTTTTGGGGGTCAAAATTCTGGATTTTGATATGGCCCATGGATAAGTCAAGGGTAAAACTCAAGGGCATGTAATGAAGGATGTAAAGGATGAAACAAAGGAAACAATGCCAAAAAACTTACAAAATTCTGGCAGGCATAAATGTTTCTGCTCACTCTAAAGGCTGGATGGATAAGGAGGAAACTACATCTACTATTTTCCATCCAGAAGCGGTGTAACGGTGGAGAAGGTAGAGGGGGTCAGCACTTCTTTTCAGTTTTCCCAGGATGAACTATGCTCTCTCACCTTTTGTCACTGTATTCAGAGAAGGGGACCGTTCCTTTTTCGATAAAAGTTAAAGTACAGTACTTACACTGACCTATGGATAAGTTGACTCAGAGTTTGGGAGGCAGTTTTTTGATTAAAGTTTCTAGACTTATACATGAGTAATTTGCATTTATTTATCTAGAACTGTTCTTCAATTCTAGATAAAAATGAAAAACCTGAATTGTGTAAGTATAAACCAAATCGGTGTTACTTTTTCTTAGATAGAAACTGTAGCCATATTATTAGAAAGATTCCTTTAAGTAATTGTGAAAATATTTTGACTGACAGGTGGCATCCTATCCTGTGGGACTGCCATTGAATGCTGAGTCAGAGCACATGGCATGATGCAAACTCTGCTGAGGTTGCATCATGTTGTGGGGCACCAGATGATGACCCATAACCTATACTGTATATAAGTAGGCCAGGAAACAGTTCACATGTGGATTGTTGGACTCATGTGGGCAGATCCGGTTGGAATCGTGTGGCTCAGTGTGGGTTGGATAGCTTCTGGTTTGGACTGAACTGAAGCTGTAAGCTGATGTACTACAGACGGAGAAGTTGATGGGAGTTGGGAAGGAGAGTTTGTAAATATTTGTACATATTGCAACTCAAGATAAAGAACCTCCAAGGACTTGGATAAAATCAACAGTGTCTGTGAGTTATTTTTTTAGTGTGGTCAGTGCATTGCCAATACCTATACCTGGATTTTTGTTCCTTCCATACTCTGCCATGTTATTGTTGAGCTGCATCTGAGTGCATCATCCTCAGATTGCTCTAAAAGTTGGCTTCTGAAATGGCGGTGACTTCTAGCTTCTAGAAAAGAATGAACACTACTGTTGGGGAAACAACAGGATACAATATAGACTTCAATGATGGAAGCTGGTAGAACTTGAGCTGGGGTACAATGCTCTTTACAGTACACTCTGTACCACAAAAACCATCTTCAGAGGTCCAGAAAAAACTCTAGAGTAAGTTTTGCAGGAAGGGAAAGCAGAAAGTTTGAAAGATTCCATTAGAGGAACACTGGATTTAGCCCAAAAGCTGCTTGCAAAAATTTGGTGACCTGAGACTTCTAAGTTAAGTATCTCTTTTCACCTCTGATGATGAATTTTCTAATGCTAGAAAACATTGTTTCTAGCATAAGAAAGTATGAAACTAAAATCGTTTTTTACAATTTTTACATCAGAAACCAACCAACATTCTCTTCCATTTCAGGTTAAGACACAAATTTTGTTCCTTTACCATAATAAATGTGTAGTTTTCCTGTTTTGCTGTCCTGCCTATCTACTATTATGCATTCCAATTGAGTGACAACATTAGGTTTTCCAATAGTATGAACTATTAGGCTTTTTCAAAGCAATTAGTGGGAATTGCTAATTTAAATATAAAACAAAAGGTCTGTTACTCTGAGATCTCATTAGCGTTTAAACAAATTCCCTAGGAACTGTACCACCACACAAAATACCTACTGCTCAGCAGAAACGCCACTGTACTAAACTCTTTTATTATAACCAAGAACCACAAAAACTTGGGCACAGCAGTACAGAAGAAATCATAAACAGACCCATATATGAGTATGAAACAAAGCATCTTTTGTTGAGTAATGTCTTTAGAAAAATGACCAAAAGTCAAACTGTATGTTGAAAAGATTCCAGCACAAGTTCACCATTTAAATCTAAAAGATCAAACGTTTTCATGGCAGAAAATTTTCACATAAAATCCAACGCTTATCAAATAAGGTCTAGAAAACAGGGACCAAGTGGATTTGACTACCCTGTTTCCCCGAAAATAAGACATCCTCAGAAAATAAGACCTAGTAGAGGTTTTGCTGAATTAAATATAAAGCCTCCCCCAAAAGTAAGACCTAGCAAAGTTTTTGTATATAAATATATATATATATACACAATATATAATAAATGGGTTTTTTGGTTCAACAATAAATGTGAATTCTTCTTCATGGAAAAATAAGACATCCCCTGAAAATAAGACCTAGTGCATCTTTGGGAGCAAAAATTAATATAAGACACTGCCTTATTTTCGGAGAAACACGATATTTAACTTTACGATGTCAAACATTATTCTGTGATTTTGAGAGATACGAGCTTTTCAAACAGCACAGGAAGCGTATCAATGGTGTCATCTCCATTGGAGAAATAACCCAGTTTGGCACCACTTTAATTGCCTTGGCTCAAGGCTATGGGATTCTGGGAGCTGGAGTTCAAATCTTCAAAACCTGTGGGCCTAGAGCGGAGAATTTCTCCAGTGGGGATTCAGCCATGGAAGCACTAATAACTACTAATTTACTCTGTACCTGTGTTCATTTACTTGTCTTTACTGAGCATTAAAGAAAGACAAACATCTATGGCCCAATCCATACTAGCCCATTTGCCCTGGTTAGATCCGGATGAGATCGTGCATGGCATTACCGAATCACTCCAGAAAGAAGTTCATACTACCTTTTGCCCCCATTGGTGCTTCTCGGTGCATTTTACCCCACTGAAGTTCATACACAAAAAAGTAACGATTAAAGATGGAGCCTCTTGGTTGTCAATCAAATGATGTCATGGTGACGTCTGATGCACCTGCTTGGTTTTTTTTTATACTTTTTATATTTGACAGCTTATGCGCATGGAGCGGTGCAGCTTATAGGGATCTGTTCCCCACCTCCCCTCCTCCTCCTCCTCCTTTCATTGGGCACTGTTGGATTTTTGTATTTTTTTAGTTATTTATTTATCATTTATTATTAATTATTTTATTTCAATTTATTCTAATTATTTATTTTATTTTATTTCCATTTCATTGTATTTATTATTGTATTTTTACTATTATTTTCATTGTATTATATATTTTTATTATTATTTTAGTGAAACCGGGTTATGGGGGATTTGCCCCGCTACGCGTGTACAAGATCCAGATTCAGTAGTGTTAAAACCGGTTTCAGTATGAACTTCTTGATTTTAAACCGGTTTACTAACCGGTTCTTATGATAGTCTGAACGGCCCCTATGTTAAATGAACAACTAAGTAGATGAGTTATTTTGATAACCTATAGTCTGGGGGTATTTTTACACAGAACTCACATACTGTCATTTGAAGAATTGTAAACAATAGCCCCCAGTATCCTTCACCTGAGATGTGGTGGTTAGCAGTTAAGACACTGACTCTGATGATCGCAAGGTCGGCAGTTCAAGGCCCAAGCACCACGTAACGGGGTAAGCTCCTGTCACTACTCCCAGATTTTGCAAACCCAGTAGTTTCAAAGCATGTAAAAGTGCAAGGAGATAAATAGGTATCACTTGGGTGGGAAGGTAACAGCGTTCCATGCCACATGACCACGGAGTTTTCTTTGACAACACTGGCTCCCTCGGCTTATTAATGGAGATGAGTGACGCCCCCTACAGTCAGACACATAGGAAGTGCCATGGCAAGCCAACATCTCCATTTTTGAATGCTCACTAAATAAATAATTTCTTATTTGTTTAGCCACTCATGATGGTGGAGAAAGCCAAGTGGCAGGGAAATGGCAGTATGCTTACTCTTCCCACTAACCCACAATTCCCTACAATCCTGTGATACCATGATATGCAAATGAGACTTGATTGCCACTTTGGACAGCACATCATAAAACTGAAGTTTATATTGTATCTGCTTGGTTTGTACATCTCAACCCATGCCAGCCAATGAATTATGGTTTGTTTATGGCTAACAAAATAAGTTTTGAAGATTTAGTCTGAGTACTGGTTTATGGATCATGGCTTGCTTTAAGGGCTTTTGTCATTATGCAGAAACTTTTAATCTGGTCTTAATATAATGCTTTGCCCTGGTAGGCTGATGGAAAAATATCATAAAAATATCAACAGCCCATGTAGCTCAGATGTTCATCACAGCACTTCCATGAATTTTCTTACTGTGCCTGGGTGTATACACTTTTCTGACAAGTTCTTGCTCTCCACACAGCCCTAAGACATATTTTTTTACATTTATTTTTAGAGAACATGAGCCTCTATCTAATGACCAAACATATGTTAAAAGGACACCATTGCTCTTCACAACCTCTACGAACAGATGCACTTGTGGTTTGTTCTAAAAGCCTCTCAACAACCACAAACACCCACTTTCTTCCTACTAAAATCTGTTTCAACAAAAATCAACTACCTAGTTTCTATTCTAAGTGCATACGTTGTTGCTATCAGCTTCTGCTTGTTCATCAGTACAATTTTAGAGCTAGAAAAATGTCTTGTTAAAGAAAGAATGAGAGCTAGAAAGACTCTTGCTTTGGAGGATGCGAGGAAAAAATTAACAGAGAGACAACTTAGCTTTTGGCTGTGGGCTGCCAGTAGCAGCAAAACTATTCAGAAGGAGGAATATATGCATGTTCCACCAGCCCTAGCCAGCATAGCCAGTGGTGAAGAATGAGGCATTTAGTCCAACGTATTGCTCCAATGAGTGCTAGCATGGCATAGTAGTTTGAGTGCTCGACTGGGACCCTGGAGACCAGGGTTCAAATCTTTGCTTATTCATAGAAATGTTGGGTAAGTCACACAACCTCAGAAGAAGACAATGACAAACCCCCTTTGAATAAGAAAACCTTACGTTAGAACCTAAAGTTGTCGTAAGTCAGAAACGACTTGAAGGCACACAATAATAAACAACAATTTGGAGAATTGCTTTTTTACGGGTGTGTCTATTTGTGGAAAGTTAAACTAAAAGGAGAAAACAATTACACATACCTCTGTTTCTAAAATATGATATCCAGCCAACTAAAACCAATGGCCTGTACAATAATCTCCCAATGCAAGGAAGCAATACACAAATTACAATGATCTTCTTTTTTGAAGGGCTGTATATAATTGTGTAATTCAGCTCGTAGAACAGCTTCTGTAAACAACTTCTTCTATCACACTAATATGCTAATCTAAACTGCAGGGGTTGCACACCACTATTTCCCAAAAATATCATTCTGGCAAAGGAGAAACTAGTTTGAGAATGCTTTATTAGAAGAATGGGCAACTGTGCCCTTCAAGATTTTTTGGATTACAACTCCCATAACAGATCACCACTGACTATGCTGGTTAGGGTTAATAGGAGCTATAGGCCAAAAAAAAAAACATCTGGATGACCACAGTTGTCCAACCCTGCTTTATTCCAAGCTGCCATGAGGATCATTTGAATAACAGATTAGTTATAGAAACTAAATAATACACCTACCAGATTCCTTCTTGCTTGCCTTTCCACCATCTCTGCTTTTCTTCAAAACGGCTTTTAACATTTTAACACTGCTTTTCTTCCTAAAACAGAAGAGGCCAATTAATAGTTTTAAATGACTGCATGTGGAGACAATGCTGCTGTATGCAATTTTTGCACATCACAAAACAAAATAAACTTTTACAATAAGATATTAATTCAAAACATGTTGAGGGTTTACTTTTATTTTACCTAAAGATGCTATATATAAGTTAAATAAAATACTGAAGCTACAAGGAATGTTTTAATACTAGGAACAAGTGACTAGGGGTTTACTGTCTTGTTATAAAGAAAAACAGCAGACAGCATTCTCCACATTCCACATATAATTAAGGTTATGAGGCTAAACCTGGATAAGTTACTGTTAAGGACTCTGGCACAAGCATGTCTGGTTTTTGACCAGAGTTCATCAGAAGAGGCAGGGAAAGCTACACTAACACAACAGGTATAAATTTAAGGAAGTCTGGGAGAGACAGTAAAATACTTAAGACCTCTGCATAAAAATAAGCCTGAACTGAAGTTTATAATGAGAGGAGGGAGGATATTTTAAACATTTTAAAGACCTGAAAAACAATGTTGTTTAAAGGGAGACTAAAAATATTTCATGTATTTTTTTTTCTCTTCCCAATCATTTTATTCTATATGCCTACAAAAGATGCTGCATTCACCGAAGTGGAAGGGCTGTGTACAATGAGTACCTGGCTAGTTTTAAATTGAGCACCATGGAACTCCTATTTTGTCTAAGGTTTTGTGCTTCTTCACCATTTTTATGTAGTCTCTATAACATTACCCTTTCATACCCTTCCGACTCAACCCAGTTTAGCCCTTCCTCAGTCAAAAAGTAGAGCGTGTCCAAAGGAGAGCAACCAAGACAGTGAAGGGTCTGGAAGCCATGCCTTATGAAGAGCGACTTAGGGAGCTGGGGATGTTTAGCCTGGAGAAGAGAAGGTTAAGAGGTGATATGATAGCCCTGTTCAAATATTTGAAGGGATGTCATATTGAGGAGGGAGCAAGCTTGTTTTCTGCTGCTGCAGAGACTAGAATGCGGAACAATGGATGCAAACTGCAGGAAAAGAGATTCCACCTCAACATTAGGAGGAACTTCCTGACAGTAAGGGCTGTTCGACAGTGGAACACACTCCCTTGGAGGGTGGTGGAGTCTCCTTCCTAAGAGGTCTTTAAGCAGAGGCTGGATGGCCATCTGTCAGGGATGCTTTGATTTGGAGTTCCTGCATGGCAGGGGGTTGGACTGGATGGCCCTTGTGGTCTCTTCCAATTCTATGATTCTATGAAATGTGTCAGCTTTCACTTGATGTCAGATCCTGAGCATTCACACTTCTCTGGCCTGAAAGCTGTTCTAAGATCTTGCCCTAGCCTAGCCACATAACTTGCAAATATACTTGCTATCTCTCATTCTCTAAACCTTCGATAAGGAAACAAAAACAAACTCATCTACTATATATTCTCCAGGCAGCAAAACTGGGAATGTTCCTCTCCTTTCAGAAAGTACAAAAACAAAGAACAAAATGAATACACCCATGCATTTATTTCATTCTTAAGGTATGCGATAAAACAGGTATTTTATCCACATGGAATATTCACAGGGAATCAAACAATCCCTAGTAGTTATAGAGTATATGACTGTCAGAGTCTCAAGTTTATACACTAGGATATCACAGTATTCTGGAATATTCTTGACCTCTTGGATTTTACTTTGTTCGGGCCTGGTAAGATTTTCCTGGGGGGGGGGGAACAGACATGAACCTTGGCTTTGCTCTGGCTCGTTCTTCTGAATAAGCTCACTATATGGAGACACAGATTTCTAAAGCATTCTTTGAAACCTTTTTTGAAACTGTCATGTACACACTGATGAAAAAGTGGCTATCTCAGTTAGTTGTTCACTTCTATGTGCAAGGAGGGAAGCAAGTATATGGAATTCATATCTAGTAACATTTTTAATGGCATAGAATTATTATCATTTTGGCTAGGCTGGCATTGGTTACTTTCCACAGTACTGCTCATCCATGTGTTATTCAAAAGAGACAGGGATGAGCCAAGAAAGGACAATGCTTCTAGGATCAAACTAACACCTAGTCTTCAGCCAAGCCAGATTTTTTATGTTAACACTCAGAAGAATCATCGTAATATCTCTGGCTATAGGATGGGCCTAACTTTTAAAAACATATAAGCATTTTCTTCCATTGTTGCTTGGCAACCTAAATGTTCTTTAATTAGTGTTCTTTTTCAACCATTACATGTTTGTAAAACCCATATTAGACATAATATAGTTCTAAGTGATAAGAGAGGATCAAATTATTTCATGTACTGTAATACATGTATTCTCTCCCTTAGCAGCCTTAAGCGTCTTTGATGTTTTTACAGTCCCACAGTTGTGCAAGTACCGTAGGTTCATGAGACAGCTGTGATTTACATCTAACATTCCAGCCAAAACTACTAGGAGTCTCCATTGTTGCTACTTCCTCTTGCAAACACTACATTCTTAACCTTCATTGTTCTCTTTTCCATGCTCCTGAACAACATTTTAGACAGCATGGTTCTAATTTTAGGGAGAAAACCCAAGGCTCTTTTTGTCAGGCATCATTTTAAGACACTTTGTGTTTTCATCATCTATAATCTGAATATAATAGCTAGAACATACCTCCATCTTTAAAAGGGCTCGCTTGTGCTTTCTACTCATATTAGCAGTATTCACATATTTACACAAAGCAGCTCTTAACATGATTTAGAAATCATGCAACAGTTTGCCCTCAAACTGCATGCATTCTCACACACACACACACACACACACACACACAATTCTTCTTCAGTAGAGTGAGCTTGCTACTGAAGACTGACATCCTTCACAGTATTTGGGCAAATTTGGGCAGACATGATAGATTTTGACAAAGATTTTTCTGATATCAAGTGAAAAGTCCCAGATGGGAGATTTGACTGTTCATTGTAGGTAGCATCACCCAAAAATCCAGGGCAATCTTCCTAGATTGATTTAGCACCACATCATGAAGAAGAAGTGAGCTACAACAAACCTTTAATTACCCAAAACCAGACTGGGGAAGGTTTGGTTTCTTTTAGCAAACTAGCTCATTTGATGATCTTCGAATGGTAAATAATGCACACAATGCAAGTGACTGTCTTATTTTTTTTCTGCTGACATTGCAAATGTTTGATTCTAAATTATTTGTTCCAGCCATAATCTATAGCAAGTTGGCACAAGGTTTTTTTTAATGGAAAAAGGATAACAGCATGCAATTTATACAGCCAAAACCAAGGAATTACATTCTGTAAACCCTGCCAAAGTATTAGACTCCAAACTAAAGATGCATGAAGAGGTCCCCCCCCCCTTTTATGGTTGTTCTTAAGTTATGAAGCAGACTGAGAAAAAGAGTATCTAAAGATGACCTGCATGCTAATAGATTTTTCCCCATCTCTCAAGGTTACTGATAGAAAGGTGGGGGGTGGGAGAAGTGGAATTGTGTTGAAGCAATAAAGACAACATGGTAAATATTAAAACATAATCACTGTGTCTAAAAAGTAGTGAGATATCTTACATTCTGACAAGGAGGCATGTCCTACTGTCTAGAAAAATAGAACACAGAAGTGGAATGCAACTGGATTTGAATCATTACGTACTATCTCAGCAGTATGCAGTATGCATATACAGGGCATTATTTTCTGTTCTTTCCTTGACTATTAATTTACCACAGATCCTAAATTATAGGCATGATGGATGTGATCTATTGGGAGAAAAATCTTTGGCAATAAATAGCATCTATAGTAAGGATATTTCAAAATGAATAGGGCAGTGATTTATCATTTAGTATGGAAATATTAACTGATCTACTGTGAGATCAGGACATGCGGTAAATAATTAATTGGTATTCTAGGCAATATGCAGACTTGGAAGGTGACTTTGAAGTAGCTGGCAACAGCTTAGAACAAAGTGATGGCGGGGGGGCGGGGGAGGGGGGGAGAAGATGCCCAAATAAAGAACAATTGGTTTACAGGAAAATAAATATATTCTGAAAATTTAGTCAAAATTATTTTATAATCGCCTCCACAGCTTCAAAGTACATAAGAATGTTAATGTATGGCAGGATATCAAATGAAAATTAAATCAAGAATAGGAAATGCACTTATCAAAACTCAGCATACTTAAAAGCCCCTCTTCCCCCAATGGAGAAAGCCATACTTCTGCAAGATTCTCATGTTAAGAATCTATTGTCACCCTTATCCATTTGTACTTTTTCCTCAGCCCATCTCAAGAGCCTAACCTACTCCTCTGTGGTAACTTAGGCATGCGCTATATCAGTGTATAATCCATGGTTATAACTTGTGCCAGATTGCTCATGTTTAGCAGCAGAATAGACTTTTCCCCATTCACTCTGTCTAGAAAAGCGGTCCTTGAACAAAACAAACAAACAAACTACAAAGGAAGATTGAAAAGAGAACTAGCAGAATTGGAATGTTTCCCCAAACTCCAGTCTGTCAACAGTGGGTTGAACAGACAATAGTTTCCTGGCACACTGTATATATTTTAACCCCACAGCCTCATGAGGGCTCTGTTGGCCAGTTCATCACATCTCCTTTCCAGTTCCCACACTATATTCCAATATTCATTATTTATCTTAGGAGTTTATCACACAGGGCACTTACCACTGCCCAGACGTTGCTGAAGTGTTGCCCAAATGTTTCAGAAGCATTGGAGGTGGGATCATCCGTCACGCTTCTGAAACGTCATTGAGGCTTCCCGTTTTCCTTCTGTCGCTGAAGCGTTCGCAAGGAAACCTCGGAAAAGCCATTTTTATTAAGGCAAGATCCCATTAATAAAAATGGCTTTTCTGAGTCTTCCTCACGAACGCTTCAGCAATGGAAGGAAAGTGGGAAGCCTCAATGATGTTTCAGAGGCGCGGTGGATGAACCCACCTGCAGTGCTTCTGAAACATTTGAGCAACACTTCAGCAATGTTTGGGCAACGGTAAGTGCCCCGTGTGATAAACTCATTATTATTATTATTATTATTATTATTATTATTATTAATATAGTGCTGTAAATTTGCACAGTGCTGTACATACAATCTTATAGTTAGACGGATCCCTGCCCCCAAGCTTACAGTCTAAAAGACAACACAAAAGGAAAAGGGGAAGGTGGTGGGAGGGGGATGGGGTCCAGTGGTTCTTGTCTCCCTCTGGGGCCTGGACCAAGGCAGATGGACTGGAGGGAGGGCACGGCTTCTTAATACGTAGTTAAGAGGGGGCATCCTGGGGCAGATGGCACAATCCTGGGAATGCTTCCCTAAACAATATCGCTTTAGGCAACATTCTTCCTCTTGCCTTTGTCCCCCAACAACCATCTAAAACTGAACTTGTCATCTCATATCCACACCCACAAAGTTTTGCATTTCTACTGCCATTCTCTTGTACACAGCCTGCTTATAAAAGTCTGCCCCTGGACCCTCCCTTCTACCACAATGCATCTGAGGAATTAGACTAACGTCTACAAGAACTCATGCTACCAGTTTCTTCCTTTCAGTTAGTCTCAAAGGTGCTACAAGATCCCTTTTCTCTGAAAATGTCATTGAAGAGCAGGAAAGGAATATACAGAACAATCCCAAGTCACGTGGCCCAGTTCTACTGATTAAACTAAGTAGATCTGATCCAGTAAGTTGCATAATAGAGACACGGATGAGAGAGATATGTAAACAACTTTCAAAGGAAAAGGTAAGTGCAAGTTTATGTGAAAAACTGGTTCTAAAAACATAACAACAACTCTGTCTGTACAAACCATATGGTGGCATTTAATCCAACATACTGTTTCCAATAATGGCCAGCTAGTCACTTTCAGAAAGCCTCAAGGAGGGCCTAAAGGTAATATTCCTTGCTCACTGTTCATCATCAGTCATGATATTATTCAATAACTGTCGACATCTCTTTCTTCCAAAGCAATTTCAGTATGAACTTGTGAAATTTCCTTCTAAAACCATTCAAGTAAATGGCAATTACCATATCTTTACAATAGCAAATGTCATGGTAATTATGCACTGAACATCAAAATACATCCTTTGTTAATTCTGAATCTACTGTCAATTTTATTAGGAGATCCCAAATTCAAATATTCTGAGAGAAGGAAAACACCCCCTCACCAATCCACTTTCTTCACATCAAGTGTACATAATTTAGTCAGAGCCAAGTCAGACCCCTTTCAAGTTCTATGTGAAACTAGGTTTTGTTCCAGTGTGTGTCATTTCAAATTTCAATACCCTAACCATTTTGTTATCCATCTGCTCTGATATGGCAAGAGCTTTTCAAAACTTTTGGAAGCCTGCTTAGGGTTTTCACCATGAAGAATGGTTTGATATTGTCTCCTAAAATTAGCTACTGTAAAGTATGGTTCACCCGAACTCCAAATTATTTATGAATATATTAAATATCCTCAGTCCTAAGTCAGATAACTTTACTAATCTCTCCATAGAAAGGACTGTACTTTTACTCTTACTCTTCATTGCCTTTTCTTTAACTAGTCACCAATTCATAACAGTACCCGTCCTCTTACCCTTAAAGGCAAGGTCTTTCACTTCTTCTCGTTTCCTTTAAACTGTACTTTACCATGACATCCAAACTAGAAAACTAAAGCTAATGGTTTGTCTCTAAGCCACAATTTGAAGGGAGAAGTAACAACAGTTGAATGGCATGGTAAAGACAAGGTAAGGCATGTGCTCAGACAACTGGAATAACATGAGACCAGCCAATGAGAAGCTGGCTGGGCAGGGCTATAAAAGGGCCTTGCTCAGAGTGAAAAGTGGGGTTTTTAGTTTTGGGTTTTGAGGAAAAGAGTCACATCGAATGGAAGGTGTGCTCTTAGGGTTCCTGAGGGAACATTTTGATGGTGTTTGGAGACCACAGAGGGGTCTGAAGAGTCCAGAGAGGGACTGGATAGGCTTGGGAGTCCGGTAGAGAGTGGCTCAGAACAAGCCAGTGGTTTAAAGAAAGATATTGGTCTTGCTACTGGAGAAAAGATTGCCTGAGTGTCTGGATTGATATTAATATTTTTTTAAAAAACCTTTTGTAACTAAGCAACAGGACAATTAACAACTTTGAATCTACGTTACAGTTTACCTTTTGTATTTTATAAATAAACTTTTATTCATGTTTGAAATACAACTTGGTGTCCGTGTGAATCAAACCATGCTACCTAAACTAAGAGACAGAGGTGTTGTGTCATCTTAGAGAGACTTAGTGGTGAAAGATACAGGATCACCACATAATAATAATAATAATTTGGTGGCAGTGATGGGATTAAAAGTCCCATAGGGCTGCCACACTTGGGAATAGTTGGTGGGTGGACTGAGAGACTGAGAGTTCACCACACACCCCCTCTGAAGAAACTTGCCAAGAAAATTTCATGAAATGGTCGCCATAAGTCAGAAATGACTTAAAAGCACACAACAACACTCCTGGACTGCTAAAGCATGGTTCATGGAACAATTTCAGGGCACTAGGACAGCCCAACCTCCATATCCACTAATTCATGGTTCACAGTTTCAAGTACTCATAGTTTGAAAACATTCCAAATATATATATATAAATTCCAAAAAGCAATGCTTGATTTTGCTATTTTATATAAGGAACAGCAGTTCCCTGCACCACTGTATTTAATGGGACTTGAGCATCCATGGATTTTAGTATCTACGGAGGGTCCTGGACCAAGACCCCAGAGGATAACAAGGGCCCACTGTATGTGTACCTCCCTTACAGACAAAGGTATACTGAATACTCTAAAACTCAAATAAGTGGTTAGTGGGATAAGTTTGAATTCATTAACCACTGTTTTTCTGCCTCTATGTACTGTTCTCAAGCACTATCATAGACCCACTCATAAGCAGCTTCATAACAAGGATGTATTTTAAGAAAAAGTAAATACTTGGGGAAGAGTTAGTTTTCTCTACTCATATTTTAATCCAAAACTGTATGTCTTGTCTATAAATGTTAAATACATTTATGGAACTCTTATAATTGATCCATCAAGGTAATAATCTTTCTCAGGTCGTATTTTCAAAAAGAAAGCCTGAATTTAATGGAAAGTTCATTTTTAAAGCCCAAAGACAATAGCTCAAATGCTGAAGCTGCTAGACAATACCTCAAAAGCTGTTGCTGTTATTACCCATTTCTCTACTGTCAGCCCACCCATATATTACAAGGAGAAATTAGAGCAAAAGGCAAGTTAGAATAAAATCATTTGCTGTGGTCAAATCAAACCCACTAAACAGAATGCCTAGAAATCGCTTACCAAAGAATAGGGTGACCTTGGGCAAGTCACATTCCCCCAGCCCCAGAGGAAGGCAAGCCTACTCTGAACAAATCTTGCCCAAAAAAATCCCACCTTAGGGTCACCATAAACTGGAAGTACATAACACTAAGACCCTCAGGCTATTCTGTCACCATTGTGTCATCTAAACGTTTCCACCAACTGGATATTGGGGAGGAGCTGTAGAAGGAGTTAGAGAACAAAATGACTTTTCTGTCTCTCTTCCCGCCCTTTCTCAAAAATAGTTCAAAATCCTACATGTGCACATAGCTCCACTTGCACAGGTCCACATCCTCCTACCTCCTAGCAGCTGTCAAGCCCGGGGGGAGGCTTGCTGCTGTTTATAATAGGGAAGGAAAGGATGGGGAGGTGATTCAGAAGACTAAGAAGCAGCTGGCCTCAGCTTGAGGGAGGCAGAAGAAAAAAGGGTGTCCTTCAAATGGAGTGCACCTGCATTTTCCTTCCCCTGGGTGTTCAAAGCAGCTAAATCCTGAGAGTCTGAATTGCCTCCCTTATCCCTCCTCTCCCCACAGGCGCAGGGGCCCTTCCCAGGACTTGTCAGATACTGAGAGATAGGAGGTTTTTAGATGGAGCTTAAGGAAAAGAGAACCCATCACTGTGCCCCATCCAAAAAGGGACTTAGGTACTCATTGGGGCTTTCTAGATTGGCAGGAAAGTGTGACATGAAGTTGCCTTTTCCTTAATGCTTAGCAGCTGCACCACAGCCTTTAGATGGAGCTGCGCTGTTCCGCAGTTTTTAAAAAAGAAGCTGGGAAACCCAGCACCTTTTTAAAGGCACTTCTTCTCCCCTAAAACGCAAAAAAAGCATTTTCATGGCACACTTCCCTTTTTCTCATCTAAAGGCTATAGTTTCATGCAGCCATGAACACACTTCTTTTTGCCAATCTAGTAAGCCCCATAAGTTACTAAGATGACGTCGTCCATAATGTGAAATGCATACTGGGTATTCATGTGTGTACACACAAGAAAACATATATGCATGCATATATGAGAGAATTCATGCAATGTTGTGCATGGGCAAGGGAAAGGATACACTACTTGTACATCTCACGAGTGCAAATCAATTAAGGAGGCAGGACAATAAAACCAAGAAAAAAATCTTCACACATTTGTCGATTTTACCACTTTTCATGTTCTTCCTCAGATCTCTATTTGCTTTGAAAATGAAAATGAAAAACGACAGAATTTTTACACCCACAGAAGTGACCATTATATTTTATTCATGTTCAAAAGAAAAGGAACTTGGAAGAGCTATTGCCACTGGCCTCTTTTCTCGCTGCCTTTATCAAGAAAGCACTGGCATCAAGCCAAAACAGCAGTTTAAACATTAAACATTCATACTTACCCCAGGGAAGGAGAAGTTTTACACTCCACCAGGAGGGCCTGAGGGAGAAAGTTTGTTTTTTTAAAATTTAAAAACCTGCTTAAAACAGAAGCCTTCCCTACCTACAAGCCAGGTGGCCTCCTGGCTTATCAAACTGCTTTTAAAAGCCCACAGAGGGAGAGTCTAGTGAAGTCCAGGAAATGCACATGGTGCAAAGTGGACACAAAGGAACAGTCTACAAAACTGCATCACGCAATTTAGAAATCCCCCTAGCTGTGTGTTAACTTTTTCCCCTCCCAAATGAAGACCTATTCTCCCACTTTGTCAAAATTGGGCAAATCCTGGCTCCTTGTGATTCCTGCCTACTCTTTAGGAGTATATCCTTTCAGCATGTCAGCCACCATGAATCTTCTCTTGCCAGTAAATCAATTTCAATTGAAACCAGAACTTTGCTTGAGAAAGTCAATGATGAAAAGCCACACTGTAAAATCAATGGTGTCACACAGAAAATGGCACACCAAGTTAGAAGGCACCGTTGCAAAAAGGAGGAACATCATATACTTTTCATAAGCTATACCTAGCCTTCCATCCCCCTCTTGGTTTATTCATATATGCACACTTATGTACACACAAAAAACACACACACACACACACAGAAAAACACAGAGACTCAGTGTTCAAAATCTGTACTAAGCCTGGCTTAACTTTTCATGCTCTCTTGCATGCCTTTGTACACCTATATGCAAAGGCATCCCTTTGCCAGCATGGCCTAGTGCTTTGAGCACTGGACTATGACTCTGGGGACTTTGGTTTGATTCCCTGCCCAGCCACAGAAACCCACTGGATGACCTTGGGCAAATCATACACTCTCAACTCCAAAAAAAACCTGTGATAGAGTCATCCTAAATTACAAATGACTTGAAAGTACACAACAAAAGGCTGAGTGGTAAGTTTGGCCTTTCTTATTAATCTGTAGGGCCCTATATTTGAGGTTCTCAAATTTGAGGTTGAGATTCAAGTGTGCTGGATAGAAGCAGCAGCAGTAGTAAAAGGAAGGAAAGTAAAGGAAAAGGAAAGTTGCAGAGGCTGTAAGTAGAGATTTTGAATAAGCAAGAGGTGCAGATGTGTGGGTGGAATCCTAGGGTGGAATGGAGAAAAAGAAGGGTGTGCACTGTAGCTGTCAGAAACGTTAAAGGTTTAATGCTATAATCACAGATATACAAGCCATTTATCAACTTTCAGAAGAAGTTAGTTCTGGAAAGGTTGCACAAAGTAACTGGTTTATGAAGCCATGCCACCATGTGAATCCAGTAAGTTTTCCCAGGAACCAATGCCTTCCTACATCATACCATATCATGGCTACAGGTTGTTTGGCAATATTTTCCAACCATGCCCATAGGGTTTTGAGCAAGCATTAAAAGCAAAAGATACTGTTTCAGTTTCCCATGAACAGCCCCTACAGATGAGCAATCCTGAAATATTACAGTAGCAATGATGAGCAAATTTTTAAAAAAGTTATACCAGAAAAGCCATTGTTCAGCCATAGTTCATTTTGTTTTAAGATGAAACAGTACACATATTTCTCAGCATATTTGCATGTTGCTTATAGAATAGTTCCAACCTGCATACGAAAACATTAGGAGCAAGCATAAATATTTGAACAGAAGAAACAACACTCCTGCCAAAACAGTCTGCTTTTGGGAAGAGATGCAAGGGAGGGGTGTGCCTAAATTCAGAATCATCTTCCTCATACTGAAGCATACACATTGTCTCAAGGGAATCTATCTACAACCCTCAGTGTCTAGATACACAACATTACTCTCTCACTTGGCAGTCATTTGTGCATAAAGCAATAATTTTTCAGAGCCAGTTACAGAAAATAGCACTGTGCAACCTCTGAAAAGCTCCATGTGGGGTGCCCTTATTCCTATCCCCCACACTGTTCAGTATCTATAAAAAGCTGTATGATGAGGTAATTAGGAGTTGGGGGGCTGTGTGACATCAGTTTGCACATGGCACTCAGCTCATTCCCCTTGCCATTGAAGCCAGCTGGAAAAGGACAGACTAAAGTGGAAAGGGCCTTAGAACATTTCTAAAAACAAGGCCTCCTTGGGACCACACTGGTGAGCCACCTTAGCATGGGCAACTTAGAAATTAAACAAATTAGTTATGGATACCACTGCAAGCACAACAGGCAGGAACCCAAAAATCTTTATGCATTAACCCCTTTTCAACCCTACAACTTCTGCAAGGTGATCAGCCTGATTACATCCATCTTTTACTCAATTATACAAGTAACACTTGAAATGCTAACAGTAACTGGAACATCTGGAATTTCAGAAATGGGCTGGGAGAAGCTTAAGAAGCAACAAGCAACACCTTTTCCCCTCAGTACAGGTAATCTTTCAATGTTGATAATCCAGTCCTGGGCAGGGGCTGCCCAGGAAATGGATGAATTCCTAGATGCAGTAATTGACAAATGAGGGACACTAAAACAAGGTGTATCCCAAAAAGACAGCCACTCTGTGAATTGGTGGTTTCTGAGTCTAAGAACTGGGTAAGTGACTGGCCCTGAATACAGCTGCACTATCCCTGAAGGAGCAGATGCACATCTTGGAAATACCGCTAGATTGTGGTAGGCAGCTATGGGAGCCTCTCAGGAGACCTTGGATGGCTGTATCCCCATTGCAGGTTTTTTTAAAGGGAATGTGGTGGAATTCTGCTATATTTTTAAGGCCCCTGCACAATTTTAGACCCTAGAGATCTGTTTTAATAGCAGGGAGTTGCCAGACATCACTTCCTGTTCACGTTTTACTTTTGCAATCATAAAATATGTATCACTCTTGGCACAGAGTGCCTAGGGCCTGCTTTGATTGATGGGCCCAACAGCTACATCCTTACTTAGGCACAGACAGCTAGCCACAGCAATATGTGCAACTTCCCAATTCAACTACTGTAATGTACTCTGTACGGAGATACCCTCTAAGTGTAGAATTCAGCAGCAAGTCTGCTGTATGGAGTACCGCATAACACCAGTCTTAAAGGAGGACCAGAAACCTGGTTGGATGACACAACTTGGTGAGTTCTGCCCACTGGAATTTTCTATGCAGCAGCAGACACGTCCTAAGTGATGGAGTGGTCTATTAGGATGATATCCCTCTGCCCAGGCATCCTATCCCTCAGTCTGCAGGATTTGATTGTGTTTATTAGGGATTCTGTGTTTTGGATTTCAGAGTTTTTCAGATTTTGGAATATTTGCATACAAATAATGAGATACCCTGGAGATGGGAGCCAAATCTAAACATGAAATTCCTGTCTGTTTCATATATTCACATGGTCTAAAGGTAATTTTATACACAACATTTGTATAAAATGTTGCTTTCTGGTACATTCAGAAAGCAAAGGTCTCACTAAGGGTCTGAAACAGACGCACCACACCCCCAAGCCAGATAAAAAACACTCTGGCGATTGCATACCAGCTGGCTTCTATCCAGCTTGGGGGCATGGTGTTTAGATGTCACATACCCTGGAGCCAGTGAAAAGCCAGCTCCAGAGGCAAAGGGGTGGCTTTTTTCCACCCTAAATGGGAGCGGATCTTTTCTGCCCCTATTTGAGGCAAAGGCTGGCTGAATTGGGGCCACGTGTCTATTTGCCACAGCCTCAATCCAGTCTAAATGGGGCAGCTCCAAACCTCCCCTTTTTGGCCATCTGTTTCGGCTTCAACTCTATCTCATCACCTACCCATTTACCAAAGGAAGTATTAATAATAATACCAAAGGAAGTATTATTAACAATACTCATGAAACTCATGTTGAAGCAGGCTTCTATACATATTATCAAACAAAGATCCAGTAAACAGATCATACTCTAATATCTTCGTTTGTTACTACAGATTTCTCTCAGCTAGAGTTTTCCTGTTCTTCTGTTATTTCAGTCTTTTGTTTTTGTTTACCAATTGTGAGCAGAATTAAGATCTGATAGGTTATCTTTTTTCCATGGTTAATTACGAACAGCAAATTTTAGAAATCTCTAAATGGCAACATTTCCCCACAAGAGAGACATTTGGCACTTCACTGAATAAGAAAGATTGCAGAAATGAAGCTCTAAAAGTATTTAGAGAAAAAAACATATTTACCAAGGCATAAGGCAGAACTGAAAAGGCTTTCCACTTGTGGCAAAACAGTATTCATTTTCTAACTTAAAAGTATGGTTCCACCCTAGTAGTTAGTGTGGCAATACTTTGAATAAAGGAAGAAACCAGCAGATTACAGAGTTATGTACCAAGGAATTGGCCACTAATAACAGACTTGCAAATTAGGGGATTTTTATACAGAATAAAGGCCAACTAAACAGCACAACCTTTCAAATGGTCTTGTTAAACATGTATTTTTTGCTTAACTCAGCACCCACAGATTAGTTCAATCCTTCCTTCAGATCAACTGCACTGAAAACACCAAAATGCTACATTGGCTGTTTCACAGAATTGTCACTTCCTTACAGAATTATAGTTAGGTAATGCCACCTCTGAGTATTCCTTGCCTAAGAAAATACCATGAAATTTATCAGGTTACCATAAGACATCAGGTGACATCAAAGCACATGCATATTAGAAAGTAGGACACCTGACCGCAGCACACTGTTGAAAACAATTAGTCCAAGCAAAAAACTAAAACCTCCCTAAAGTCTTTACTTTAGTTCTACACAACACAAATGCACTGAAGGATATTTGAGTGCACATTCAATTTATTTATCTAAATATAATTAGCTTACAACAGGTTATCCCATAATAAATATCTTAGTGCCTGGATGGTCCCTACTTGAAAATCTCTTTGGCTTTTCTTTGAGCAAATCATAATAGAATTATTACAGTGGCCACTTTCCCTTATTTACAAATTTGCCCTACATAATATCAGAATAAGAAGTATGCTGAGTCACTAAGAGATGACTGAATAAGAAACTGGGTCACATCAGCAACTTTTGAGAACCTCAAAACACCTAAACAACTGGCACCCAAAGTGATCTATGAACAATTCAAAGCTTCCATCTACGCTGGTTAGGTTGTAAGGCTCTGGACGGCAGTGTCTACAGGTGCTAAAATTTAACAGGTATTTTCAAAAATGAAATGTAATGAAAAATAATGACTGTTGGAGAAAAGTAACCCCTTTTCTAATACAACAGAGAAAGAAAACTGCAAAATCCAAGAACCTACCGTAATCAGATACACAGATGCAACCAGTATCAGGACTACCAGTATAGGACCAGCGTTATTAAATGCTTCCCTTCACTATAGATGCATCCACACTGAAGAAATAATGCAGTCTGACACCACTTTAACTGCCATGGCTCAGTGCAATAGAATTATGGAATCTGTAATTTTGTGAGCTATTTAGCCTTCTCTGTCACAGAGCTCTGGTGCCACAACAAACTACAAATCCCATGATTCCACAGCATGGAGCCATGGCAGTTAAAGCATTATCAAACTGCATTATTTCTGCAGTCCAGATGAAGTCTAGTATTATTATTTCCTGGTCCTGCTCCAGTTAATTATTTTGTGAAATAACACCTATTCACCACTGCCCTCCAAATTATTAAAGAATTAAGAGTGAGAACTTTTTCAGCACTCACTTAAGCCTTGCAATAGGTAGAAATATTTTAATTTTGTGCATATATCGAAGGAAATCAAACAAACAAGCCAAGTGATTCATTGCTAAATGGCATTTAAATAAACTGCCTTTATTTCATTTGTCTGCCACAAATGAGGTTTACCAACTAAAACAAAGAATCTTGAAGCACCCTCAAAATGTACTATTGTATAAATAAACAGACCGGAGTCTACTTTGTTGAATGAAGTGCAACCCTTACCTAGTAATTTTTTCACAGACAGAACCAATTGGGGGGGGGGAATACAAGAGGGAGTACCAGTGGGGCAGAGTTCATGAAATAAAAGAGGTACATTCTGACTGTGACATTTATATGCAAAGCTCACATTAGCTGATGAAGTGGTCCACAAAAGTGTATACTATCTGTTAACCCTTAAATGGTGCCACAATACTTGGCTAGTTTGGATGCCATAGATTAATACTATCACCCCTGTGGAATTTACTAGTTAGAGACTAAATTTTAATAAAATCATCAATTTGAGAAGATTGATTCTTCTATGTTAATTCCGCTACACATAACAATAAAAATTACTTTTCTTCTTATTGCCTATTACCTGATTACATAGAAGGTTTCCACATGAAAAATTTATTAGACAAATGATGCTTTGGATAGCCTGTCTAGACACTTTGTTTACTGCAAGAAATGGGACATGGTCTATAGCTAACGGGAAAAGCAAGATTAAAAAAAAAACACTTAGTGGAGTTGGACAGTAAGAGAGGAAAAGTTAGCATTCCTTCAGGTTCCCTTTCCTTATTTCTCTCAAGTAAAAAAAGATAAGCCTATGGACAAGTAAGAGAAACCATTTGCTTTAAACTTAGAATGAATTTATACTACTTATCCCATGTACCACTTTTAAAAAGTGTTTAAAAACCACAGAAGCTTTAAAGGGAAATTTAGAAGGGAACTGCTCTACATGCAGGTGCTTCAAGGATTACCAGTCCACCATACAATCTCAAGATGTTGTACCATTCTGCTTCTGCTTAAAATTGGAAGGATTCAGGTAGCATACACCAGTGCATGCCATATTAACCATAACCCAGGGTTCCCCCAGATTCTTGGTTGAGCCTGACCTCCAGACTCAGAACAATGCAATTCCATGTTGGGAAGGGAGGAATCTTCACATGAAAGCAGAAGATCTACTGCATCTGAGATGAATTCTCACCATGTTTGAAAAATCCTGGCCCCCATTATCTACATCATGTGTCTACAACTTATCAGTAGTACACTACTATAAAAAGCCAGTTTGCATGACTCATTTTTAAATAACAACATGCTGTTGGCCAAGCAAAAGGAACACAAAATATTGGAAAGCAGCAAACTCTCCATACAGTGAAACATGAGAAACTCTACGACATTTAGCACTAAGATCAAATTTACCATAATGTGGCTTAAGTTTTAAGATCTCTTTGAAATTTCAGTATACTAGTACAAGCTCACCTCACTTCTTCCTCAATGTTTGGTGGAAAGGGGGGAAGTGCAGTTTGGAACTGGAACTGATTTGGAATTTTTTCTACTCTTTAAAAAAATAGAAATAACTTTAAAAGCAAAGAGAAAGTCCACTTTGTTACATGTGTTACACAAATTCTTTGCCCTGACAATGCAGACAAACGGTTTCTTTAAATAATCTTCTAAAAGGATTATAATTTCCACAGTTTTGCAATGCCTTTATTACGGGAAGTCTACAATATAGAAAATACACAAGACAAGCCCACTAGTGGTAAAGACAAGGATGATATTGAGAGAAATCTCAGTAGGCCTTGCAGGACACCAATTTATTTCTGTCTTCACAATCTGTATGACAGATTGACATACCAGCAGATTGAACAGTTGTCCAGCCATCACTATTGCTTCGAGGCAGGCTGCTCACTTTTTTATAGTGTTAAATGAATACTTGATCCATTTATACATCTATATGTTGCTATATTACTAAAGATGAAATATTTTTAAAAGTTTTAAAAAATCTCTACAGAAAATAGGTGGAGTCTTATTGACATCACAAATATCATGAAATCAATATAGTTAACAGACTGTACAGCAGTTACAATGAGTTATTTCTATTGTAATACCACAGAATTGTCCTCCCAGAGCTTGAGCCTGAAGAAGGAAAAGTACACTTGGACTGAGTACAATGACAATGTTTTTAAAGAGATCCTATTTTTTAAAAAGTCTCTTTTTATTCCTTGAACAGTTTTTTTAAAGGACAAGAGGAGGGAGGCAAATAACTTTAGGAGTATCATGAACATATCCAATAAATAAATTCATCTGCCATATATTTATTTCATTAATTTTAAAAGTTTGACTCCCAAGAAGCATGGCAGACATCTTATCTAGTTGTGCCACTGAACAAAGAGGGCTGATAAGTTTAGGTACAATCTGAATCAGCTTGCTAAGAGGCTGGCACAGAACACATCCCAGGTTTCTACACCTGGCTTCCATTACATGTATGAGACTACAATTGATTCCTTTGAGGAAAATAGAGCAACAAGTACAATTGAAGTTTTTAATCAAAGAAAGCCTGACCAAGGCTGTTTTAAAAAACTCTTGCATTGTTTCTATTTCTTTTGGAACAGAGGCCTATCATATCCCTTAATGAAACAGATGGTAGATTCTCTTTTCAATCTAAAGGACTACATGACAGATACAGACCTAGTGGAAGGAAATCTATGAGCGTGAAGGGAAAAAAAATTCTTATGTTAACTCTCATTACTCTTAAGTAGCACAGGATAGTTAATGAAAAGACAAGGAGTGGGCTCCAGAATGCTAACAGTAAATGGTCTCAAAGAGAGAATTGACTGATATGATCTCCAGCTAGCCGCAAGGAGGTATAATCTTACAATAACTTCAGCAAGTTATGACTCAAATAACAAGTCTGCTATTAATTGAATTAAATAGTTGTTTTATATAGCTAAGCTGAGCTACTTTTAACCAGAAAACTTTAGCAGTTAACTATGATTCTTATTTTTTAAACCAAGAACATGTGCGCTGTTCTAAGGGCCAAGATAGCAATGATATCACTTCTTACGTTGCTTAATTAAACTCTTCTTCCCAAATGTGCAATGGAGAGAGAGAGAGGAAAATACATGTGGAAGAAACGTTATCTGCCTTGGAAATTATTTCTTAAACTTATAGGCAAGCCAGATTTTTAAACCAAACCCAGGAAAATCATAATCAGTAATGTGTCTATATTATCAAGATATTATACATAGATGCCCCATTGTGCTTTAAGTGGGTAGCTTTAAAAAGAAAAGACACATCTCAAATCTTACACAAACTTACAACATCTATAAACTCATCATAGGGCCGATACAGACTGGTGCTTTGCACCAGCTTGGGCCCGAAAGTAGGGCTCAGTAGGGCTGGGTATCCACATGTGGCAACCCTACTACCCTGTTTCCCCTATAATAAGACATCCTCTGAAAATAAGACCTAGTAGGGGTTTTGCTGAATTGCTAAATATAAAGCCTCCCCCGAAAGTAAGACCCAGCAAAGTTTTTGTTTGGAAGCATGCTCATTTTTTTTAATTATTATTATTTTGGTTCAACAATAAATGTGAATTCTTCTTCAGGGAAAAATAAGAAATCCCCTGAAAATAAGACCTAGTGCATCTTTGGGAGCAAAAATTAATATAAGACACTGTCTTATTTTCAGGGAAACATGGTATCAATGCCTATGTGCCATGTTGTCACATGATCACGTATGGGTATTGGAGTGCTCAAACGGCACTCGCCGTAATGGGCATCATCATGGTGCGCGAATGCTATTATGACACCTCTAAAAAGAAGCTGCCTAGAGCGGCTTCTTTTTAGGAAGCGTGTCGGTGCCAACCAGCAGCACCGACCAGGGGAAAAGATGGGCAGCTTTTAGCCACTTGTCTGTTGAACCCCATAGTAACTTCTCTTGCAGAAATCTAAGAATTATTGTCTAGACATTGCTGACTAGTCAGAGCACTGTGACTTTCGTTAGTGAGCCTATGTTTCAATACAGCTATTAGGAAGCATGCTTGGAATAAACAGTACTGAGACTAAGATTTAATATTTGTCAAACAGTAAAATGGTCCACAAAGGGATGGGGGCATCATTTGAGGTATTTAAACAGAAGCTGGATGGCCATCTGTCAGGTATGCTTTGATGGAGAATTCCTGCATGGCAGGGGATTGGACTGGATGGCCCTTGTGGTCTCTTCCAGCTCTATGATTCTATGATCAGGAGTGTGTTTTTAAAGATTTGAATCTGAGGATGGTACCCTTTTGATGGTTTGGGGGCCTTGTTTATTCCCCTTGACTTCTAAAGCTGAATCTCACACATACTCCAAGCAAAAAGAAAAACCCTTCCCTCTATATGGCAAATAGCACCCCCAGAAGCCTTGGGAGGAATGATTTGCTATTTGAATTCAGGTGGGGACTCTCTCTGACCAGAACAGGTCTTTCTAGAAACAGGGAGTGACTTCCTGTTTGTTTTTCAAAAGGCTACTTCACGCCTAAAACTAGTTTGAAATGACAAAAACTTTCTTTAAATGGCAACACACTTTTCAAGGTTTCAAGGGTGCTAGATGCCATTTATTCAGCTAAAAAATGGGACCATGGGATGGGACTCAAGGACACATTGGTGGCTGCACTTTGCCTACCTCTGATTTAAACCCATTTTCCACACATACATAACCTAAGCCTATTTTTCCAGTGCTTTTGAAGTAGCTCCCATAAAGGTCCTACCAACACACAATGGAGTCATTCCAACTTGACAACAATCCCTAAAATCAGCAATTGTGCTAACAATCAAACTATCTCTGACTTGTTTAGCACTGTGTTATGTTAAAGGTTATGCTGCCACAAGCAAATTATTCTGTAAAATGACACAGCTTTTTGTGGTGAAAACTCCACATTTATTCACCAAATGTAAGCGTGTTATTTTAAAAAGCTGAACCAGCATTGTCACTTTATACAGGCACAGAACAATTGTGTTTGCTTCCAATACAGAAGTTTCTTATGAAATTTCAAGTGAGAAATCAACACAGAGATAACATTCAATTTATTTAAAGAATTTTGAATCTATGTTCCAATGTTACAATAAATAAAAGCAGTTATCAGTCACCTGTATTCTTTGATTAAAATTTGCATATTAAGATTTTATCCAATGGTATCCCTTCGCTATTTGAAGGTTCACTGATTCAATGAGGCTTCAGTCAACAAAATGGAGAGGGAGACCATTTTAATACTTCCTTGTATCTGCAACAGCCTCTGTCCTACCCCTATATTCTTCTGAAGCATTCTCCAACTCTTTAAAACTAATATGAAGAGGTGGAGGGGGTGTATAGGGTCAGTACTGGATACAACCCTTATTCCTTTTTGATATTACTATGAAGGCATTTGAAATACCTTTGAAAGTCAACAAATAAAATATAGATCTTTAAATAAAACATTTTAATAGGTACAGGAATCCCATACTCATTTGCATTTTCTAATCTTTATGGACAACATGACACGGTCATGGAAGACAAGACTGCAACTCCATTCTTGCTGATATGACAATCATACTTGAGTATAAGTCGACCTCATGGATAAGTCAAGGGCAGACTTGCAATCAAAATTATGGATTTTGATATGACCAGTGGATAAGCTGAGTGTATAACTTAGGGACATGTAACAAAGGACATAAAAGATGAAGCAGAGGAAACAATGCCAAAGGACTTACAAAATTCTGGCAGGCATAAATGTTTTTGCTTACACAAAAGGCTGGATAGCTAATAAGGAAACTACATTTTCCAGCCAGAAGTGGTGCCACAGTGAAGAAAGTAGAGCAGGTCACTACTTCTTTTAGGTTCTCCCAGGACAGGCTATGCTTTTTCACCTTTTGCCACTCTACTCAGAGAAAGAAATAGTTCCTTTTCTGATAAGAGTTAAAGTACAGTACTTAAATTGACCCATAGATAAGTGAAACTTGTTTTGGGGGTCAATTTTTTGACTAAAATTTCTAGACTTTTACATGAGTGTATACAGATTTAATTAGCAATATCCAACTTCTTCAATAATTGCTAAGGTTCTGCATTGGGAGACATATATCTCCACAGCTACATCTCCTAGTGCTAACCCTTCCAAAACGCACATTTTAACTGACACAGACCTCATGGTCATTTCCCTGTCGGTGGAGAGCAGGAGGAATCAGCAAAGGCATGTTCAGCTATTCTCCTATTGCTGGGTGTGCTGCAACAGGCATCCACAGGGACCTTGGGAGGTCTCTGAAGATTATGTTGTTTGCATTCAAAGTGGCACATTATAAGTAGCAAATTCAAGCAAGTCAATTATTTAACATTTCATACAGCAGGAGGAAGATCCAAGTTTCTGTGGGGTGTTTTAATTTCTTGAAGAATACATCTAATTTAAAAGATCTACAAATCTTTAAATGTTTGTTGGCCACAAAGGCTAATGCTGTGAAGAAGTATTGTCAACTTATTGTGCTGTGATTCTTTGAGACAAGTTTGGTTGGTAAAACTGGACTAATCATAGCAGTCTCAAATTATTTCACTTTTACTATCTGTCCTCCTCAGTAGATCTATGCTGGGAAGTATTTTAATGCACTAATATTTGCAAAGCTTCCATGCCTGGTGACAATTCCTACTTGCCACAAGTGACTACAGCTGAAACGTAGTCAAAGTACCAGTCACAATATGAAATCATGGTAAGATACAAATCTGCAAAAGATGGAAGTGGGCTGTAAAAAAACAGGAGTAGGTTGTTGGAACAGGTGGCTAGTATTACAAAAATCCAGAATTAAAATTGTTATCTTCATGTTTACTAGAAAAACTGATTGTGATTTCAAAATGGTTAGACAGATGATGTTATGTGAGCCTTTGACCTAATGTCAGAGACTAAACTTGGTATGTCTTGCATTGTGGGCTATCACTCAAAAGCCAAAAAAAATCAAACCTAAAAATTCTAGAAACTCTACTATATGTGAGCTGTCTACATGTCTCCATTTTCTTTCTTGACTGCATTGGAGAGCTGTCCAGGGAGCCTATTTAATAACTGTAATGCTAGCAACAGTTATTGAATGATACTAAGGAGTTTATCACACTAGTGGGAAAACAGGAGTTAAACGCGATATAACACGAAGAAAATCCAGAAATGCCCAAAGTTTATCTCACAACACCGCAGTTAACGTGAAATAACACAAAGTTAAACCGCAGTTAAAAAGGAGAAAACCAGCAGCTTTTTACTTTCAGAACAAACCAAATTTAAAAAGCTGCTGGTTTTCTCTGCTTTAACTGTGGTTTAAATTTGCATAACGTTATTTTGAAGCAATTTGATGTGATAAACTCACCAAATTTGCAAGTTCAGTTTAAATTCTAATGTAGTTGAAATCACGTTTAACTTCTGTTTTCCCATGGGATCTTGCTAGTGTGATAAAGCTCTAATAGTGAAAAGCAAGTAATGAAGTATTTTCAACATTTATCCCTTTCCCACAAAAAGCCGTCTTCCAAGGAGAATAACAACTTCAAACATCAGGTCACCTGACATTATGAAGATATGGCAGAGGGAGAAAGAACTGATGTATATAGCCTCTTTCCATATCATGCAACAATACCAATCCTCATTCCACAATGGCTACCATCTTTAAACTAAAATCATTGTTGTGTGCTTTCAAGTAATTTCTAACTTATGTTGACCCTAAGCCAAATCTGTCAAGGAGCTTTTTATTTTGTTTAGAGGGGGTTTATCTTTGCATTCCTTTGAGGTTGAGAGAATGTGACTTCCTCAAGGTCACCCAGTGGGTTACCATTGCTGGGCAGGCATTTGAACCCTGGTCCCCAGAGCTGAAGCCCAACAGACAAACCACTACATCATGCTGGCAGACAACAGCTGGGAAGACACTATAAGTATGAAAAGGAATGTGCAGGTTGCTGCCTAACACATCCCAACCTGAAAGTAACTATGAGCTGGTAATTCCAAGGACAATGCTAGCTCTCTGTTCTTCTGATTATTCAGCTCATGGGCTATTAGTTTCAGGTCACCCAGTGGGTTTTCATGGCTCAGCAGGGATTCAAACCCTAATCTCCATAGTCGTAACTCCAACACTCAAACCACTACACCACACTGGATCTCTTGCTAAATTAAAGTTAGGGCACCTTAGATGCACAGAATATGTGGCCCACTTTGAACTAGATATTAGTACTCTTAGCTAGAGATGAATTGGGTTGGTTGTATTTCAGGCATGCAGGGTCTTCTTTTACTCAAATCCTGAGGTCTGTAAAGTACAAGGAAGTGCTTTAGATACAGACACAGAATATATGGCCCACTTTGAACCAGATATTTCCAATTAGTACTCCTAGCTCGCAGATGTGCCAGGGGTGGTTGTATTTCAGGCATGTAGGATCTTTTTTACTCAAATCTTGAAGTGCATAACAGTGGCTTAGATGGGCTAATATATATCCAGAAATAAAGAAGGTGGCCAGAATGTCTGGTGTACAACTAGCTCAGCATGAAACATGGGAGGACAGGGAAGAAAATTAATAACTGCATAAAGCTGCTGCACCTAAAGAATAGCTTTATGGTTCCTGGATGGCCCAGAAAGAGAATTTTCTCTCACCAGTCTAACCAAGAAGCCCCACCCAGAAAGCCAACAGAGGATCTGTCAGGTAGGAAATTTCAAAGAGCTGGACATGAGGTGTGTCACTTCCTCCAATGCATGCTGCACCAGTAAAGACTGAATCTTCACATGGTGAAAATGGAGACCCAGGTAAGTTGGAACCTTGCTTGCTGAAAAAGTAAGTGATTAACAATTTCTTAATGTTACCAGAAATACTTTCTCCCTCTTACTCACTCCCGCCTCCCACATATATATACACATACACAAAGAATTAACATTCAAATGGGACTGTGTATAAAAATGGGTTCATTTTTATCAAGAAGTACAGAAGAACATATAAGTTTTTGCAATGCTATTTCTTAATTCTTTTTTTTTAAAAAAGAGAAACCCTGCCAATTATCAGTGCCAGATAAATGTCTGAAAAAGTGTAGGCGGATGAACAGTACATTATGTGATCACTGTAAACTATGCAGATAATTTAAATAGGAAAAATAATGGCTGCTAAATATCCAGTTAGTTTTACAAATGGACACTGTACAATATATGTTATTACTAACCTACTTCTCTCACCCTGTTGTTACTGAGTTCTGCCCTATTTTTGCAAGGCTGCTGCCACAGGGACTACCAGCGTCAGCACCAAGTGATCAATATACATGATTACTCAGGCATTCACAGACCCTCTTTCTACTCAGGCTCTCTGTTATTTTCTGATGTACAGCTGTTTATGTTTTCTCCCATAACTTCCACCAATACCAGAAGTTCTCAACTACTAAGCATTTGTATTCCAAGTCCTTTTATATTGCACTTCTCTCTCTCTCTCTCTCTCACACACACACACACACTCTTTTTGGCAAAGCTTTCCAATCTATCAAATTTCTCTTGCATCCCTTCCAAAGCTGACATCCTTTTTGTGGAGGATGGGAACATCTAAGCACATGTAACTGCCATAAATACATAGGCATCTAACAAGTTTCTCTTCAGAACTCTTTCTACATCTTTAGTCCAGATTCTCATAAATCTGTTCTATCTGCCCTCATATGTAATTTTACTCAGGCAGAGAGGTATGAAATCTTCATTATCCTGTCCTTTTCTTGGTGTTCTGAAATTGGCCAGCTCAGACTGAAGCAATTTTCTGAAGTAACCAAATGTTTGCAATTTTCCCCCCAGCCAATTAGCTAGATTCTTGCTTCACATTTCAAAAGTAAATATAAACAATGGCAAATAATTAAATATGGTCCAGAAATCTTTTTTAATAGCCAGAACAATCACTTTCATTATTTCTCCAAATCCTATGTTCTGCCCATCAAGATACATGCTCTTAGACTGTGCGAATATAAAATATCCTACAATTATCTTCTGGAATTTCTACCATGTCAACTACTCGCAAACATTCCTTCATATCCCTTTATTTACCTATATGATTTATAAAGTATCTCTAGCTTTGCTTGATAAGTCAAGATTTGATGAAAACATCTTATGGGAAATGCCACATAAACTTCCACTATTTTGTTTGAGCTCTCATAAGTCTATACATCTATAATTTTGGTACAATTATTTATTGCCTGCAGAAAAATGAGAACTACAAGACAAATGTTTAATAGTTGGATCCAGATTTGGACATGTTTAACTGCACTTGTCTAAATGTGGCTAATTTGAACCCAATCCAATTGTTTCCAGTTCAGCTAGTTGATTTCTTATTCAAAGCATTCAACAGAACCACAGAACAATTCTTAGGCTTTGACCTAACTGACAAAATAAGTATGGTGCTTTGTATGGGGATGACAAACATACAATGCAGGTAAACACAAAACATATAACAACAGGACAAACAGTGTTTGGAAGCTTATTTTAGTTATAGTTATTTATTTTGCCTACCAACATAAAAAAATAAAAAGCAATTAGTCATGTTTAAATATTTGAAGGGATGTCATATTGAGGAGGGAGCAAGCTTGTTTTCTGCTGCTCCGGAGACTAGAACATGAAACAATGGATGCAAACTGTAGAAAAAGAGATTCCACTTAGACATTAGGAGGAACTTACTGACAGTGAGGGTTGTTCGACAGTGGAACACACTCCCTCAGAATGTAATGGAGTCTCCTTCCTTGGAGGTCTTTAAGCAGAGACTGGATGGCCATCTTTTGGGGATGCTTTGATTGGGAGTTCCTGCATGGCAGAATGGGGTTGGACTGGATGGCCCTTGTGGTCTCTTCCAACTCTATGACTCTATGATTCTATGATTCTATATTACAAATGGGCAATTTAGTTTTCATCGTAAAACATAGCTTTATGCAATGGTTAAATAGCTTAGTTATGCCTTCATTTTGGGGAAGTGATTACAATTAACTAATTAGTAAATACATCCCTGTAACTAAAAAAGTAACTAAATAAAGTTACAGTTACGCTATAAAATGGCCAGCATATTTTGATCTACCAAAGTAAATAGACTTAGTTATGCCTTAATAATTAAAAAAGTGAATTCATTACAAATAGCATTGTTCGTAAGCCATTACTTCCAAATTCTAAGACTGAAGAATAAAGCAGAACATTAGTATATCTCTAATCTAAAGAATCTGGTATGAAATCCGGTGATAGGGTGAAGGTGGGGAGAGTGTATCTAAATCAATGACTTTGCGCAGCTGCTGTATACAGTATGACAGTTTGACAGTTCTGCCGATTACTGCAAGGAGTAGGAGGTCTGTTTGAAGATGCTATGGCAGACTCCTCATTGCAGCACAGCCTGAGTGAAAAAGAAATAATCTTATGGTGGCACCCTGTCACTACTAATCTCTGTGTGGAATGGGTATACAAGTAATTGATACAGAGGATTAAAGACAAAGTAGCAATACTGTCTTCTTTGATCTTCATCAACTGAAAGTGCATAAAGGATTGCAGAATGTTAAATAACTGAAAACACTGAAAATGCAGAAAGGAAGTGGGGGGGGGGTTGCCATGTGATGCTGAATGGAGAAACACTGCATCTAATATAAGTGGAGCACTGCTTAACTTCAGGATGAATCCAGACTCTGTGTTTTTTGTTTTTAAGTATAGTATCAAAAATGCCAGGGTGGCATTTCATCTCCACTTGGTCAGTGGAGGCTCCCTTCATACTATATTACGTACTTCCTCAACAGGGCTTTGAAATAAGCCTAAAAGGATTTCTAAACAAAAGTCTTTTTGTGCTCCAGAGGGACAGAGAGAGACACATGTACACTCAGCGAGAGAAATGTAACAGCAAGCACATTTCCATCTAAAAGACAGGAGCAAAGAGAGAACCAGTATGTGCCTCTTGAAGGCAGGATGCAAACTCCCACATCTGTTTTGGTGAACTCAAAATGCTCTACTGTGCTACTAAAGCTTTTATCATATATATGAAGTGCCCCTCCCTGAAGCATTTAAATAGCTGGTTATTGTTGTTCTGAGCCTTCAAGTCATTTCCGACTTTTGGCGACTCTAAGGCGAACTTATCATGGGGCTTTCTTGGCAAGATTTGTACAGATGGCTTTTTGCCTTTGCCTTCCTCTAAGGCTGAAATGTGACTTGGCCAAGGTTATCCAGTGAATTCCCATGGCCGAGGGAGGATTCAAACCCTGGTCTCCAAAAACACAGTTCAGTGCTCATAATGCTAGCAGACAATAGCTGGCCAGACACTAAAAGTATGCAAACAAATGTCCACGTTGCTGCCTATCACATTCTACCCTGAAAGTAACTATGTTCTGCTAATTCCAAGGACAATGCTAGCTCTCTGTTCTTCTGCCTGTTCAATTCATGGGCTGTTAGTCTCAGGTACTCCGCAAAATTAATTTCCCAAAGAGGCAAGGCATGAGGAGGAAGAAGAATATGCCATGACAAGTTTGCCAATTAACAGTACTGATTATTCCCAAATGCAACCAAAACTAACAATATATAATGTATTCAACATTCACTTTTCCCTCTCTTTTCTCTTCAAAGTCTGTGTTTAATGTTTAAGATCCTTGGCAGAGAGATCTATCCTTTCCCCATTATGCTATAAAGCATCCTGTATACCAAAGGTGTTTACACACATCACCGTGGAGTACAAAGGAATAATGAAGGTTAAAAAGCCTTTTGAGTAAGAGGGAATGAACTGAAGATGCCCAATTATTCCAGGACAGTGCAGATGTGGGAAACAAAGTAAGACATTAGACACACAATACGTACAGGCAAGAGCAGAGCCGTGGCCATTTAAGCAACTATATAAACATAAATGTCTGTATATAAAGATGAAGAAGCATCTTTTGAGATTATCAGGATGGGAGCTTCTCTTTGCTACCACTACCAGTGATAGTTGTTGATTGTTATTTTTTAAATATCATTGTATTGTTTTGTTTTCTGTCTAAAATATCAAATAAAAATAAACCCAAGTTAAAAATGTTCTATCACATGTTATTCATTGTGAGAAAAAAATGGAATGCAAGATGGGTCAAGAAAAACAATAAGGAAAGAATGAGGGTATAGGTATGAATGGATGTTAAGTCTCAATGAATAGCTCATCAGAGACAGTAGTAAGCTTACACAGTGGATCAAAACACACTGCAGAAATAAGCCAGTTTGAGACAGCTTTAACTGCCTGGCTCAGTGCTAGGAAATCCTTAGAAGTGTAGTTTATTGTGGCACCAGAACCCTCTGACAGAGAAGGCTAAATGTTTCACAAAAACTACAGTTCCTAGAATTTCCTAGCATTGAGCCAGGATAGTTAAAGCCATCTCAAACTGGATTATTTCTGCAATGTATTTTGGACCAGTATATCAAAACTGCCCTCTCACTTGACTCCTGGTTACCTGGCTCTCATGAACAGGTCTCCTTCAGGTCACAGATGTCTGTTACAGTGCTCTCCATGTCCAAGCCTTTCTTCCCAGTAATTCCTGTAATCACACCCACAAGTGAAAGAACTAGGCAAGATACTAAAGTGTAAAGATATACAACAGAGCACTCAAGTTAGAATTGTCCAATTCACTGTATCCCCCATCAACATGTACAGATGTGAGAAGTGGACAATAAAAAAAGGAGAGGAAGAAAATTAAGTCATTTGAGATGTGGAGCTGGAGAAGTGTTTTAAGGACACCATGGACAACCAAAAAGACAAATGATTATGTCTTTGAACAGATCAAGCCTGAAATCTCCCTAGAAGCCAAGATGATTAAACTGAGGCTGTTATACTTTGGCCACTTGAGAAGGTATAATTCATTAGAACAGATAATAATGCTAGGAAAGGTTAAAAAAACAAACAAACAGCAGGTGAGAGAGGAAGACACATGTCAGATGGCTAGGCTCAATTAGGGAGGTCAAGAACTTGAATCTACAAACCCTAAGCAGAGAAGTGGAGGACAAGGGGGCTTGGAGATGTCTCACCGAGTCATCATGAGTTGAGGTCAACTTGAGGGTAGCTAACAACAAACAAAGCACCAGAATGAAGAATTTTTTTAAAAAAACAGCCAACCATAGCAGTAGGTTACTCTGCAAGAACTGAATGCACTAAAATTTCAAGTCATCATGCGAATGGCCTTTGGCTTAAGCATTAATGAAATTGAATGAATGAATGATTGATTGATTGATTGAAAATTTCAAGTCAATAGTGAGCATATCTGTTGATAGAGAAAACAGATGGGCTGACTAGTAGCAGTCAACTATTCACACAAAATAATATGATGTCCTCCCACAAAGGATGTACCTTTCAGGAAGAATGGCCCAGGATTCTACACACACACAAAACCCTAGCCCATCAATGGAAACAGAATTTTTCCCTTGTAAAACAAAAAGACACTGGTGAACAATTCCATTTTCAAACAACAATAACATTTGTATCATCTTTATCGTACTTTTTATCTCAGCATTTAACAAAACCAAAAACATTTAACAAATTTATCACATGAAACTTCTCCTTAAATGCTGAAGATTTTCTAAAGCACTGTGGTCCCACCTTCCTTGAAAGCATGATACATAGACACTAAACCAAAACAGGAAAGTTCACACACAGAGAAAGTCAGAATTATCAGCCTTTTATCAGCCTACAAAATTCTTTTTGAATTCTTTTGGAGCCTAGCATAAGTGATGTAGTCCAGCTCAGCTTAAGCTATGATGAACTGTCAAAGGAATCTGAAGATAGAGCATGCCATTTATGGAAGCAGATGTTACAATCAAAAGCCACATTTAAATCTAACCTAGGGGCACTTTTAATACTATCTGCAAGCAGTTTTTCAAGCACTTCAATGTATTTGTCACTCTGCAAGTTTACTGATATTTTTATTCAGGGGTGTAATTCTTTACCTAGTACTAAATACTCTTATTTATTGTTGTTGTTAACAGCTGTCAAGTTGACTTTAACTTTTGGCAATCCTACGAATGAGAGACCTCCAAGTCACACTATCATCAACAGGTCTGCTCAGACTCTGGGCCATGGTTTCCTTGAGTTTATTCATCTGCAATGCAGTTTTCCTCTTTTCCTTCTGCCTTCTATCTTGTTGTCATTACTGTGTCTTTTCAACTTATGGTGATCCAAAAGCAAGCCTATCAAAAAGTTTTCTGTGACTGAGAACTTACGGCTCACTCAAGGTCACCCTGCAAGTTTTCATGGCCAAGCAGGGAATCAACCCCTGATCTCCAGGGTCCTTGTCTGACAATAAAACCGGTACATCACACTGGCTATCTCACATTCTACCTTACCAAGCATTATTGTCTTTTCTAGTGAGTCATGTCTTTTCATGATATAGACAAAGTACGACAGACTCAGTTAATCATCTCGGCTTCTACAGAGACTTCAAACTTGATTTGCTATTTATTTGTCTTTTTAGCAGTCCATGGTATCTATAAAACTCTTCTCCAGCAATACCTTTCAAATACATTGATTTTCTTCCTACCAGCTTCATTCACTGTTTGGCTTTTACAGCAGACATAGAAAAGGGAAATGTAATTGCATATGCAATGCTAAATTTAGTACTCAGTGACATATTTTACACTTCAGGATCTAGTGTAGTTCATTCATATCTGCCCTTCCAAATCCTCTTCTGATTTCTTGACTGCAGTCCCCATTCTGATTAATGATCAAGTGAAGCCATGGAAACTTTTGAACTTTTTCAACTTCTTCATCGGCTATTTTAAAGTTAGATAAATCATCTGTGGTCATTATTTTTGTTTTCTTAATGTTCAACTGTAAATTTGCTTTTGAATTTTCTTCCTTGGCTTTCTTCACTAATCGTTTCAAGTCTTTGCTATTTCTGCAAATAGTATAGTGTCATCTGCATATTTTAAACAATGTTACTTCCATCAGTTTTCAAGACTCCTTCCTCTGAGACTAATCCTGTTTTTATATATGATATGTTCAGCCTACAAGTTAAACAGATAAGGTGATGAAATGCAACATAGCATGACCCTCCTCATGCATAGGCTTTTTTTTTCTAAAATTCTTTGGTGCACTCCAACATTATTTGCCATAGTACCCATAGTACCACTTCCATTCCTGAATGCAACCTTACTTTCTGGCATTTATTGCTCCATAGGTAAGTTATTGTTGTAGACTTTTGAGCATCATTTCTTCTTGCATGGGAGATTAATGCCTTGTGATTATTACAAACCCTAGTAACTCCTTTCTTTGGGATTGGAATGTGCTTTGAGTGTTTCCAAGCTGTGGGCCATTGTTTGGTTTTCCATATTTGTTGACAGATTTTAGTTAGAAATAAGTAGATTCTGTCTCTGTAGCCTAAAGCAGCTCTATTGGTATACCATCTGTTCCTAGTGATTTATTTCTCCCAGGTACTCAGAGTACAGTTTCCACTTTACCTTCTAAAATTGGAGTTTCATCTCCAAATGGTTGCTCTCCAAATGAATCTGTCATTCTTTCATCCCTTTTATATCTTTGGGGGGGGTTGCTTCCACTCTTTTTATTTCTACTTGGTCATGTAATGTATTCCCCGCTAGTTGTAGAGTATCCCCACTCTTGGTTCAAATTCCCCTTTGATTTCTCTGATCTTATGGAAGAGGTCTCTTGGTTTTTCTTTTTGTTGCCATCTTCTATTTTCTTGCATTGATTATACAGTAATAGTGATTCTCTTTGTCCCTGTGCACAAATCACTGAACAGTTGCATTCAGGGTTCTGACCTTATTTCTGTGCCTTTTTAGTTTTGCTTCTCATTTGTCATTAACTGCTTGAAGAATTTCATCTGTCATCCATTGAAGCTTTCTTGCTGTCTGCAGATAGTGTCTTTTTGTATTCCTCCCTGACAACATCTGTGACTTCAGTCCAGAGTTCTTCCGACTCCCATTCAATAAAATATTTTTATATTATATTATCTTTAAATTCTATCCTAAGATGTTCTTCAGGTTGTATTTTGGCATGATGATTGGTTTAGTGTTCTTCTTTAGCTTGAGTTTAATTTATGATATTAGCAGTTTATGGGCTGTGCCACAATCTGCTCATCTTGTTTTTGGAGAGAGAATGGGGCTTTTCCATCTTCTGCTTCCAAGGATGTAATCTATTTGAGTTCTATATTAGTCATCAAGTGATGTCCATAAGTTGCCTATGGTTTGAAGAAAATATCTGTGATGAATAGACTGCTTCATTTCTTGATCCTGACCTAGGCCAAATTTTCCTTGAATCTTTGATTTTGCTCCTATTTTTGCATTCCAATTACCTATGAGTAACAACAAGTCCTGTTCTTGTTTGACCAACTTCCCCTAGACTCCAATACAGAATCTTTCAATTTCTTCTTCTGTCTGTGTTACTTGGAGCATGAACTTCAATTGTATATTGATGGAATTTCCCTGAGGTCTTAGTTACATGATTTAGTCAGACTTTGCATTATATCCTTTTAACTGCTTTTGCTATATCTCTCCTCATTATTAATGATACCATTTTTTCTCAAATTTTCATTTCCTGAGCAAAACACTATGTAATTATCTAATTCAAAATATCCCCTTCCTGCCCATTTTAGCTTCTTCACTCAAGTACTGCAATGTTTGTATGTTCCATTTCTTGTTCTCCTGCGTTTAGCTTTCCATAATTCATGCCTCTCACAACGATATGTGCTGTGCAGCTTCCAGTTTTCCTTTCACCTCTGAGCACATCAACAGCTGAACATTCTTTCAGCTTGAGTCCAGTTGTGTCATCAGCTACAGCCCTACTCATAGTTGTCCTCTGCTCTATCCTAGCTCATTCACAGCTTCCAACCTGAAAGTCCCATCTTCTGGCACTATTTCTTGTTTCATTTTCGATTGTCTCATAATAGGGTTTTCATGGTAAAAAAAAAAAAAAATTCAAAAGGCATATACTATACTTCTTTCTGTGTAGTGTTAATAAGTGTTAGTTATGGTGCTACTGCCATTGTCTCTGAGAAATTCTCTGTCAATGTAACCCTCCACTACTCCTGCTACCCAGGAGCTATTTGGCACACTTAATCTGGTTTATCAAAAGCCTGTCTGACCTGGGAGATCCTGCTAGCAGCATTGCTTCCATCAGCATAGCCTCTTACCTCACAGGAGCATGCAGTCCCACAACTGTAGAAAACTACTGCCGTGGTGAAATATCTCCCGTTACTCTTGTTATTTTCCTCCAGTAAAACTACACACACAGTAATATATCTAGCTTTCATTCTTACAGGTGCTCTTGTTTATCAGATTGCCATAGATAATGAATCAGCCCATTAAATAGTCTTTTCTGTTCTACTGATATTTTGCTTACATTGTAAGTGGAAATGAAAGTCATCAATTTTTACATTCTGGAACACATCTCATAAAATCAAAGCTTTTTCCTTTCTTTCCCCTAAACAGGTCAAACTATTTTTGTATATGTTAAGGTGCCAGGTAAAGAGAAAGCCTGGACATGACCTTTCTTCAAATTCATACTTTCTACAGCACCTTTGACAAAGCCCCCACACACACACATTCACACACACACACACACAGGTGTGTTTGTGTGTGTGTGAATGACTTAATTTAATCCTAAACATAATAAGTGCGAAAAAATAACTGGAGCCATAGTGGAGCAGATGACATAGTGGAGAGAAGCAGAACGGTTTGCAGGGGAGGGAATGGAACAGCAACTGAAAGCAACACAGTATTAAGCCTTAAATGTTATTACAAAAACACACACACACACACACAACACCTATGACTTCTGAGCCTTTAGAGACCATGGTCTCAATCCAATGGATGTTTCAGTGAGTCCTATGTTCATATTTGTTTCTCTCCCATTCCTCAATAGGTTTCAGGACCTAATGAGCACACAGTTCAAGGAGCGACAGCTGAAGAAGCAGGCAGTACATATACTGTATGCATCTAAAACAGAAAGGGAGGAATGAAAGAATTAAGCAGACTGTTTGAGACCAACTGATTTATTTTAACATGAGCTGTTGTGCATATCCATTAAAGCTCATGTTAAAATACAGCAGGCCTTCCTTATCTGCAGATGGCAAGCTCATACAGTATTGTCCCCAATGGCGGCACAAACATAACCACCCCACCACTGGGGACAAAAGTCCCTCGCCCTCCTCCCTCCCTCCCCCTTCCCTCCCTCACCCTCTCCCCCTGCCCTCCTTCTTAATCTACTTCCTTCCTTCCTCTCTGCCCCAGCTTGGCTTTGGGGGCAGAGTCTGGCTCTCAGTCAGCTGGGGCCGTGGAGGGGGTCTGGAACAGATCCCCCACAGATGCTGAGAGCTCACTGTAAAACATTTGTTTCAGCATAAAACAGAAAATAAGGGTGAATAAAGGAAACAAGTAGCAACTTTTAAACTAGCATGGCTAACTCTTTGAAAAGTACTGTACTGTATATACTTGACTATAAGTCGACCTCGTGTATAAGTCAAGGTCAACTTTTGAGGCCAAAACTGTGGATTTTCATATGGCCAGTGGATAAGTCGAAGGTCAATTGGGGTGAGGCTTTGGGAGTGATGGATCGCCATTCCCATATTCTCCCAGCTGGGGTGTCCCTGCGGAGGATGCACAATTGGGAAGAGGATTCAAGGGCGATGAATTGGGCTTCCCAGCTTCTTCCCAGCTGGGCTGTCCCTGGAGGCAGCCTGGCTGGGAAGAGGCTTGGGAGGACTTAATATATATTGACCCATGTATAAGTCGAGGTAAATTTTTGAGTCAATTTTTGACCTAAATTTCTTATTGACGAGTATATATCTCTAAAAGGTGTCTTTGGCCTACTTGTTGGGCCAATAAATTGACATAAACAAACTGAGAAACTTCCACCAAAAATACACTTTTAATCAAAGTAAAACATGTTTTGTCAACAGTTAACTACAGTGGGATATTGCTGTCTGCTGGGGTTTGGTGCCAGGACCCCCCATGGATACCAAAATCCATGAATGCTCAAGTCCCATTATATACAATGGGTTAGTAAAATGATATCCATTATAGAAAATGGCAAAATCAAGTTTTGCTTTTTGAATCTTTTTAGAAATATTTTAAAGCTGTGAATGGTTGGAACCATGGATGCAGCATCTATGGATATGGAAGGCTGACTGTATTTGTTTTTTCTACAGTGTCTTGTAGCATCTTGTACCAGGTTTACAAAATATCCTGAGACACCTCAAGTAAACATTTTCAAGGCAAAGACAGCAACCACAAGTGTGTATGCAATGGCAGGAGCGTCAACTATCAGGCTAAAACCCTACTGGGGCATTATGCTATCAGAAAGAAATGAGGTGCAGCCTCAGCAGCCAAGGCATTGGAGAAACTGATTCCTGGAAAGGGCAGATTTCCCACTGGAGAAATACAGTGCTTAGAGCTAACAACAATGGGAAGGTTCCCTCACCACCATTGTACAATCCGAGGGGAAATGCAGCCACTGCCATAATGGACCAACAGGAATTTAGTCTTTATTATCTTTTTTTCCCCCTAGTGAAGCAAAAGTGTGTCCAGTGGTACCTGGAGTGGCCCTACCCTACGTTAAGTTACAAGACCAAGATACTTATATTGGCACACAATGCCCATATATCATTTCAGCTTCCTCTTCTTGTCCTCAAACTAAATGAAGTTTTGATTATCAGGCAGTTTCCTGTTTAGAAACACAAACATGGAAAATTGTAAAATACATTTATTATTGGCTGGAATCCTGTAATTGACATGCACGTGCATAACCAGTGGTTATACACAGATATTTTTGAATGTGGCTGTTCACTAACCCCTTGTGCAGCATCCAGTCATGCATTCTCTCTGCAAGTGCATTGAGTTCAGAATGAGGTGCCCAGCCAGGCAGGCACTTCATTCTGGCTTCAGAGTGATGCGCCAACAGCAGTAGCAGCAGGCAGCTCAGGTCTCCTTGCATCAACAAGATGGTGTTCCCACTGCCCTACCATTGCAGGCGCATATTCTGAAGCCAGAGTGAAGTGCCCAGCCATGCTAACAAGCCCTGGTGGCACAATGGTAAAATGCCAGTGCTGCAGCCACAATGTTGTGTGTTCGGTCCCAGGGTTCCAAGGTTGACTCAGCTTTCCATCTTTTTGTAGGTTGGTAAAATGAATACCCATTTTGTTGGGGGCAATTGGCTTATAGATTGTAAACTGCTTAAAGTGCTGAGTTCACTACTAAGTGGTATAGAAATGTAAATCCCATTGCTATTTGTTAACAAGGCCAAAGCAACATGCCCACAGTGACAGAGGGAGTGGGCAGCTTGGGACCGTGCAAGTAAAGGCAGCTGCCGTTGTCACCATGAAGAGACCAGAAAACCAGCAACAAAAAGTGAGGTACAGTAAGTAAACGTGGATTGGGGGTGGAAATCCCAAATCAAGTCTGGGCATTGTGTAAACAGTTTGGACCTAATTTGGAGTTTGGGGGCTGTGTGCTTGGGGGGAATTCAGGGGATAGGGCTAATGTAGACGAGCCCAGAGAAGAAAAACAAGGTCATTTTTAATCTCTAGACAGCACCCTTGTTTTCTTCCCCTTAACGGGCAGCTTTTCTGCTACTTTAATGACTTCTGTTTCTCTCCCTTCCCCAAACACTCCCCCCCTTCAAGTCTTGACAGCTTCTGAGAGGGAAAAGGGCCCCCAGAAGTTGTGTGTGCAGATTTATGGTCTGCATAAAGTGATGCAGGATCTTGGCCTATCTTCATTGCGCTATACACTTCATTTATTCTTCCCTCACTCACAAAAATTCAAAGGCTGCTTTCAGTTCCATGCATAATGTTATATGCAAATGGCAATCCTATTTATATAAAGATACAGACACACCCTGTCACAAGTAACAGGAGCAGCAGAACATTAAGCAAGTAATGTTGGCAGAAGCTGGGTGAAGGATAAGGGGATTGGGAATGATGCTCCATTTGTAGGTGTGTGATTTGTGGGGGTTGCCAGCCTGCTCAGCTCAGTAGGAACTCAAGCACAGCTGGGGGAGCAGCAAGGTATATGTAGATGAAATATCTTTGTGATGTCTGTTTTGTGTTTAACTTTTTTTCCCAAGCAAGGGAGAAGCACTCCTCCAGCTGAAAGAGATGGCTGCTCCATTGTTTCTGGGCTTAATTAGAGATGTTGTTTATGTACTTTAGAGGCTAACGAGAAAGGTTTTGCCTCCCCCGCTCATTTTAGATCCTCTTGGAGACCCTCTCCCATGTGCCTCTCTCCATGCACACATGCACATTTCAGAGAGAAAGCTGGAGGCTATGAGATGCCAGGTCTTTTATGTGATCAGCCTCTCCATGCCATGAGGTCCACTGATTCCAGTCTGTTGCCATCTTTAGAAAGAATGCAAGAAAAGAATTAAAAAGAATTCTTCTTTTTAAAAGGCCTTTAGACAAACAAATGTTTTATTCAGTATTTTAATGAACACACTCCTGTTCCTTATTGTTGTAACTGATGGTTGGTTTTATAGCTTGTAATTCAACATGGCATCAAAGTATGAAAAAACTGAATTAAAAAAATAAAATAAATGGGTTTATATCCAATGGGAATAAGTGCTTCTGCATATATGTAGCAGGCACTGCCCTCATTAATTTTCAATTCTGGCCCAGTTACCACAGTTTGCCAAACCATATCCGATATTAATTTGGAAAATACCCTGTCCCTTTTATTAAAAAACTCTTATAAACAACTTTTTAGGGTGGGAGGCATTATTTATATATTTATTTCCTTACTTAGGTAAGGAAATTAGTGGGTGAAGCAGCAAAATTGGTAACCTTACTTTGTGTATTCCACTAGCACAAAGCTACCCTGCTTGCTACTGTACATGCAATGGTAAAAATGGGGCCAAAGGATGATTCTCATGCAAGAAGCTCCTGGATATTTTACTGTGTGAGCCATGTAAATGTCTAGCTGTTCACACTTCTATCCACTTTATAGGTGTTTTGGCTGGCACAATAGGATCATGGGACATGCCGGAGGTAAGCCCCACTGAACCCATGGAGCTTATGTCTGACTAGACATGTACAAGTTGTGTAAAAAAAAAAAACAGCCTCTGGTGGCAAAGCAGATTTCTTACAGCTCAGATGGAAAAATGACAGTCCAGCTGACATGTGGGTGTGTATGACAGAGCTGTTGAGCAGAATGAAGCCCTATGTTTCTTTATGTTCATTTTTTTTTTCTAAGACAGAATTCTTTTTAAAAGAGGCACACAATGTACTGTCTCACGTTTAACAACAGTGTAAGTTAATTAGGAAATATGAAAACCAACTGAGTTGAGAAGCTGCAACTGTTGTAAATTATAAGCAAAAAGCATTGTACTTGGATCATGGAATTGGAGCCCAAGTTACAGAATGGCAATAACAAAAATATTAACCATGTCTCCCATTTGTTTCCATTGTGACCTTGGCAACATATGCAGTTTCTACTCTGCTAAACGCTATAGGCTAAAAAGGCATAGGAGCTGCAGTGTCCACCTGAAAGGAAAACTGAACAAACTAACACAGCCGAAGCAGGAAGACAATAGAAGGAGGAGAAAGAATAATAAAGAAAAATAAATACACAACTTCTGAAAACCCAGAAATGCTTTCACAATGGTACTGCTGTGGTAGTCTAAAAAAAAGTGAATGGGAGTCATACCCTTGAAAGGTGGATACTGAAATTTGGGAAGGGAAAGCCTCTGGCCAAAACTCAGCTGCAGAACATTTGTAATGAAGGTCAGCATGGTTGCAGAGATACAGAGGACCAGTGTGTTGTAGTGCTTTGAGTGTTGGACTATGACTCTGGAGAACAGGTTTTGAATTCCTGCTTGGCCATGAAACCCACTTGGGCAAGTCATATTCTCTCAGACTCAGAGGAAAGAAAGGGCAAACCTCCTCTGAACAAATCTTGCCAAGAAAATCCCATGACAAGTTTTCTTCAGGTTTGCCATAAGTAAGAAATGACTTGAAGGTACACAAGAACAACAAGTGCAGAGATGCATGTGTTTGCTGCACAGAGTTCATGATCATGAACGTGTTACTTTAAAACCAAAGTTGGCACCCAAATATGAGCCAGTGCTGTAACGGGAGGGAAGTCTTGCATTCACAGTGATATCATGCGGTTTTGAAAAATGGGGTGGATGCAAGCCATGGAGGTTTTCCATGCTTGTCCAAGCTTGGTTTAGATGTTCTAAACAGTACTAAGGATGGTGTCGTGGTTTGAGTGTCAAATTATAACTCTGGAGACCAATGTTCAAATTACCACTCAGCCATGGAAACCCACTGGGTGACCTTAGGCAAGTCACACTCTCTCAGCCTCAGAGGAAGGCAAAGGCAGACTTCCTCTGAACTAATTCTACTAAGAAACCCCAGTGATAGGTTCATTTTGGGGGTCACCGTATGTCAGAAATGACTGGAAGGCACACAACAGTAATGAGATTGTACAGAACTATTAAGAGGGAAGCAGTTTTGGTTTTTTTTACCAGCTGTCACAGCATGCCCACTCAGAAGCAAGTCTTCAGTTCAGCAGATTTTACTCCCAATTGTAGGCAGCACTAGTGCCTTTGTTCTCAAAAGCTTACCTTTTCCCATGAAGATTCTTACCAATAAAAGAAATATTTCAGGGTAAAAAAAACCCTACCCTTTATATGTAACTTGCATACCATTATCTTTGGCCTGTCAGAACATTTCCAAAAATAGGAAAACAGAAATCTGCTCAATTTTTCGGAAGCAGTAAGAGGGAGGTTTATATAACATTTCCCATTATGCTTTAGAAATAAAGCCACGTGCCTAATTAGAGGAAGAGGTCAAGAGTCATAGTACATGTCTGCATATACACCTAAAAGCCTACTCTTCAAGCTATACTCATTATCTCAAAACACAAGGCTTCACCTCCAAATGGGAAAGACCCTGCAAGCTGGACGTGGATAGTTCTTTGCAGGCCAATCCAAAATTATGCCTTCCTTCATCTCTGGCTTTGTGTGGCTGTTCTGTCTCTGTTATTTGATGCTTGCCTACCTGCCTGCCTGGGTAAAATGAAACACACAGAAACAGGTCTCCATGACCTGGCTAGGCACAAGGAATTTTCAGGAAACTAACAAATTAAAGTCTACCCATGTTCTATTTTATGTTCATGGGATAACTTCATACATGCCATCCTTTGAAAACCAATTGTGGGTCAGGGTAAAAGAGGTGACCCTGTTTTGATCTTTGGGATACACCAGATAATGCTGAATGTACTATCAAAAAAGGCCCTGCATTCAAAGAAAGTCACCTATTTGCATTTTATTCAAGAGGCTTTTCACATACATCAAAGCTACCCTCAACTATTTTTGAGAGCGTACTCCTTTTTCACATTCCTACTTATCTTATGAAGTTGAATTGAAAGAGGGAGGGGGAAAAGTTGATCCACCATGAAAAGTTCAACTTCTACCATCTGATAACTTTGATGTACTCCAGCCATTTTGTTTCAAAGGACTATTAAGTTTTTATTTAGCCAAAGGCAGAATGCAAAAACCAGATTTGATTTTTTTAAATTCAAAGCAAACTTTATAAAGCTGGAGTAATTTATACTAATCAAAACCAGCAAGTCTTCAGATTTTTAGTAATTAAAGGCTTTTCACAGCTGGCATGTAAAAGAAGTTTTAGACCTCTACTAGGCTATACATTTAAACTTAGCTTTCATCATGAGTTCCTCCCTCCAACATAGACACAGGCACACCACAGATACACACTTTTTTTAGGCTTATGGAAGGCAGAAACCTATGCCGCACAAAATGTTTCACAACTATTGTAAAAGCAAATACAATTCCAACAGATTACCTCTAGTTGAAGAGTTCTCACTCACATACAATCCTACACAACCACACCTCTCTGAAAGGGTGATTCTTGGATAACAAACAAGTTTCAGCTTCTCTCCTGTATGATATCCATTAATCTAAAACAACCAACGGAAAAAGAAAAATTTCTCTTGCAATCTAAATATAACTTCAAAAAGGTAAATTTAATCACCATGGTCCATTCCAGAGTTATTTTTTTCTTGGAAATCTAGTAATATGATACACAGCCATCCCGACACTGCTCAACTATGAAACACCAATGAAACATCATTTTAGCACTAATAAATACAGGTTTATCCCCTGACAATTCTGACTCTCTCACACATTACTATTATAAGTGTATCTGTATCTTTCTCACATAAACACCTCATGTGTTCACTTAATATGCAAAACTATCACAAGTATGTAGTATGTATGTAACACATAAACAGAAGTACTATATGCAGTTTCTCTGAACAAGTACCTGACAGTAGTATCACAGGTTATAATCATCATCTTTATTTATTTATTTATTTATTTTATGTTCCAGCTTTCTCCTGCTACCACCACCACCACCACCACCACCACCCTTTCACCCTATGATAGGATCACCATAAGTCAGAAATCACTTGAAGACACACAGTAACAAGAAGGTTCATGGAGCTGAGAAACTTTTTGTTTTGTCCAGGAGCTTAATCTTCAGTTGGATGAAATGTGTTGCATTGTTATGTGCAATTCAGTGACAAATTTACCAGAAGCTGTTCTGGTTTTGGGATATTAGCAGAGAAGAATCTATCAGATAAGACTAAATGTGACTCTGTGTTTTAAGTATCATTTTTCAATAAGCCCTCTAAATTTTTAACAATAGGTTATTTTAAATTTGTTTTAACCTTAAGAGAGGTCTGTGCTGGTCATCTTGACTTCATATTGATGGATTATGAAAATGGTATTTGATGGGCCAGTAATCTAGATATAAGGGAAATATTGCTTTTGGAATACTTGCAGTGAAAGGGTGGTGGGGCTGGTGGCAGATTCCAAAACTAATTAAGGATGCACTTGTCTCCCATAGTGTGTCATGTCAGAGAGCCATACTCTGTCACAAAAGAGAGATCTCAAACAGCCATACTGTGTCATGAAAGAGAGATCTCAAACAAGGCTAGCCGTCTGGCTCCTTAAAAGTCTAAGCAAACAAGGCTTTATTGATTAAGGATGTGCACCAGGCTGCAGATCCATCCTGAAAACACCTGATCACCCAGCTTTAATATTATTATCTAACCTCACAAGGCAATTGTAGAGGTATACCAGCCCCCTGTAAGGTAATGCTAAGCCATTCCTCAGTCTCGGCAATTTCATCTCAAAGCATGTTTTTTCATTGGAAGCCAACCCCCAGCTTGTCTTCAACCAGATCTCCTGCCTCTCTAATCCTCCCATCCTCATCTGTCTGAGGCGCCTGCCCTTCCTAGCTTGCCCATAACCAACCCTCTGACTCTTTCAAATCTTATTTTCCTGTAATTGAATGTAGGATAACTGCAGTCTTCTCCAGAAGTAGACCAAAACCTGGCACAATCCAGCATCTGAACCACCACAGATGCACCACACTGTATCCTTATTCATCCACAGACTAAGTCCCCTGCAATCATTTGGACAGCTATCATGTCCAACACATGTCCTGATTTCAATAAGCCTACTCTAAGTATGATTTAGTCTGGATACATGTTCTGATAAAATACTGACAAATAAAGTCAACATTTGCAAAATGCTATGCTTCTGGAGAACATTGTCAAGACCCAAGGTTATTTTAAAATAGAGCTACCACCAACCAAAACCACATGCACGTAGGATATTAATATAGACAGAATGAACATTTTGTGAGGAGATTGTTTTGTGTTTGTGTTTGTTGTGTGTGTGTGTATTTTTTTTAAAAAAAGACTGTCATGAATTTTCAACAAAAAGTAACTTTCACCTGAGTTAGATTTAAAATATGCACACAAAGACAGACATAACACCAGTTGAGGGCCATACTAACTGAGATGAAGCAAATCTATGATTGCTATCTTGCCTCTTTTTAAAGCAGTCAGGAATTCTGGACTGGGACTGCAGAACTGGAGGAAAGAAGCAGCCTCTTCTCCCATTATATCCCCAACACCATCATTTAAACCCTCCATCAGTCCCTAGCTGTTAGTCATCCTATTAGGATAAACATACAAGCAGACAGGCTTTTTCCACAACAAGACAAACAGCAGTGTGAGTGGGAAGATCTAATATAAAAAAAATGCCCCAGGGAGCAAAGCACTTTGGTTACAATCCAACTTGGAGGGCCCTGCAGCTACTTTTAATGTTGGCTCTCTAATATCTCATCCCTTTTAACCCTCTGGCATTAACTACAGTTGTACATCACTTTGCAAGGAACCATCATCTAATTAGGTATTTCTATGATGCCTGAGCAATACAGAAGGCAAGGAAGAGAGACAGAAGAATGCCAATAAACTACATCACCTTGTTTGTTTGTTTTGGTTCTTCAAACTAATCTTTGGCAAACTAGGGGTGGGAGGAAACCTGCAGAATCCCGTCAAGCATTGATTCAGGCTGCCTCATCTTTCTCTGGAATGTAACCAGACTGAAACAAACTTCCTCCCACGGAATGGGTGGGTTTTCATTGTTGTTGCTGCTACTGTTTTTCCCAGAGCAAGCTTTACAGCAGAGGTGGGAAATCTTTGGCCCTGCGATGTTTTGGACTTTTAGCTCCCACAGTCCCAAACCTCTAGCCATGCTGGTTGGGGTTTCTGACACTGAAGTCCATGAAAACTGGAAGGTCAAAGTTTTTCTACCTATTATACAGATGAATTCCTGGGAGACTATTCCTTGCTGAAAAAACCCACTCCAAAGACAAATGCCATGGCAGCATTGTGAGGCTAAGCAAGACATCCAATATGAGCCCACCATTTGGCTTCTTCTTCTTCTTCTTCTTCTTCTTCTTATTATTATTATTATTATTATTAATGTTATTTATATAGTGCTGTAAGTTTACATAGTGCTGTACATACAATCTTATAGTTAGACAGATCCCTGCCCTCAGGCTTACAGTCTAAAAGACAACACAAAAGGAAAAGGGGAAGGTGGTGGGAGGGGGATGAAGTCCAGTGGTTCTTGTCTCCCTCTGGGTCCTGGACCAAGGCAGATGGACTGGAGAGAGGGCACGGGTTCTTAATACATAGGCTTGCTGGAACTATCAGAAGGTCAACAGTTGCCTTTCCATAGGACAAGGAAAATAATGCATTTTGAGCCATCCTAACTCATTGGGAACACATTCCTAAGTTTGAATGGCCCTATTAGGCATTATCTCAAGCCCAGTTATGCTTTTGGGTCCCAACTCTCTGTCCATTATTGGATACCAGGACAGCCAGATCACCTCTTTCACCTAACTGAAAGGTACTGAAACATTGGTTCTGAGACTATGCTGACATTTTGTGTTTTATTTATCTAACCCTCATTCAAGCAAATGGGGTGTTTTAGTTCTCCAGTCATGTGTTCTTACAGAATTCAGACCAAGGCCTACAGCATGGATGTTTCATGACATTACACCTGAAAAGCTATAAACAAAGTCTCTAGTTTCAGCCACCTGCCATACACTGTTGTGGGTTTTGGAAGCAAAAACAGCTTTTTAAAAAGTGCTATTGTATCTGTGTTGGTTATAATTTTTGCAAACAAGGAGGGTTGACAGCTACTCAAAACAAAGCTTCCATCTCAAATGAAAATGTGTTTTCTGGCTCTGGTTGTTTGGAAATTGTGAAATACTCTTGAATCTGCACCCACAAACACTCTTCAGAACACAACGTAGTTCTGTACCCTGTAATACCCATGACATCTCACGGAAATCAGAAAGAACCTCAGATTAAATCACTGAAGGCAAGGTTTTTTAATCTACTAGAACAGGCTGAGTCGCCATTCTCTGAAACACCTGGTACCAGAAGAGTTTTGGATTTCTGGGCTTCTTTCTTTTTTTTCCTTCCTTCCTTCCTTCTTTTGGATTCTGGAACACTTATATTTGCAGATACATACATAATAAGATATCTTCGAGATGGGATCCAGGACTAAATGCAAAATTCATTTATCTTTCACATAAAACTCATACCCACACTCTGAAGATAATTTTATACAATATTTTAATAGCTTTGTGCATGAAAATATTTGTGTACATTTATTTCAGATTTTGGAATTCCAGATAAGGGAGACTCAACCTGTGTAGATGTCCTACAAAATGGAAATATTTACTTGCACCAAGTCTTAATTATTAATTTACTTAATTACTAAATTACCTAAATGTAAGCATTGCACCTGCTTTTAATTTCTGAGAAAGCAAGGCAGCTGGCTGGATTTCTTGTGAGTCTGAGGGGTAGTTTGTTAGTTAATTTCCAAAGTGAAAAATCCAACTGAAAAAAAGATTGCAATTTTGAGCAAAAGAAAAGGAGTTTTTTGTTCTTGAGCTCTGTTTAAGGTTTTTTAAAAACAAAAACAATAAGAAGCTTGTCTGGAATTGTTTCTGCCTCTTTCATCATCTAAGCAAATCTTTTGCACACCCAAAAAGCAAGCAACCTACAACAGTAGAAGGAGGTGTGACATTTGGCTTTCAGGAACATGACAGCTGACAAAATCACAGCAACGATTCATTTGAATCCAGAAACAGACATCATGAGGACAGACTCTCTTGTAACAGAGAAGATAATGGAAGAAATCCAGAGACGAGTGAGCCTAGACAGATCAACCAAGTAATACTTTCATTGAGCATTTCTACCTAAGAAAAATAAGCACAATAATGTCACAGATGCTGGAACCTTTTAAAAAGCAACAGATGAATCGTAGCCAAATATAGCAGTGAAGAATCCTCTGCAGATGTATTTTAAGGGCACAGGATGATTGCTGCGAGTGTTCCTAGTCTGGCATTATAAGGCAATTAACTCTTTTGTCCATAACATCCTTGTGTTAAAAACAGGAAAGCTGGCCATACAGCCTGTACTACTCACACTGTCCTCAACTATCTTCCTGGTGGGCAGGAAGTAAAAGCAAAGCAGTGAAATCCTTGAGCACATGGACTGGGAGACTAGAAGCACACTGAACTCATACATTCCAACCTTGTGTATGAGAAAAAATGTAGATGTGTCCTAAGCACAAAATATATCTTATCACTGCTGCCAAAATGATTATGGCTTACAAGCCTCCTTTTTCAAATACCTATGGTTCTAACCTGCCAAGCCAGGCTTGTAAATACTTGCTAACAGAAGCCAGAAAAGTAACAAAGGATCACATCCAGGAAAGAAAGCTGCTTCTTATCCCTCCTATACAGATTTTTAAATTGATTTCATGTATATAATATGTAGCTAGCTGGCGTGTAGTGTAGTGGTTTAACACCAGGACTCTGAACATCATTGTTCAATTCCCTACTTGGCCATGAAAACCCACTGGGTGACCTTGGGCAAGTTACACTTCAATCCTAGAAACCCCCAAGATCAGGTTGCCTAAGAGTCACCATAAGTTGGAAACAACTTGAAGGCACACAACAAATATAATATGTGCCTTAAAAATTAAGACCTCTGAAGTAGCCTAACATACTAGAAACAGACAGAAACCTACATTCAATCACCTATCAACTATTCAACCCAGTCCAGGACTACTGGTATAACTGCTTGCTCCAGGATACTGATATTTCTCCAAATACAAATCCAATTTAAAGTAAAATAATATCACAAATTGACTATTGTATACTTCCATTCAGATGCAAATCTAAATACCAATCTATACCTGGAGATGAATATTTGAAAATAAATTTTAGTTAGTTATCCACAGTACATTCTTTCCAATTGGATTCATATCTACATTACTGTATATATTACTTTATGCACAAATCCAAACATGCACCTACATTCCAATACAATTAGGCACAAGTAACTACATGCATTGAGCAAAAGCCTGCTTTTCTTGCAAAAGGAACAAGGGACAACGCTTTGAGTTTACGCTTTATAAATCACATAATAGGTAATATTCAAGGATAGCCATGTTGGCCATGTAGCAAAATACAACAAAATACAAAATCCACAAAACTGTGACAAGGATAGAGGCCTCTGCTTGCACTGATATCTCTCCATACAATCTTAGCTGACAACAGACAAAATCTAGGCCTGTTATCATGATTTCTTCTCCTTTATGATTTTAACATCTTTGCCAGATGGAAGAAGCCAATCAAGTTTCAAAAGCTTACATAATGTATTTTCCAAAATCCTCAAAACAGTGATACCTTTATCAGAATAACCAAAATGCACATTATACATGTTCCAAGCTTTCAAAGCTCTACTAGCTAGCTTCCTGATCAGGCAAAGGTGTTAAACATGATACAGGAGAAAGAAAGAAAAAAAACCTGATGATTTACCATTTTTAACACCTTTGCCTGATGAGGAAGGCAGTGAAGAGTCGAAAGATTACAACATGTATAATGTGCATTTTGGTTGGCCCAGTAAAATTTATCACTTTTTTGTGGATAACTTTTGCTCATGCCATCCCTTTGTACCAGGTGACACCTGACTGGGCATTACCAGAAAAAGGCTCTGCTTGTTGACAGTACCCTGACTGTAAACTGTTCTGCCTGAGGAAGCCCATCTATCTTTATATTATCTGAATATAGGAGGAAAGCTCTATTTGCCCAAATATTTCTACCTTAGCTGGTTTCTTCTACACTATTTGTTTTTATTATACTGACTGTTTTTATACTTTAAAACTATTGTGTTGCTTTTTCCAGTTTATTATGTTATATTGCAATTTTGATTTGGTCATAAATCCTTACCCATGGATGCAAAACTTTACAAAACTATTGATATATTTGTTTTAAACTCCTTAAATAGAGAACACGCCACCCTCCGTATCTTTTGATCTTCAACACGGGTGGGCAAAATTCACTCCACAGGCAGCCCTATTAGCAATTTGTTTTGTTTTCAAAGCTTTTTGTCCCAAATACCTCCATGTACCTTCGAGGGGATATGGAGGGATTTCCACCATGTTTGAATGACTTGTTGGGGAAAAAACCCCCAAAAACAAATAGCCCAGAAAGGGCCCAAAACTTGGTTGAAAACATCTCCCATTTCCCCTAGATGGCATTTGGAGGCAAAATAAATAAACTTTTTTGCAGAATAAATTTCAGTAAAGAGGAGTGGTCTTCCAAGGAATTTGGGGGGGGGGGGGGTAATGAGGTCACCTTCACCTTCCACAGTTGCCCCTGATTACAGCCTCCATCCATCATGGTAATTTATAAGACATTTTGGGAACTGTAGTCCAAAACATCTGGAGTCCAATAGCTTTCCAAGCCTTGCTCTAAAAGAAATAAAAATAGGGCTGAATAGTGGAGCTCGCTGGCTTTGGTCTACACTCTCTATCATCAGAGCTATTGAGGCAGGCTGCTAATTTCTTTGAAATTACTGGCAAAGGCGATACCTCTCTTTGTAACCAAAAAGCTACTCACTAAGTGTCTCCAATGCAAAAGAACAACTCCATCTGTGCCAGGTTACAGACACACATGGACCTACATCCTTTTCTTTTCCACACAGATGGCACAAATTACTATAGAGAAATTCTAGTACAGGCAGTTTTTACACAAGCACTCCTGTATTAAAAATGTCAATGCTTTCTTTTTCAAATTTACTGTATTGGCCATTTCTGGAATCTTCCTGTCTTTCTATCTTTTTTTTAAAGTATATATGCTTCCCCCACCCATATTGGTATTTGTTGATTTGATGAAAGCCAGTTACAAAACTTTGACTTTACTGGAGTTCACCCAGCAAGGGTATTTTAGGGATATCAACAAGCACTGCTATTCTCATTTAATCTTCATTTCTTTCAACAAGGCTCATAGGTAAACAGATGATAAACTGCACGTGGAGAAAATCCAAGTAGAGTTAAGCACCTATTTATTACATAAAAAGCTACAGCAACATCATATCATTTATTTTTATGGATATTACATCATCCAGTGGTCAGAAAGTGTTTGTCCTAGACATGAAAAAAATATATAATTAAAGTAATAGTTTCTATTTGGTCTTTATCCATTTGCTGCAGAATCCTAACATTACAGAGCAAGATTTCTCACATTTCTTTTTTTAACAGCCATGAAAGACAACATCAAAGAAAAGATGATAAGATACAGCGAGATTTTAAAAAATCAGAGGGAAACAATCAAAAAGAAAACTTAGTATTCCCTGGCACAAATTATTAGAATGATCAGGTTCCCTGTCTCAAATATTTTATGTTAGCAGTCACATGGACTTCTAGACCAGTACTACTCAAATTGGTGGTCTCTGGATCAGTGCTGGTCCCTGAGCTGTTGGCTTCTGGTTCCAGGAGTTTCCAGATAGGGGAATAAAAACTGTAGTCAATGGACAGATATTATGTCAATATCAGGCAAATTGGGGGGGGGGGGGATAATCACTGGTCCCCCAAATCAGACAGGTTGAGAAGCACTGCTTGAGACTGCAATTCTTTCCTCTATTACAGTAACATTCTTGAGGAGCAAGGGACTATGAAACAACCGAATAACAATTGATGAAGTTATGTTCTTTCACATTTGGCCTGCATAGATATAATTGGTATTTAATTTAATTAATTGAAATTAATTAAACTTAATTAAGGTAAGCATGATTTGTATTTTTATCATTTTGACAACTTTTGAAAACTGTTTTAAATTAACAGTTTTAATATGATTCTTTGTTTTTAGCCTTATGTTACTATCCACTGTTTTAACCATATTTTGGTTTAATTCATATTGTGAGCGCCTTGAGTCTTATATTGGGAGAAAGGTGGGATATTAATTAACTGTTTTTATCCACTCATCAGGGATTTTGTGTTATCATTAACATTGCCCTGTGGGTTGTCGAAGATGAGCTTCAATGCAACTGTCACTACCTTTTTAAACATTTATTGCTTAAATTTCATAAATTACATTTTCCCCTGCCAAACTCAAATTATATTTATTTATCTGTAACTTAGGGAAAATCATAATATTCATTGGAATGGACACAAAAAAGCTAATGCCTTTTAAAAATTGTTGGTATTTATTATATTCAATAAATGAAACTTAGGTCCAAAACAGTTTGATCCAGTTTGAAACTTTTTATTAGACCAATTTAATGGCCCTGGTTCAGTGCTAGGGAATCCTGGGAATTGTAGTTTATTAAGGCACCAGAGGTCTCTGATAGAGAAGGCTAAATGTCTCACAAAACTACAGTTCCCAGAATTCCCTAGCACTGAGCCAGGGCAGTTAAAGCAGTCTCAAACTGGATTATTTCTGCAATGTGTTTTGGACACCTTCCTTCTTTCCTTGCAAGTTAACTTAAAGACTATTCTCTATCTATGAACTTCTTTAAGTTAACTTAGGAGTCAAGCCATAACACAGAAAAAAATGGGAGGGAAATGAAAGAGTAAATGTTTTGAGGCTTTTATCAACCACAAGAACTAGAAACTTGGGGGTATTTTTGTGATACACTTCCCACATTGAAAACTGTTAGAAATCCTTCCCATTCTTCAGTCCTGCCATGTGAAAGCCACTAACCGCATCCTTGTGATGCAATACCACACACCATGGCAGTCATATGACTGAAAAGTGAATATGCATTACCCTTCAAAGATGACCTTTCTGTAGAACTCTTCAAATAATGCCTTGCAAGTCATTCCTGTATAGTTCACCTCCATACCCATCTACATACCTTCTTTCTGGCCACTAAATGGAGTTGGGGAGGGATCAAGCTTCCAAATATGATTGCCCTCCTTCTTTATTTACAGAAGAAAGTGCTCCAAGCATAGCGTATCCACATCTTAGAAGCTAACTTTTCCTTATATAAAAGACTGCACAGCAATGATGCTTGTATAATTTTGTTCTTATGCAATAAGCCATGTGGGGAACGATCATGTGAAAAAATGGTATATAAAATTAACAAATAGGCCAGGCAACAAAATGTGGTAGTATTGCATCCACAATAACACCCTTTTCCAAGATGTCCAACTCCATTCAGCTTCCCATCGCCAACCCCCTTGCTAGCAAACTCAAGTACTCTGTAAGCACTGAGCATATACCTTTGAAGAAACTACTTTATGAGGACTGGGGTTGGGGAGGAAATACTCCTGGAAATCTTTCCTACTGAAATCTTTCCTACTAAGTATGGATGATGCCATCTTTGCTATATCAGAACATAAAGAATGAGTTTGCTATTTTTTTGATAATATAAGAAAATGGGTGTAATTCAGTCCTATGAAGGGAGAATATTGCACCTAGGGACTCTGGGGAAATAAGGACAAGACTTGCCTTCTACCAACACAGAGTAGGAGCTGGCAAGGATCCTACAGTAGGCATCTCTCTTTGCAAAGCAGACAGCCATACACCAAACCCAAGGCCAACATGCCTTAAAATGTAACAGGCTTTCCCACTATCATGACAACTTGCATTTGCTTGCACATTTCCCACTTTTTTCACTGTGGTCGCTTTCAACATGGTACATCCCTACAAAATTTCCAATAAAACTGACCACATTTTTAGTTCTCTACCAACTTTTTTCTAGACGTAAAAAGGTGATTCAAAGGACTGTGGGTTTTTTTAAAGTTGTTGTTGTGTGCCTTCAAGTCCTTTCCCACTTATGGAGACCCTATTACAGGGTTTTCTTGGCAAGATTTGTTCAAAAGGGGGTTTGCCATCGCCATCATCTATTGCCCTCAAACTTGCCCAAGGTCACCCAGGAGGTTTTCATGGGTGAGGATTTGAACCCTCTTCTCCAGAGTCCTAGTCCAACTCTCAAATCACTACATACCACACTGGCTTTCCATGTAATGTAGTAAGTGTGGTGAAATAATACATAGACTTTCCCTACATAACCCAGGAGGAAACATTTCCACAACATGAAATTCCATCTTAAAAACCATACATTTCAGGATAGATTCCTTGGCTGACTTTAAAATGATGCCCTCCCATTCAGAGTTGCCATGGCATCGACTTTACAAGGTTCTAGTTAAAGACACAAAATGTCTCTTTTCTACAGGCAGTTATGGGAAGTTAGCAAGTTTGGAAAAGAACCAAGTATGCTTTGGCTCTGCAACAGACCTAATTTATCATCATTTGGACATTCCAGTGGTTAGCTAAACCAAGAAAGCTGAACAACTGGCACTTTATAACATCAAGCAAAGTAAAGCTCCATATGCACTGCCAAAGTTATAGAGCCATGCCCTACATACCAGCAGCAATTCTCACATTTAGCCATTTGCTCTCCTGTAACAAAATAGAAATAGACCTCCTTACTACTGATGCTCAATCGCAGCAATTAGGAAGTCTCTGAATGGTTTCATATTTAGCAACTAGAAAAATATACCCTTTTAAAAATCATCATCAAAACTTCAGAGGAAATTGTGAAGGATGCAAGATAGCCTATTTGTTTCCTTCACTACTATAAGATGGATATTATCCCAAGCTTCTATTTTAAAAGAGACAAACAAAGCATTTTGGCTGACAGTGGGACTTTGCAAACAATTGACACGCACTGTCTAATCTGCACCCGGGACTCTATATATGGAGTGGTTGAGTACAGCATATTTATAAATACTATAATGAGTACTTTCCCAGAGATTGCAAATTCTTCTGCTCCTAGCAATCAAAAAGAACCCTGCTATTAGAAAGATATTTCAGCTTTCCCATTAATAAAAAAGTAAGTCTTTTGCCAAGCAGAAAAAATGTCCCATCTCAAATATATTACTGAAGTACCTCTTTTGGCTGTTGCCACATGGCAAGAAATGCAGGGTAGAGGAACAGCTGCCAAGATACCGCAACTCCTATATATGAGTTCAGTGGAGCTTAGTCCTAGGTATAGGATTACAGCTTTTATCAGGGAAACGTTCATTTTAATCTTCATGCACCAGATCAAGATATGTTAGTCCTCCAGAGTCATGTTTTGCTGCAGAATCCAAACAGAACTAGAGCTCTGTGTGTGTGCCTTCTAGCAGACCTGCAATGTTTGTATTCTGTGACACTGCTGAGGCTTTGGGGGAAAGGTTAAACAATGAAGGCAGATTTCTTTAAGGTAGTTTGCTTGATATTGGGGGCAAGAGGAACCAGAAGTGAATGAAATCAATCACCTGAGCAGTTTCCCTGGTTATACCTACCTATCATGCACAGGGTATTTTTTAACAAATAAAAATAACAACAGTGGTAATCAAAACATCTCTCAAAATTTACACAGGCTGCATCCATACTGCAGAACTAATCCAGTTTGACACCACTTTAACTGCCATGGCTCAGTACCCATATAGCCCATATAGACTGCGCCATAGAATTCTGGAAACTAGTTTTGTGAGATATTTAGCCATTTCTGTCAGAGAGCTCTGGTGTCACAATAAACAATTCCCAGGATTCCATAGCACTGAGCCATAGCTGTTAAAGTCGTATCAAACTGGATTAGTTCTGCAATACAGATGCATCCACTGTGAAAGGTCCAAAATACACTACAGAAATAATTCAGTTTGAGACCGCTTTAACTGCCCTGTCTCAATGCTAAGGAATTCTGGGAACTGTAGTTTTTGGGGACATTTAGCCTTCTCTGTCATAAAGCTCTAGTCCCACAATAAACTACAATTCTCAAGAATTCCCTAGCACTTGAGTCAGGCAGTTAAAGCTGTCTCAAACTGGATTATTTCTGCAGTGTGTTTTGGCCCAAAGTTATTTTTTTATAATAGTGCATGATGGTTAACTGAATCATAGCATAACAGCATTATAGGGTTGGAAGAGACCAAAAGGGCCATCTTGTCCAAACCCCTGACAAGCAGGAATTCACAACTAAAACACTCCTGAAAAAGTCCATCCAAGCTCTGTTTAAAGACCTCCAAAAATGGAGAGATACAGTTGAGATGCAATGATTCTGCCAGTCATTTTGGATGTTTAAATTACTATCTTCTCAGCAAATACCAAAGGTTGATTTATGCACCAAAATAAGCACCATTTAATATTTTTCAACTAACAGAGATGGTTTGCTGTATATGGTGTACAGATTTTACACAGATGCCCTAAATATCTTACAGCTAACCACAATTTTGTAACTTTTCCATTTGGGTTTCTAAAACCATTAGGATACATGTTAAACCTAACATTACATTTCCTTCAAAATTTCTTGTGGCTCCAAGATCAAGTTTATGCTTGTAAAGAATTCTAACCATCTTGGCTGCTAACCTTGGTTTTATAGGCAAAGCTAAAGGACTAAATCCAACTGTTAGTTTCAAATAGTGTAGACACACTGAATCAACAGAACTTACACAAGTGTTGACTTGTCATGTTCCTGCTGATTCAGTGAATCTATTCCAGGGACTAACAATTGGATTTTGCCCAAAACCTACTGAGTAGAGACAGGCAAATCTCAGTTTCCTCTCTCATTCACATTCAAATATTGTGAATTTTGCTACATTCTGGTCAAAACCAAGCTGAAACTAAATCCGCACCCATTTTTTACTTATTGGGTACATTTAGATTTGGATTCTTTAGGCTAGCCACCTCAGATCCTATCATGGGAGAAAGGAGAGATATAAATTCAAGAAATTAATTAATTAGAAAACACAGCAAACAACTTCATATCAAATAGCTACAAAGCACATGTACTGTCCCAGATTAATTCAGTAAACCATTCTTATTATATAAAAAACAAGAGTAATTCAGAATATCCTTCTTATTATATAAAAACAACACAAGTCTTGTGTTAATGAACATAAAAATGTTTAAAGATACTGTACAAATCTTCTCTGTGAGAAGCCCTTTGAGTCCTATGCTGGAGGAAAGATAGAATATAAATTATGGGTGTTATCCCATACTATTGCAGTTACAGACTTTTATAGCATATCTAAATGGGCTATTAAAACGAACTTCCCTATGCCCTCATGTTGCCCTCTCTTCACAACACAGGGTCAAAGGCTAATTCAACTGCAGAATGTCTTTGTATAGAAACGTCAGTTCCACAGCAAATCCAGGCCATCCCTGCATTAAATTGGAATAAATAAATGTACCTTTTGCTCTGGATTGTCCCAGAAAATGCGAAGCACTCTGGGAGACTAGGAGGCTGTTTACACAGCATCCTGCTGTGCTGCCCTCCACTGTCACCACGGTGTGGGTCGGTCCCACTTACATCACAATGAGGCACCCAGCCATGTTTTCAATGCTGGGCACCTTATTTCTGGATTCAGAGAAAGTGACATGTGTCACTGGCAGCAGGATAAACAGGAGAACATTGTGTAAATAGTCACTCAGCATCACTCCAGAATGCACAGATAGCAGGGGAGAATTTGGGGAAGCTTCGAGGCCAGAATGCTGTGGGCTGCTCTTGGGAGTATTCTGGCCAGTGTGGAACTGCCTCTAGGGCAGTGATTCCCAAACTCTGGTTCTCCAGGTGTTTTGGACTTCAGCTCCCAGAAGCTTCAGTCATCTTGGCCCATAGTCTGGGATTGTGGGGGCCAAAGTCCAAAACACCTGGAAAATCAGAGTTTGGAAAGCACTGTCCTGAAGTTACAGATCAGTAACTGCTATATAAATATGGCACTATTGCCACCATTATGAATGCCCACACAAATGTACCTTAACAACTTGCAGCCACATCGAGGAATGGAGATCTATCCTTTTGTCAATCAGGTTGCAGCAGGGTGAAGTTCCAACCCCCTCCCACCAGCAAGTGAGGCTGTGATGAGAAATTGCAATAGGGTTCCTACTTCTGATTGTCACAGCTTCACTCACTGGGAGGAGAAGCTAGTAAAGTTATCTTTCTGTGCCCTGATAAGCAGTGGAACTGAATTCCATCACCTGGCGCGGCTGCTGGATATTAAGGTAAGGTTGGAGGAGTCAGGTCAGAAAACATTAGTCAGCTTTGCATTCATAACTAAGTAGGCTATACAGGACCTAAGCATAAACAAGTTAAATAAATAAATGAAGGTAGCCAAAACTATACCTAACACAAAAATATTGTAAAATTACCAATAATGCTAATGCAATACTTCACATTAGCTAGGGAAACATTCTGCTCCAAGTATTAATAATCAGTGCCAATTGTTTGCATGTTGAGAACTAGCCTAAGCCTGAGCCACAAAGTCCCCACTTCAACTCTCATTAATAAACTCATTAGATAGTCTTACTGTGTAACACTCAGACAAATCATTTTCTGTCAATTCAGCTGCCCATCTGCAATATGGGAATAATACTAAGAACTTAACTTAACAGGACTTTTGCAACAATAATAAAGGCAATGGCTGCCAATTTACCAGCCAACAATTAATTCAGTAGATTTACTTTAACTTGGACTAAACAAAAAGATCTGGACTTTAACCATTCTAGATACAGAAACATGAATGCTTATCAACAGAACATACATAAGTGACGTATAACATTTAAAGAAGTACTGTATGTTTATATGCATGAAACTCATGCAAACCAAAAACTAGTTAGTCGTAAAGGTACTGCTGCACTCCCTCCTTTTGTCCCCTTTGCCCTCCGTTTCTCTTTTTTATTAACGAAAATAGATTTTTATTTATCCCATTTTACTCATTTGCCACCAATGGATTAGGCTTGCTGCATCTTTGGCTGTGGAAAGTGTTCAAAGGCCCAGCAGTGGCTCTTACTACTGGTCAAGTACATTGATGCTCAATCAGCCTCTATGTTCACAAAAGAATTTAACAACACTAGTCTTCTGTTCATGAAAATAAAAATGTTTTGAAATACAAATCTCCTCTGTGCTAATATCACCTTTTCTCGCTTTCTGTGTGCTAAAATACAGGAAATTACATATCATGAGATTAAATCAACATATAAAATAATTTCCCAGTTGCTTTGTTTCTTCTCCTCTTGACAATGTCTACAGATAATAAAATCAGGCAAATAAGAATCATGGGGGCTGGAAGATGCCCGAACATTGGCCTATCCAAACTCTTACATATTCAACAGTGGACCACAAGTGGAGAGCAACAGTGAGGACAGCAGACAATGTTAAGGGCGTCTATTTGAAATAGAGTGGGCATCTCTGGGTCTTCCAGGTATCTGGCCTACAATTCCCACCAGCCCTTGCCAGCACAGCCAATGGGGAGAGATTATTAGAACAACAGTCCAAAAACACTTGGTGGACCAAAGCTGCTCACCAAAGTAGAGAGCTGGATTTAGGGCATACCTGAATTGCTCTAACAAATGGGCTGCTCCAGAATACTGAAAAGAAGGGAAGTCTTCATTACTGTCTAGCTCAAAGTGGATGAAAACAGGAATCACCCATTTCACCCAATGAAAATAACTGCCTTGGTGTCCTTTCCCTTATACACTCCTAAAAGGTTTCCTTGCCCTTTTCCAAGTGAGCTCCGTCACACCCAAATGTCCTAATTCTTAAAAGAGATAAATCAACTAAAACATGCCATCTGACTCTGTCTCTACCTCTCTTTAGTTACAGATCACACCCCCTTAATTAAAATGCAGGGTAAAATGGTTTGAGTGTGTGTTGCAAAACAAAGTTGCTATCCTAATATTTCCACACAAAGAAAAGCAAAACCAGCATCATCAGATTGCCCTGCCTCCTAAAATAATTCTTTCATCGCCTCATACAAAAATCTGGAACTTTCCCTACTGAATCAGCCTTGCCACTTAACACTTCCTTAACTTTGAACATCAAAGTGTAACCTGCTGGATGCCAGACAGCCTGGAGTCCTCCAAATGTCTGTTTCTCCACAGGACAGTCAATTTGTTCATTGTCATTTTCTTCACCTCAGTTCCACATCCTCTTCTGGGGGGGGGGGGGGAGAGTACAGTCCAGGAAGTCTCCCCATCTTGACAGCAGCTTCACTCTTTAAACTGTATTAAACTCTAGTCCTATAGCTATTGGCTAAGGAGGGGAAACTCAGCACATGCTTCCAGACCCTCTTCATTCCTTTTCCACACTACAGAACCCTGGCTAAAATTCAGTCATGCAGTCAACCTCTTTCACAGATACTTCACATGGTATGATTTTCTTAACTCTTCTACATGCCATTCCCAACCTTTAGTCCTCCAGATGGACTTCACCTTCCACAATGCCTGGCTGTTGGCCAAGTTCGCTGGGGCTTCTGGGAGCTGAAGTCCAAAACAAAGAGGGCCAAAGGTTGGGAGCCACTATATGATCCACCTCCGCCATCCTATACCACTGAGAGAAAGCTTGTTTTTTTCCACAGCAAGAGGAGACGTGTGCAAGAGCCAGAGCAGTGTAATGGTTTGAGTGATTGACTATGGAGGCCAGGGTTTGAATCTGGCTCAGCCATGGGTGACCCTGTACAAATCACACTCTCTCAGCCTCAGAGGACAGCAATGGCAAACCTTCTCTGAAGAAACTTGCCAAGAAAAACCCATGATAGTTATAGGGTCACCTTAAATTGGAAAGGCACTTGAAGACTTACCACAAAAAGGACACGTGTACATCTGTCACACTCCACTGTGCCCTCTGTTTTAAAGCCCCAAATCACCCCCAGAGTGCCAGGGGGCACACTCTGCTTCTCACTCCTCTCCCTGAAGGCCAAAAATAGTTCAAGGTCCTAGTTTTAGGGCTCTGGCCATCACCTGGCACCCTTGGCTACCTGGGAAGTGGCACCCCCATCACCCCCCTGACCCTGGGGCCTCCCAGCCACACTCTCACACTGGCTGCCACACAAAGCCTTGTGGTTGTAAGGAATACTCCAGGCCTTGGGAAGGTCTCCTGGACCCCCCTTTGCTCCCCTGTGGAGGGAAGACTCTGTGCCTCCCCCCCCCCCGCCCTCAAATCCCTGCCCCACTTCCCTAATTCCCTTGCAAAAATCCCTTTGCAAAAACCACTACTACCATTCCTGGCCACGCTTGGGGCTTCTTGCAACTGCTCCACAACAACAGATGCACACACCTCTCCAAACCCACTTTGGGGACCCCTTTTGAGGTGCCTTCCTCCTTGCTTCCACACACATACACACACCTTTTTTTCCAGGACACTTGGCTGGTAAAAGAAAGCCAACTCAGCCCAGGGTGACTGGTGTGTGTGTGTGTCCTCCTTTTCCCGGACACGTCCTCCATCATTCCCACCTTCTGTCCAGGAGGAATCCCAAAACTATTTATTTATTTATTTATTTATTTATTTTTCTAGCCCGCCTTTCTCCCTGAAGGGACCCAAGGCGGCTCACGATATAACAAGTTTAAGAAACATATTGCAATAACAACAACAACAAAATTAAAACATAAGTTAAAATAAAATCACAAATATTAAAATTAAAAACCACAATTAAATATCACTATACCAATTTTACGCACGGCCAAGGAACAGCATGCCTTTACATTCCCAGGACTGTGTGTTTGTCTTGTTGTTGTTGTGTGTGTGTGTGTTTAGCTTTAATCTTGTGTCACGTCCTCCCTTTTTCCCTGAAGGTCCTCCATTTTGAGGTGAGGAGGACACACACACACACACACACACCCTTCCTTTCCTCCCAGGCAGAAAACTTCACTTTGGTTCCCTCCTCTCCAAAAAATGAAGAGAGAGAGAGAGGAAAGCTCTCCAAAAGGAGAGGCAGCAGCAGGGCGCAAAGGGATACAGGGGGGTCCATGGGAGAATGAGGAGAGGGAGCTGAGAGGAGGCGAGGGGGGACTAAAGGAGAGGCAAGGGGGGGCCCTGCCCTCCTTCACCCCACAAGGGCTGGGCTACTTACCCCCCCAGTGGCCCCTCAGGGCCGAAGGAAAGGCGCCTCACTCAGGCAGCTCCCTCTTCTCTGCGCGCCCTGAGTGGGACTCTTCTTCTTCTCCAAAGGCGCAGGAGGCTGAGGCAGCAAAGGCTGGAAGGCGGATGAGCTCATTGGAAGGAAGGGAAGCAATGAAGCAATGAAACAGGGAGGGAGGGAGGCAGCCCCTTTCCCCGCCTTTTTCCCCCCTCCGTCCTCAGGCCGCCTTTCCCTGAGCAGCAGCCAGGAGGAGAAGGAGGAGAAGAGGGGCTCCCAGGTTGCCTCCAACAAGCTCTCTCTCCCTGTGCGCCCAGGGTCAGGCTCAGTCCTCTTCTTCTCCAACTCAAGCCATATAGCCCTCCTCCTGGGCGCGGCCACCTCACCCTGGCAACCTCAGCTTTTGCTTTTCCCCCTTCTTTTTTCCTCCTTCTTCTTTCCTTCCCCACCCCCCCGCCTTCAATGTCCAAAGTTCCTGTTGCTTGGAGAAAATTTTTAAAAAATAAAATGAGGCACAGCCATCTGGGACCAATTAGTGGGCAAAGGCTCACCAGCAGCAGCAGCAGCAGCAGGCCCAAAACACCAGGCCATTCCCAATCCCTCCTCCTCCTTTTTTTTTCTCTCCTGGTCAAGGGCCCTAGTAGTAAATGCTACTACTAGGGCTGGTGGAGTCAAAGGGAGAAAGGACAGGAGCCAAACTAAAAGTCTCTCTCTCTCTCTGCCTCAGGGTGACCAGAGGTCCTCCAGTCCCTGCAAAAAAAGGAGTAGAGCACAAGGCACCACAAAATGGAGGGCCTTCAAGGAATAGGGAGGACCTTGACAAATAAAAGCTATACATGTATATGCAACCATGCTTCTTAAACATTCTCGGGACATTTTGGGTTTTTCTCCAGATGTAGGTCATGCTCTCTAGGAAAGGAGGACATCTGCTCACCCTGCTCTGCCTATACAGTGGGTCCTTGTTGTTATCCACTGGGGTTTGGTTTCAGGACACACACACACACACCCATGGATAACAAAAACCGTGGATGCGCAAGTCCCATTAGATATAATGGCATACCAAAAATGGCGTCCCTTATATAAAATGGAAAATCAAGGTTTGCCATTAGGAATTTTTGAATATTTTCAATCCATGGATGCTTGAATCCGTGGGGGGAAAAATCCATGGATAAGGAGGGCCAACTGTATTCCACACTGACGTCACTGGCTTCCATATTGTGGTGGCCTTTTGATTTTCCATGCTCAGGAGATGTTTATTTGTGTATTTACTTTTTTTTAGTATTTGTACCATGTCTCTGTTCCTGGTGCATAAGTAAAATATGTCGCTTGCTTCCACATTGTGGTGGCCTTTCAGTTTTCCATGCTCAGGAGATATTTATTTATTTATCTATCTATCTTATTGAGTATTTATACCATGTCTCTGTTCCTGGTGCATAATTTAAGATATGTCGCTGGCTTCCACATTTCAATTGCCTTTTGGTTTTCCATGCTTAGGAAACGTTTATTTATTTACTATATTAATTTATATTTAATTTATATTTATTTAATTTATATATTTTATTAAGTATTTTATTTTATTATTAATCATCTCTCTGTTCCTGATGCATAATTAAGATATGTCGCTGGCTTCCACATTGTGGTCGTGTGCCTTTTGGTTTTCTACACTCGGGAAATGCTTATTTATTTATTTATTTATTTAGATATTGCCAGTTGTTCTCTCCCTCCATGGCCAGGGTGGTGGCAGTTAAGATAGAGGGAGGGTCCTCCTGTTTCTGGGTCTAGGCATGGTGGAGCTGTGCCTGCCGCTTCTCTCCCTCCAAGGTCAGAGTGGTAGTAATTAAAATTTATAGAGAGACCTTTCATATCATCTGCCTCTGGGTGGGCCTGGGCCTGGGCCTGGTGGAGCTGTGCCTGCCCCCTTTTCTCCTCCTGAGTTCTGAGGCCAAGATGGTAAAAATAGAGAGAAGGCAGCCCAGATGAGGTTGGTAACCACTGCATGTTCCAGCACTTCTGTATGTGAGGTCACACCCATGTTGGGTGTTGCAACCAGTTGTGTGGCTTGCATGCTCAGTGCTGTAACTACAATATGGGTTTGCAGTTTCACTGCTTCCAGGGTCACTTTTTTATCTGAGAAGTTTACTCTTCTAGCACTGCACTGGGTAACTGGTATTTAAGAGTAAAGGAGAGGTTTTATTCATAGTTGTTGTGTGCCTCCAAGTTGTTTCTAACTTACAGTGACTCTAAGGCAAACATACCACTTTTTTCTGGCAAGTTTCTTCAGAAGAGGTTTGCCTTTGCCATTGCCATCCTCTGCGGTTGAGAGAGTGTGGCTTGTCCAAGGTCACTAAGTGGATTTACATGGCCGAGCAAGTGTTCAAAGCCTGGTCTCCAGAGTCATTGTCCAATGCTCAAACCATTACATCACACTAACAAATTAATATTTTAGCTGTCATTCTGTGTCTTTGGGTAATTCATGATTTCTTGGTTTTCTTGGTCTCCAAGAAGTGTGTGGTTTAATTTGTGGTCTTGGATATATACATGGACTTTTTGAGAGAGTGTGCAGGGCTACACCAGCTAGAATATTCTGGGCCATTAGCTACCCCTAATTCCCGTTACCTCCGCACTCTGGAGCAACAGAAGGCAGTAATACAAAGCAGAGCGACAAACATGCATCCCAACACCACTGCACAAGTCCTTCCCTCTGAGGTCAACAATGAGGCACGAAGCATCAATCACATGGCTGGGCACATCATTGTGACCAGAGAGGGAGGGAGTGATTTGAGACAGTGACACCACCAAGCAACACAGTGGGATGTGTGTGTAAATAGCAGCAGCACTCTGGAATAATCCAGTTTAAGGGAGGAATGACCTGGATTCAATGTATAAATAGCTGATGTCATGGAGACAGTCCACACTCAAATTGGGGCTTTGGCCCTGCATTGTGAAGATGGCACTATGATGGCACTATGTTCTAGCTGCTCCCTCATTTCCATCTCCCATCTCTTCTTGGCTCCCCCCACTCACTCATTAAATTAAGGCCAAAGTTGCAGATTGTTTACTCTTGTTTTAAAGCTATCAATGTTTGACAAATATTATTTTCCCTTTAATCTTGCACAGAGGCATTTGAAATTTGTAAATTTATAGGAGCCCTGGTGGCGCACTGGTTAAATGCTGGTACTGTACTGCACAACATTGTAAGTGATCCTAGAAGAGGGCTCCAGGATCCACTCAGCCTTCCATCCTTTCATAGGTTGGTAAAATGAATACCCAGCTTCTTGGGGCAATTGGCTTTCACATTGTAAACCACTGAGGGAGTGCTAGTTCAATGATAAGTGGTATAAAAATGTATTTGCTACTACTATTGCTATAGTTTTTTTGGTTTTTTAAAAGCTTCATTATGCTTTTATGGGGTTTTCAGGCTATGTGGCCATGTTTTAGAAGAGGGGTTTTTTTTTCTGACGTTTTGCCAGCATCTGTGGCTGGCATCTTCAGAGAATGCTGGCATGGAAATACGGTAAGTGGGTTATATATGCTGTGTGACCCGTGGTTGAGAGGAAGTGAATTATATGTTCATCTGTGGGTTGGTATGTTGTTGAATGGCAAGGCCCCAGGGTATCTGTTTAATTAGTGATCCATTGTCTCCTGGGAAAATCCCTAACCCTTGGTGGTTTTCATTTGCATTTGCTACTGCTAGGTCTTGATTTTAGTGTTTTTCAGGACTGGTAGCCAAAGTTTGTTTATATTAAGGGTTTCCTCTTTCCTGTTGAAGTTGTCCAGGTGTTTGTGGATTTCAGTGGCTTCCCTGTGCAGTCTGACCTGATAGTTGTTGGCATGGTACAGAATTTCAGTGTTTTCAAGTAGCATTTTATGCCCAGGATGATTTATAATGTGTTCTACTACTAATGATTTTTCTGGCTGACCCAGTCTGCAGTGTCTCTCGTGTTCCTTGATTACTGTTTGAACACTGTGTTTGGTGGTCTCTATGTAGACTTGTCTGCAGCTGCATGGTAAGCTGTAAATTCAAGTGGCCTGGAGAGGATCTCTCTTGTCCTTTGCTGAGTGCAGCATTTGCTGGATTTTATTGGTCAGTTTGTAGATCATTTGGAGGTTGTGTTATCTCACCAGTTTCCATACTTTGTCTGTGACTCTTGATGCATGGTAAAAATACATTTCCTTTGGGGGTGGTAGTTTGTCTTCACTCCTATGTTTTTTCTGGGTCTGGCAGCCCTTCTGATGTCTGAGCTGGAATAACCATTAGCCTGTAGAGCCCAGTCTAAGTGCTTCAATTCATCTTCGAGGAAGTGGGGTTCACAGACCCTTTTTGCCCAGTCTACCAGTGTTTTTATTGTGCTTCTTTTTTGTACTTTTTTATGTTTTCTGATTAATGGAACCAATTTTTACAAGTGCAAATCCATTTCAAGTAGCCCAACAACTGTTCGAGAACTTTAAATAATTTCAACTTCACCAATAAAAGGTATAGTAGAAATCTTACGTTTTCTCAAATTCACCTGTTTCATATTTTGCCCCAGTAATTTGTTTAGATACAGGTACAGCACTTGCAGCAGATTCCTATAATGTTTGTTGTTGTTGTTGTGCATTTTTTTTCATACTCATGGAGGCCCTAATGGAAACCAATGTTGGGTTTTCTTGGTGAGATTTATTCAGGGGCAGGTGCCATTGGCTTCACCTGAGGCTGAGAGTGTGTGACTTGCATAAAGTCACTCAGTAGGTTTCCATGGCCAAATGGAGATTTGAATTTAGGTCTCCCAGAGTCCTAGTCCCATGCACAAAACACTACACCATGCTGGCTCTTTCCTATAATGTTTACTCAGAAGTAAACCCACTATATTTAATAAAGCTTTAGTGATAACTAAAATATGTCAACAATGGGTTTCCATGAGTTTTGGGCAGCCCATGGGCAATTAACAACAACAAAGCTGCTAAACACACAAGGATTGTTAAAGACATACAATTCCGAATTCTTAGATATATTCAGCAATACAAATTAAGGTGCTAACCTATTGTAGTGTAGTTCACAATTCCAGTGCCTCAATTTTCCAGAGAATAATGAAAATTATAAAAGCGAGTTCCTTTATTTTCTCTCTTTGTGTGGCCAGTTAGACTGAAACAGCCATTGCTTTTCCTTGCAGTGGGTTCACTCTCAAGCTCTGTGTCATCAATAATGACTGATTTATGTCTGATCTTGCTGCAGGTATCACTTTACATAATATTCAGTGAAAACCTTTATATCTCTTCCCATGTGTCACTGTTGGAGGTGCTCTTGACATTAGAACATGCGGTGGTAATGTCAGCATTAATCTGTTCACTACTGTGCCACTGGCTATACTTCTAACTACAATGGGTGAAGTCAGCTGAAAAACTTCAATTATTTTGAATGAAGCTAGGATTTCCCCCTAAGAACTGACATTCCTCTTCCAGTGAGATTTTATCTCTATAATGTAGTAGTGTCTAGGAACTCTTAACACCTAGTCATTTTAACAGAATAATCTATACAATTACAATAATTTTCTCTTGGTTCATTTCCACATTGCTATCCAGACAGAGTTGTAACTGGTGGCTTCTGTATCAGGAGAGTGGCAAATTCACCCCATGTTTTAGAGTGCAATATAATGGAGCTACCCAAGACTCTAAACTCTGTGTTCTTGTCCAATCCCATCACATATAGAGTGGGAATGGATCTTCAGTGTAAAAATAATGCAGCTTGACACCACTTTAACTGCCAGGGCTCCATCCAGGAGAATCCTGGGTTTTGTAGTTTGGGAGGCACCAGAACTCTTTTGCAGAGAAGGCTAAAGGCCTTGTAAAACTACAGATCCCAGGATTCCATAGGATGGAGCTAGCACACCTAAAATGATGCAAAACTGCATTATTTCAACACTTGAATCTGTTGTGCCACCGACATGGAAGGTAGCAGCTAAAACCATCCACACTTCCATATGCGAGGAATCCCTATGTTTTCTTAGGTAGCACTAAGATAGCTGGCTTTTGTAACATTGAAGCCAAAAGGATTTATGACCAAAATAGAGCTGTTCTACAAATTAAAGTCTGGCACGTTTTTCATCATACAGATAATTACTGAAAGATTTAATTAATTACAAATTTAAACCATTACTCATAATTAAACTTCAATAGCCAAATAATCCTTTAATTTTGTTTTGTGATTCAGATTGCCTTTTAGAGTTATGCATACAAAATCAAATGCCAAAAATCAAATGCTGTATTGTACGGGTCACATCCGGACGAAGGCATAAATCCCGTGTTGCTGAGCCTCCCTCCTGCACAATATTCAGATGAGATGGCACTATACTATTAGCAGAAAATAGCAAAGACTTGGAATGATTATTGAAAAAAGTCAAGGCCAAAAGTACAAAGGCAGTTTTACAGTTGAACATTAAGAAAACACAAATAATGACCACAGATGATTTTCATAATTTTCAAGTAGATAATTAAGACATTCAAATTGTTATAGAGTTTACATATTTGGACCCAATCATTAATCAGAATAGAGACCACAATCAAGAAATCAAATGAAAACAAGGATTTGGGCAGCTGTGAAGAAACTAGACAAGATCTGGAAGTGTAAAAGATATATCACTTAATACTAAATTTAGCATGGTCTGTGCCATTGTATTTCCCCTTTCTATTTATGGGTGTGAACACTGGAGAACGGAGACAGCTGACAGAAAGAAAATTAATTATTTCAAGATGTGGTGCTGGAAAAGAGTTCTGAGAATATCATGGACTACTAAAATATAAATAAATGGGTCCTAGAAAAAAATCAAACTAAATTCTCCCTAGAAGTTGACATGACTAAACTGAGGCTATTGTACTTCGGCATAACGTAAGAAGAAGATGGTCCTCACTAGAAAAAATGATAATGCTTGATAAGGTAGAAAAAATACTTGGTAAGGCAGCAGAAAAAAGGAAAACCACATTCCAGATGGATAGACTCAATCAAGAAAGCCATGGGTCTGATTCTGAAACACCCGAGTAATTGTTGAGGATAGGGTGACTTGGACAACAAACAGCTTAATTTATATACCGCTTCATACCGCCTAAGCAGTGTCTCAGTGGTTTACAACTATAAGCTACTTGGAGGTCTCTCATTCATAGGGCTGCCATCAGTGAAAGTCGGATTGAAGACAGCTAACCAAAAAAAAAAAGTCCCTTGTGGCTATTTCCCACTTAAATTTAAACCTGTGTGCAATTCACCTTCGCTCTGTGTTGGTAAATCGATTCTAAAAGGTCCGTTGTTCCCACTGTGAAAGCGGATCTTTTCATTACCCCCTGTAATCTACTTTTTAGCACAATTGTTATCCCCACTAGTCTGCACCTCTTCAAAATGCATGTCAATCATGTGTGTGTCATCAGTGACGTAAGCAGCAGCGCAGACAACCCAGTTTCGGAACTATATATATATAATAGATAGAAGATGCAATTCAGTGGTTTTGCAACTACTTGCAATCAAAGGAAGGCAAGTAGTTGCAAAACCAATGAATCGAATTTTCTATTAATTCATTTTTTTAAAAAAAGACACCTGCCATCCCTGGATCGGGTGATCCAGGGATGGCAGAGGTCTGAATGGGACTTGTTGGGGTCTTTCTCCCCCCCCCCCCGATCCAGGAATGACCGGGGGGGAAGACCCCCCCACAAGTCCCCTCCAGACCCCTGCAATGTATGGATCACCTGATGGCAGGGGTCTTTTTTTAAAAAAAAAAAAAATCATAGAAAATTTGATTCATTGGTTTTGCAACTACAGTACTTGCCTTTACAAGTAGTTGCGACATCAATGAATCAAATTTTCTGTTAATTTTATCTTTTAAAAATGCACCCATCGGTCACACCACAACATAAAGGCAGCACTGAGGGAAGGGGGAATGGGGGATCTACCAAAAACTGAGGAGGGATAGTAAACACCCCTCTGCCATTAGTCCTTCCTCTCCAGAATGATGCAATTCAGATCCATCATTCCCACTAGTCAGAATCGATGCTTTCAACAAAACAACAACAACAAAACACCAAAGAACTATTGTCAGGAAAAAGCGGGGGAGGGGGGGTTGCATTTGCCTTGCTTCATCACGATTGCAATCAATCACACCAGGATCATAACCAGTTTCAAATGGGAACGACGGTCATATAAACTGATCTGCAATTCACTTTAGTTCATAGTGGGAGAGTGTATTGAAAAGGCCGATCTATCAGCCAATCGCGAAGCAGCAGGATGTGACCAGCCAATGGGAAGCCAGGTGGGCAGGGCTATAAAAGGGCCTTGCAGAGAGTGAAAGGAAGGAAAGAGTTACATCGAAGGGAGGGTGTGCTCTTAGAGTTCCTGAGGGAACATTTTAGTTGTGTTTATTGACCACAAAAGAGTCTTGAGAGTCCAAAGAGGGACTGTGTAGGCTTGGGGAGTCTAGTAGGGAGAGGCTCAGAGCAAGCCGGTTGTTGGAAAAGGGATTTTGGTTCATGTACCTGAGATAAGATTGCCTGTGTGGCTGTATTAATATTTTGGAATAACATCTTGTAACTAAATAATAAGACGAATATAACAACTTTGAAACTCATTTATAATTTTTTTTTATATTTTACAAATAAACTTTTGTTAGTCTTTTGAAATACAACTCAGCCTCCATTTGAATATCAAACCGCGCTACCTAATATTAGAGACACAGAGGTGCTGTGCTATTTTTAAGAACAGCGTTAGGGTGAAGGTTGGCAGGAGTCCTTCACAGAATTTCAGTGGCAGCGGTGGGATTAAAATTCTCATAGGGCTGCCACAGTGGAAAATAGGTAGTGGATGAACCGTGTGTGTCTGAGAGAGGGTTCACCACAGAGAGCCCTCAGCCTACACTGACTTTCCATTTGGTCCCCTTTTCAAGCATATTTTTCCACCGGCTCTACGGGCAGTAAGGCTCAGGTTTGAATGTAGGCTCATTTGCATGTCCTTTGTCTCTGTGCTATAGCCCTTCCAACTGTTCATGTTATGCTTTATCAATAAAAAGCACACAAAAGAATAAATATAATAGGATTGTGATTGGTTCAGCCAGTAAATATCAGACCAGTAGGTGTTCGTTGTGAACAAATTGCAAATAGAGAAGTGGAAATGGAAGACTTTTATGATTCAGACTCCAGAAATATCAAATCAGGAGTCTGTTTACCACTTGGCTAGGCAACTGGCAACCCTTAAACCAATGTCATGTAGCATTCAGCAGCATCCTCTGGCCTTTTGTTTTTGGATACTTGCTCTTACCATGTAGAATGCCCCCTTCTGGGAATCACTTCCTTGTCTGCTCTCTTTATGAGGTTATTCAGACGGTGAAAATAATCCTGGTAGAATGTGGGTTGAATCTTTGTTGTTCAAATGCATTTCAAATGCACCCAAATAAATTTTTGTGGGGAGGTGCCAAAAAACCCACTTAAGATGGGATTATCGATCTTGAGTTTTTTTCCAAGTTTTCCTAAAAGATTCACGTTGTCGGCTGTGTGAATAGCTGATGCAAATAGACCCGGGATAAACCGGAATAAAACTTTGTATACCTTGAATGTGTTTCAGACACATCATCTACTCCACATCATCAACTCCATCTTTATTCAGTGATGACATGTGAGGCCACCCAACTCGCAAAGATGCACAGAGATGCAGTTCCGATTTAAAAACCGAGTGTGAACAACAAACCCAGAATGCGTGAGCAAGATTATTCACATAGCTGTGCTTTAAAAAAGTCTGAATAACCTCTAAGTTTATAGCAGATGGACAGATGGATAAGAAACAGGATAGTATATATAGAGAAACATCTCTCAGTTTTGCCACTGTGTAAACTTCACTGACCATTGGCTCTGGTTCCACACATTATCAACTGCAGTCTCTTTCCAACTCACACTCCCTTTTCTCCATGGATCTCTGACCTTTCCTTGGGAAACTTCCCCCATCCCTAGTTTACAAAATCATTGGCCTTGACAAAAAACAATTCTACCCTCTCATTTGCTTACATATTCTAAGGGTTATTCAGGTTGAAAAAAAGGAAAAGATTAGAAGCTCCTGACTCATCTCTCTTTCATCCTGTGTTGACAGATGACATAAACAAAGGAAGAACTGTTATCTCCTGTTGGGAGAGTTTATATGTCCATAGACCTATGAGAACCTGGGAAGGTGTGGCTAAGGGGCTTTGGAATTTTTCTTGTTCACTTAATCAGCAATTGGTTATCTCAGGGTAACCCTGAGAGAGCAAGTTCCTTTGTGTTCAAGGCAGGAGAGTTTGGATAAATCTACCTGAAACACCATCCTAACAGAATTATCCCTTTCTTTTTTGTCTGAGTGATCAAGATGGTCTCAATTGCCTCCCATTTTACTGTGCTGTCTGTCTGTCTTACACGTCTGAGACTTTTTGACAAAAATTGTTTCAAATCCAGAAGCCTGAACCCAAAGGTTCCTGTAGCTATAACTGAGGCTGCTGCCACGCTGCAGAACTATTGCAGGTTGACACTGCTTTAACTGTCATGGTTCCATCCTGTGGAATTATGTGATTTGTAGTTTGTTGTGGCACCAGAGTGCTTTGGCAAGGAAGGCTAAATATCTCACAAAACTACAAATCCCTACAAATACGGTTTGATATTCTATAGCATTGAGCCATGGCAGTTAAAGTGCTGTCAAATTGTATTAATTCTGCAGTGTGGCAGCAGCCTCAGTAATGAAGAATTTTTTACTGCTATCTATATAACAGAGAGCCAGCATGGTATAATGGTTCCACTCAGCCATGGAAACACATTGTGTAACCTTGGGAAAGTCACATTCTCTCAGTCTTGGAGGAAAGCTCTCAACAAATCTTGCCAGGAAACCCCTGTGATAGGTGTGCCTTAGGGTTGCCATAAGCCAGAAATAACATGAAGGCATACAACAACAACAACAATTTAAATAATAGGCTGCTATCAGTTTGCAAGACATCAGTTGGTTTAAAGGAAAGCTTGGAACTTGGATATTTTTAGCCATACATTATTTCTAAAGGTATTCTGCCTGTTACAGCTCTTGATGGAACCAAAGAGAAAAAAAATGAAAATAAAACTAAAATCTTCTGCTGTCTTCGGTAGCTTTCTCCTGGGAGGAGTCAAATCCACAGCTGTTCCTTCACTTAGATTTTTGCCTTCTTCTGCCTCTTAGGCTGATTTATTCAGATAATTTGTCTGAGCCAAATGGCTTTCTGAGCTTTCTTTAATGGGAGTTATGTCTGCTTTCGGATTCTCAAATTTCCCTTGCGAAGATTGAAAGTTTTTAGAGATCTGTTCAAGTTATCAACGGCCATAGCCTGTGCTAGGAATGACAGCAGCAAAAGGCAGCTTCAGCTCTGGGAATTTAGCAATCCACCCCCTCCCTCCTCCCACAGCAACATCTTTGTTCCTGGCCATTTATTTTCACTAGATTGTACCATGGTTTCTGGTTACAAAATGTAGCTGCTCTTTTAGTTACATTCTCTTGTGGAGACTATTTCAGTTAGAAACTGGCCATTCAGATGGACTCCTGTTCTGCATCAGCCGCATAGCCGCACCAGAAAGAAATAAGAGGCTGTGGTCACCCTAAATGGATGTAGGTGATGGCAAACTATTATCATCTTTAGTCTATAGGACCAAAAGTTGCCCCATAGGTGTTTGAAGATAGAGAGAGCAGAGCTAATAGTTTTGGATCAGAACAATGGAGCTTTCATTAGATACAGCTGCTGCTTTGGGCATGTTTGCACAGAGGCTTCCCACGCCCCTTGGTTCAGCTTCTTAGTATACAACTGGAAAAGTGAGAACTAGTAGCACCAGAGGCAGTTACATATTTGGAAGGCAAGAAATTCAAACTAGATCTAATCTATCCTTACTATACAGTGTCATTCCTCTGCCTAACGGACTACTTCTACTCCAAATGCTGATGGGCTGAAAGTCCCATCAGACCTAGCCTACATAATCAAATGGAATGGGAATACACAAAAAACAGTGGCAGAACATTTCAATCTCCCTGGCATTCCATCTCAGACCTCAGAACAGCGGTCCTTGAACAAAAGAACTACAAAGGAAGATTGGAAAGAGAAAAAACAGAATTGGAATTTATCCACAGACTACAGTCCATCAATAATGTGTTGAACTGAGGCCCTATTCACGTTACGAAAATACCCAGGGTGAACCTAGGTTATTTTCTTGGTGTTCACACTTGCTCCAAATGCACTCGGTGCATTTTGGGGGGGGGGGGCTACCCAAAAACCCACTTAATCCAGGATATTCAATACTGGGGGCTTCCCCCCCTGCGTTTTCTTGAAATATCCACATTGATCCACATCTTCAGTAGTGGCTGAATATGCTACAAAATCAGTTTGGTTCACCTGACCAAAGTCTTCTTTTGGCCCCTTTGGCCCCTCTGAGCCTTTTCAAGGGGGTGAGGAGGAGGAGGAGTACTGGGAAGGATTTCCAAGGCTCTCAACTACTCTCTGGTCAGGATGGGCTGGAAGATACTAGTATACATGCCCAGACATGTGTGAATAACACACAGGGTTAAAATGTCTTTGAGAGATTCGCAAACCCAATACATAATGGGGACAACAATCCGGTATTGCATTAGCATGGCAATCTGGATTTTCTTGGGACAAAAAAGTGAGTGTGAATGTGCCGAAAGATAATTGTTTCCTGGCACAGTACACTCATTTCAACACTATCTAACCCCATCCTCATGAAGGGGCTCTTGACCTGTTCATCACCTCTCTCTCTGTTTCCCACACTCATCCATTCTCTTCACTTTAGGACTACAGCTTCCACTGCCTTTGTCCACCAACTATTGTAGTTAAAACTGCACTTGTCACTTCATTTCCATACACAAAGGATTTTGATTTTGAATTGACATTCTCACACACTAATGACATATATAGGTGTGTCCGTGGTTTTCCACTCCACCAAACACTTCTAGGAAGTAGACTTAAGTCTCTGAAGGCTCACGCTCCCAACTTCTTTGTTTCAGTTAGTCTCATACGTGCTACAAGATTTCTTTACATACTGATATTACAGATTAACACAGCTAAATCTTTGAATTCTTGCATAACCAAAGTAAGGCATGCTGGGAATTGCTGAAGGACCACATGCTGGGAATTGCTGAAGGACCAATGTCTTAAGGACCACATGATTCCCACCACTTTTCTAGGGGATATCAGAAGTGAAGTGACCTAAAACCTGTCTTAAAACCTTCAGAAACCCTTCAGCTGGGGCACTGCCATGGCTTAACAATTAGGTATTTGGGATCATGTTTGATCATTCCCAGTAATAAATGTGAGTTACAAGACTGTAATGTATGGTTTCGTAAACATTGACCAGAATAGGCAAACCTATCATGAGATTTTCTTGGCAATATTTGTTGAGAGGAGGTCCTCTGAAGCTGAGAGAGTGTGACTTGCCAAAGGTCACCCAGTGGGTTTCCACGGCCAGGCTGGGATTCGAACCCTGGTAACTGCATGGAATTTCATGTGTAGGAAGTATTCGAAAGAAAAATCACTTAGTCAATCAAGAAAAACGTGCATTTCTATAACTAATGGTACCAGTAGCTTAATAGCTGATTTAGTTGCCTCAAATCAGGCAGCCAAGTAGCTAGTTCCATACAGTTAGTGACACAGATCAAAGACTACCTTAGACATTGCATTTTTCTGTGTGTGTGTCGTGTGCCTTCAAGTCATTTCTGACTTATGGCAACCCTAAGGCAACCCTATCATGGAGCCTTCTTGGCAAGATTTGTTCAGAAGAGGTTTGCCATTGCCTTTCCCTGAGGCTGAGAGAGTGTGACATGCTCAAAGTCTTGGTGAGTGGGTAGGAACTGGGTACCATGGCCAAGCTGGGAATTGAACATTGGTCTCCAGAGTCATATTCAACACTCAAACCACTACGCCACAATGGCTCTCTACACAGGTATAATTTAAATTGTTATGGGTAGCCTTAGTTAAACGTAGCTGATTAGTATAGGAAGTTCACAAATTGGAGAGGCCAAGTGCTAAATGTCAGTGATGCTAGTATCTTTCCACCACTTTGTGAAGTCACAAAGCAGAAGGTGAGTACCCAGTTCCTACCCACTCACCAAGACATAGAATGCTATCATAAGTCACTGCTTGGTTTGGTGGAACCTCAGGGCAGGTGGAGGATTAAGTCTGGCAACCGGAGCTATCCAATGAATTTTTTTATAAGATTACCACATTGTGTTCTCAGAATGGTACAAAACAGGAGCGGATGGGACTGGAAGTGGCCGTTCCCGTTTTGTACCATTCTGACAACATTCTGAAAACATTCTGAGAATGCAATGCAGTAAACTTATAAGTGTAGGAATCAACTCTTACTGATCAGTAATGCTTCCTTCCATCTTCAGTTAGATCAGTATCCACACAGCTGTTTCATGGATAAAGGGGGAGACAAGGCAGCTATTGAAAACCAAAGGAAAGTAGATGAGGAGGATCTACTGGCATGAAGTACCATCAATTTATCCATGACATTGCTTTGTTGCTTCTCATTCCACTGCTAATTTCTCTCTGATCAAAAAATTAACAACAGCAAGGTCCACTGCCCTACCACAGAACTGGAAAGGAGGGAGTGAAGAGACTGGAGAGTCCTAGCAACACCATCAGGCATGGCCTCAAGTGGAGGAGCCCTCTCTCCATGCTACACCATCTTGCCCAGGAGGGAGTGAAAGGACAGGCCAAACTCCATAGGGACTGTCCTGGATTAAGAAGCAGAGCCCTTCCTCCATGCCATCTGCCTTGGTCCGGGCGTCGGAGGTAGAGAAGAACTTTTGAACCTGATCCCCTTCCCCACCACCATTCCCTTCTCCTTTTGTGTCGAGTCTTCTTAGATTGTAAGCCTGAGGGCAGGGAACCGTCTAGTTGAAATAATGATTGTAAGCCGCTCTGATAGCTTTTAGAGAGCTGAAGAGCGGGGTATAAATAAATAAATAAAAACAATTTTTTTAAAGGAGGGCTAGATAATTGTGGACAGTCAGCTCTACCATACTGCCATCTGCCCATAGCTAGTGATGAATAATTATAAGGGCTGGCCTCACACCTGGAGGCCACAGCTGCTAATCCCTGGTCAACACTACTCAGTCTTTCCAAATACATGTTGCTGGGAAATAAACACTAATATGATTTTCATATCTGTGGAATTCTGTTGTACTTGGCTTTTTCCAAAGTAATGTTCATGTGTGCAGTGATCTAACCCTTGTGTTGAGTTCTGTCTCATTCATGGATATTTATTTCCTCATAGGTAAATGACTAGTTAGCATTAAAATGCATTTTTAAACGCATGGAGGAATAAATTAAATAATTGTATTAGGGAGTTTAGGTTTTCCCTTAATTGTATTTTGTTGTGCTCTCCTTCTCTCGTTTGTTTTGTTTACCTTCCTGTGGTTTTCATTCCTGATATGCACACTCTTGCTCAACCAGTTTTTCCTTTACATTTATTTTCAAAATTTCTGCATGTGAAAGACATAAGGTAAGTGTAAAAATATATATATAATGTGTTGCAGTCAAGTGACATATGCCAGGAACCTGGACGATATGTATCCCCCCTTCAGGAACTGGTGGACAATACTATAGAGAACAGGCTGTTGATAAATTCTGCATTTATGCTGGCCCACCACAGCACACTTCTGCAAGGCATTTGAAGAAGAAAGAATAACAAATAAAAACCTGCCAGCCAGCCACAGGAATGCCTGCCCCACTGAGAAAAATGAAGTTATTATAGGTAACAACTTATGTCCCCCCTACTCTTTACATTTTTTCCTTAAAGCCCATCAAGTACCAGGATCAGCCCCAGTTTATTAGGAGAGTCCAGTCTCCATACTAAAAATAAAAAGAAAGATGTTGGGGAGAAGTGGATATATGATATTGCAGCTCAGAAAGTGGCAGTTAATTCAAGCAGCTAAAGAAAAGTAATTTAGATCTGCTGTTTAGCAAGTATACAGTGTATGAGATGCCTCAAATGCTTTCTTACATTTTTATGAGCCAGTTGCAAGTTAGCATTCGTTCCTTATTTATTTTGTTTAGTATTTTTAAAATGGATTGGGATATAGTGTTTTTTCATTCCAGAGTATAAAAATTCAGCAAGTAATGGACAATGAACTCGAATGGAAATACATTTACTGTGGATTAGAGCTTGCAAACATTACATTGGAAGACTATAGTTCTAATAATTATAATAGCAATGCAACATTGCCAAAAAAAGTTCTGCTGTGGATTAATTGTTGTTCCTGTTTTGGTTTGTTCCACACACAGGAACAGTTAAGCAAACCAACTATGGGCCAAAACACACTCCAGAAATTATCCAATTTGAAACCACTTTAACTGCCCTGGATCAGTGCTAGGCAATCCTGAGAGCTGCAGTTTGTTGTAGCACCAGAGCTCTCTGACAGAGATGGCTAAATGTCTCACAAAACTACAATTCCCAGAATTCCCTAGCATAAGCCAAGGCAGTTAAAGTGGTCTCAAACTGGATTATTTCTGCAATGTGTTTTGACCCATGGTTGTATTACGGTTATTTTCAAACATAATAATAATAATAATAATAATAATAATAATATTTATTTCTAAGGCCCCTCTGCACAGCAACCGGGGCAGCGTACAACAGATTTTAAAACAAGCAACAGTAAAAACATTCCTTAACCCATCTCTAACCCTCCCACCCCTTAAAACTAAATTAAACCAAAGCGGAATTAAAATACAATTAAGACAACAAGTACAAAACAAATAACAATGGGCAATTCAAACAGTAGCGTCAATAGGAGACGGTAGCAATCGTCACCGTAGAGACCGGGGGGGGTTACTGAGTCGGGAGATTATTCTGGGAAGGCCCACCGGAATAGATCCGTCTTAACTGCTTTTTTAAAGCTATCGAGAGTGGAAATAAGACGGATCTCGTCTGGCAGGCCAATCCATAGTCTGGGAGCAGTCGCAGAGAAGGCCCTCTGGAAGATCTACAACAGCTTAGTCTTCATGAGTCATAGCAGGTTCCTCCCAGAGAACCGGAGCAGTGCCTCCGATTCCCAGATCCCTCAGCCAGTCCAAGAGGATGGAATGATCTATTGTGTCAGACGCCACTGAGAGATTCAAGAGCACCAGCAGGGTCACACTACCCCTGTCGATGCCCAAGTGGAGGTCGTCAACCAGAGCGACCATGGCAGTCTCAACTCCGTATCCCATCCTGAAGCCAGTTTGAAATGGATCGAGATAATCGTTCTCATCCAAGGCAGCTTGGAAATGGGAAGCAACTGCCCTCTCGATCACCTTGCTTTAAAAAGGTAGCAAGGAGACTGGTCTGTAGTTGTTTCTATCCATGGGGTCCAGGGAAGGTTTTTCAGGAGGGGCTTAACTGCCGTCTTCTTCAAGCAAGATGGTACAATATCTTCCCTGAAGGACACGTTGATTGTATCCCATAGGAATACTCTCAATGCACCCCCCCCCCACCCGACGACCAGCCAGGATGGACAAGGATCAAGAGGGCAGGTTATCTTTCTCACACTTCCAAGGAGCTTGTCCACATCACCAGTACTCACAGATTGAAACTCATCCAGCAAAATGGCATCAGCGGAGTTGCTGGACACCTCATCTATGGATTCTGTCAAAACATTGGCGTCCAATTCGGCTCTTATCCGAGAGAGAAGTAGATATTAAACGCATCACAGCAGGCCGTAGTTGGGTTAAGTAGGGGGTTTGGCACAGGAGGAACCTTCGTCAACTCCCCCACCACCCAAAACAGCTCTGCTGGGCAAGACTGCAGACGCAATACGTGCAGTACAGAAGGATCTCTGTGCTGCGTGTAAAGCCTCCCGATAGGAATCAAGATACTTCCTATCGCAAGTTCTGTCGGATAGCCAAGTTTTCCGCCATTTGCGCTCTAGTCATTGTCCAACCCACTTCATCCTCCTAAACTCTTCTGTATAGCAGGGCTTACAATTAGAAGTGGGCTGGAAAGGACGCTCGGCAGTGATTGTGTCGATCGCCTTGGAAAGATTGGTGTTCCAGGTATTCACTAAGGCTTTGACTGAATCACCGGCGTTGCCAACCATTAAACCCTCTAAGGCTTTCTGGAAACCAATTGGTTCCATGAGCCTTTGAGGGCAGACCATTCTAATAGGTCTGCCACCCCCGGGGGTGGGGGCAGACGGCGGCTCTAAGTTCCATCTTGACCAGGAAATGATCCGTCCATGACAAGGCGGAGGTTTTTGTTACCTCCACCCACGGATATTCCTGTTCCGTACTAAAAACCCCACAGAGTGTATGACCAGCACAATGAGAAGGCCCGCGAACCAGTTGGGATAGGTTCATGCCTGTCATGGATTCCATGAACTCCCGAGCTGCGCTAGGTAGGTTAGATAAGCCGGTCTCGAGTGGGATGTTGAAGTTGCCCAAAACCAAAAGTCTGGGTGACTCCAACAACAACATAGAGATCAGCTGAGTCAGCTTGGTTAGGGAGTCTGCTAAGCAACGGGGTGGCCGGTATACCAGCAGAATCCCCAAGCTATCCCTGGTTTTTAGGCTGAGGTATATACACACTCAATGTAGGTTGTTTTCCGGACAGGTTTCCTGGTCAGAGTTAAGTTGTTTCTGTGAACCAATGCCACGCCCCACCTAGGATTCTAACTTAATACTGAGCCAGGATCATGTTAGTCAGTGATAAATCCTGGTTTGTACATAACACTAGAGTCCTCTTCGGGCATTTGGAAAAGTACATGAAGGTTGAAAGCAAGTACAGGTCTGTGCTCTGTGAATCTAAGTCCACACCCATTTCTCTGCCTTCAAGAAATGGAGCACAAGGAGGTCTAAATGGAGGGTCTTGTAGTGAATACACCAGCCTATTACCAGCCAATGGGAAGCCGGCTGGGCAGGGTTATAAAAATGCCATGCAGAGAGAGAAACAGGATGGAGCTGGAGTTGGGGTTGAGTTGGGGAAAAGAGCTATGCCGAAGGGAGGGTGTGCCCTTGGAGTTCCTAAGGGAACAGTTTAGTTGTGTTTTATGGACCACGAAAGGGTCTTAAAAGTCCATAGAGGGACAGTGTAGGCTTGGGGAGTCTAGTAGGGAGAGGCTCAGAGCAAACCGGTTGCTGAAAGGGGGATTTTGGTCCTTGTACCTGAGATAGTATTGCCTGTGTGGCTGAGTTGTTGTTAAGATCTTATGGAACATCATGTAACTAAATAATGACAATTTTGTGACTTATAGATCATTTTGTTATTTTTCAATAAACTTTTGTTAGTCTTTAAACAACTACTTGGCCTCTGACAGTCAAACGACGGTACTAAATATTAGAGACATAGAGGTAGGGCCATAATAGGAAAGAGATTGTAGTTGTTCGCCACATAATTTGGCGGCAGTGGTGGGATTAAAATTCCGTAGGGCTGCCACAGCTGAGATTAGGTTGTGGGTGGACGGTGTGAGAGTTTACCACATAAATTGGTGGCAGCAGTGGGATGAAAAGGCCCAGGGTGCTGTCATCAAAGAAATTTAGTGGTGTAAAATAAAGTGTCCACCACAGGTCTTACTGACATTCTATACTCGCATTCCATCGAATGTGAATAAAAAACATACCACCATGGATCCTGTTTTTAAACAAGACATTCTATACACATTAATCTCAAAATGTGTAAAAAACTTTAGACTGGTCAGGTCCGAGAATGAAGATGGGCTGCATGGAGGTGACTGAGGGAGGGCCAACACAAACCCTTACATGTGCTTCCAAATATACAAAAAAGATGTACTCTAATCACTTTTGGGTTTTTTAACCAGCTTGTTCTTCACTTTATGGTGAGGAAATGGCAGGATATGCATATGCCATATATAGTCAAATCTATGCTAAAATATTTATCACAAATAAATAAATAAGGAGGTCAACTACAATGAATTTGCCAATTCCATCAGATTAAATGTTGATAATCAGAATGTGTTTTAACACATTGTTAGCAGGCTGGCACCTACCTAGGTGTGCATAATGTCCCTTCCAAGATGCCCATGTTGTGTGTGTTTTGTTGTTGATAAGCTTTGGAGCCTGCATGATCAAGACAAATGTCATTGGTCTATTCAGTCTTCAAGGTAGATAGAATCATCATCAGGACTTAACTAAGCTCCTGATAAACCTTTTTCTGTTTTAAAAAAAAATCCCACAAAGCAATTATTATTGGATAGCTTTTCAGTGAATACATGGCTGAATGCATAATGTATTTTCAGGGATTTTTGAAATTGTAGTCCAAAAAGGTAACTTTTCCGAGGTCTGAAATAACTGGCTTTTGTGCTTTTCCCTTTTTGCAAAAAAAAAAAAAAAAAAAAAAAAATCTGGATTTCTTTCTCTCTTCCCTGTTTATTTCTTCTGTTTCCTTCATGCCCCTTCTTTCTGTGAAGCCCCAGTCCCTAGACCATCTGCCCAGGATAGTTTGCACAGGTATGGCTATGATGAACTGTATACTTTTTTGTTAATTTGTTTTTGGCAAGTGATTCCCCACATTGTGAATGAAGCTTGGTTTAAAGAACATGTGTTTCCACTGTTCAGTACTGGCATCCTTTGAGGCATTTACATCGTCATAAACTGACATGATTACATAGAGGTGAATTGTGACATTGCACAATACTCATATTCTTATGAGGGGAGCAGAAACTAGCTATGTTTCTAGGTCCATTGTGTAAATGTAAACAACATTATGGCCACTGCACCATGGATCTGATTTTGCAGTGGGGATCACAGCACTATGGGATCTGTTGTGCAATGGGCACCAGAATGCTATGGGATATGTTGTGCAAATGGGGATACCCATTGTGCAACAGGATATCACATAAGATGCCCCAATATACAGTGTCACAATTCATTTATGAATTGTTGGGTTCACCAACCAGAAGAGTTCACAATTCACTAATGAATTTCAGCAAGGAGAAATGCAAACTACTACACTTAGGAAGGAAAAAAAATGAAAGGCTCAGATACAGATGGGTAACATCTGGTTTGACAACAATACATGAAAAAGGGATCCGGGAGTCTTAGTAGACCACAAACTGAACATGAGTCAGCAGTGTGATGCAGCAGCTAAAAAAGGCAATATGATCCCAGGCTACATTATTAGGACTGCACTGTCTAGATCGATGGAAGTAATAGTGCCACTCTATTCTGCTTTGGTCAGACTTCACATGGAATACTGTATCCTGGGCACCACAATTTAAGGAGGATATTGACAAACTGGAACATGTCCAGAGGAGGGCAACTAGAATGATGAAAGTCTGGAAACCATGCACTATGAGGAGTGGGTTAGGGAGCTGTGTATGTTTAGCCTGGGGAAGAGCAGGTGAAGAGGTGACATGATAGCCATCTTTAAATATTTGAAAGGTGTCATATTGAAGATGCAAATTTATAAATCATACCCTTTGATGCAGGATCTCGGCTTTTGTCTTTTACAATCTCATTCATTCCCTAGGGGAACCATATGAAGAGTTTTGGTGTAGAGTTACCTGCATTTCATAAGCAGTTTCACTTCTTTCCACCATTGTAGTCCAAATAGACTTAAAGAAGGTCCTCATATTGACAACTTGCATTGATGACCAATTTTCCCAATAAATATACCCTGTCGTCTCTCCATCCTGGTTGTTACTGCAATTATTCATCACAAGACTTCACTCTCTCTCTCTGATCCTGCATGTTCCTTATGGTGAGATGAAGGTGAAAGTTTTTTTCAGAGAAAGAAAGGAGTAGTTACTAGTCAAGCAATAGGGAAGCAGGGGTAAACATTGGGAGTAAACACAGCTGAGTGCCAAGATACAGAAAGCATTACTGTAGCATTGGAAGCTCTGCTGTGATATTTGCTATTTGTTGCTATTCTTAGATATGTTTTAACTTGTGTGTTCAGTAGAAGATCCTCTTGCAAATTCTATATAAATGTATTTTTATGGGACCAATGTGTCTGGACATCCAGGTTCACTTTATGTATATATTCCCAGAGCATGTGCAAATTTATACTGATGTCTGGAGAGCACAGCCAATAACAATACTGCTTGGGCAGTTTTTCAATAACGTGTGATAGATTATGCTGTTTTTCTCTGCTTCATGATCTCAGATTCCACAATAGGAGTTGCACCTACAGACTGTAGGGAATCAAGCAGTAATAAAATTGCAAAGCCACAGCTTACTGCTACCCACTTAAGTATAATTCCTTACATAACTGTGCTCATTCCTGCAGTATTTGCACTATTCTAAATACATCAACGTGCTCCACAGTGTGTCTGCTGTGTCTATGTAACAATACTGAGTTTATCATATGCATATAATTAAATGGTATCACAATTTTTATAACAATATTCTTGGTAAATGGGTATGTAAATATTTCTATTATCACTCCAAAATGGGAAACTTTCTGCAAGAACAGGATACAGATCCACACACACATACACTCACACAGAGGGATGTCTAATATTTACTGATCTAGGTGAGAACTTGAATACCTTTTACTCAAGCTATTCCTGTTCTTATATATTCTGTTCACTGGCAGGTTCCAACGTATAGAATTGTTTAATTAAATGGAAGAAGATGGCCTGACTTACTCCTATAGCAAGAACCCAAAACAAAAGGTAGTATATTCAATGGAAAGGCAAGAGATAAAGGGCTTTCAAATGTACCAGATATCATAAACCTAGGCATGACAAAACCTCTCTAGATTGTTCCCGCAGTTCCAACCCTTCATCTCCTGTCATTCAGCTTACTCTTTTATCCTTAGCACCCCTCCCTGGAGCTGATACTTAGGGCTCAAGGTGACCACTATACTAGACAAGTGGCTGTGTTGATCAATGGGTTCAGTGTAGTAATGCGTGGCCAGTCACGTCTTTCTTCCTTTTCCATTCTTAAATGTAAGCAGTCAGACACAGCAATAGAAAATAAAGCAAGTAAAGGTTTATTAATTAACACATTAAGTTAAACATGAACTTCCTAAACTCTTCCCACATTCGCTGCTTCAAAAAAACCTATTCAGATCTTCCTTCTGGATGCTGCCACACGACAGAATTAATGTAAGTTTCATGCTGTTTCAACTGTCATGGTTCCATCCTATGGAATACTGGGATTTGTAGTTTGTTGTGGCAACAGACCTCTCTGACGGAAGCAGCTAAATATTTCACAAAACTACAAATGCCAGAATTCCATAGCACTGAGCATGGAATTTAATGCCAAGTCATACTGCATTAGTTCTGCAATGTAGATGCAGCTTCGCTCTCTGACTAGACTAACTCATTCACAATTAGTCTCTAGATTACAGCCTTCCCACTCCTTAGGCCTTCACAGCATCTCCAGTTCTGTAATTTGCTGGTTCTTCCTGGGCTTGCCCAGCTTCTCACGTCACTCTACTCAGAAGTAAGCCCTATTTCAGATTGTTTTAGGAGGCTGCATCCAGAGATGATTAAAGCCCAATGTTTAAAGTCCATAGTTTATTTTTTCCATTTTAAAAGAACAAGCCAGATCATTCTGGAGTTACTCAGGATCTTTAGATAGCCTCAGAAAAAGATCTCATTTCTGAAACACATTTGGTTTTAATAAGCTCCAGCCCTTTGGGAAACTTTTTCTCCTTTGCCTTCCTACTGCTCATATAACATGATCTTCATTTTGCAGAAATTAGCAGATGAAACGCTTTATGGCATGGAGACAGACATTATTAATTGCTCATGTCTGCTGAACTTACTGCACTGAAAAGCAGAGGAGCATGGGCTGTTTGTTTGTTTCTGTTAACTAGATGTAGAAGCAGCTTGCTAAACAAATAACTTTTCTGGATTAGATGAGAAAAGTTTCTTTTGCCCAGATACATCAGGAACCCTTTTCTAGCTGCTGTATACATGAGCTTGCAGACCCCTGCTGCAGCTCCCTTTTCTTCTCTACTACCTGACCATTACTTCCCACTTGCACTCCATTATAGGCTCCCTGAAAGTATGAACCTGCCAGAACCCTAAGATCTTCAGGGGAAGGTTTTCGCTCAGTCCCGCCACCATCACAGACTCAATTGGTCTCAGTGGTTGCTCCCACCTTTTGGAAATCCCCAGGAGGATAGGCTGGTCCCCTCCCTGCTCTCCTTTCGCCATCAGGCAAAGATGTTTCTTTTTCAGCAGACTTTTAATATATAACTGCACCAAGGGAGACTTATTGGGGCATTTGTTTTGGTCTGCTTTTAATGGTGTTATAATTTTGGCCTAGCATTTTTTTGACTTATCATACTAATATGGTGTTTTAATTTTGTGTTTTCAGATTGCATTGTTTTATTGTTGTTGCTGTTTTAAAGCATCTTTTTTGAGCTGCCGTGGATCTAATTAGGCAGAAAGATTACATATAAATTAAACAAGCAAACAAATAAATAATAATTGGGATTCATGCACACTCCCAGCCCCAACCCTTCCCTACACCCTCAGGTCCCCATCCTGAGGCCCAGGTGATTCACTGTCTTTTATTCTTCTCGAGCCATCACCGTTGCTGCTTCTGTTTAATATAAAGGGCAAACAAGCAAAGGCTACTGCTACTGTTTCACTTTCTCAGAACCATCCACTTGCTGTCCTTGGGTTGTCTGGTCAGGAGCATCCCAGGCTCTTAGATTTCAGGGTCAAAACATGGAGCTAAGGATGGCTCTGGTGATGCCATAGGATTTGCCCCTGTTATGGCATTAACTATTAAGCATGATACTTTAAGGATGAACCATAATTGCTCTGAGGATGTCATTCAAATAAAATACACAAAGTTTAATAAGTGAAAATAAATTATCTGGCTGGAAATTATGGTTTACAAGATCTGCACTGAAAAAGACTTTTGCCATAGCATTGTTTTCAACACCTTCCCAAGAACTGCTTTTGACAACTCGTGAGAGTTGTACCCCCCCCCCCAAGCTCTGCTTTGAACAGAAAAGAAAAACACAAAACTTTTCCCAGCTCTCTTTTTAAAACCCCTGTAAGCACTGACGTTAACGTGTGGGAATTGTGATCCAACTAAATAAAGTTTTCAAAATAAAATGTGTATTTTTCCAAACCAGCTTTTAATGGGTTTCTTGATTTAAATGGTGCCCCTTACCAGCCTCTCTTACTTTTTTTTCTACTTCCCAACTCTGTTCTCTAAATAATAATTTTAATACTACTAATAATAATAATCACCAAGTATTTTGGGGACAGAGAGGTGATTATGCTGAAAGCTATGATAATCAGTAGGGCAGTCCTAATAATTGTACATGTCTATTGATAACCCTGTTGAGTTTAATTGGACTCTCAGTTTTAATATACTTCCAGTGCTTTCAGGAGATTATTGCATGGTTCTTCAACAGTGGGATAGAAGCAGGATTGACACTGTAATCCACTGATCTTATCGCACCACATCGTGGCCATGCAGTAGATACCTTATAATCAATATGTGCTTCTGCTGCTGCTTTTAATGAATGAGAAAATCCTGTGAATAGCTGTCAGTCCTGCAGTTACCCCATTATCGAAGTATGTGTGATAGATCATTCCAGAGTAATTCAGAGAGAAGGGGATTTAAACTGGTTTCACTGCACGCCTCCCCATTCTTAATGAATGCAAGACTTCTTTCTGCTGAGGAGGGAATCCCTCCTGGGCAGGAGAAAGGGGATTTAAAGGGCTTTCACTGCATGTACCTACCCACCATTCCCACTGAAAGCAAGACTTCTTAGTGCTGAGGAGGCAACCATTTCATCTGGGGCAGTAAAAACAGGATTTAAAGGGCTTTCACTGAACACACCCCACTGCCAAAGGCAAGACGACTTTACTGATTAAACGCAGGGAGCTGACGAATAAAGGGAGCAGTAATGCAATTGCATAGTAATGTGATAAGAACTGTTGCTGTTTCAGGTGTTTAAAAAGCTGCAATGGCATCAGGAGGGAAGCTTGTGTGATAACAGCCCTGGTGGCGCAGTGGTTAAATGCCTGTACTGCAGCCACTCACTCAAAACCAGAAGGTGGCGAGTTCAAGACTAGCAAAGGGCTGAAGCTCGACTCAGGCTTGCATCCTTCCGAGGTCGCTAAAATGAGTACCCAGATTGTTGGGGGCAAATAGCTTACAATTGTAAATGAAGCTGTTTGTTTAACAAATTGTAAGCCGCTCTGATAGTCTTGGCTGAAGAGCGGGGTATAAATAAAACATTATTATTATTATTATTATTATCATCTCCTCAGTGGTTTTGGGGTGGGGTGCAAGGAGATAGAGCTGGAGGGACAGAAATGGAGGGAAGAAGAAAGCAGATGATGAGTTAGAAGGAGAAAGAGGGTAGGAGCGATAGGAAGAAGTTGAGAAAAGGTAGAGCGGGAGAGAAAGAGACATACAAGAGAGAGAGAGAGACTAGGGAGGAAGGAAAAAGATAGTGCAACTAGGAGATGTTCAGGGAAAGAGAAGATAAGGAGAAGATGTTTAACTTGACATTTGGGGCAGTGGAAATAAGAACAAAGAATATAAGAGAGGAACTGGGTGTTTAGCCAGGATTTGGGATGAGAGGGAGAAGTCAGAGAATGAAGGATAAGGTGAAAGTGAGCATACACAAGAAGTGAAAGCAGAGACAAGAGAGAAAAAGAACAAACGAGAGAGAAAATGGAACCAAGGAGTTTATCACACAATAGGGATCCCATGAAAAAACTGGATTTAAAGTGAAAAAAACCCTGCAAAAGCAGATTTATTATCAAACAACTTCTGGGTTAACCCAGCATTAACACAGACAGAAAGTAGAAAAGACACACAAAAGCGCAATTGATTTTCAGATGCTATTAAGGAGCATTAACATGACATTAACTCGGCTAGACAGTAGACAAAATGTGATTCTTTTTACTTCTGGAAAATCCTGAAAGTAAAAAAGAATTGTGTCTGACTTGTCAACTTTCTAACCAGTTTAATATTGTGTTAACCCCAATGTGTCTGAAAATCAATCACACCTTTGTGTGTTTTCTTAGATTTTTTTTGGGGGGGGGGGTTAAATCCCTTCTTCGAGGTCTTTAAGCAGAGGCTGGATGGCCATGTGTCAGGGATGCTTTGATAGGGAGTTCCTGCATAGCAGGGGGGTTGGACTGGATGGCCCTTGTGGTCTCTTCCAACTCTATGATTCTATGAAATCCCATTTCTGCATGGGATGCCTCCTGTGTGATAAACTCTCAATAATTTTAAAAGAAATGAATCAAGCACTGAACTGAAGAAGAAAGACATCCACACCAAACAAGAAAGGAAATTGTATTGTGGCTTCAAACATTTGGGGTAGGGTGAGAACAGAACTGGGAAAGTTAACAATACGAAAAAGTGGCAAAGCAGTGGTAATGAATAGTGAAGCTCCTGCCAGCCTCCAACCTGCCCAGGTTCTGACCCTTGAGATGACCTACTTACTCTGCCTTATTGCAGAATTTTAGATTCATTTTTTCTATATATATAGTAACCTGACTTGAATCTCATCGTAGGAGAAAGGCAGGATATAAATTAAAGAGATAAACAAGCAAACAGGGTTAGCCTGAGGTAGAAGCATACAGGCAATCTGGAATTGAAAAGTAGGGAGAGTCAGCTTGGCATAGTGGTCTGAGCTTTGCACTGGAGACCAGGGTTCAAATCTTGCTTCAGCAATATAAATCCACTGGGTGACTTTGGGCAAGTCCCACACTCTCAGACAGGATGGCAATGGTAAATCCCCTGTGAAGAAATTTGCCAAGTAAACTACATGATAGGATTGCCTTAAGGTTGCCATAGGTCAGAAATGACGAATTCACACAACAACAGCAACAACAACAAGAAGAAGCAGTATTTGCAGCCAGTTACTTCCTTACTATCCATTAGTGTTAGCCATGGATCTATCATGGTGCTCCTTCCATATCACTCTCTTGTTGGATAGTAAACATACTGTATATTACCTTAGTAATCTTTCCAACAGAACTACAAAATGGAGTAGAATTATTAGTATCCCCCGTACCCAAGAAACAGAGTCTGAAGGAGAGTAGCAGAAACCAAAATCAGACCAGAGAATTGTCAGCATTTGTTTATTTTTCCACATTGCTTTCTGTCTTTTCGCTGTTACCTGCTGCAGTCAGTAGCTACTGCTGTGACTCATATGGACAATACAAATGCCTGTATGTTATCCTTTACACAGTTAGGCCCTATACAGGCTGGCAGAAAGCACTGGCCTGTGGGCGGAGTCAGTGTCCTGATGACTCTTGCCCTAACTCCACTCCATGGTGCCATTTTGGTGTGCACCAGTCCAGACAGCGCATGCCATCATGACGCACCTCCGGCGCTGTGTCCAAATGACACAGTGCCAAAGGGGCACCATAGAGCCACGCTGCCAAAGTTATAGTGCCCCTTGGATGATGCACAAAGGAGACGCTTTTTGTGGCTCCTTTTTGCGCTCTCCAGAGGCTGGATCAGGGCTGCGGCTGAGGTTGCAGCAGCCCCAATCTGGCCAGGAAAAGGGTGGCCTCCCACCACCTCTTAGGGGCAATCTGTATAGCTCCATAATGGCATGGGATGGGAGGTGGAGATGGACAATCTGGATCAGGGAGATGGGGCAGGCATTCCTCCTCCGCTGTATAGCGTTAGTCCAAATCAAGTGCTCCTAGTACTGCTTTAGCAAAAGGAAAAAAAAATGCTGAAATGTGTATTTATGCATCTCCTTAATGACATTTAGTTTGGCCCTCTGCCAGTGTGTTATACCAGATTTGTTTGTTGGTATCCAAATGCAAACATGACATATTCATTGGCTCTAGATGCTCCTAAGGGTTTCATTTTTATAAGGCTCATAGGGTAAACTCTGCATAACTGAAAAGGCAAAGAAAACACAGTATTTTCACAAAAGTATCTGCAGCTTAAAGTAGAGTACTCCTGCTCACTCATTAGGATCCAGAGGAACCAAATGATTTTAATTAGCTGGAAATTTCAGTCTTTCCTTCCAGAAAACCCACAGATGTAAATAATAATGCCGATAATCCTCAGTGTTTAATAGCTTTACAAGAAATGGAAATGCTGATCTTATGGAAAGCAGACATTACAGTAAACAACGTTGTTAATGCAGACAACTCTGCCTATGGAAAATTGGCTGAATTATTGCTCTTCTTTTTGCTGCTAATTTGCAATTAGCTGCTGTTGTGGCTGAAGCCCATGTGGACATGGGATGTGTTCTGATTTCTGAGCAGTTTTCAGAGGAAAAAAAATACAAAACTATTTCATGTTGTTCATGAGAAATGCAGTCATCTTGGAGATGGTGTGTAGTGACTGAAAGTGTGTGTGTCCTTGTGCATTCAAGTTACCTGTCCACTCATGATGACCCCATGAATTTCATAGGGTTTTCTTAGGCAAGGAATCCTCAGAGGTGGTTTTGCCAGTTCTTTCCTGTGAAATAGAGCCCACTGTGACTATATAGACTGGGAAAGCCTAAATGGCTCCTTTCTACCATGTCACTCATTACTAGAGGTGTTCTGCTTCACCTCTGATTCATAATAGAAGAGGAAGGGCAAGGATCATATCAGTAGCCTTGGGCACAGCCCTTCTTTGTGCACCTAGTGAAAAATAGAGGCAAACAAGAAGATTTAGAAAACTGGGAGAGAAGGAGATTGTGAAGGAAGGGGATCTGGGTGAAAGCTTCTAGGTGTCCACCCAAAGCAACTTTGCAGAGTGCACATGCCAGCTGCATGGTCTACAATACTGTGCCTGTGCCAGAAAGTGGTGATGGTGGTGGTAATAAATCCAAGCAGGATAGGCCCTTTCAAAATTATGATCTGAATCCAAGGCATACGTACTTGCAATGCCACAGATCAGTGGAGTTTATTACATGGGAAGAATTTCTCCCATTTTCCAATAGAGCCAATTCGAATTCATGTAAATTCACTAGTTTAGTGAATTTACGTGAATTCTAATTGTGTTCAGAATGCATTCAGAGTGAATTCGCATTGCCCGAAAAAGACCCCCCCATCGCCCAAAATTGTGTGAGATACTTTAATACGCAATTACATGAAACCCCATGATTGCGTTCGGATTGCCATTGCATTATACCCCCAAATTCCATCGTACGATAAACTCCATAATGCCCTTGTGATGCCCTGGGGACGGGGAGCTTGTGGTAGAATTCAAACATATAGCCATGTTAGTCTGTAGAATCAGTATGTATAGAGATCTTGTAGCACCTTTGAGACTAACTGAAAGAAGTTGGCAGCATGAGTCTTCTTCTTCTTCTTCTGATTATTATTATTATTAATTTTTACACAGTGCTGTACATACAAACGTAAATTAGACAGATCCCTGCCCTCAGGCTTACAGTCTAAAAGAGACAACAGAAAAGGAAGAGGGGAAGGTGGTGGGAAGGGAATGAGGTCCAGTGGTTCTTCTCTCCCTCTAGGGCCAGGACCAAGGCAGATGGTCTGGAGGGAGGGCATGGCTTCTTAATACAAGTCTATGAAATCCCATGCTGCCAACTTCTTTCACTTCGTCTCAAAGGTGCTACAAGATTTCTCTACATAATAATTAGCTGTTTCACCCAAATTCTGGCCCTACTTTCTTCATGCCCATTTCCACAATCAACTGCCCTAGAAACATTCTTTTCTGTCTCCTAATCTTTGCCTGGCCTGCCTCTGTGAAATTACAAGGAGCCAGCCCTTATGATGTCTCAAGGGCTCACCACAGTATGATCATGACCAGCTGCACCATGGGATGTTTACACAGTACAGAATTATAGCACAGTGATTCCTCTGTAACTGCCAGGGCTTCATCCTATGGAGTTTGTTGTTTGATCAGAAGCATCAGAAGAGCTTTCTGGGTGAAAATTCTAAATGCCTCTTCCTTGTTCCCAGGATTCCATAGGATATTGCCATGACAGTTAAAGTAGAAATATAGTGCTATAATAGTGGTGTCAGGTTTGTGCCCAGAAATCTCTGGAATGGTATATTCCTAACATGACAATTCTAAGAGAGAAATGGGAAAGAATTTGTGTAGGAAATGCAAACATAACAGTTTGGGACAGTAATTGTCACATAGCTCTTCAAAAGTGCAATGGTGCTGCTTCTGCCCTAGTCTCTGCCTTTCTCATGTCAGCCTCCATAGTCCCACCTCCCTGTCCTAACAACCCCAACATGCATTTCAATCTGTATTTATTTTTATTTATAGTGAAATTGAGCGATCATGGCAGCCCATTAAGTAAAAGGAGGGGGGAAGGAAAAGGAAAAGAAAAACTGGAAAAAATAGGAGGGAAAAAAAACAGCCCACTTGGGAAAAACAAAGTGGATGGGGGAGATGAGTAGAATTGTGCCCACTCACACCATGCAACTGCCTACATATTGGAACTGCATCAATAGAAATGTATCACATATAAATCAAAGTGAAAAAGCAGCAGGATTGGGAGGGATTGACAGATTTAGACTGTCAATAAGAAAGAGCACTCCAACCATTGTTGTTCAGTGGACAGACTACAGACCAGCTAGTGGACAGATCCAGTGTCATATGATTAGATATGACCACAGATGCTGCTATCCTGTTCTAATTCAACTTTTCAACCTTCCTGTGATATAGGAGATTATTGCACAAAACATCTTTCCTGACATAATTGTGCATTTTTAACTAAACAGCAACAGGTCTTTTTGCATTGTCTTGCAATTGTGTGATGATAACAGGACAACAAATAATATCATAGACTTATTTTCTTGGGAAAAAAATGATAACATGACAATTTGTTATAAAGCAATTTCGGGGGAAAGACATATGTAGAGGGAATTGTGTTTTCCTTTAGTTTCATTTTCCACATAGGAAAAACAAAAACCTCTGGAGGTAAATGAATTAAGGTTAATATTAATCATTTAATATTTTTCAAACCAATACTGCCTAAAAATTTATAGGGTCGCAAAAATGCATTGTATTTGTTCATTAAGGTTGGGTGATAATGGCTAAAAAATAAACAAACAAACAAGCAAACAAAAAGGAAACATCACTTTAGAGAAAAGCACTAAATCTTCTCCTGCTTGTGTCACCACCAGAAGAAGAATGATAAAGAATTGTTCTGCAAAAAGAAAGGAGAGAGTAGGAGTTCCAGCCAACCACAACACTTGAACAGCTTCAATCACCAATTAATCCCAGGATGAGCTATCGCGCACATCAGCAAGAATAGTTTGAATGAGTCATAGAATCATAGAATCATAGAATCATAGAGTTGGAAGAGACCACAAGGGCCATCCAGTCCAACCCCCTGCCATGCAGGAACTCCAAGTCAAAGCATCCCTGACAGATGGCCATCCAGCCTCTGCTTAAAGACCCCTAAGGAAGAAGACTCCACCACACTCCGAGGGAGTGTGTTCCACTGTCGAACAGCCCTTACTGTCAGGAAGTTCCTCCTAATGTTGAGGTGGAATCTCTTTTCCTGCAGTTTGCATCCATTGTTCCGCGTTCTAGTCTCTGCAGCAGCAGAAAACAAGCTTGCTCCCTCCTCAATATGACATCCCTTCAAATATTTAAACAGGGCTATCATATCACCTCTTAACCTTCTCTTCTCCAGGCTAAACATCCCCAGCTCCCTAAGGCGTTCTTCATAGGGCAAGGTTTCCAGACCCTTCACCATCTTAGTTGCCCTCCTTTGGACATGCTCCAGTTTCTCCACATCTTTTTTGAAATGTGGTGCCCAGAACTGGACACAGTATTCCAGGTGGGGCCTGACCAAAGCAGAATAGAGTGGCACTATAACTTCCCTTGATCTAGAAACTATACTTCTATTGATGCAGCCTAAAATTGCATTGGCTTTTTTAGCTGCCGCATCACACTGTTGACTCATGTTCAGCTTATGGTCTACTTGGACTCCTAGATCCCTTTCACATGTGGTCTCATTCAGCCAGGTGTCCCCCATCCTATATCTGTGCATTTCATTTTTCCGCCCTAGGTGCAGAACCTTACATTTCTCTGTGTTAAATTTCATTTTGTTAGCGCTGGCCCAGCTTTCTAGTCTATTCAGGTCATTTTGAATTTTGATCCTGTCCTCTGGGGTATTAGCTACTCCTCCCAGTTTAGTGTCATCTGCAAATTTGATAAGTATGCCCCCAATTCTGTCATCCAAATCGTTAATAAAGATGTTGAATAGCACTGGGCCCAGGACAGAACCCTGTGGGACCCCACTGGTCACTTCTCTCCAGGATGAAAAGGAGCCATTGTTGAGCACCCTTTGAGTTCGGCCAGTCAACCAATTACAAATCCATGTAACAGTTAACTTGTCTATCCCACATTTTGCAAGCTTGTTTGCAAGAATGTCATGGGGAACCTTGTCAAAGGCCTTACTGAAATCGAGGTATACTATATCCACAGCATTCCCTTCATCTACCAAGCTGGTAATTTTATCAAAAAAAGAGATCAGGTTCGTTTGGCATGACTTCTTTTTCTGAAACCCATGTTGGCTTTTTGTGATTATGGCATTGGCTTCTAAATGTTCACAGACTCTCTGCTTAATGATCTGCTCTAGAATCTTTCCTGGAATTGATGTCAGACTAACTGGACGATAATTGTTGGGATCCTTTTTTTTTTCCCTTTTTGAAGATGGGGACAACGTTTGCCCTCCTCCAGTCTGCTGGGACTTCTCCTGTTCTCCAGGAGTTCTCAAAGATTATTGCCAATGGCTCCGATATCACCTTTGCCAGTTCTTTTAATACCCTTGGATGTAGTTCATCTGGTCCTGGAGATTTATATTCATTTAGGTTAACCAGGTATTCCTGTACTACCTCTTTACTTATTCTGTGCTGAATTTCCTCTATTCTGTCTCCATTATCCTTAGGTTGAGCACCCTTTGCCTTTTCTGAGAAGACTGAAGCAAAGAAGGTGTTGAGTAATTCTGCCTTTTCTCTGTCCCCTGTTAGCATTTTGCCATCTTCTGCACGCAGTGGCCCCACTGTTTCCTTCTTCTTCCTTTTGCTGCGGACATATCCAAAAAAGCCCTTTTTATTGTTCTTAACCTCTCTAGCAAGCCTGAGTTCATTCTGCGCTTTAGCTTTTCTGACTTTACCCCTACATGTGCTGGCTATTTGTTTGAATTCCTCTTTCGTGATTTCTCCATTTTTCCATTTCTTATACATGTTCTGTTTAAAACTTAGCTCATTTGAAAGTTCCTTAGTCATCCATCCTGGCTTCTTGAGACATCTTCCATTTTTCTTCCTCATTGGAACTGTTTGAAATTGTGCCTTCAATATCTCCCTTTTGAGAAACTCCCATCCGTCTTGAACTCCCTTTTCTTTTAGTATTCCTGACCATGGGATCACTCCCAGTATTTCTCTAAGTTTATTGAAATTAGCTCTCCTAAAGTCTAGAGTGCGTGTCTGACTATGCCTTGCTTCTCCCTTCCACTGTATTACAAACTCCAGGAGAACATGGTCACTTCCACCTAAGGATCCAACCACTTGCGCCCCATCAACTAGGTCTTCCCTGTTGGTTAAGATCAGATCTAAAATGGCTGATCCCCTTGTTGCCTCTTCCACCTTTTGGACAATGAAATTGTCTTCCAGGCAAGTGAGGAATTTGCTAGACTTTGAGGATTTGGCTGAGTTTGACTTCCAGCAAATATCAGGATAGTTGAAGTCACCCATCACTACTACATCTCTCTTTTCTGAGTATGTGATTATCTGTTCTAGAAAGGCATCATCCAATTCCTCTGCCTGAGTCGGGGGTCTGTAGTAGACTCCCACAGTAACATCCCTGTTATTTCCCTCTCCTTTAATTTTTATCCAGATGCTCTCCACCTGGCTTCCAGTATTGACTTCCTGCATCTCTTCACTGGTGTAAATATCCCTGACATATAATGCTATTCCTCCTCCTTTCCTGCTTGGCCTGGAATGACAGCTACTCACGGGATTTTCCCATTCTTTAAAAGCTGCAGGAGAAGCACAGGTTGGATGCAGGATGCCTATTGCACAGCCATGGGGGTGTGCGATAGGATCTGGAGATTGAAGATTAAATCCCACATCTATCCTCACATTAAGTGGCCATGCGATAATTTCCATAGTCCTAAATTTGCCAAGATCTAAATACAGAAATGAACAATGGTGGTTTATAGCACTTGGTTAAAATGTATGATAATAAGCTAATGTATTAGAAAACCTTTATTGAGATCTTCAAATGGTTGTACTAGAACTGAAAGGAAGGCACATAAGACTGAAGAGTGGCCCTGGATTCCTTCAACACATCTTCCATTTCTTATCTTTTCCCTACTCTTTCCTCCACCATTGCCATTGAATTAGAATCTTTACAGAATATTTGAGAATAATGGTCTCTGTGTTATATTGGGTAGTATGGGAAGGGAAAGAAAATAAAAGTAACTGCCCATGAATGCTCACAATAAATAGATCTTGTAGATATATCTTATATTCTCTGACACTTTATCCCCCTGTCATTAACTTTGACTCACTCTAGTTGGATAGCGTTACACTTTCAATCTGATAACCTCAAGAATTAATCATGCCAAAAAAGGACTCTGCTACTTAATAATTACGCAAGGTGTGTAGTTTCAAAGCACCTGAATCACAACAGCTTCAGGCTGAGACATCTTGCAAGGCCATAAAAGGGCAAGGAAAATGATCAGAGGACTGCAATGTGTCTTTTCTCAAAACACTGAAACAAGACAATGCACTAGCATAATTTACAGCAAGCTACTTTTTTTAAAAAAAAGGGGGGGGGAGTGGAAGCAATTTTAATCCAATGCAAAAGTTTAACAGGTTTCACTTGATGCAACGAGAGACCATGACAACTGACAACTGTAGCCACTGTAAATGCGAGGCTGGCAACCTACGGTCCTCCAAAATGGACCCCAGTTCCTCTCTGCTGTGGTCAGTCTAGCTGATGGAAAGGGATTGTGGAGGCTGTGTTTCAGCAACATCTGAAGCACCACAGGTCGCCCACCGCTCCTGTAAATAAAGAAATAATATTAAATTCATAGTGGGTCATTAGTGTACTAGTTGGGATTGGCACTTCATTAATAGTCATTCACACTATGATCTCCCCTCCCGCCCCCAACCTTAACCACTGAGTCTGGGAATGACCATGGGACTATAAAGTTACCTCTTTCCTGAATGCTTCTAATGATGCATCAGATCATAGCCGCTGGCACAGATAACAGCTTTTGAGCTAAGAAGATTATTAGTAACCCAGTCTGGCAGTGCTTATGTTTGGGAAACAATATGCAAACAGTGTTCCTGGCATAATATGGCTGGTGCTTTAAAAGGAATAGAATAAAAAGTTCATATTTATGGGGCCATTTAAGTATCCCTGACTTTAACCCCCACCATCATAGCACCATTGTAACAGATTAATTATTATTCTATTATGTTAGATTATTTATGATGGTCATATCTTACATATTGAATAGAAAAGAGAATTTTGGCAGTTAGTGCTTTATATGTAGGGCTGAGAAAAAATACTGAATATTCTTTATTTACTGATCTATTAAAAGTAGGGGTGACTGATTTGAAGCTGGTTGCCTTAGTTATAATGGCTTAGGGAAAAAATGTTAAAATTTCCCACAACTATTATCATTTTTAATGGTGGGTACCAAATCCCACCTGATCTTGGAAGCTAAGCAAGGTCATCCCAGATAAGTGCTTGGATGGGAGACTACAAATGAATATCGGATGCTGTATTATATATTTCAGAGGAAGGAACAGGAAAAATGCCTCTGACTATTCCTTGCTTAAAAAAACCCTATGAAATTCATGGAGTCACCATGAGTCAACAGGCAACTTGAAGGCGCACACACATACACAATTATTATTATTTCTGCCAGGCAGTGGTGTCGCTAGGGTTGGGGTCACCCAGTGTGATAACTCACACACCCCTCCATTGACCTCCTCCCATACCACCCTATACAGAATCCTTAGTCAGGTGTTTTGTGCTAATATTAATGACAAATCTTAATTCCCATATATCACTGAATGTAATGGCAGTAAGTTGTGATATAAAGAACTAGCTAAATCAAAATTATACCTTTAAATTACAATATCATATGCACAGCCTACATGTATTTACATGTACATAGTTTTGTATGGTTAAAGTTAAACATTTGGTAAGATGTTATGTTTTTAAAGAAAACATAACATCTTACCAAATTTTTATTTTTATTTTTTAAAAAATATTATTTTTTAAATTAAAACTTGAGACCTCTTTTCTCCTCCCAGTGAGCTTTACCCCAGTCAACCATCTCTTCAGCATTTGAAAGGGACAGAGACAAACACTACAGTCCATTTCTGTCCAAAGTCAGATGTTTGGGAGCAGTGTGTCACCCCCCCCCCCCTTTACGGTGTTACCTGATGGGGTCCACAATGCCTTGTGATGCCCCTGGTCACAAATTCCTATAACTGAAAAGCAGGTTGAATAATTGTTGGATGAGTGCAAGCTTTTTCTGCATGGAAACAATCAAAACAATTCAGGTAAAATGACTAAGGATTTCTGTTCTATACAGCCACTTTGGAATTCTGCCAGCAACAATAACAACAAGAGCAACAGCAGCAGCAATAACAGATTGTTGTTGATTTGGCAGAGCACAGAACCAGCACTTCTGAAGAGAAGCAGTATGCATCATAGTAAGGTATTCTTTCAACGTGATTTGTGCCGTGTAGAACACAAGTACCTGCTCATGGATTACTATAACCAGTACTCAGCAAACGGAACCCAGGGAGTCATGTTTTAAGGATAGGTGCTTGAATAAAAGTAGGATAGGAACTTTTCCCAGCATATGATCTATGAGGGTTTTTTTTGTTTTGTTTTTTTCACCCTCCATTTTTATTGCCTGCTGCTTGAGGAAAATTGCTATCTGCTTTTGATTATTTCAGGCTGCTGGCTGTCAGAGTTAATTTATTTGTCAATCAGTCCTGATGCTGCTGGCTGGTTACTGTGAAACTAATTATTGTCAGAAAGCTCAGGGGATTCCACAAAGACATGCTCTCCTCAATGTCACTTTTTAAAATAATAATAATAATAATAATAATAATAATACACACACAGCAAGGAAGACAAAGTATACCATGCATTCTTTGCTGCTCCCTTTTTAATCTTTTGATAGACTTAGGAAATATTACATCAAACTTGTGTGTTTATAAGAAAAGAGGGATCACAAGAAAAGCTCTGCTGGATCAAGCCAAAGGCCTAACTGATTCAACATTTTGTTCCTGCAGTGGCGGAGTGGATGCTTTCGTGGGAAACCCACAAATGGAACATGAGTACAAGGCAAAATCTGCAAGAGAACAATAGGTGCTAGTGGTACTGTGTTTTAAAACCTCATTAAACTAAGAGCTAATGGTGATAAGGAAGAGCTACAGATATTTTCCAAGCACATATCTTGCACATGCCAGTGATTCCATTCTGCCTGTCCCTACTAGCCAAATATAGGCTATGAGCCATACAGGCACCATGTAAATTTCTACAATCTCCCACAAGGAGATTGCAAGGTCAGAATAATGCAAAAAGAAGTAAAGTGGGCCCTTGGTATCCACTGGGCTTTGGTTCCAGAACACACACTACACACCACCACACCACTCCCCGTGGATACCAAAATCCATGGATGCTCAAGTCTCATTAAGTACAATAACATGCATTTTAGAATATTTTCAATCCATGGATGCTCGAATCTGTGGATAAAAAAATTCCATGGATATAGAGCACTGGCTGTACTTGCCTTCTATGGTTGGAATAACCCAATTGGAGTGCTAGTGCTCTGGAAAACCACACAAGTTGTGAAGACCTTGGGCCTTGCTGTTTCCAGCATATTCTTGGGGCTTATAGGCACCATGTAAATTTCTACAATCTCCCACAATGTTCCTGACCTAGTATCATGCTGGAGCATTGTGGGAAATAATAGCTCTGAGTCACTCCAGTGTTTGCCTGACTTCTGTGTCCCAGCCATCTCTGACCACTGTCTGCTTCCAGTTGATCCCCCTACAGCCCATGGGGAACACTGACATAGGAGTGGGTCCAGAAGAGGTCAGAGTACCCGTTATACCTGGAGTTGGCTCTACATATCCTGACTTCTGTAGGTATCTAGAGTTACAGATTCTGGTTTAACATCGAAGTATTGGATTGAAGAGCTGGCATAGAGTAGTAGTCTGCACAATGGACTAAGATTCTGGGAGACCAGGGTCCAAATCACTATTCAGTCATGGAATCCCACTCTTGACCTTGGGTTAGTTATGCTTTCTTAGTCTAAGAGTAAGGCAATGGCAAATCTCTGAAGAAATCTTGCTAAGAAAATGCTGTGATAGGGTCTCCATAATGCAGATTCAACTTGAAGGCATATAACAGCAGGATTGAGAGCTAAGACAATCCCCTTGTTATGTGACCCAAAGCTACTCTAGCTTCTTTCTAATTGTATTTGCAGTGACAATTGATTGCTGAAATGCTCTTACAAATGACATCATACTCCTACATAAGTGTTCATTCCAGACATATCGGTGTTTCTATTTTACAGTCACCACACCTCTCTGGGGGGAAAAGGGCTCTACTAACTCTGGGTTGCCGTTTATAGTCTTGCTGAGCCAAATCAACGGGTAGATTCATTAATACAGAAAGGGTGGCCTTCTTAGTTGCTAATGCAAACTTTCAAAAACAGTTGTGTGTTACTGTATGCACCACGATCAATGTTCTCCCCAAATCACCCGTGAAGCCTTTAAAACCACTGAACTGGAATTATTAATCCTGCGGAGCATATAAAATCCTGAATGTTTCACCACCACTTTGTAAAACAGAGGAAACAGCTGTCCTAACTTAGGGGCTAACTACATAAACCTCTTGGAAGAACTGGGGCAATGCTGCCTACGCATCAAGAAAAATGAATGTTAAGAGCTGGTGCTGTTTTTATAGTCACTTGACCCACAAAACCAAAGCAAAAACAGCTGAATGTGTTACTTACTCAATTTCCTACCTGTCCTGGCCATGAGACACAGGACAGGTAATAACAGTTTGTATAATACCCATACACACATATGCACACCAGAGATGGAGAACATGCACCTCTCCCAAATGTTGTTTGATCTCCTAATAGCACCAGATAGTATGGCACTTGGTAAGGAATCATAGCACTTATAGCCCCAAACATCTGGAATCATATGTTTCCTATTAATGTATATAAAAGACACATGGTAGGCAGATTTCACATGTGCAAACACTATCATGTATATTTTGGATGGGTGGGCTTTCATTTTGTCGTTAAATACCTTTGAGTTGACCTCAACTCATGATGACCCCATGAGTGAGACTCGAGTCCTGCAGGTTTAGGGCCATGGGCTTCTTCATTGAATCTATCCATCTTTCTCTGTTTTGTCACCTTCTACTTTTCCTAGCCTTATTATAGTTTCTAGTGAGTTCTGTCTTTTCATTGTGTGACCAAAGTATAACAGCCTGAGTTTGGTCAACCTAACTTCCAAGGATAGCGTAGGACTGATCTGATCTGGTACTGATTTGTTTCACTTTCTGGCTGTCCACAGTATTTTCAACACTCTTCACAGCACCTCATTTCAAATGAGTTGATTTTATTTCTTTCACTGTCCTGTCTTCTTTCTTTCTTTCTTTCTTTCCGTTTCTTTTCTGAAACAGCTTTCTTCACTGTCCAGCTCTCACATCCATACATAGTGATGGAGAATACAATGGCTTGGACTATCCTTACTTTAGAGTTCAGTTTTATACCTTTAGGATTTTGTCTAGTTCTTTCATAGCTGCCCTTCCCAGTCATAATCTCCTTCTGATTTCTTGACTACAGTCTCCGTTCTGGTCAATGATACATCCTAAGTATGGGAAAATTTTGACTATTTTTATTTCTTTATTGTCTAGATTAATTTTGTGTAAAATCTTCCATAGTTATTTTTTTCTTAATTTTCAGCCATAAGCCTGCCTTTATGCTTTCATCTTTAATTTTCTTTAATAATAATAATAATAATAATAATAATAGGATTTATTTCTATTCCGCCTATTCCGTGTGGGGAATCAAAGCGGATTACAGCAGTTATTAAAACAGAATACTATAAAATCACAGTCAACTTAAAATCCCCTTGCCCCTTTAGTAATTGTTCCAAGTCTTTGTTGTTTTCTGCTAGTAGAATGGTGTCATCCATATATCTTAAATTATTCATGTTTCTGTCTCCAATCTTCATTTCTCCTTCTTCCGAGTCTCAACCTGCTTTTTGTATTATATTTTCTGTATAAAAGTTTAACAATTAGGTGATAATATACAGCCTTGCCTTTGTCAGTCTGTTTCTCCATTTTCTGTTCTAATTGTAGCTTATAGTACAGGTTTCTCATCAGAATAATCAAATGTAGTAGAACATTCATTCCTTTAAGAGCATTCCATAGCTTTTTGTGATTTATGTTTGCTGTAATCTATCAAACATATATTGATTTTCTTCTGAAATTCCCTGGTGCACTCCATTATCCATCATATGTTTATATGATCCCTAGTACCTCTTCCTTTCCTTAACCCTGCTTGCACTTTTGGGATTTGTCACTCCATAAACGGTAAGAGTCTCTCCTACAGAATTTTGAACATTACTTGTGCAGGAAACTAATGGTTACTGCAATCTCTTTTTGTATGTGTGTAGGTAGTAATCTATATTGATCATTTCTAATCTGTTGGTCATTGTTTTGTTTTCCATATTTGTTAGCTGATTTTAGTTGATTCTGTCTGTGTGGACTGTAGCAGTTCAATTGGAATATTTTTTCCTGGTGATTTATTTTTCCCAATTGCTTTGAGTGCAACATTCACCTCACTTTCCAAAATTTGGGTCTTCTCCTTCTATGGACTTTTTCACACAGAGACCTATGTTCTTCCATCCCAAAAATCGTTAAAGTGTTGACATCCTAGAAAAGCAAGCAAATTTGTGAATGAACTGGAAATGAAAACATGGTATTTTTGTGAAAATGCTTATTCCTGGATTCACCTCACTTTCTGTCTGGAGTCTGAATGGTTTGTGCACAGCATCATCTGAAAAGCAACTGTGAAATTGTCCCTAATGACCTGGATGGCCCTGCATTGTGACCAGTATTACCTTCCAATTTTCCCCGTGTGAAAAATCCACTGATTCTTCTTTATGTATGTCATTCATTCTTTCATCTTTTTCATACAGCTCTTTCTGTGTATTGCTTTCACTGTCTTTTTATTTCGTCTTGGTTGTGCAATATGTTCCTAGTCTGATTGCATAGCACCCCCACCCTTGGTTTGAATTTCTCTTTGAATTCCTGGATCTTGTGGGAAAACTCTCTCATTCTTCCACTACCAAATCTGTATTCTGACTGTGATCTTGCAAAGGGCTTCTGTTATTTCTCCACAATAGCAAAGACACAGGAATAATCTGTACAATATTTTACCTGCTCCTATCCACCTTCTTGTGGTATGATTTCCCTCCAAACTATAAAATATACCTGAAGAACTTCCCATCACTCAGATATATTCCTCTATTGTTTCCATTCTGACTATAGAGGTGTAAGGTTAACCCAGCTTCTTTATAAAGTTGACTGGGCCTTTCACATGATCACCAGTTATCTACCAGTCACCATAGGATAACACAAGTCTTGCTGATGCCCTGTGTTTCCATGTTTTTCCCAGCTTCTTGTCTTGCTCTCTGGTTCTTGTGCTTCTTTCTGATGTCTGAGATAAAGCCTCTACTTTGTTACTTAAATGTACCTCTGAATTGTATTTCCATTAATTCCTTTAACAATAGGACTGTGTAGAAGAGAGAATTTCAGCACACATTGCTTGTCACACAACCAACATACACTGATTGTAATGAAACTAGCATGCATATCTACATATGTCTACAAATGCCAGTATAGTATTGAACCAGTTTTTTAAAAATGCGTGCAGATGGATGTAACATAGAATATACATCTGTCCTCTTAACTGCTGCAGTTATGTTTTCTTCGTGGATTGTAAACATCTGGAACAGGAAGAAGGAAGCGTGACAGACAGTGGGCAATTTTAACTGCCTGAAGTGGCTCATAGTCATTAATATCTATTGACAGGCATATACTCCCCTCTAGTGGCAATAAAATAACTAGCCATACTGTTCCTGTACACATCATTCCATGCATCTGAGAAAGTAGATTGAAGTCTATGAAAGCTTGTGCTACCAACCCTTTTCTTTCTCTCAGGACTTTATTACCCCAGTCTTATAAGGAGCCACAATGGCATTAGTCTAGAAAATGCAAAAATGCCTGGTTGGGGATATTAATTATTGCACGGCTCTTCCAAATTGCCATGGTGTTCCTACCTTCTGTCCCAGGCTCTGCCTTCTTCCCACGGGCCTCCATAGCCCACCTCCCTGCCCCAATCCCTTTGCAGCATGCCTTTTGGTCTGTATTTATTTTTATTTTTAGCGCAATTGTACAATCATGGCAATATTAAAATAGTAAAAATTAATAAAGAAAATATATTAAAAGGAAAAAAGGCAAGAAAAACAGCCTGGTTGGGAATACAGAGGGTGGGAACAGAATTATGATTATTCACACTACATGACTGCCACATATTGGAATTGCTTCAGAAGGAACTTATCACATCCGAATCAATGGTGGAAAAGCAGCAGGATTGGGAGGCACGTATGGGTTTTGAAAAAGAGTACTCCAGGAACAGAGAGATTACAGACCATCTACTGGAAGAGACACAGCATTATGTGATAATTACAATTACAGATGTTACTGTCCTGTTCTAATTCCATTTTTCAAGCATTGTATGATAAAATCCTCAGTTAGTCTCCAAGGTATGCTTTGCATATTAGCCTTATTAATAATACAATTAATGCTGAACCAAAACCAGCAGAGATAACTAAGCCAATCAAAATACTTGCAAATGTAAACTTTTTTCTCCACTGATCAGAAAATAAAGGATTGGCAGTGGTCATATTCTTCTGAAATATGGAAAGATATGTCCCTGCATATCTACTCAGAAGTAAGCCCTATTGGGTTTGGTGCAGCTTACATTCAGGTAAGTGCATTTAGGGCTGGAGCCTAAAAGAATGAACTGGAGTGCCTTTGGTAAACAAACAAGTCTACGTCTTCATGTTCAGCTACTATTCAGTCTTTAAATTGAATGCAACCACTCTCCTCAGTACTTGATAATTACCATAAATACTCAGTTATAGAATATACTCAACTACAAGCCAATTCATGTATAAGTCGTAGGTAGGTTTTGCCAAAATTATGGATTTTGATATGACCTGTGAATAAGTCAAGGGTAAAACTTAGAGGCATCTAACAAAGGATGTAAAGGAAAGGAAAACAACAACAAAGAACCAACAGGCATAAAGATTTGTGCTCACTGTAAAGGCTGGATGGATGAAAATAGTGGGGAGGTTGGTGCTTCCAGATTTTATAAGAGTTAAAGTACAATACTTACATTGAAACATGGAAAAGTCAACTAAGTTTTCTTGGATCAATTTTTGACTAAAATTTCTAGACTTATATCTGAGTACATACAGTAGGCCATTTTTAATCAAAGTGGGAAAACATGATACAACACTTAGACTGCTTGTCAAATGTAAAAATCTGTTTATTTCCTAAGACTGTATGTTCTTGGATTACTAGAAACCTATGAAGTAAAGACCCTCCTTGTTGCTATGTGAGTATAAAATGCCATTTTTGTTGATGCTTAGCTGGTATATAGTTACGATTGTACATGACAAGGGAAAGGCACAGCTACCATATGGTACCAGTAGAGCAGTGGTATTTTGGCCTGTGTTTTAGGTTGTCCAGCAGTAAGGACATCTTTGGTCTGCCTTTGATCATGCTGAACAGCAACATGGTATATATTTATACTGGTGTTAGATATACCGTAGTGCTAAGGATTTGCATTAGAGTTAAAGGTGAACTTGAAGAAGCTGTATCAGTTTAAGGTTACATTTGCAGAAAGGGTAGATAATTTTTAATGATGGTATATTGTGCATTTTGGGTACCTAATTAGCAAATCTTTAAAAGAATCTTCCCATCACTTTACTGACATTTCTTTCTACAAAATGCAGATAAAGGGCTGTATTGTGTGGTGTCTGAGAGTACACTCTTAGGGTGCATCTGCACTGTAGGAATAATACAGTTTGACATAACTTTAACTGCCATGACTCCATCCTACAGAATCCTAGGACTTGTAGTTTGGTGAGATACCAGCAATCATTGAAGAACCCATAAAACTACAGATCCCAGGTTTTCACTGGATGGAGCTAAAGCACTTAAATGTTGCCTCTCTTATGTGCTGCTTGATGTGCAGAAACAAAATAAAAAACCCTTGGCCCATCAGAGATGCCAACTGACAGCACTGTCTGAGGTAATCACACTCCGAAATTGCTAACAGTAGCAGAGTATGGAAGCACCAGTTCAGTTTAAGTATTGGCAATGCACTGACCACATTTGAATAAACTCACAGACACTTGTTGATATCTTCCAAGTCCTTGTAGGTTCTTTATCAGTAGCTGCAGTATATACAAATATGTACAAACACTCCTCAAGACTCCCATCAACTTACTCCATCTGTTATCAAACAATTTAACCATGAACAACCCACTCTCCAAACCTTATCTTCAACCCACTACTGTAATAGCAATCCACCAACATCAACCCACAGGTGCCTTAACTCTCAGTGCACTTATATACAGAGAGTTGGCTGAGAGTCATCACCTGGTGTTACTCAGCATGATGCAAGCCCTGTAGTAAATTTTTGCATCATGCCAAGTGCTGTAACTCAGCAATTCTAGCCAAACAAAATATTTTGCCACATTTTAAAGGAACATTGTTCCAACATTAAAGTGGAATCAAACTGCATCATTTATACTGTGTAGATGCACCCAGGCTCTGTTGTCCCATATTAAATATTTAATTAATTATAAATGTAAGCCATTGGTGATAATTAAGCTTCAATAGCCAAATAATCCTTTGATTTTGTTTTGCAGTTCAGGCTGCCTATTAGATCATTCTCCCCAGTCCACCAGGATTTAGATGATGTTAGATTCCTCTGCTGATATTCTTTCTCCTGGTCAGAAATGCCAGAAGGAACTATTTCAGTCAATGCTTTGGCTAAAGAATTGGTTCTGTACTGGGCCGGGGGGGGGGGGGAGTAATCCATCCACAGAGCTAGAAAACACACTCCCAAATCTCCCTTCAACCCCGTAGTGTCACTAGGGTGAATGCCACTTGGTTTGGTAACTCACGGTGTCACCACCTCCATTGACCTTCTCCCATTTCATACCATACAGATTCCTTAGTAATGTGTTTTGTTTTGTTCTAACTCATAGATCATAGTTCCCATATATTGCTGAATGAAATGGTAATAGCTGTGACATAAACAAATTGTAAAATTAAAATTATACCTTTAAATTACAGTATCATGCACACAGCCTAAATGTATTTACATTATATATAGTTTCGTGTTGTTAAAGTTAAAATTGGGTAAAATGTGATGTTTTTAAAGAAAATAATAATATTTTTTTTAAAAAATTAAATAAAAATTTCAAATTATTATTTTTTTAAAAAAAACCTGAGGCTTCTCCTTCCTCCTCTCACTTAGCCTCACCCCACTCACAAAATCTCTTCAGTGTTTTAAAGGGACACAGGAGAGTGCCACAGTCCATTTCTGCCCAAAAGGAGATGTTTGAGGAGAAGTGGTGTCATCCCCCCTCGTGGTGTCACCTGGTGCAGTCTACATCCCTCACACCCCTTAATGACACCATTGCTTCAAACACACACACAAACCCCACACACACTTCTTTTAGTCCAGTTGGAGTGTAGGGACTGATAAATGTATCTCACACCTTCTTCATGCTACGGCTCAAAACAATCCCAGCCAGAATGGGCAATGGTGAGGGAGGATTAGCACTGATACCCAACTCATATGGAAAGCATCCAGTTGAGGAAGGCTGCATAGTATCTCTCCCCAGAGACACCTCTAGAGACAGAGGCTGCTTCCACACTGCAGAATTAATGCAGTTTCACACCGATTTAATTGCCATGGCTCCATCGTGTGGAATCCTGGGATTTATAGTTTGTTGCAACATCAGAGTTCTCTGAGAGAGAAGGCTAAATATCTCACAAAACTACAAATCCCAGTCCATAGAAATGAGTCATGACAAAGCTGCATCAACCAGTCTTGATTCTGTAGTGTAGATGCAACCTGAGGTAGAAATTATACAGAGTTAGTGATAAGGGGTGTTCAGATTCTCTCAGAGGGCCATGGACTCCAGGGTGACCAAATGTCATGGCTGCAAAGGAGGACAAGGCACCATGTAGAGCATTCAAGAAAAATATTGGACATGACAAAATAAAAGCTAAAATTACTAGTATAAATTCATGATTCTTAGTCATGCTCAAAATGGAGAACATTTTTGAATTCCTTCTGGACAGAAGGCTGAAATGTAGGACATGTCGTGGAAAAGGAAGGCATCTGGCCACCCTGGTGGACTCTTCTTCACTGGAAGTCTTTAAACAATAGTTGGATGGCCAACTCTTGGGAATTCTTTGGTTGTGCATTCCTGCATGGCAGGGGGCTGGCCTGGCTGGCTCTTGTTATTTCTTCCAGCTATGTTCCCCACCATGATATGACTAACAGCAACACCAAGATAAACAAGGAAGTACTGTCTTCCACAATTCCAGCTCTTTCCAGATAGAGTCCTCTATGCCTGTTTTTAAAGTTTTTTTTTTTAAAATACCACCTCCTGTGTAATAGGTTTTGCTTTCCTTTTACATGGTGCAAAACAGATCTGGCCCGTAGGCCCTGTGCCAGGAGTCAGAAATCTTTGGCTCTCAAATTGTTGTGAGTCTTCAAATCCCGTAATCCCTTACCACTGGTAGTGATGGTCTAGGAGGATGGAAGTGAAGTCTAAAATATCTGGGAGGCCAATGTTTCCCATTCCCACTCTATGCTGAAGATGATTTAAACAGATATTAGAATCCTTAGACATTGACAACTGGGGAGTTTAAAAACTGTGAATGCTGAGCAAATAAAGAATAAAGCAGAAAAGACAACCATGATGAGGGGTAGATGGGAGCAAACACTACTACATAAAGTCAGGTGCCATGGATGAAGTCTCAAAGATTAAGCCAAAGTCTGTAATGAAAAGGGAAGGTTCTTTGTGGAATTTGAAGAAACTGATGACATTCTGTATCCATGGACTCTTTATCTACAGATTCAACCATTCTTGGCAAGAAAATATTTTAAAAATATATAAATTCCAAAAAGCAAAACTTGGTTTTAACATTTTATATAACGGACATCAATTTACTACTCCATTGTACATAATGGGACTTACACATCCATGGATTTTGTTATCCACATGGGGTTCTGGAACCAAACCCCAGCGGATACCAAGGGGCCACTGTATATCCCAGGAGAATAGGTACACATAAGGTACAATGCAGAACAGAATTGTTTAAATAAGCAGTATACAATCCATTTTACTTCCAAATCCTTTCTTAATATACCACAAAAGGGAAAAGACACATCTGCTGGGATAATTGCTAATGTTTTAACTCTTTAATAAAACACCTGTCCATAAGAAGTGACTATTCATTCAATGATTGTTCATTTCAGTCAGAAATACAACTCAGAAGCTCAAAAGCTTTGGGAATTCAAAATATCTACAGGAACACCTTTATCCACAGGCTTGCTGATGCTGTTGAAGACTCCAAAAATTGGTGATGAAAAATTTCCTTTGCAGAAGCCATGATTATGCTTTCTCCACAAAGCATATCTTCTATATGCTTATTCATTCAATAATGCATTCCCATCATTAAGCTAATAGGCATGTAATTTCCTGGATCCTGCCTTTTAAAACTGGCATTGCATATTCTGCTTTCCAGGCATATTGAGGCCAATATTATGGATAAGGCATACATTTGTAAGATCAGCAATTTCATTATGAATTTTAGCATGGCTGCTATATTGTCCTAGGTTTACAGTAATTGTGCTACTCTTTCTGTACAGGTCCCTTAGCAGCTGTTCAAGCCTGGCACTTTATGATGTGCTTGATTTAGATGTGTGGCTCTAAAAGTGTTCTCTGACTCAAATATTCTGTTATTTCAATGTGGATGGTAGTGGTCTTATTATTATTTGCGCCTTAGCCTAATACTTATATAATAATGCTAAAAATATTTGTCCCATTAAAATCATTCCATCGCAATACTCCTTTAGAGAGTCAGTGTGGTGTCATGGTTTGCGCATTGGGTGACTCTAGAAACCAGGGTTCAAATCCCTACTCAGCCATAGAGAGACGCTGGCAAACTGGAATGTTCACAATCAGACAGGCTGGCAAAAACGTGGGGGCCGTAAAAAAGGAGAGGACTAGTTATAAAGAGATTAGCCTTAATTATTATATTATATTATATTTTTATTATTATATTTATTTATATCCTGCCTTTTCCCCAAGACAGGGATTGAAGGTGGATTTAAAACATATAAAAATAGTACATGAAAACAGAATTATATTACTACAATAATTAAAACAAATTACATGTTAAAATATCAGATATTTTAAAAAGATAAAAAGGCTCTCTCTCATCTCCTCACCAATCATGCTTGTGATGGTGGTGGGATGGAGAGAAGGGCCTCCCCTGAGGTTCTCAGAACAGGATTCAGGCTCCTGTGTAGGGAAGGGAGTCCAGTGAAATTAGTTGAGAGTGTTATGTTCTTTGAGAAATGAAGCACCAGTTCAGGGGTGCTCATAACTGCCTTTTTCTGAGAGATTGTGACTTGTGAACAGAGCTAACCTTTCATAGGATTTATACTCCTAATGAAGGGGCTTTTGTGGAACTTCCGTTTAAAGAAATAAAACACAGTGTCAGGTAGTAACCAGGTCAGTGAGTTCGAACAAAGAAAATTTGTAATCAGTGAAATGATGTACACATTGTAACAACAAGCTTTAAGAATAACAATAACAATAACAATAAATAACAAGCTTTAAGATAACTGTCATCTTCTGGCCATCGGGCCTGGCCTTGGTTAAGAAGACTAGCCCTCCCTCCAGTCCATCTGCCTTGGTCCAGACCTCAGAGGGAGAAAAGATCTGCTGGACCTGATCCCCTTCCCCACCACCATTCCCTTTTCCATTTGCGTCATGTCTTTTTAGATTGTAAGCCTGAGGGCAGGGAACTGTCTAATTAAAATAATAATTGTAAGCCGCCTTGAGAGCCTTTAGGGCTGAAGGGTGGGGTATAAATACCGTAAATAAATAAATAAGAACCCACTGCAAAAAATATATTAATTCAAGTTCTGTCTGTAAATACAAGTTATTTTTCTTATTTACAAAGGAGTAGCTTGAAGTAATTTATATCTAACAACATCAAAAGCATACTACCAAGAATAATAAAATATTTACCCATATATACTCGACTATAAGTTGACCTCATGTATAAATCGAGGGCAGGTATAGATTATGGATTTTGCCATGACCCGTAAATAAGTCAAGGATAAAACTTGGAGGTTCTTTCAGTGTGTGTATTTATGTGCACAGCAAGAGAGACTCTAATTGAGGCTTTTTGCTTCCGAGTGTCAACTTTGCTTTCACTTTGCAAGAGAGGGACTCTGTTTAACAGCAATTAATCATCCATGACTCTTTCTGCTTGACTCAAGAGAAAAAAACAAAACTCACTCTCTCACCATGGGGAAATCTGAAAGAGCTGCTATCACATTACCATACTGACCCATAAATAAGTCAACCTGGGATTTTGCGGTCAATTTTTAGGCATAAATGTTTAGACTTATCGATGAGTATATACAGGAGGTAAGGATACTAGAAGCCGTATCTGAGTCACTTGTTAACTGAATGGACTAGAACTGGGGCCAGTGGGAGGACAAGGTATTAAAGAGATAGTACTGGGGGGGGAAGCATCAAACTATTTAAGTAAGAATCCTATGTAAACCAGTGGTCACTCTGCCTTTTCTTTCCCTGCTGCTCTCTCTTATTACTGTTTAGATTACATACTAAAGCTATACATTTGTTTACCTCAGTGGCAGCTGGATGTTAAGTTTAGCTAGACCTATTGAAGGCAACGTGTATGAAGGCTAGACTTAAATGCCATTCAGACCTGGTAGCCTGTTAACTTTAAATTAACGAATCCAAATGGCAGTTGCCAAAGATCACCTACCTCGTCAGACGTGCTGAACCAAAACTGTACATATTTCCTCTTGCCTATTTCTTGAATGGACTTTGTGTAAAGGATTGCTTGTTGTGGCAATAACAGGGGGGGAAATCCTGAGCCATGCTTTTTCTATAGTTTAACAGCACAGGTATAATTCATACTGCCAGTTAAAGGTGGAGCCATGCTTTTGCTATAGTTTAACAGCATAGGTGTAATTCATGCAGCCAGTTATAGTGGTTCAGAATAAAGCACTTTACTATTTACTCTTCCTTCAGTCAAGGCAATACCCTGTGGAAGAGGACCTTTTCTGCTGTGGCACTCATTATATCCTCTTCTTAGAGGCCATTGGCCAATGCAGCTGTCATTCCAGCACCAAGTTAAAACATGGCTATTTCTTAAAATGTATTGGAGAATGATTGCGCACATCCAGATCTCCATGCGAGTTGTTTTGTCTGTTTTAAAATGTCAAATGGTTTAAATTGCACTTTTTGATACTGTTTTAACTGCCATGGCTCCATCTTCCAGAATCCTGAGACTTGTAGTCTGGTGAGACACCAGCACTCTTTCAGAAATAAGGCTTAAGACCACATTAAACTACAAATCCCAATATTCCATAGGAGGGAGATACAGCACTTAAAAGTGGTGTCAAACTGCATAATTTCTACAGTGCAGAAATTACTCTTTTCAGTTGTTTTAAACTGTTCCAAGTGTGTGTGGCATAGTGGCTTGTGTGTTGGACTGTGACTCAGGAGATCAAGGTTAAATTCCCAGCTTGGCCAAGAAATCCACTGAGTGACCTTGGGGCAATGTACACTAAATTAATGCCTATATGAGTGCCTTTGAGATTTGTTCTTTACTATAACATAAATGCTGTTTTAATGAACATGGTTTTAGACAAATCATTTCCCATCATTGTGTAGAAGTCTTTAAAAGAGCATGGGTCTCATATAAAAATGACTTAGTAGTAGGATCCATGTAGCTCCTAACTAGAGACCAACTTTTTGGAATTTTTGGCAGAATCGTAATTACATAGATGGAAGAAATTCACATTCTTTCAACCCTAAAATGCAAGCAGTTAATGCATCTCCTCTTTCTCCAAACTTTAGGGTAACTCACCCTCCCCTCTCCCCCCCCCCCCCCATTTGCTACTATCACTCTACCTTAAAGAAAAAATGGTTAAGGTTGTGCCCCTATATTAATGGATTCTGCATCCATGGATTCAACCATTCAGAATGTGAACATTTCTGTTTAATAAAAGAGACAAAACTTTACTATGCTACTGTATATAATAAGACTTCAGCATCCACAAAAAACCCCAGTGGATACCCAGGGCTGACCATACAAGAAAGATCCTACCTACTAATTTGAACCATTTTGAACATGTAGCAGGGCAACTGTTGGTTCATACTCATTTAAATAGTTCAGCGTCACAAGTACAAAAAGAAATCTGAAACAGTTTAGTAGATAGTAAATGAGTCTTTATTTCATGTGAAATAGGAAAGTGGTGTCCAGAAACAACAGACTCCTCATGCTGCACCCTTTCTTTTCCATCTCAGGAAATGTCCTTCTGTAGATTCTGTATGCATAGTTTAAGGTTCTGCTATGGCCAAACTGTTCCTGAGATAGCACATGCAAAGCAGCATGCTGTGCAGCTACTTGGTTGAACACACAACCATCAAGTTGCATAATATGAAATTTATTTTCCATAACAGTATAGCATATAAATGTTTCTTTGAAAGCAAAAGAGTTTAAAATAAAAGTCCAAGATTTGCTCTATAATTTTTTTTATCCTGTTGGAATTCTAAGTAGTGTGACATTATAAAAGGGGTAAGGATATGAAGACAACCATTTGAGTTTATAGTATAGCCAGTAGCAAAATTGATTAAATGCAGTATTAACTTGCTTAAACACATCAAAAGAAAAGTAAAACTAAATGTACTTGCAGACTTTATGTGATAAAAAGTTTAAGGTTGAATCCTAGCATCATTTTTGAGATATTAAAAGTGGTCCTCATTTTTTCTGGCTTACACTATTGCAATTAAAATATTCCAGGAAATATCCATTTTATTCATAACACTAGCTAATTTACACATTTCACTGGACAGGTTGGAAAGCATCTGCATATTTTTGAGGAGTGCAGTATTTCATTTTTCAGGATGAATGAAGTGCCACATAATCCTCTACCTCTCCAAGGACAGGACTTAAAGAAATTGCTTGTCTATTCCTAGCTGTAAGTGCTGTAATAAGGTGGTTTGGGAATTTTAAAATGAGAGTCTTATGGCTGGTATTATATAAAAAAATGCTTTCGGTGAAAACAAGTGAATATACAGTTTTATTGCAAGAAAAATACAAAGTAGAAACTGCCTGAACCATTTGGTCCATTTACTGCTTGCTTAGCTAAGTACAGTTTTGTTAAGAGCAAGTCTGTCAAATATATGAATATTTTATTATACATCATTTTAACATTTCCATGGCTGCTGAATAATGCACATTCTTTTGGGAAGTATAATCTTCTCCAGGGTGGGTCGTGGCTTTTGATGTGCTACTTGTGAGGCAGCTGGTGGAAGTTTATGACCAAGCTGTTAAGGTTAAAAGAAAGAAAACAAAGTCAAGGTAAGAATTTTAATGGAAGAATATCCAACTATCAGTAATAAAATTTGACCTGGTAGAATATGCTTATTTACTTTGTATTTTATTTCTTGACCAGTCTAAGAACATTAAAAGGACAGAGCAATCACATTGAAGAATTTAACATATTAAAGATAAAAACTGTTAAATAGCTCCACAAGGTGGTGGTTAAAAGTGGGAGAACCAAGAAATAAACAGACTGATAAACAGAATTTTAAATACCGAATGAAAAAGTGTAACAAAGAAACCTCCCACACATGAGAACATTTTGTTCCTTTGAATAACATGGAGAAGAGAAACAGCAGATGATTATGAATGTAGGCACATGGTAGTGTCTTTTGTCTACAGTACTTCTCCCGGTCAAGTTTTCTTGTTTTATGACTGTCTTTCCTGATACTTCCCCATCCTAGCAGCAAGCCTAACAGGGCAGGACAACATTTGCTAAACCAGTGTTTTCTAATGTTTACTCCCTTTCCATGCTGTCAATCTATTGGAGCCAAGAAGCATCATACTTCTTGGCTAGACTGTCCTATATATACATTCTAATAATATCCATGGATTTTTTTTCCTGGCTTTTCAGGTGCATGAGAACAATCTGCCTGCATAGCAAGAGCAATTATGGCACACTAGGTCCGATACTGAACTTGCCAAAGCCCCCCCCCCCCCGCCAAAAAAAACCCAACCTGACAAGAGGTTTCTTCACATTCAATCTTGCCTTGCAGTTGGCTAGTCAGCTTCAGCTCACTTTTAAGTCCAGTATTTCCCGGTCAACTGCATGTTTTGAGAGCAAGCAGAAGCAATTTTACAGAATTGCATGCACTGTGCTCTCCCAGAATGGTCCTTCTCAGTGAACTTATGAAGCTTGCCTAACTAAGGCCTGGCTAGGCATAAAGTATACTAACATTCCAGTAACAATATCACCATTTAATTTTGTTCTGGTTGTCACCAATTTTGTCTAGCGGATATACTATTTTGTAATGGACACTAGAAGTAAAATGCTATCTTCAAGTCATCTGTATGCACCTTTAGGTCACCTCTATGGTGACCCCATTAATTTTATTCAGGAAATTTGCCATTGCCTTCTTCTGAAATATAGGCTACAGCAGTGGTTCTTTTTACTCTTTGTGATCCCCTTTACATCTACATGCATCACACACACCAACATGATATATGAATAAAAATATTTGTGCAAATTTTTTTGTTTTGAATTATGTTGAGCAACCGAGCATGTCTATTGCTACTATTTTATATTTGATTGTTACTGTATTTTCTTTGATTGCTAGTTATTATATTGTTTATTGCATTTGTTGTGTATGCATTGGTTAGGGATTGTAATGGGTTGACTTGTATTTATTGTACTTTTGTATTTTATTTTCTATTGTTGTAAGCCGCCCGGATTCCCTGTTGATTGGGCGGGGAATAAATGAATATATTATCATTATTATTATCATTATTATTATTATAGCACCCAGTATTCCCTGATAATCTCCTTTCCAAGTGTTAACTAGGCCTAACCCTGTTTAGCTTCCAAGATCAAATAGGATCTGGTGCCCAGCATATTTATGCCTTCTGTAGAATGGACAATATATCTTAGGCCTAGTGCAGACTGCCATTTTGCGGCGGCCTGGGGCCAAAATTAGGGCTGGGGAGCATGGAGTGTGCCATTTTGGGCATGTGCATATTTAGACAGCGCATGCGCTGATGATGTGCTTCATGTGCCACCTCTAAATGGTGCAGCGCATGAGGAACGTCACTGTGCCACTCCAGGGTGCTAATGGCGTCTAGACAGCAGCACAGAAAGGAGCTGTGTTTTGCAGCTCCTTTTTGGAGCGCATCGTTGCTAGAGTTGTGCAGTCACCGTGACAATGATGCAGGGCAGAAAGGGGTGGCATCGTGCTGCCCTTTCCTGCCCATCTGTAGAGGGCCATAAACAAATATAACTAATCTGAATACTCCTGGAATTCAAACTCATTTAACCCTATTATTAGAGAGATAATTTCTGCCGCTGACCTGTTCCTCCTACAGCACTAACAGCTGCTGACAAAATATCACCCTCCAAGCTATTCTTTCTAAACTGTTTTGCATTCTGGAATCAAAAATACCTCTTGAACTCCCTTGGATTGCTACAAATATAAGTGAATGGCAAGGGGAAAGGAGCTAGCTGGCATGAAGAAGGAGGGGAGCAGCATTTGCCATTTGAAGTAAAAAAGTCAAATTAATCCCTGTTGCAGCATCTGAAGGCTTCCAAATGGCCACATGCTAGGATTAGTTCGATTTATTCATACTGAGCAACCAGGAAACATTCTGCAGATGTGTAAACTGTAGCGCACATCTTGAGTGGTGCCAGAATTGCTACAAGTTTAGTCTCAGCATGTTCTCTGCATCTGATGAAACAGCATTCCAGTACTTTTCAGGCAGAGGAAACCTTGTGTTCCTTATGCCAGCCCATTCCCTCCCAGGTATAGAATTACTGACAGGCACGACAATCCTGGATTCTCATCACTTCCACATCTTCATTTCAGCATCCATTCAGGATCCTCTGTCACACTCTCTCATTCTATAAGTTTTAATGTGATTGAGCTCAAACCATGAAGTGATATTTTCCACTGGCAGGTAGGGGAGTGTATGTGTATGATAGAGAGAGAAACACAGAAACATACACAAAGTAAAGCAAAGCCAAATGAAATATTTATGCTGGGATATGACTTGTAGCAATTTTGGCACCCCTCAAGCTGTGCTCTGCATCTGCAGAATACTTTCTAGTTGCTCAGTTTGATTAGAATGAAAGAAAACATGAAATGAAAGAAGTTCACTCTGATGACTCTTGCATAAAATACACACATAATCAAAACATGCTTGTACCATGCACATTACCAATTGCCACAATAATTGGTAAACATTAGGATATGCTACTGCTGTTTCACATAGCTTAGTTTTATATGTAGTTGCCACGGACTTCATCCCCTAAGCATCCATCTTCCATCCATATCCATGCACATCATGGTCCTGCCACCAGAGGATACTAATTCATGCCCTTAGGGAAGCAAGATGTGGCCCAGAAAAGCATTCTTACAACAGATCTTGCATTCTCCAAGATTCTTTGTTGTTCTTGCTACAGACCAATTTATCTACTCTGAAAGTAGAATTTCATGTACTGTTCATTAGAAACTTACTTTCTCCAGTGTATCTGCCAGCAAGACACTCATACTCTGCATCTTTAGGATATTAGCAGAACTGTGAAGCAAAACACAACAAAATAAACTGTTATTCAGACTTTGGCTGTTCATAAAACCATTCATCGTGAACCCAGTCCTAACCTACAGGGTACTTCTAATTTAGAGAGTCAGCATAGCATAGTGGTTAGTGTTGGACTATGACTCTGGAGACCAGAGTTTGATTCCCAGCTTGACCATGAAACTCACTGGGTGACCATGGGCAAGTCACATCCTCTTAACCTCTTGCCAGGAAAACCCCATTATAGGGTCTTAGGCACGCCATAATTCAGAAACAACTTGGAGGCACACAACAAACAAACAACTTCTACTTTACTTCACAGACCACTATATGACCAAGCTAGATATGGCATTACATGATCAGCCCTTGTGAATTTGGTCTTTTGTTTACTATACAGCAGTTAAGGGAGAGGGTCCCCCAACCAAGACTGAACAATGATGGGAGGGGGAGGGTTGAAGCCACGATCATGATTCTGATTCCATCATCACCAGCAAGAACCAATCATATGTTTATACTAGTTGGGGCCTCCTTCAGTCCTTGATCAGTCATCTTCAGGAAAGTGCTAGGTATTCTAGCCTTCTACAAGATGGCACCCTCCCGATGTTTTGGACTAAAACTTGGCCATCTCTCATCACTGGATAATGCTGGCTGGGGTGATGTGGTAGTCCCAAATACATGGATGCTGCCATATTGGGAAAGGATGGTGTACCCTTTTGACTCATAAGGAACTCAAGTGACAAATGAGACTGGATAACAGATTCTATACTTCCTTGAACACAACCAAGGTATACCCCAGATGATTTAAGTCAACCAAAAAGAAAAAGGCCCAGGATGAATAAGCCAATCTTCAAGCATATCTTTTACTATGTGCAAGATACAACAAAATCTACACTTTCACATCAAATATCTAAGAAGCCCATGATTTATGCACTGTTCCTATTTTCCAGCCTTCCCAATTTCTATACAGTGATCCCTAGTTCTCAAGTGTTGCTGAAAGATGAGCCTTGGTTGACTGAGTCTCTTGAACATGAGAGCACATCAGTGTTGAAATGACTTCTGGGACTCTTACCTCAGAATAACTGATAACATGAACAGCTTGATTTTTGTTGCTTACCAGAACACTGCTGTGAGACCAGAATATGAAGCTACACATGATCCACTGACAAGATTTCAGTCAACACATCTTTACATATTTTTTCCATTTTAATAGCCACTGCCTAAATTGTAATAAATTGTGTAATAGACCTTTTGCTTAAAGATTTTGTGCAGAGGAAATGAATGAGTTCAGTTCCAGAAATAACATTTGCACAGTGAGAAGAAGACCACAATAGTTATTTTTGTGTGCAAGGTTTCACCTCAAATAAACATTTGCCTTAGAGGAAAATAAAAGAATTTTTAGCACTGTTGCATTGTGTGCTTAGACTGCCAAAGAATTTTACAGCACTTACTTCCAGTCCTCCAGGCATCCTTCTTCAAAACAAGAACAAAGCTTGTGACTATGAATTTTATGTCAAGTAGCACAGAAACTTTTGCTAAACTATTCCACCTTTGCCAGAACATTCTGCAGGAGCAGTTATAGGTTATTTATAGTATAATCCCATACATGTCAGTTCAGAAGCAAGCTACAAACTCACAAGAAGAGCTTAGAAAGTCAGTGTCTTTCAGCACGACCCACCTTACAGCAAGGCTCTGAAAATACAAAGGGGTGAAGAGAAGAAAACTATTCTGCCTTGAGCTCCTGAGATGAAAGGTTGAATATAAAATTTAAAAAGAAAATAAAATGATTCAGGTATTTCCTATTGAACTGGGCAACAGTACTGAACAGCAACACCCTATTATCCAGAATACAGCTAGCAGCAGGACTATTGGGATGTAAAAGAACACTTGAGAACACTAGCTTCCAAGGGAAGGAGACTGGTGATGTTACGAACTTCACAAATCAGCTCTTTCAGGAAGACAGAGGTCAAGAAATTTGGGAAACAGGTGAGAGCCTAGCTCACAAGCACCCAAGATGGCTGCTTAGTTTCATCACTCCATAACTCACCCATCATTTCAACTTTCCAAAGCCATTTTAATTTGTATTTACACTTTGACAACACATATCTATTATAGAATAAAACCTGCTCTGGACATCACCACTAATGCTCCCCAAGAACCTATTTTCCCTCCAATAGACTCACAAATCTCTGACCCCGGTTTGAAGAGCTCTGGCAAGGAAATGGGTTACTTGAACCTGTGTAAATGCCAAAAGCATGTAGAATCCAAACAAAGAAGCTCCTTTCCAGAAATTCAGTGTGAAGCTACTGTAGAACTAGGTGGCCACACTGTAGCCTAGCAATTTGAAATTCATTGCAAAATCTGGGAAGTACAACTCTCAAAGTTTGGACAAAATCTGCATTACCAAAGAGCTGAAGACCTCTTAACAGGTGGTCTAAATCAAGGTGGAAGACAAAAAAAAAAAAAAAAAAAAAGTGGGGGAGAAAAACCATGTGTTTTTCTCATTGTTTGTCAGTGAGCTCTCTGAGGAAGAATAGTTCTGGTAGATTTGCTGGGTGAAATTTGCCCCAATGTATAAATACAAGCGGGCATATTAAGCAGATACACTCTGCCCTGGAACTGCATTCCGAGACTACCAAGCAGACCCAATCCATTATTAAGCACTTTACACATTGTGCCAGGAAAATCCAGATTATGTGCACAACAAATGATTTTAGGTTTACAGAATGTGAGGCAATGTAAAAATATAAATATCTGTTCCCCAAAACCCTTTGCAAATGCAAGCCCTTCCATCTTCTGATGACCTTTCTCCTGACCATCTTAGAAAAGTCTGCATTTTGATACCTTTGCTCATTCCCTGTGGAATTAAGCTGCAACTTCAATAACTACATTGCAATTTGTGAGATCTTTATCACTTCAGTCTCACAAGACTAAACTCCCTGATGATGAGGAGGAATATCACATACCTGGCCAGTGTTTCCTGGGAAAAAATAAGGGGTGGCCCCTTCAAAGAAAATGAAGAAAATATCAAAACATTAATTTCTTCCCTAAGAAGTAGTAGAAGGCAGATTAACACAGAAATCCAATTGTGTTCTATTTAGTTATGCAGCCTTTTTATCACATCCCAAGGATGTTTGTTTTATGTAAAGATGAAGGCTTTCACCGCCAGCATCCATACTTTTCTGTATGTTTTTTGTTTTCTGCTCTATACCATACTGGCTGCCTATACTATATACTATACTGGTTGCCCCTTGACCGATGCCAGTCCACAAGTCATTGGTTGCCACTTCCTGGTGAGTTTCCAAGAAAAAAACTGATGTAGCTAATGGGCAAAAATATGGTGCTGGTCCCTGGCATGCTGAAGAGGTTAGGTGAATTTGGAGAGGGATTAAAGCAGCTTTTGCCAGCCTTCACCTTTTTCCCAGAGGGTGCAGTCACTTTCTACTTTGAGATCCTCCCATATGCCAGGGTAGGAAGCATTTTATTCAGGTCATTTACACCTGCTCATTTGATGAAGGTGTTAATTTTGTTAATAACAAGGGTGATTTTCCCCCCATCTTCCAGCTTGGTTTACCATCTTTACAGTCTTGCATGTTCTTGCCTGAACATGTTCTCCTTCAAGTCTCAGATAAACTAAAAGTTTATCATGCCTTTTAATACAAGCAAGCTGCCAAAAAGTACATTTGAATTCTCTAGGTATTTCAGTCCCACAGCTCCAACATCTTTCTCTTTCAGGAGACTCAGCCACAATAAACAAGGTCTTTATTGTCTATGATACTGTGCTGGTGGCTCCTTCAAACTGAAGCAAATGGGGCAATGGTAATTTATTGTAAAAAGTATCCCTTTACACTGACAACATAATGATGTTGTGATGGGACAATTCAGAATTGTTGGGGATGAAACTGTGAGAAAGAAAGTCATTGGTAGTTCATACAGTGTTGCTGATCAATTCCTGACAGAACTGATGACAGAGTTGTTTCAATACTCTTTTCATTCTGGAGCTGTCATATTGGCTGAAGACATGAACATGGTGCTTAATCAGAATCTAAAGAGAAGTCCTAGAAAGGCAGACACTATTATCATCTGTACAATCACTCAGTATTTTCTTACTGTTGTGTGGAGGGACAATAATCAAAAAGGTCAAACTATACATTATATGACTTGGGGCTGTGGCATCCGGCCTCTTGTTCTTTTGTGTCGTCTGCTTTTATTTCTCTGCATTGATTATTGTAGTAAGTCTGTTATAGTAATTCTCTTTATCATTGCACACTAATCACTGAACAGTAACATTCGTGGTTCTGATTTTGTTTGTCCCTTTTCTTTTGCTTCTCATCTTTCCTTTACTGCTTGAAGCATTTTATCTGTCGTTCATTGCTTCTTCTTTTTCTTTTTGGCCACAGATAGTGTCTTTCTGCTTTTCTCCTTAACTATGTCTCTGGCTTCTGTCCACAGTTCTTCTGGTTCCAGGTCAGTTATTGCAAATTCTCACATTTTTTAAAAAAATTATTTTGGGATGTTCTTCAGATTGTATATTGGTATGTTGATTTTGTCTTCTTCATTTTTATTCTAATTTTTGGATATTAGTAGTTAGTGATCTATGCTGCAGTCTATGCCTACTATTGTTTTTGCTGTGAAAATTGAATTTTGCTATCTTCTGTTACCTATTATATAATTTATTTGGTTTTTGTACTGGCCGTCTGGTGATATCCATATGTACCACCTCCTCTCTAGTTGAATACATTCTAATGAAGAATGTTTTTGCGATTAACAAGTTGTTGGCCTTGCAAAACTATCAGTCGCTCTCCTGTTACTTACTACTTTCTTTCTTACTACCATACAATAATTGGCAGCTCACACCAAGTAATCTGTACCTCAAAACAAAATAAAACTTTTTACCTTTAGGTTGAGGTGTGAGAATGTTTTGCATTCTGAATATTAAAATAATAATAATAATAATAATAATAATAATAATAATAATATACACCACATACAGTTTTCTCATACTAAACATGTTCTGATTTGCTTTCTTTCTGCTTTTGTTGATAGTATTTCCACTGGTTTACTGTGGTAGTACTGTTATTAAGTATACCATTCAATCTTAGAACACAATAGAAATGCAAAAGACAAGTATAAAAGTGTACATACTTTGTCTTCTCCTTCCCAGATGATTTGGAATTTTTTTCTGCAGGTACACTTTCCATCTTCTTGGAAACTCTCATACCTCCAGCTTTGACTGTAAGGGAAAATTGTGAGACATGCATAATTAGTGTTTTATGAGTAACTGGCTTGTCTGAAGTCAAAACAGGAACAATTCTGCTGAATCTGCATTCAGAAACATGAACAAGAATCGTTTAATTCAAAAGCAACTTCCTTCAGGGTATACACCTGCACCCTTTAATACACAGTACTCTAGCACATAGGTAAACTGCCCATTTACTGACTCAGATAACTGCTGGTCTATCTGGTATAGTCACTTCTTCTAGGCTTCAGATAGGACTTTTTTACAAGCCTTATATGGAGATGTCTATACCTGATGCCTGGAATTTGGACATTAACCCTACTGCTGGTCCCAACTAGGTTAGGCCACTGAATCCAGCATGTCTCCTCTAGTTGGAATTAGTAGACTGGAGCAACAACAAAAATACAATGGATTTGAAGCCACATTCACAAGCACTATTAACACTTTCCCTCTCCCCCTTTCATGAAGAGGACATTTGTGCATTTATATTACAGCCCTATTAACTGTTGGCTGTTGTTTAAAAACATTTAATTATGGCTATCACACCTCTTTCCCATGCCCCTCACACACAATCAAGGTTTGCCGTAACCAGGGTTGCAACAAGATTTTTATTTTCTAGATACTGGTTGCAAGTTGTCACTTCTTGTCTACCTCAGGCCTGAGCGGACCATGACAAACAGCACAGAATTTATCCAACCAAGATAATCCAGAAACTTGAAAAGGTACTTCTTGAGAAAACAGTTAGAACGCTGATAGTTAAATTCATCAGATCAAACAATAATTATATTCTGTTAGCAAGCCTGTCAATCAGAAAAGCAATTAGCACCAATTAAAGCAGCAGCAGCAACAGTTTCCATGTTAAGCAATGTCAAACAAATTCATCTTCAGAAGCATGCAGAAATATTTCACAAAAAGTGTTTCAATAGTGTAAAGAGAGTGACAAAAATGTATCTTACGCTGTTCAAAGGAAAGACAAAACTAAGGCTGAATTCTCTCATGTTAGAGCATATTTGTACCCGCCTTCAATCTGTGAACAAGTTGGTTAGTTATGAACTACATGTTTTCACAAAGAAACTGTAGGCATAAAAATAAGGTGCCAGGGTCTACTGAGTGTACTGTCTAAAAGCTTTGAAACAGTACCACTTCTTGAAAACAGGACTTGATTTCATGTCTTGCTTTGGTAACAATTTATGTGCAGTTTGATATTTAAATGCATTGTAACATCCTTCTTAAAACACACTAATTTTCAAGGCAGGTTACAATAACTATAACATCAAGGGGAAATGTTTAACCAGGAACATGCTTCAGATAAGCACACAACTTCACCCATGCATAATAGTCATAATAAGAAACAAGATAGTTTTACAGATTCTTATTCTTTAAAAACAGGGTTGTCATGATGGCAGCTGGTGCCCGCTGAATAACCATACGCTAAAGAGAAGAGCCCTTCTCCATAAGAAAAATGTACCATTTTAGATTTTGGGTTAATCTACATGCTGCATCAAATGGATACCATTCAGCTAACTTTTTTTTAGTCTGAAAAAGTATCGCAGGTGCCTCAATTGGGTCAAGGCCATGGCAGATAGGGAGGCATGTTTCTCACAGCTGGTTCCCTGCTAAATCTGCCCTCACTCCCGTAACAGAACTAAGCTTCTCTCCACTGGCACCAATGGTATTTTTCTTCTTTCAGACCCTGCTGGGGGAAGGCAACAATTCAGCAAAAAGAAAAACACAAGTTGGAGTAATATTTCAATAGGTATAAGTGTGCATCCAAACTGGATCAGGCCTTCTCTGCACTTATTTTATAGTAAAAGAGAAAGTAAAGTTTATCTGCACATTATTTAACACAGCATGTAGCTTAAACGAAGGTAAAATGCTGAGTATATATTTGCTTTATTTCAGATGGGGAAACAAAAACTAAGGTGTTAAATGCAAGGCTCCATAAAGAACAGAGGAAAGTGAATGACCTTTTTATATGCCTAGTGCCTAGGCTTGCGTCATTTAAGCATGAGATAAACACATTTTTAATTATTCAGACTTTTAACAGTATTTTAATTTTATTGCTGTTGGTTAACTAGATTTTTTTTCAGCACCAATTGTGCTGTTCTAGTTTCAAAAGCAATTTATTTTATTATGTTCCCCATTTATTAAGTCACATTGCACATTCTTAGGGAGAAGTAGATCATACGATGATTAAATATCACAACATCCTTGTGAAAGGAGCATGGGGGAAAGGTTAATTCAGATGCAAAGTTTTGTAAGAGTTGTTTTAGGGTTTTATGAGGGGCTTTTTTGTCCATATTGAAAAACTAGTTTGAGATTTCAACACACTTTAATTAATGGTACAGTCAACAGAAGTTTTTTAAAAATACTTTTGTTTATTTTCTTTTTATGCTAGCCTTCTTCCAAGGCAAAGATAGCATCTATGCCTGTGCTGCAAATCAGGTTAAAGTTAAGGTGACCTGAAGTGTTCAGCCTCAGCTGAGTAGGGATTTAAGCTTACCCAGTTCCTAACCAGGAACTAGACTGGTAACTACCTGCAGCTAGTGTGGCATAGTGGTTTGAGTGTTGAACTGGGCTCAAATTCTGGCTCAGCCACAGAAACCCACTGGGTGACCTTGGGCAAGTCACACTCTCTCAACCTCAAAGGAAGGAAAGGGCAATCTCCCAATGAAGAAATCTACCAAGAAAACTCCATGATAGGTTTGCCTTACGGTCACCATAAGTCAGAAACAACTTGAAAATACATAACAACAATAGCCAAATTCCTAACCAATTACCAATCCACTTCCCAGTGCCTGGTGGGAGACTGGGAGCCTTACTGCATGAGAGATAAATCACAACTGCATCAGAATAGCGCCTTCAGTTGGGACACTGTCCCTCTTCTGTTGTTCTCCTATGAGAGACTATTTTAAAAGTGTTTCTTTTTATTAACACACACACAAAAGACCCTATTAATGACTTCCTTTCTCACTTTCCTGTATGAAAGTTCAATTGTATTTTATGCCATTTGGACTGGTCAGTGGGGTGTGATTTGGGAGGGAAAACGTAGCAATCAGGGGAAAAGGAGACAGCGTGGACATTTCCACTTCATTTCCCTTCAATGGGGAAAGTAACTGTGAGAAACTTTTAAAACTTTGTTTCTCAATAGAATTTTTAAAATAATTTTATAATGACTGCACCCTTCACCACTTTGTCAGAGAAGCCAAAACCTTGCTCACCGTACTCCCACCACTCTACCTCCTTTTCTAGTCCTGTTCGATTTTCTGTGCCAAAACACACTGCAGAAATAATCCAGTCTTACACCACTTTAACTGCCCTGGCCCAATGCTTGGGAATTGTAGTTTTGTGAGATATTTTGCCTTCTCTGTCAGAGAGCTCTGGTGCAATAACAAACTACAGTTCCCAGTATTCCTGAGCACTGAGCCAGGCACTTAAAGTATTGTCAAACTAGATCATTTTTGCAGTGTGTTTTGGACGTCTTGTTGCTACAGTGTTATGACAGACAGCTAATGCCCCGTCTGTCACACATGCCTGGAAATGTTAAGACCAAAAGGTTAAAGTTTTACAGTTTAAAAAAGCATTTATTTTTATCTGACTCTTTCTTCAGACATACTCATCACTGCCACATGAAAGCCAGCAATAGATCAGATAGACAGATCAATAGCTGCTCACTTTCCTCTGCAAGCAAGTCTAGAAGTCTGAATTATCCCGATCAAGAAGCCCCAATAAAAAGAGGGAAAAGGCCCCTTTAAAGGCAAAGTTGTTTTCGCTTCTATTTCGGTAAGTGTGCCAAGCAAAGAAAAGAGGTGGGGTGGATCACGCCTTGGAGGAGGAATGGGTGGGCAGTCCACTCCCAAATGCTGTTCTGTGTAAGAAGGCTTTCTAATCCTGGAACAGTTCTGAAAATGTGCAAGGAAAGAGAGCAATCCTGATTGAACAGCATTTTTACAGACAATGCTATTATAGCAGGAGGAGAGCCGCACGTCCTAAGATCCTGAGATTAATAAGGACACCAGGGTTGGCCATCTCAACCATGTGCTTTCAACTATAACAGCGAAGGTCAATGAGAAATTGCACTGATCTGGAAGGCACTGTATTTGGAAAGGTACCCTGTGTATAAAGAGATCTTGTAGCACCTTTGAGACTAAGACCCCAAACACACTGCACAAATAATCCAGTTTGAGGCTGCTTTAACAGCCCTACCTCGATGCTAGGGAATCCTAGGGACTGTAGTTTTGTGAGACATTGAGCCTTCTGTCAGAGAGCTCTGGTGCCACAATGAACTACAGTTCCCAGGATTCTCTAGGACTCAGCCAGGGCAGTTAAAGTGGTCTCAAACTGGATTATTCTGCAGTGTGTTTTAGACCATAGACAAGTCTCTCAAGACCAGGGTTTGAATTTTGGCTCAGCCATATAAACCCATTGGGTAACTCTGGGCAAATCACACTCTCTCAGCCTCAAAGGATGACCCTGGCAACCCCCCTCTGAAGCAACTTGCCCAAAAAACCTTCATCATGGGATCACCATGAAGGCACATAACAACCACAGAGGTCCCAACACACTGCACATATAATAATTCAGTTTGAGACTGCTTTAACTGCCCTGGCTCAATGCTAGGGAATTCTGGGAAATTTAGTTTTGTGGGACATTTAGTCTTCTCTGTCAGAAAGCTCTAGTGCCAACAAAATCCCCAGGATTCCTAGCACTGAGCCAGGGCAGTTAAAGCAGTCCTTGAAATGGATTATTCTGCAGGGTGGTTTTGGACTAAACTGGAAAAAAAAGAAAAAAAAAGAAATAGGTGGCAGGAACCTGTGTAGACTTAAGTCAAATGCATCTGAGGAAGTATGCTTAACTCTAGGAGAGCTCATGCTGCCAACTTCTCCAGTTAGTCTCAAAGGTGCGACAAGATCTCTTTACCGTCTAATTTATAAGATTGTATGTACAGCACTGTGTAAATTTACAGCGCTATATAAATAAAGGTTAATAATAATAATAACAACAACATACTGATTTTACAGACTAACACGGCAATCTCTTTGTACTTGGGAAAGTTTGCGATAGTGGCATGATGACTTCTAGCAATAGGAAACGTTGGCTTACCCAGAATGGGCAACCTCCCGTTTTGTATCTCATTCAGTGTTTTTGCTGAAACGTACAACGCCACTTTGTATACATGTTTGTGGCAGCTTCCAAATAGGAGTCTGTCAAGAGATGCACAGCTTGCTCTTGTCAAAAGTACTCTGCTAAAATAAACAGAGGCTATGAGTTGAAGAAGGATGTATGTGCACCTGAGCCAACACAAAGTTTGTTCACATGTGTGTAATCAGAGTAACCAAAGATCCTTGCTGCCAAGGAGGACAAGGCGCAGCAAAAATGGAGGACATTATCCACTAAAAGCTCAAAACACTCATATGCAAAGAAATTCAGGCTTTTTAGTGATGTGCAAGATGGAGGCCATTCTAGAATTCCTCCTGGAGGACATGGAGGCATGTCAGGGAAAAGGAGGACCTCTGGTCAGCCTGGGTGTGTTAATGCAGTTTGAACCCCCTTTAGCTGCCATGGTTCCATCCTACAGAATCCTGGGATGTGCAGTTTGGCAAGGCACCAGCACTATTTTGGCATGGAAGGCTAACTAGGATGGAGCTGCAGCACTTTTGTTAGTTGTTTACGTCACAACTATTAGCATTCCATTCGGCAGTATAGGGGAATTATAATTTATGGTCTTGTTCCCACTTACGGAGAATTTGGTGTCTGATCCGAATTGATGAATTGGCACAAAAATAGTTCATTAGTGCAAAAAAACCCAAGACACATTACTGCATGTGTGTGTTTTGCATGGTGTGAAATAGGAGGAAGTCAATGGTTCTGCAAGGCTTGGGCAGAGTGACCAGGTATGTCCTCACCATACAGGGGGACCAGTCACCCAAAATGTAGGACCTTCAAGGGAAATGAAGGACGTGGCCAAACAAAAGTTCCCAACACTGATGAAAATATAAATCCATCCTCCTTTCAACATGAATGGAGGGTGTTTTGAAGTTCTTTCTGGATATAATAAGGTGTAGCATGTGTCGGGGGGGGGGGGAGATTGCCATCTCTTGTCCCAGGGAGGACTTTGATCGTGAGTTCCTGCATGGACTAGTGTGAAGACTAGGATGTTTTGGCATCCCAGCTCAGCCATGGGAGCCCCCTGGCTGGCCTTGGGCGAGTCACACTCTCTCAGCCTCAAAGATTCTCATCCAGCCCAAGTGGCACAGGTGTCAATGATGCAACTTCAGGAGCTGCTGCTGGCTGTATGCAGGGCTGGTCCTCCTTTTCCGGACATGTCCTCCATTTCCACTCTGGTCACGACTAAAAAGCATGCATTTATAGAGTGCTTTGAGCGATGTCCTCCATTTTGTGTCTTCAAGGTCCTCCATATTTCTGTGGTGCCTCACCCTCCAACTAGGAGCTTAGGAAGACATCTGGGTCCCCTGCTCTATGGAGAACCTACCCTGAGGGTGTTTGTTTGTTTTTGTTTATTTGGCCAGATTAGTTCAGAGAGGGCTTTTGTTGTTGTTTTGCTCTGGCCATCCTCTGAGGCTGAGAGAGCGTGACTTGCCCAGCATCAAGATCAAGGAATAGTAGCGTCGTCGTGTAGAGAATTGAACAGGGGGCAAACAGGATTTAAACAGGAATTAAACAGGAAATGTCCTATGTTAAACATAAGGCATTTCCTGTTTAATTCCTGTTTAACTCTTGTTTAAATCCTGTTTGCCCCCCTTGTGTGATAAACCTCCACAAGAAAGAAGCTGGCAGCAGGAGCTTCCCTAGGCTTATGTCTATTTCCCTCAGATGCATTTGGGTATAAAATAATAATAAAATAACAACAACAGCATAGAGAGATCTTGTAGCCCCTTTGAGACTCACTGCAAGAAAGAAGTTGGCAGCAGGAACTTCCCTAGGCTTATGTCTATTTCCTCAGATGCATTTGGAGACAATAAAAATAATAATAGTGTAGAGAGATCTTGTAGCCACTTTGAGACTCACTGCAAGAAAAAAGTTGGCAGCAGGAGCTTCCCTAGGCTTAACTCTACTTCGCTGTTGTTGTTGTGCCTTCCTGTCGTTTCCCACCCTCTTATGATGTTTTCTTGCCAAGGTGGGATCAGGGAGAGGGTTTGCCATGTGCCTTCCCCTGAGGCTGAGAGAGTGTGACTCCCCCCCAAGGTCACCCAGTGGCTCCCAGGGCTGAAGCAGGGATGCCAAAACCTCCAAGTTTTCAGACACACATACACACAACTCCTCCATCCTTGGGAGGTCCTGATGCCCCCTTCTCCCCTGGTCCTACTCTATCCCCCATCATCCCCCCCATCCTGCTGCTGCTGCTGCTTACCTGCAGGGGAGTGCCCCCCTTTGACTGCCTCCCCCTTCGCCATGGCTCCCTTGGCAGCAGACTCAGATGCAGCAGCAGATCTCTGTCTTGGGGAACTTCAGCCAAACTTTGGGCAGAAAGAGTCACGTGGCCCCTCCAGATGTTTGGGCTCCTCCTCCTCCTCTTCCCAGGGAGGGAAGGAGGGACTGGGAGGGAGGAGGAGTTTGGAGCAGAACAACATCTGGACTCTCTTGCCTGATTGGACTAAATTGGAAGAAAGAATCCCATCCCACTACTTCCCAAGAAGGCTAAATAGGATGATGATCTCACTACAGCACCTGGCAGCAGCATTTGGACATTCACTTTAATTGAAAACAGAGAGGAAAAGGCTGCTTCATTATGGCAGTTTTGCAGCAGAAGACTGAGGCTGCATCTGCACTGCAGAATTCAGGCAGTTTGACACCGCATGAACTGACATGTTTCAGTACTATGGGATCTGTAGTTTTCTGGTGTAATTTTTTAGCCTTCTCTCTCAAAGAGCTCTGGTGCCACGCCACAACAGACTGCACATCCCAGTGCCTTCAAATAAATGCTGTAGAATCCAAGAATTTGTAGTTTTCTGAGATATACTACAAATCCCAGTGCTTCAAGCCAATGCTATGGAATTTGTAGTTATGTAAGATATTTGGCCTTCTGTGTTAGAGAGCTCCGGTGCCACCAACAAACTACAAATCCCAGTGCCTTCAAGTCAATGCTATGGAAGCCAAGAATTTGTAGTTTTGTGAGATATTTAGCCTTCTCTGTCAGAGAGCTCTTGTGCCACCACCAAACTACAAATCCCAGTGCCTTCAAATCAATCTAAGAATTTGTAGTTTGGGGAGATATTTAGCCTTCTGTGTCAGAGAGCTCTCATGCCACCAACAAACTGCAAATCCCAGTGCCTTCAAGCCAATGCTATGGAATTTAAGAATTTGTAGTTATGTAAGATATTTAGCTTTCTGTGTTAGAGAGCTCCGGTGCCACCAACAAACTACAAATCCCAGTGCCTTTAAGTTACTCTAAGAATTTGTACTTTTGTGAGATATTTAGCCTTTTCTGTTAAGAGAGCTCTGGCGCTCTTACAAAAAACGAGAAATCCTAGGATTCCATAGCCTTAAGCCATGGCAGTTCAAGCAGTGTCAAACTGCATTATTTCTGCAGTGCGGATGCAGCCTACATTTGAACAGATGCCTAAGCTAAATCATAAAGTCAACAATAATTCTGGATTAGAAATACTCTTTTTAGGTAATGACCACTATTACCAGGTACCATCTCCTGCAGTGTGGCACCAGCATCAGGCTGGTTCATGTTATAATTTATTAAACCAGAAGTAGACAACTCTCATTCCTTTTTTTTTTTTTTTTTTGGAACTACAATTCCCATAAAACCATGTCATTATCTCTGCTGGTTATGGCCAGTGGGAGCTGTAGGCTACTTTAAGACTGGGATTTCGACTGGCCTTTGGATCTTAATAAGAGGAGCGGCTGTTCTTGCTGTTTTTGGAACTGTTTTATTTTTATTTATTTATTTTCAAAGCTGTTTTTAAAACTGCATTTAGAGCTATATTTTTTAAAAAGAGAAGCCTTAAGTGTTTTGATGGTTTTTAGTAATTAATATTTTAAAAGGGTTTTTATCTACTGCATGCTGCCTGGCGGGTCAAAAGGTGATAAATAAATACCTCAAATAAATAAATACAAGGCCAAAATTAAACCACAATATAACATTATGTCCAGACACAGTCAATACATGGGGTTTGCATTATTTCTCTAGCTTTTATTTACTCTTCTCAGTTTTTTGTATCCATTTTGTTGACAGCTATTCCATCATTTATATATTGTCTTATAATAAACTGTGTTCCACATAAGAGGGTGGTTGTTGTTGTGTGCCTTCACGTCATTTGTGACCCTAACCTGGGGTTTTTTTGGCAAGGTTTCTTCAGAAGGGGTTTCCACTTCCATCCTCTGAGGCTGAGAGAGTGTGACTTGCCCAAGGGCACCCAATGGGTTTCCATGGCTGAGCTAGGATTTGAACCCTGGTCTCCAGAGTTGTAGTCAAACCACTATGCCATGCTGGCTCTAATAGTAGTAGTAGTAGTAGTAGTAGCTATGATAATTCAGTTTAAAATGTAAGTGGGGAAGGAAGTCTCAAAGAGTTTTTTAAAAATAAAGATCACATTCCTTGGCGAAAAGTACTCTGTATGTGTTTGGAGCAGGGATAGAAATGTGACTGTCCAGATATTGGACTGTAGCTCCCAGCACTCCCTACCATAGACTGTGCTGGATGCTGGGAATGGCAGTTCAACATCATCTGGAGGGCTACATGATTCTGGAACCTGAAGTTGAAAATATCTAGAGGACCAAAGTTTGGGAATCACTGGAAGAAATAAGAAAGGATCAGTTACTATTGCACCATTATATTGTTTCTTTAAGTAATAGCTTCCCATCAGAGCCCAAAGGAACTCACAGACATCTCCTCTCAAAGCCATGGTGTCCTCCACTTGTTGTTGGGATGCAAGTCCCATCAGCCCTAGCCAGCATAGCCTATGGTGAAGAATGCTGAGATTGCAGTCCACTTTGCCCACTCTTGCCTTGGTTGTATTTCTAGAAGTACTGTGTTTTCATAGACTTTTATTGTTTTTATAAGGAGAGGCACAAATGCCAGTCTGGAAGAAATTGTTAGAATTTTTAAAAAATAAAACAAAGTAAAATTACCCCTGATGAGAATGTAACTCTGGAAGGTAACAGAAGATGTGATCATGTTTCCATTATTTGGTATGTAAACAAAGATAAGGCTTTTTGTTGAAGAATGTCCACAGGGGAGTTTATGTAAAAATAAATAAATGTAGGAATGCAAAATTACAAAATTCTTCTGGATTCTGGGGGAAAACAGGAATGGCCAGGAAATGTTTCTTTTTTTTTTTCCAAATTTCTTTCTTTCTTTCTTTCTTTCTTTCTTTCTTTCTTTTTCTTTTCCTTTTTCCTTTTTTTCTTTTTGAATTTGAGTATAAAGAGACCCAGTATGGTGCAGTGATTTGAGCACTGGACTATGACTTGTGAGACCAGGGTTCAAATCCCCCGCTGAGCCATAAAATCCACTGGGTGATCTTGGGCAAGGCACATACTTTCAGCCTCAGAGGATAGCAATGGCAAACCCCTTCTGAAGAAAGTTGCCAAGACTGCCCTGTGATAGGTTTGCCTTAGGGTCACCATAATTTGAAAGCAACTTGAAGGCATACAACATCAACAACAGGATAAAGTGTTTTACTATGTGCTTTATTAGACTTCAAACCACTTAAAATGGTGACAGTCCTAATGGATTGCTACAAAGCCATAGATTATATAACATACCCTCCAACTTTTTACAGATGAAGACTGGAACACATGGCCAAGTAACATCAGAGGATGGTTAAGATGGCAAAAGTTATTAATGAGGAAGAACAGACGAAGCAGGAAAGGCTGCAGCAGTTTGCATTTGCCTGAGACTACTGGGAAAGGTAAGATTCCCCCTCCTTTCCTATCCACTAAGTAAATTGTGTACCTAGTACTTTTCTGCTTTGAACTCAGTTTGCAGGAATGACAGTAAGCCAATGGCAAAGTGGAAGGTGGAAAGAAAAACTGGGACATTTTAAAAGCAGCCAAAAAAGTGGGACAACAGTGGATTGATCAAAACTGTTTCTGCCAATTTGGGACAGTTGGATGGTAAAATATGATCACATATTTTTCCATGCTTGATAATACTTTGCAATCCTGCAGCAGGGATATGTAACTTGCATCTTTCCAGATGGGGTTACAGTACAGCTCCTATTAGTGCTTGCCTGCATAGCTAAGGGTGAGGGACAATGGGAGTTTTGCAGTCCAATTAAAACTGAAGAGCAACAGATTCCACATCTCTGTTCCAGAAGATTGCATTTGCAATCTTTCATGAGAAAGGAGTGCAAAACTCCGTTCTGGCACCAGTCTGCCAAAGCATATTTTCTGAGATCCTTGTCCCTTACATCTAAATCTGCTGATAACAATTTTTAGTTATATGCTGTGAAAAAGCCATCGATCCCATACAACATGGACAGATTCCGTTTGCCTCAGGAAACCACCTGGTCATCACACTCATTCCTTAGCTTGGCCCACATTTATGGATTTGTCATGCTGGATTAGAACAGTTTAGAAGCAGAACAGACATTTCAAGTTGTGGCCAACTTTGACTAATCCAAACTCAACATTTTGACATCTGTGTGCATTCCTGGAAAATTTTTTTTATTTTTTGTTTTTTTAAATAGGGTTGTCATGCACAGTGAAGTGAAAGAACAGTGTGCTTGGGGTTTATCTTGCCTCAGAACAGGAGTTTGGAACTTGGACCAAGGCTCTGCCATGGTAAACATCTTCTCGGTTAAAGAAGGCTGAACTGTCTTGCTTAGTAGTCTTATTGCCAAAATGTCTACTGTGTTTACTATGATGCCTTGCCTTAAGTAGAGTCTTGAAAAGATTATTCAGATCTCAGAAAATGGAAGGAATCAGCTCTTCACATTATCTTGCTTTCTGAAAGGGACAAACTTCCTTGCCTAAAACCTAGCAGGAGGCTCTTCTGTGTTGGCCTTTCTCCTATCTGCTGCCTTCCAGAAGTGTCAGGGGTTGATAGGTGTTGTGGTCTGACCTGTTTAGGCAATGCTAGGGTGAAGAAAGGTGTACTTTCACTGTCATAAAGTATCTTTGGTTTCATACCAGATTTCATTTGTTCATTTTTGGTTCCCCATTTTTATTCAAACAATTTCCTCTCTTGCATTTTCCTTTCTCTGGTATTTTTCTCATAAAAACATCTTCTGGGGCTATGTGCAGTTCTGACATTATTGTTTATTTAATTTAATTATTTGGAGAAGAAAGTTAGTTATGGAATCTCTTCAACTCACTGCCCCGTGTCTCCCTCTTTCAAAACCTCTCCAAGCAGGGCAACAATATGAAGACCCACATGTATCCATGAAAAACGTATGCACCATAAGGACCATTCCTGGCTGATACTGCACTGTGATGGGAGATTGGCCAAAATGAACTTTTAGACATCTCTTGCTGCCTAACCACTCTTAACTAAAAGATTTAAGAAAGAGGAAATACTGTATTGTCTTTTGGAAGGCTAATGTCGTGAACCCTCATGTTTGCTTTAACCACCTACCATAAAAGCACCCAACTCTCCAGCATCTTCTTTCCAGGAAAATGGTAACACCCGGACCTCTGGAGTTGTCACTGCTTAGACAACTGGGAGGGGGCATGTGTAAGAAAACATACTAAGGGCAGTCCCTGTTTTCTGGTAGTTGGGAGATTTGGGGGTGGCTTAAAAGAATGATGATGGTGTATACAGATAGATTTCTATCCATTGCCTGTGTAGGTTTCTCCCAAGATGCAACCATGACTGAGAGTAGAATGATAGAGTTGGAAGAGACTACAAAAGCCATCCATTCCAACCATCTGCTGCGCAGACACAGCCTAAGCACTTGCAACAAATGGTCATCCAACTTCTATTTGAAAACCTCCCAAGAAGGAGACTCCACTACACTCCAAGGAAGTGTATTCCACAAAAGCCATCCATTCCAACCATCTGCTGTGCAGACAGCCTAAGCACTTGCAACAAATGGTCATCCAACTTCTATTTGAAAACCTCCCAAGAAGGAGACTCCACTACACTCCAAGGAAGTGTATTCCAATGTCAAACAGCTCTTACTGTCAGGAGGTTCTTCCTAATGTTGAGATGTGGTTTGAACTGCTCTATGTCGTAATCTCTGGAGCAGCAGAAAACAAGCTTGCTTCATCTTCAAAATGATATCCTTTCAAATGTTTAAAGATGACCATGATGTCACCTCTTAACCTTCCAATTCCATAACATACCCAGCTCCCTAAGCTGCTCTTCAGAAGGCATGGTTTCCAGACTTTTTACCATTTTGGTCAACTTTATTTGGACAATTTCCATCTTGTCCATGTCCTTCTTGAATTTTGGTGCCCAGAACTGGACACAGTATTCCAGGTAAGGTCTGACCAAAGCAGAATAGAGTGGTGCTGTTACTTCCTTTGATCTAGACACTATACAGTGTGATGCAGCCTAGAATTGCATTGTTTTTTCTGGCTGCCTCATCATACTGTTGACTCAAATTCAGCTTGTGGTCCACTAAGACTCCTAGATCCCTTCCATATGCACTGCTGTCAAGCCAGATGTCACCCACCCTGTATCTCTGTATTTCATTTTTACTGCCCAAGTGTAGTACTTTACATTTCTCCCTGTTGAAATTCATTTTGTTAGTTTTGGCTTTCTAATTTGCTAAGTCTATTCTGAATAACAGGTATTCTATATCAGGAATGGCAATTGCAGCCCTCTACATGTTCTTGAATGACAATTCTCATAATCCCTACAAATGCTCCTTTAATTCTGCCCTAGCTTTGTAATATTCTTGGGAGTTTATCTGAAAAAAGCAATTTGCCTTCTCTGGTTCTGGAGTCCCTGGAGTCTTTCCAATCTGCTACTATTTCCAGCCTGCTCTCAGTAAAACATACTTAATGACAAAATTTTGTTGCAAATTTTGATGATACCTTTATAGTATCATTAACATTTTACTCTTGCTACTTTGTTGTTGCCTACTTTCCAGTAATTTCTGATTTATGAGTACTCATAAGGTGATTGTCATGGGGTTTTATTGGTAAGACTTGCTCAAAAGAGGTGTGAGATTGCTTTCCTTTGAGGTTGTGAAACTGGTTTTCTGTGGCTGAGTACAGATTTGAACCTGGGTCTCCTAGACCCTTAGTCCAACACTCAACCCATTACACCTTGCTGGCCCTCCCCTGCTACTTTATCATTTATCATATAAAGTATAGTACCTGGCCTCAGAAAACAGAAACTCTTTGTCAGGAAATGCATATATGTACCAACATCTCTGACAGCCAGCACAGTGTAGTGGTTTGAGCATTGGACTCCAACTCTGGAGGTCAGAGTTCAAATCCCTGCTTCAGCTTAAAAACTCACTGTGTGACTTGGGCCAGTCACACTCTCTCTGTCACAGACAGCAATGGCAAACCCCCTCTTAAGAAACTTGCCAAGAAAACTAAGGCTATAGGGTTGCCTTAGGGTTGTCATAAGTAAAAAATTATTTGGAGGCACACAACAACAAAAACCAACATCTCCACATTGATACCAGCATGTCAACAAAATAATTGTAATGATATGATAGATTTTAGAGGGGAATAAAGTGCCACCTGTGAAACACTTTGGGAGATGTCTGTTTGGGTTGTTTTAATCAGTTTAATGAAACTTTTCCAGAATATATATATATATATATATATATGAAAAGCTTAAAATTTTGTCCAATGCAATCACATGCTGGTTTATTCTGGTATTAAGTCCCATTTTGTTCAGTGAGACTTACTCCCAGGTAAATATATACATATAGGATTGCATATTTAAGTGCATAAACCTACTTATTGTTCTTTTTCTCCTCACAGACTGCACATCCTGATGAAAGAGATATATAATTCCTATTCAATATAATAGTATTACAGTAAGTATACTTAATGCATAATGGCAAAGCAAGATATAACCTGCCTCACTCCACCCCAGAGACCAAGATCACCTGCATCTACCCTGCCTGGGCTTTGGCTCACCTAAAAGCCCTGGAGTTAATGTGTAAATGGTGCATTAAGGTATGTGCAAATGGGATGTAGGATGCAGTTGAATAAATGATAGCTTATACTGATTACACTCCCTTTATAGTTAGGGAATGATAAATGTTCGTGTTTAAATTTTCTCTTCCCCTCCCCAGTAATGGTTTTCCTAATTAAAAGACATCCATTTTATGGTTACTGATGCCTTGGCTCTCTGTCAAGTTTCCTAGCAAAAGGACTAACTGAGAGATTGTTTAAGGATTTTCTGGTAACTCTTGTTGTAAGATACGTCTTATGGACAAGAAGAAGCAAAGCTTTCATAATTCATTTGGTCATGTTACTGCTTGTTTTGTGAGCATGATGGGGTGTAATCATTTCCCTGCGAATTCTAAAGAATTGTGCAGCAACAAGCCTCAGGTACTATAGCAATCCAGCAGGAGACAAAATACGTCATAGGATGTGTGTTCATGTGTAAAGTCTCTCACACACTTTCACTTGCATTGTAAATAGAAAGTGCTCATTATTTTTGCAACTACAGAGTTAATCTTTGCTCACAGTACGCAGTATTTTCCCCACACTCCTTCCTGGTGAAAAACATTCTTCTGGACCTCTTTCGATATAAATCAATATGCCCAATCTTCTAAGTTTATACAGGACTACTTACCAGATATAATAATTTAAAAAGTAGTTAGCAATTCATTATACTTTATTTATCTGCAGTGCAAACGTACCATGTTTACTCAGTCTGGTGGGCTTTTTGTAAGTGTTTGTTAGAACTGCATACTTAATGCTCAGAAATCTACTCTACAAATCTTGGTTTTGTTTTAAGAAGAAGAATAATGATACTTAGACAGTAGAGCAGCCGGAAGCAAGAGAAACATTCTAAAGTAGAGAACTTCCTGTTGTTCTGCTGTTCCAGTCAGCTGTGACTGCATCTTTCATACCTCAGTGAAAATTAGTTTCCATTTCCAATTTCTTTTGTATCACTTTCTAGATCTGGAACCAACTCTTTTGAAATACAGAGAACTGCTTCCCCAAGTACAAACTGATAATGGTAATGATGATGAGGATGGTGATTTAGCCACAATGATAATCCTGTGTTATAGCTGAGTCTGATAAATCATATCACACCATTATTCATGAACAGAATGTATAATGCAGTAGGGCAGAAGGCGTCACAGAACGTTCCTTCTGTTTTCTGCTTTAACCCTCTGGCATCTATGGTCTTTCACCGTGAAATTGTTTTATGGTTTTGTTTGTTGACTGTTGGTATTAGTGCTTTCATTACCTGTTTGCATAGATGCCTTTTGGTGTAATAACCTGATACTGTATTCATTTTTATTCCTTTTGTGATGTTGTTTTCAGATTGGGGTTTTTCAATATTGCATCAGGTGCCATCAGATGAATACTACAGATAGTTAGTATAACAAACAAATGTACATATGTTTGCAGTGCCTTAAGGAAATGGCTGTTGCTCCTCAATCAAGCGTCAATCTAACCAGCACAGAAATGAGGATTCTCAATGTTATTGGCTCTTCTCTTATTTACAAAAAATAAAAAAATAAAAAAAAATAGGTGGTAAGCCTGTTTCTTGACTGTACTTCAAAATATGGTCAGGTCATTGTGGTTATATGCTGACATAGTTTCCCATGAAACAGAAATCTCAAAACCAGCATGTCAGGGGAGCAAAGTAGGCATCTAGTTTCTATGAGCACAGTTTTATGTTTTGTTTTGTTTTTCAAGTATGTGCATGAGCATCAACTTTATCCTAGTAAACTCTAGGAACAGATTTACTAAATTACTTGGTCACATCTATGAGCCTTATCACATTATAAAAGACGAGAGCTAGCGAGGTAGAAGCAGCTTTCTGTTAACAGCTTTCTGTTTACCACTCTGCATGTCCTCAAATCACTTCTGTTCTTTTCTGAAAGGAGATGATTGTAAAAGTATGCCTTTTGTTGCGCTTAAAAAATCTGGTTGGCAAAATGCACATTTTTATGACCATCTCCCTCTAGAGAGAGAATGATGCTATGATGTCTTGTGGGAAGGCAAGGAGAAAGTGTTCTGTGTCTCTTCTTACTTTTTTAATGCAATAAGGCTCTATATAGAGTCTCTCTCTCTCTCTCCCTCTCGCCACACACACACAGACATGGCCTGCCTCACTACTACCCTACTGAAGTAGCACAGTAGGTGGCTAACAGGAATCAAATAAAAATCAATATAGTTAAAACATGAAAACAAAGCACAGTCAGTCTGTCAAACAACAGGTCAATAATAAAGGAATTATAGCACCTAGCCAATTAAAGTCTCCTTTTACAGCTACCAAGCATAAATGCCAAATCTCTGTCTAAATAAAATGTCTTTCCCTTCTGGTGGATGGACAGCTGGAGGTAGCTAGTAGACTGTGCCTCCACTGGCAGGATGTTCCAGAGTCTGGGGGCAACCACTTCTTGACTCCACCAAACATGTCTGTGCTGGTAGCAGAACGTAGAGAAAGTTCTGGCCCCCGCTTGTAAAAGGGAGACAGGCTTACATGGGAAAAGGTGGTCTTTAGCACTCTTTCAGATTCAGTCCCAAGAGTGATATCACTATGGATGATATCACTCCAGTGCAGTAACTCATTCATCCCAGGCAGACAGCCACACCACAGCTCTGGTGAGTGGGAGCTGCTGGCAGAGAGAGGGATCCAATCTTGGTTGAGTCCTTCTACCCTTGGAGCAAAGACGGGGTGGGCCCAGACCAGGGTTCCCAGGGATCCCCCCCAGCCCTGCAGAAGGGGAGAAGTAGTAGTACGTAAGAGGAGGAGGATACTGCTGCCACTGCCATTACATCAGCTCCACCTAGCCTGATGCCCTAAAACCACCCACACAGGCAGTATCGGGTGGGGAAAGGGCCAGGTGAAAGACAGGTGGCAACATAGAGGGGTGTTCACCATCTGTCTTCTCCCTCCCCACCACCTTACCATTTTCCTTATCCCAGCCAAACTGCCTAGCACATCCCTCAGCTGTCCCACTCTGCCAGCCAAAATACCTCTGCCATCTGCCCACTGAGGGTGCTGGTAGAGGTGGGGTGCTTCTGCCACCCAGCAGCCCCTTCTGGGTCTGGCAAGGCTGCTGGCCAGGCTGGGAAAGGGAGGTGCTGGCAGTGCTGGCAGCAGTAGAAAGGCCTGCCAAGAAGCAGCAGCACCCCATCCACAGAAGAAGCCGCAGGGATGGCAGAGGTGCCCTGGCTTGTGGAGCAGGGCAACGGGGGTGGGTGGGTGGGTGGTGTATTGGAATGGACGGTGAGTGACTGCCACGTTGGGTATTCACTGCCCTCTGAGGCATTTTCTGCACCTCCCTAGTGATGCCTCTGAGTCCAGAGTAACCAGAGGTCCTCCTTTTCCAGGGCATTTCCTATATTTCTACATTTCAACCTTCTGTCCAAGGGGAAGCACAAATTTACATTTATATGCATGTTTTAGGCTTTTATTTGATACTTTCCTGCAATTTTCTTTAAATCTGAGGTTTGCTTTGTTGTTATAGGACACCTGGTCACCCTGCCTGAGCCCCAAGCTAAATATTCTTTATCTACTGTAAACTGTGTCTGGAAATAGACCAGTAGCCATGCAAGCTGATGATGGAATCACATGGTTCTTGTAAGTGTCCCCCCTCAACAGACATAAGTGTAACTGGCCCCATTCAAAAGGGGTGTGTGGGGATGTGGACCACACAGGATGACACCCCAGAAATGCGCAGCATGGAGGGAAATGGCCCAGAGCACCCCTACCTCTGTGCCCTGTGCTGTTTTACTCACAAATAAAGCAGTGTGTGGCAGGAATGCAAGGGCATGCCCTTTTGGCCCCATCCCCAAAGCCCCACCTTCCCCCTCTGGGTGACACCCTGGGCTGGGATGCCGCTGAGGAAAGCCACAATGTTTTTACTTTTTAGTATGATTTTGTTGTTGTTGCTGTTTTGACCGTGTGGGAGTGTGTTGAATGTGTGTTTAATAAACTACAACTCAAGCACAATCTGAATTGATTTAGAAATCTCACTTCAATTTCTTTGTGTGGCAGGAAAACACAACAGAAAATGAACTATTTCCTTTTCAGCTGTTTGCCAATAAGCAAGTCTTATGCATTTATGCAAGTTTTGATGAACTCTATTGTGAATCAGGAGGGGGGAAAGGAAATTATGTCTATAAGACAACACCTCCTCAGGTCCTGGGCCACTTCAAAAGAGATTATGTTTGATTTATTTAGCTGAAGCACTTGTAGCTTTTAGAAGCTGACCTGACCTGCCACTGTGTTCTTTCTGCTTCCTTTCCCACAGTTGGTTTGCTTTCAGATGCATCGTAAAATGTTAAGCAGAAAGGAGTTCCAGAGCAGTTGGGATAAGGCTTCTTTTCAACTTGTTTATTTTTATATCACAAGCTGCCCTGATAACTTTTTATTTTAAATAGGCACCTTTACAGTGGTAGTCAGTGGCTTCCAAGTCTCTGTATGGCATGTGCCTTCAAGCCACCTGTTGACTTACGGTCAGTGGTGTCACTAGGGTTGGCATGACCTGGTACGATAACTCACGTTGGTCACCCCACATTAATCTCCTCCCATACTACACCATACAATATCCTTAATAATCTTTTTTGTACTAATGTTAGTCACAAGTCATAATTCCCACATATCATGTTGGCAAAATTAAAATGATACCTTTAAATTACAAAATGTATTCACATGTAGATAGTTGGATGCAGTTAAAGTGAAATTTTGGTAAGACGTGATATTTTTAATTTAAAAAGAATAAAATCTAAAAATTTAACAATTTTTTTTAAACAAACCTGATGCTTCTCCTTTCTCCTCACACTGAGCCTCACCGCACTCACACCCTCTGCTGAGCAATAGCTTTTACATGGATACAAGTGAAAGCCACAGCCTCTTTCTGCCAAAAGGCAGATGTTTGGTGAGCAGTGGTCAGGGTGACCAGATGTCTTTCTTTTTCCTAGCATATCCTGCATTTCAGCCTTTTGTCTAGGAGGAGCTCCAAAATGAACTCCGTTCTGAGCATGACTGAGAAGCATGAATTTATGAGCGTTTTTAGCTTTTATTTAGTAATATCATACGTTTTTCTTGAATGTCTTATATTTTGCAGTGCCTTGTCCTCCTTTGTGGTTAGGACATCTGGTCACCCTGGCACACCCCCCTTAGGGTGTCAACTGGTGTAGTCTGAACCCCCTGTATCCCCTAGTGACACCCATACTTATAGTGACCGGATAAATTCTTCATGGGGTTTTCTTGGCCAAAGAATCTCACTCAGAGGTGCTTTTGCCAGTTCCTTTCTATGAAAAAGAGCCTACAGCACCTGGCATTCATTGGTGGTCTCCTGTCCAAGTACTAACCAGGGATGACCCTGCTTAGAATCCAAGACCAGACTGGATCTGGTGCCTTTAGGATATTTAGGCTCTTTTCTTCTTTCGTCTCTACAACCATTAGAAGCCCTCCCAAGTTTTCAGTCTGGCAACTCTATGTGTAGCATGATAGCTTCCATGCCAACAGGACAGTAAATCCACTCCAGATTTTAGGCCAGAACTTTAGTTCTGGACTCAATCTGAAAAACAGGGGATGGATTTTAAACCTGGAGCAGATACGTTTCCCCACTATGTGGGAGCCATTGATCCTCTGGGTCCATAAATATTGTAAACCAGAAAAAATAAAAACAAAAAAACAAAAAGAGTGGTATTAAAACAGAGTGCTAGACTCAGTTAAGTCCATCCACAGCTATGGGGTTTTTGATAAATTGTGTGTTAAAATAGAAATTGTGTCAAACTGAGATCAGCATATCACCTGCTGTTACTTAAAAGATAATATATATTCTCTTTGTGCATATGCATCTGGGGTGGATAACATCTGGCTTGTGGGTCGCCTATGTGCCCAACCATTTTTGTGGCTAGGGGTGCCAGAGTGAAAACTGGAAAGGGCTCTTATACCTCCTGGTTGTGTAGTAGAGGGAATTTCAGAAGGTGTTGCTTGTTACCTGGTTGTGTGACAAGCAATACCTCCAGAAATTCCCTCTTCCACAGAACTATTAAAGGTGCATAAACCCTCTTCATTTTCAATCTGGCAATCCTAGTTGCAGCATGTTCCACTCCAATTTTTATTTTGTCAGAACATGAAAAACCATACATCAAGAAGTGTGGTTCTGCTTTAAGCAATGCAGCACAGGCCCTGTCTGGCTTGTTTTTTGTTTTGTTTTTTAAAGGGAGGAATAAGGAAAGCAGAAATAAATTTCTGGCACCTTTTTATTTTGAGACATTTTTTCCTCTTAGCTTTTTCCCATCAAAAGATTTTTTTTAATTTCTGCAAGCACTCCAATTGATCCAGCACCCCTCGCCCTTTTCCTTTTTTCCTTTTTTCGTTGTTGCAAAAGTATTGTGTAGTTACTTAAGAGTTACTTTTCAATAATGATATTGTGTAGGCTACTTAAGAGTCCACTTTTCCAGTGGTCACTAGCCTTGGTGACACCTGGTGGGGGAGTTGCCAAGTAGGGGCTGGCAGTGGCCTGCCCTCCAAGCTATGATGCAAACAAAAATATATATTTTCATGTATGTGGGAGACTGTGTTTACTTCTAGAAACTAACAGATATGTAGGTAAGGCATGTCCCATTGGTTTACACAAATTATGCTTTAGTTTTCATTTAGCTTTGACATGAATGTTCCACCCAGACATTATTTATTGCTTCAGTCTTGGCCCAAAGAGTTTGTTCTCATTTTGGCTTCAGGCTATCTATGTTGAGTTATTTTGCTAATATAACCAGTTACAGCTGCTTCTTTATTAATTGCTTAGACTTTAGATCATCTCACAGCTAGAGAAATATCTCTCTGCTCCTGGCATATAAACAAATGTACAGAAGGATGATATAAATGTTCTTAAATGTGCCACAAGAGTTAGGATGTGTGTAAGGCCTAAATACACAAATCACTGCTGAATACTTACATTTATTTATTTAAAAATATTTACATTTCCTCTCTTCCTCTGAGGTGGCTTACATCCAAGGAAAAACCCCACAACCTACATTCAAAACAGAAAAATAACCAAACACGATCTGAGCACAGAACAACAATACAACATTAATGGTGCAACTGTACACGTAATGGTGTGTCTTCCTAAAAGGAAGTTCATGGGTGCACTTCAGAGCTTAGAATGTGAATTTTAAAATGCATTAATTATATTGTCATTGTTTATAGGAGCTTCCGGTGAGCGTGGAAGGCGTTCAGCCGCGTTTTGTTGGAGCTCCGACAAACGCGACTGTGTTGCCTTAATTTAAAGGTTTTTGGCCACTTTTCCACCAAGAACTTGGCAATACTCCTTTGGCATAAGGAGCCCTGAGGCATCCCCACAGAGGTCCCTCGAAAGGCTGGGAACAACCCCATCCCTTCTCCCGAAAGGGGGAAGTGGGGGCGAGCTCAAGGAGAGCCGCAGAGAGGCGCGGGGAAAAGCCCAGCAGCACAGTAGCAGCAGCAGCGGCAAGCCGCGAACGCCAAACGCCACCTTTTTTTTCTCTTGTTTAAAAAGCTACAAATAGCGCAGTGGAAGATTTCTTACAAGCAGAGACAACAAAATATCAAAATTTGAAACCCTTCAAACACCAAAAGAAGAAAGGACAACAGAGCTAAAAGCAGGAATTAGGAGCTAAAAGCGGAACAGCTGGGAGAACAAAGGCAGTGAGGAAACAGAGGTAAGAAGTTTGGAAAGAACGTCTTGGAGAAAAGAAACAACTAAAATAATTAAAATAAGGGAAAACTTAGAAGGAATTGAGGAGGCATGGAAATGAAGAAGTAGAGAAATATCAGAGCGATTAGGAACAACAGATTAACAAATAAAAAAGAAGGATTGCTTGATCTAAACAAACATTAAGCTCAGGAGTTACAGCTGTCTGCCTTCTTAATTCCCTCCTATGGAACTTCTTTCCAAATTACTGTATTACTGTATTATTTTCTATCCATCCACAAGACAAGGCTTTAAAGAATAAGGAATCTTGCTATAAAATCAATATGGAGATTTAATTCCACAGCAATAAATTTTATAATATTAAACAGTCAGACAATTTAAAGATACTTGTTTGAAGGCAATATCTGATCTGGGAACCAACGATCCAAGAATTAAAGACAACTGACTAAGACTATATTTCAAGATTAGTATTTAAGACTAATTTGCATAACAAACTTGTTACATACACCTTGAGAAATTAAGGGAACTACATTCTAGTTCTGTGTGAAATTAAAGGAGCAGCTAATTTATATACATATATTTGCAAAATTAGTGAAGAACTGTTTTGAGAACTAAAAATTGGTTAAATCAAGTTTGAAAGTTCTAGTGCAACACTTTGAATGTCTGTTTCTTTTATGTGGAAATAATTCTTCAATTCTTCTGTTTAAACGACTTACAACTTACAAGAAATAGAAGAGTCCCAACACTGTAATTTATATAGTACAGTCTGGTATAAGGTACTACAGCCTGTCTTAGTGACTATCTAAGGGTTTGTAAGAATCTGAGGTCTGTAAAATATTAGTGACAAGGAGCAATTTGAGTTAAAGACAAATAACCCCAGATTTTGGGAAATATAGAATTTTAAAACCTGATATATGATTTATCACTCCTTCATTGATAACCACTTACCCATCTGAACTATTATTATTGGCCTATTTGGATATACCATTTCATTCTTGGGCTTATTTGGATACACCATTTTACTTAAGAGCATAAATATCTGTCTATAAGCACTACGCACATTAGATCTGATGGAGAAGATCAATCTATTAGGACCATACTTATACACTTAATGATCTAGAAGAAATTGATGTTAATTGACTTCATAACCCTCGGAACTGACGTGATTTGTTTTGATATTACATTCAGTAAAAGTGATTTGACTTCATAATCCCCGGACTTGACTTGATTTGTTTTGATATTACATTCAGCAAAAGTAATTCTTCCTGAACTACAACACTCTTTAGAAATTGATTTGAATTGACTAAAGAGACTATAAATCAATTTAAAATCATTACAATATCAAGTGCAAAATTTATTTTCTGGTACCATCTCTTTTGTTATCTGGAATTGTCTCAAGGATCTCTTCCCAAGATATCTAACTAAATATTTTAATAATTGACTAGAGTACAATATCAATATAGAGAATCTTCTTTTCTTCTCATCCCTCAAGTATTAGATCTACGATTTAAGTTTAAAAACAAAACAAACAAACAAACAAAAAACAAAAATAAATAAATAAATAAAAAATGGCCACCTCCAAATACGCACCTTCTAATAGTATGACACAAAAACAACAACAAAGTAATAGAAGACAATCCAGTGACCAAATGTTTTTCTTAGAAGAAATAAAAAAGATGAAAATGGAAATGGAACAAAACATGAAAAAAGAGATGAAACTTCTAAGAGCAGATATCAAACAAGATATGAAATTGGAACTGAAAGATATTAAAATATCATTAGATGAAGTTACTAAAGATATGAACAAGGCTAAAGAAAGATTGGACAAATTGGAAGGAAAAACAGAAACTCTAGAAGGGAAAATAGAAGATATAAGCAATCAGGAACAAACAGAAACAGAACGAAGGCTAGATGAGAAAGAATTAGAAGACTTAAAATACAGAGAGAACTGTCTGAAAATCAGAGGGGTAAAGGAAATTAAAGGAGAAGACCTATACGACTCTTTCCTGCCAGTACTAGCAGAATATGCAGAAATATCAGCAAACGATATGAGTTGGGAAATAAATAAAATGTACAGATTAAATTCTCAAATAGCTAAAGAGAAAGGATGGCCCAGGGATATTGTGATATACTTTCTGAGGAAAAAAACAAGAGATCAGATACTGGATTTAAGTTGTAAAAAGTCTTTTTTGATTGATGAAGAAGAAGTCAAAATTTTTAAGGACATTCCTAAAAGAATATTAAGGAAGAGAGAGGAATATAAATTTTTGACAATGTTTCTAAATAAAAATGATATCTTGTACAAGTGGGAAAAATTAGAAGGAATCTCCGTATTGTTTAAACAAAGATGGTACAAATTAAATTCTGTACAAAAGGCAAAAGACTTCTGGAAAAGATGTAATAAAGAGATAAAAAAGAACCAAGAAAAATTGGAAAAATCAAGTTACAAAGATAAATTAAGATCTGCAAATAAACCTCCAGAAATAAGAGAAGACAATCTGCCAGAATTATCAGATGAAGGAGAATTCTCAGACACCTCTAACAAAGATGAAGACTCGAAAATCGATGATAAGAGCCTGGATGAGATAACAACAGCGGCTGCATTAACACAGAAAGAGGACTGATATTTAAAAAGTAATGGTTAATATCAAAGATTTAAAATTCCTATCATGGAATGTTAGAGGACTAAATGATAAGAAAAAAAGAAAAGAGATCTTTCATGAAATATCTGAGTTAAAATGTGATATTGTCTGTCTGCAAGAAACACATGTACGTAATAAAGATAAAAGACTGTTAGGAAACCCTAAACTAGGTTCTGAATTTATATCAGCTTATAAACAAAAGAAACGTGGGGTGGTGGTTTATGTGACAAAAAAATTACATGCTAAAGAGTTATTCAATGATGAAAATGGGTTTTTTTAGGAATCAAACTAACTATACAAGATAAGAAAATTATTCTTGTAGTGATTTATGCTCCTTTAGACCAAAAAGCTACATTTTATAAAAAATAAGTGAAATAATGCAAGAATACATTGAATGTGATTTTATAGTCTGTGGTGATTTCAACGCAGTAATAGATCCATCACTAGATAGACTATCCAGTAAAAAAAATAGGACAAAAGCAAGGAAAACTGCCCAAAACTTTTTTCAAAATGTTGCAACTTTATAATTTGTTAGACGTATGGAGATATAAAAAACAAAAACAAAAAGAATTCACCTTTTTTTCAGAGAGATACAAATCCCTAGCCAGACTTGATATGTTTCTTACCTCCAAGACTTTATGTAGTAAAATCAGTAAAGTCGAAGTCCTCCCTCGAATTTATTCAGATCACAAACCAATAACTATGAAAATTAAAATCCTTGAAACCGAATACAGATGGCAAATGCAAGATTACCTTCTTAATAATGATAAGATAATAGAGGAAGCCAAAAAGGAGCTAAATCTTTATTTTCAGGACAATCTGGGAAAAGGGGTAAACATTGAAACAGTATGGGAAGCTAGTAAGGCTGTCATTAGGGGTTTCTTTATTCAAAAACACATACAATTTCAGAAAAAGAAAAAGGAAAAACTGGAGCAAATCTCAATTGCAATATCCGAAAAGGAAAAGGAGTTAACAAAGAGCAAGGACAAAGACAAGATATTAAAAGAGATTAAAATATTACAAAAACAATATTCAATAGAAAATTTAGACAAAATAACAAAAACAATGAGACAACTTAAAGCAAAACATTTCCAAAATGCAAACAAAATCGGAAAATGGTTGTCATGGAAAACCAAAAAAGAAAGAGATAAAAGAATAATAACCAGAATACAAGTTGGTGAAAAAATATTTACAGAACTGAAAAAGATTAGAAAAGTATTCTATAATCATTTTGGGAAAGTATACGGAGCTAAAAATATAGAAAATTCGGAATTACAAAAATATCTAGATAAATGTAATATTCCCACGTTGGATGATAGCAGTAGACAAAACATAAATTTGCCTATAAGCAAACAGGAATTGATGGAAGCTATCCAAAATGCAAAAAATGATAAAACACCTGGTCCTGATGGATTCTCTTTTAAGTATTATAAGATCTTCAAAGAGGAACTGTGTGAACCACTCTTACAGACAATAAATAATATTGGATTGGGTCCTGTACCTCCCACATGGGAAGAGGCTAACATAACTTTAATTTTGAAAGAGGGGAAAAATCCAACAAACCCTAACAGTTATCGGCCTATCTCATTATTAAATACTGATTATAAACTTTTTACTTCAGTATTAGCAAACCGACTAAAAAAAGTACTAAAAAAGTTAATATCGGAAGAACAATGTGGCTTTGTCCCAGGACGACAAATCAAAGATAACATCAGGCAAATTATTAATATAATTGAATACTTTGATTTACATATTGATAAGAAATTGGCTATTATTTTGTTAGATCTTGAAAAAGCCTTTGACAAACTGAATTGGAATTACAAGACAAGTGTGTTGAAGAGGATGAAGATAGGAGAAAAATTTCTCAGCTGGATTAAGGAAAGATACAGAAAACAAACAGCTAGGGTAATAGTTAATGGGACAAGATCCAAGACTATTAACATCACTAATGGCACAAGACAGGGTTGCCCTTTATCACCAATTCTATTTATACTTGTCATGGATATAATTATTAATAATATTAAAAAGAATACGGAAGTCAAAGGATTTAAGATTACAGGAGACCAATATATTATCAGAGCATACGCCGACGATATTGCCATAACGGTTGAGGACCCCTTAAACAGTGTTAAACCCTTGATAGACCAAATAAAAGAATTCGAAAAAGTTTCAGGCTTAAAAATAAATAAGGAAAAAACAATTATGATTACTAAAAATGTATTAGAATCAGAACAACAACTATTAAAAGAAATTACAGGATTCGATCTAAGTAAAAAAGCGAGGTACCTAGGCATTATATTGTCAAATAAAAACTCTGATCTATATAGAAACAACTACGAGGAAAAATGGAAAGAAATAAAGAAAGATCTGAAACAGTGGAAAGAATTAAAATTAACATTATTGGGTAGAATCTCCTTAGTGAAAATGAATGTCTTACCTAAAATCCTCTTTCTTTTTCAAGCTATCCCAATAATTAAAAATGAAATGATATTTAAAATCTGGGAAAAGCATTTATTTGACTTTATCTGGAATGGGAAAAAACCAAGAATAAGGAAAAAATATTTATATGATGCTAAGGAAAGAGGAGGTTTTTCCGTACCAAATTTACGTCTTTATTTTGAAGCGTGTGCCCTATCTTGGGTCAAAAGTTGGATGAAATTAGACAATAAAAAACTATTAAAATTAGAAGGGTCAGATCTACCTTTCGGGTATCACGCCTTTTTATTCTACAATAAGGCATCTATTAATCGTGATTTCAATAACCATTACATAAGAGCCTCCATATATAGAGTCTGGAAAAAATACAAAGATCGTATCTGTCCGAAAATACCTCTATGGGTATCAACTCATGAAGCATTTTACAGGACAGATGCCCAAAGAAAGGAGAACTGGTTAAAATATTGTAATGTTTTAAGAAAAGAAAAATCAGGCTATGAAATAGAAGAGCTAGAACAAATTAGATCTAAGGGTTATAACTGTGGGTGGTTCCTTTATTTTCAAATGAAATCTAGATTTAGAGATGACCAAAAAACAATAGGGATTACAAATGTACAAACTGACCTAGCAGAATGTATAATGTCTGACAAACCATCGTCTATATCTAGAATATATAAAAAATTATTGGAAATTTATACTGAAGAAGATTTGATAAAAGATCACATGATTAAATGGGCAAAAGATTGCGGGCATCCACTACAACTTGAACAGTGGGAACGTTCATGGAAAAAAAGAATGAAGTATTCAAGAAGCCAAGATGTGAAAGAAAATTTCTTCAAGATCCTATATAGATGGCATCTATCACCTGAAAAAATAAACAGAATATATGGAAATGGAAGTAACATCTGTTGGAAGTGTGGGAAAGAAAAAGGAACTTTCTTTCATCTTTGGTGGACATGCTCATTTGCCCAGAAATTTTGGGAAGGAATATATAAAAATATGAGAGAAATACTAGACATAAGGCTAGATTTTAAGCCAGAAGTATTACTTCTGAATATGATAGAAGAGAAAACTGAGAAAGAGTTTGGGAATATTATATTCTACATGTTAACATGTGCTAGATTAGTATATGCAAGATACTGGAAAATTCCAAAAGAAGTACATGTAGATGAATGGATTACTAAATTGATGGATATGTTAGAAACAGATATATTGTCAAAAAAATTAGATAAAGATGACAAAAGAGTAAACATGGATGGATAGGATAAAATATTAAGTCATATAAAGGGAAAATGGAAATGTGATCTGCCTATAGAGCTAACAATATAACATGTTAAGATGTCAACAAATTTAGAACAAAGAAATATATGTTACTTTGTGGTATTAACATAATTATTTATATAATCAATAATTGACAAAATAAGACCTCTGATTTATATTAAGAAATAGTATACAATAGTATACAATTTAGAACATAATGACAATTTGGAAGTTAAACAATATTAGTAAAACAATATTAGTAAAATATACATATTCTTAAGTTATATACCACAAAACACATGGAATTGGATCAATAAGAAGGGTTAACAATGATAAATCCTGTATCTAATATGATATGCAGAAAAATCCAAAAAACTTATGAATCTGTAAGTAGGAACCTTCGGAAGTTCTATTTTTTAGATTAATTGTATGTATATATTAGTATATTTAATGTGTAAGTCTACATCTTGTTTTTGTTCCTTTTTCTTTCTTTCTTTTTCTTTCTTTCTTGCTATTTTGTATAGGTTTTGTATTTGTATACTGTCTTTTTTTATATGCTTAATAAAAAATTTAAAAAAATTATATTGTCATTGTTTATAGAGTACTGTCAATACAGACAGTACTCTACAAAAAAGAAAGCAATAAAAGCACACATTCCTGCCAAAGCATACTGTATAATACAGAAAGGGAAGGGAAGAATGTATATAAATACAAAACACCCAAATTGTCCAGATACACATAGCTTGAATACAAAGAATCATATGGGTAAAATTAAACTGGAGATCGTAAGTGGGGGGGGGGGGGGGAGTCTAAAGAGCAAAGGAAGACAGAGTAAACATTAACACTCTGGCTCTGCTTCTTGAAAGTAATGTGTCATTTTGCTGATTATGTTACACTATTTGTTAGCATTTGCTTTAAATTTATAAGATGGCTTGTGTGTATAAGTTCTGTACTTTTTTCCCCACTGTAAAACAATGGTACCAGTCTGCAGTGCTCAGAGTATAACAAGATCCGGTTTCCTGTTTCGCACACACTAAAATCGCCCTCCCTTAATTCAGTAATATGATACTCTTAAGCCACTCCAGGTAGTATGGCTGGTTGCTGCAGCACTTTCTAAAAAGGGTGACCTTTTCCCAACACAATGAAATTGTATTGCATTTTAACCTTCTGTTTGGAAGAAATTCCAAAATGCCTTCTATTTTGAACCATAAAACCTGTTCTTGTGTCATCTGGTGCCTCAGCAGGCACTCAAACAAGCAAGCAAGAGGTAGTTCAGCAGATTTATTACTGCCGCTATTGCTGCAAAGGGGAAAAAACATAAGCTGGACTGTGTCCAAAAGAGGGCAATCAAAATTATGAAATGTCTGGAAAGCATGCCCTATGAGCAGCAGCATAGAGAGCTTGACATGTTTAGCCTAGAAAAGAGAAGGTTAAAGGGTGATATGATAGCCATGATTAAATATTTACAGGAGTGCCATATTGACAATGGAACTTGTTTTCTGTTGCTCCAGAGAATAGGGCACAGAGCAATGGATGCAAACTATAGGAAAAGAGATTCTGCCTAAACATTAGCAAGAACTTCCTGACAGTAAGAGCTGTTTGACAATATATATGTTTTCCCAGCGTGTGGTGGAGTCTTCTTTGAAAGTTTTAAAACAGACTGAATGGCCATCTGTCAGGAGTGCTTTGACTCTGTGTTCCTGCATGGCAGGGGTTGGACTGGATGGCCCTTGGGGTCTCTTCCAGCTCTATGATTCTATGATTTTGAGACTCTGGAAATTATCACATTGAATTTAAAGTGACTTATCCTTGATGAGATAAAGTCATGTTTAATTTTTAAAACGAGTTTTGTCGCACACAGCCATGACTAGGTGAGGGCAACCCATATGCAGGCTGGATCCCAGCTGTGCTTATTCAGCTGCTTTTCAAAAATGGGAGTTTGCTGTTTTTGAAAAGCAGCTGGATAAGTTCATCTGGGATCTGGGATGCATCTGGGATGCACTCGCCCAGCTGCAGCTGCATGTGATAACACCCTGTTTTAAAATTAAACACAACTTTATCCTGTTGGGGATAAGTTGCTTTAAATTCAATGCGATGATCTCCTAACTGGTCTTAGACTAACAGCTGCAATGGTTCCATTCTTTATGTAAAAACATTCATTCTTATGTTCTAATCATTTTTGTCATATTTAATAACATACTTTTAGGAGGTGTGATACTACCAAGGCTAAAACCAATGCCCCCAGCAAACTCATTTTACGACCTACAAAAGGATGGCTGCATTTCTAGCACTTAACCACTGCACCACCAGGGCTCCTTAATTCTGTCAGTTCTGTACCTCTTAAATTCTGTCAACCCAGTTGGGCTGTATCCTGTATCCTAGATATTGTGCCCTATCAGATCATTATAAGCATAGACCCAGAAACACAATCCATAGAGTTCTGCAATCCAGCAAAAGTGATACCACAGATTACTTTTCTAACATCTTATTGTTGTTGTTCTGTGCCTTCAAGTTGCTTCTGACTTATGGCGACCCTAAGCTGAATTGATCATGGGGGTTTCTTGGCAAGATTTGTTCAGAGGGTTTGCCATTACCTTCCCCTGAGGCTGAGAGCATGTGACTTTCCCAAGGTCACCCAGTGAGTTTTATGGCCGAGCAGGGAATTGAACCCTGCCCTCCAGAGTTGTAACCCAACACCTGAACCACAACATCATACTGGCTCTCCATGCAAATGGTTTATTATTTGTGTTTGCTGGTACTGGGGTAGTAGAAACAAAAGGCATCAAAACTTCTCCTGCTGCATGCACAGATTCAGCCACATGCTTGGGCCCTCCAGAGCAAGTTCATCCCTGAGAGAGCTTATTATAGCTGTGCTATGGAGTAGTTCATAATGCAGTCCTCTCTCCCGTGGTGCAATTCTGAAGGAAGGGAGTAGGAAGAGTGGGAAGAGAAGAAAGAACAGCTTTTGTAGTTTGTTCAGCTTATTTTGGCAACCAGTCAAATCAATATATTAATAACCATTTCAGTCATAGCTACTTACATGGTGCTGAATCAATCAACACCAAGCTTTCTCCTGTTTTGACAGTAGCTCTTTCTTTGCCTGAAAAGCCTGTTTAAAAAGGACTCAAACCTCCTCATGTATATATTCTGGAACAACAAAAACAATCTTATTTTAGACAGACAGACAGACAGACAGACACAGACAGACAGACGAATCCATATTCAGTGCAAACCCTGTCACATTATTTTTTAACAATTTGTTGCTTCTTCTCACTATAGTATTAGTAGTAGTAATAAGAATAGGCTTATTCATTCTTTGTTGTTTAAAGGGTAGGAGGGTAGTAATTCATTACTAGTGCATTCCTTTTACTTGCTTCTTAATTTCCTTTAATAAACAAAAAATTAAAAATAGCTAAAAATGACACAAAATGACCCTTCAAAAGCAATGGTTCAGGAGTAACAAGCACATACCATTTGTTGCAGATTATATTACAAGTTGTTACATTATTTTGTTTTAAAAATCAACCTTTATGTAAAGGAGTGGCTTAGATTAAACTGACTCCACCAAGAGTTATTGCATTTGAGCTGACATCCATTGATAGGAAAACTTTATCCAAGAAATTATATTTAAGACAGTGCATACATACACAGAAATCACCTGGTTATCTGAACATGGATGTGTGATCTGGTTGTGAGATGGCCAAACTTCTAAACTACCCATGACTTGGAAGAAGTTTGACAGCACTTTGAGACTGCTTGTGGTTACTTTCTAAAGCCAGAATCCTGTAGGTGAAATACACTGTTGGAAGTGGGAGTTACGTTAACATACCGTATATACTTGTGTATAAGTCGACCTCATGTATAAGTTGAGGGCAATTTGGGGGGCCAAAATCATGGATTTTGATATGACCCGTGGATAAGTCAAGGGTCAAACACTGGGGCATGTTACAAAAGATCTAAAGGGGGAAACAAATCACTTCCCTCCATACATCTCCCTCTCTGGACCTCTCCCAAATCCCAGGGGTCATAGTCTCAGCATGTAAAAGGGGAAACAAACCTCAGTGCATGTATGCGCGCACACACACACAAATTCTTTCCCTTTACCAAAAGCATTCCCAAAACACATGGCTTTCAAAAGAGGGGAGAGAAACCTCTCTCTCTTTCTTTCCTCATAAATCCCAGGATTCCACTGCTTTCAAAAGAGGGGAGAGAAATCTCTCTCTCTTTCTTTACCCATAACTCCCATGATTCCACTGCATGCAAAGGGGGAACATTGCAAAAGGGGGACAGACCTTTCTCCCTCTCTTCTCTCACCCCCAAGATTTCCAGGCTTATGGCTTACCAAACGGGGTCCAAGCCTGGGCATGCTCTCTCTCCTCCTTTCCTGAGCAGCTCCTTCTTAGCTCTGGCTGCAGCCGGAGGGGAACTGAGGGTCAGGATCTCTCTCTCTCTCTCTCTCTCTCTCTCTCTCTCACACACACACACACACACACACACACATGAAGAGAGGAGAGCGCACCAGGGAGCAGCTGGGGACTCAAATGGGAACCTCCCAAAGATCCCTGGCTGCAGAGGAAGGTGGGCACTTCTTTAACAAAATTTTCGAGCAGTATTAACTTGTTGCCCCGTAGATAAGTCAACCCGTGATTTTAGAGTCCATTTTGGGGCATAAATTTCTCGACTTATAGTCGAGTATATACGGTATGCACTTTTGGGGATATTGCAGAAGGAATTATTGAGTATATCCTTGCACAATGCCCTCTCCGCTGTGCAACTACAGTTTGATGGCACCAGGGCATGCTCTTCTTAGTGGCTGGGGGAGTGGGGACTTCTGGCAAGGATCTGGCAACACTTGTGCAGCTAGAAGAAAGGAACAGCCATTGCCATCACTGACTTCTAACATATACTAGTGTGGTGCGATTGAAAGTGGTGGTCCATGGACCGGTGCTGGTCTGTGAGCCATTGGTTGCCAATCTGTTTACAGCAAAGAAAGAAACAGTTGTGGTCAATGGACACAAAGATGATGCTAGTCCAAGCAAACTGGGAAAGAAACCCTATTGGCTTCTTATACTGGATAGTTTAAGAAGCAATATGCTAGAGTACATTGAGCATTAATCCAGGAAGATAATTGTCAAATCCAGCAGTGAACCAAGTTCAGAAATTCTGGCTTCAGTAGTTAAAACTCAGCAAACCATCTTTCAGCACCATAGTTCCATACCAGAGACATCTATTCATTGTCAAAACTAAACAGCAAGAATTAACAAAGTCATGGTGTGCTCAGCTCTCATTAGTTATGATTAATAAACCAGTTTCCTCTTGCTTCCTCTACCATCCCTTTTTGTTCTTCCAGCCAGATTCTTCTCACAGGAAAGACCTTGAACAGGCTTGAATCGTGCCTACCTCCTCTCCTCCTCACCAGTGTTATCTCACCACCTGGGGCTGAAATCACCATGTCTTTGCAATAATTGTTCTACTGTGCAGTGGGCCCTTGGGAGCTGCTGGGATTTGGTTCCAGGATCCACCATGAATTCCAAAATCCATGGATGCTCAAGTCCCACTAAATATAATGACACAGTAAAATGGTGTCCCTCATATAAAATAACAAAATCAAGGTTTGCTTTTTGAAATTTATATTTCCTTTGATTATTTTAAAGCTGTGGATGGTTGAATCAGTGAATTAAGAAACCTTGGATACAGAGGGCTGACATAACTTTCATTTGTGATAGTTAGTAATGGTTATACCTTTCTCCCAGCTGCACAACTGAGGCCAGTCCTTGGCTAGGAAAATATATAGCCGGTCTGATTGCCTGAGTGCAGATGGGGCGGGATATTATTATTATTATTATTTACACACCCTGGCTTCCTCTTGGCATTAACTGGCTATGTGAGTTCAACCTGGTAATAATAATATATGAGCATTGTATATATGGTAGAGTTGTGGTTTCATTCCTTTTGGACATTGTTGTACTACAGTTCATTACATTGTCAGTTTCTCCCTGCTGTTCTTTCTGTGTTTGTTGAGAAACCCTCCTGTTGTGTGTTTTCTGGTTTTTAGAGCTTTATACTCTGCCAGGCAGTAGTGTTGCTGAGGTTGGTGTCACCAGGTGCAGGGAGGGGGGCAAAGTGTGTTGCCTCTCTATACCTCCCCCCCCCCCCCAGAGCAGCCACACTGGATCTTGAAGTCACTGCGTCCCAGGAGCCACCACTGATGAGAGGGGTGGCATTACAGTCTCCAGAGAGCCCACTTAGGGTTTGGTGTAACTGCTGGGTGAGGAGGAAAGGGAGGTGATGCCCTTCATTGCTTGCCCAGTAGGCACGCCTGTCCCTCCAGGTATACCACCCCACCAGATGACACCCCTTTGGGGTGTCACCTGGTGTAATCCATAGACCCCTAGCGACACCCCTGGTGCCAGGGTTGAATCGCAGCCTAAAAAGATGGAGTGACTTTTATCAGAGGGAACTTGGAGAATATGAAAGAGAGAAAGAGAACAATTGAGCATTATTGTTTATAGTATAGTTTTTCAAGACTAACTTAAAAATCTTCCTGTAGACAGTAAAAGGTGAAGGCCTTTGACTGAACCCAAATCTACACTTCAGATCTTTCAGTCACAAAATTCTGGAAAGGGAAGCCACAGAGTCCTTTTGGAAGAGTCAGCACACATCATTTGGATGTGGCAATTCTGTTCATTCTTCAAAAAATTTCACTGCCGGCCAAGGTGAGACACTGAAGCCTGCAAAAGTGAAAGGGCCTAGAACATTCCCAGGAATTTTAACAGCAAGGTAAAATTTAAGAACTGTTTCTTCTGCAGCACAGTCTCTTCAAGTACAACAGTGGCACTGAGCTATAACAAGAGAACTATCTCCTGGAGCAGGGATTTTCCTCCTTCTCCACCCTCCCATTTATAATTTTTTTCCAGTGGGGAGTGTTCAGGGGGAATAAAAAGGCTGTGTGTTGCCCACTCCTTTATTAGACCACATGCACAAAATGTCTGTTTGTGAAGTTGGGGCTGTAAAATCTTTCTTGGTAGTTCCTTCATGGAATGCAGTGTGATCAGTGCCTGTTGTGACAGGCTAGCCTTCCGTATCTCTGCCCCACCCCTTAGATTTCGTTTGTATTTACACAAGTACAAAGTGAAGAGTCCGCCGCACCTGGCTCAATTATGCTTTAATTGTACATGGTTTGATGGAAATAAATGGGATTCCTAATCTTAAACTACACAGTGCTTTGAGACGCCAAGTACATTTGGAAGGAAGACTTATGTCAGTGACATTCTATCTAATAATTTCACACTTCATGCTTATTATCGACTATTTCCTTTAGCTCTATTAAACTTCCAGCCAAACACTTATCTTACATTTTAACAGCATGGCAGAGCTTATAAGAAAGGCAGATACCATAATGAATTTAATTCAATAACAGCTTAATATAAGTTTACAGTACAGACTGATTAACAGAAGCACACACTTCTTCTTCATCATCATTCAGCTATTACCAAACTAACAGTGAAATGCAGGCCTATTAAAATGAATGTAATTCTGCAGTTGACTTCAGGGGAACTTGTACTGAATACACTGAAGTTGATTCATTATTTTAACTCTGATTTTCTCTCTATGGAGATATAAAATGGCATATGAAATTAAACACAACTTGACAATAATGCGAAAACAACAGGCAATTATCATTTTAAAATCGTGTTATGAAGTTCTAAATTCAAGTGCTAGCACAATCCTATGAATACATTACTTAGAAGTCAAACACCACGCCAGTTGAATTCAGAGGGACATATATAATATATCTATAAATTCCTAATTGTTTGTTCATCCCCATAGGACAGTGATATGTTACTCCCACATCACTGTATCATGGGCCAAGCTGAATAAGAGTTCTGGGCATTGTTGGCCAATACATCTGAAAGATTAGAGATTCATCACTCCTGCAAAAATAATATTATAATAATAGTTATTATTGTTATTTCTTACCTGCCTCTTCCTTTGGATTGAGGTGAGGAACAACAACAAGCAAGCAAACAAATAATAATAAATTTTATTTCTTTCCTGCTTCTCCCTAAGGTGGCATGTCAAAATGCAAAATGCAATTAAAAAGAAAACACATAAAACCAGCAGTTGAGAGCTTCCAGTATGATGGCACTGCAAGGAGGACGCAAGTAAGGAGTTTTCCCATTGCTCCTCCACAGCTGTGGTTCTTGTAGGAATGGGGCCACCTTCTTTTCCCGTCCTTACCCCACTCGGAGAAGAGGGGGTACATGAATTAGCTCATTGGGGTCCCTGGTGGTTGGTAATTTGGGGGGAGTTGCCCTTTTTGCCCTCCCCCTTTTTTTTACTGCTGTCTGAGGACGAAGAGCTAGCATCACCCACATCTGTAGCCATCCTTTCAAGCGGTGTTTGTATGGCTTACACCCTATTCTAGCCGTTGGAAGTGAGCTTTTGCAGGACAAGGGTAACCTTTGACTGCTCTACTTATTTTTTTCCTCTCCATTAACAAGAAACCTCTAGACTGAAGGACTGAGGGACAGTTACGTCAAATACTTTAAAAGACCTTAGAAAATATTTAACCTGGATGATTAGTGGCTTGAAAAAACATTCTGAATTACCACGAAGGGAATGATTATATTTTGATTATTTTTATTACTATATATATATATATATATTGATATTGATATCTGGTGTGGAGTGTGGAGTTGGGAAGTTGAAGAGTCTCAGATAACTACCATGAAGTGGCTAGCGATGGCTACCATAAAGTGAACCTGGGCTGAATCCGGGCTGGAGAAAGGAAGAGATCTGGGTTGAAGTAGAGAAGGCTGAGAAGAGAAGAGAAAGTACAGACATGGAGCTGAGAAAGGAGAGAGGAAAACCAAAATGGAGGTGGAACGAGAGGAGGAAAATAAGAGGAAGGAAGGAAAAGGAATTGGAGATAGAAAGAATGTGAGAGGTGAAGGAAGAAAGCCGAAATGGAGGCAAGGAGAGAGGAATATAAATCAGGTGGAGAGACCAGAACAGACGTGGAAGTGGTGGTAGCAAGCCGAAACAGAGGCAAGACAGGAGGAGAGGCGAGATAAGAAGAAGAAATCTGGAGGGGAGACCAGAGGGACATGGAGGTGCTGGAAAGAGGGCAAGGCACGGGTGAGCCAAGAAGAGAGGAGCCCAGAGGGGAGGCCAAACCAGACGTGGAGGTAGAAGAGAGAAATTGGCCCAGTGACGAGACAAGACAAGAGGAGAACAGTTTTGAGAGAACACCAAAAGAGGCATCTAGACAGTGGAAGGAAGCTGAGGTGGAGGTGAGAAGAGAGGTGAGGAGGTTTAGAAGTAACCGCAACTGACGCTGAGAGGAGGAAACACGGAGGCAAGGAGAAAAGCTAAAGCAGAAACAAATTGATAGGAGAACAGAGAAATCAGGAAAAATGGCTTTCCAAAAGAAGGGATTTAATCAATCTCAAATCCAGTTTGCACCACAAAGGAGAGGTTTGATGGAAGATGGTATTAAAGTGACGGATCCTAATATGTTGGTCTTGGATGAAATAAGGAAAATAAGAGCTGAAAAGAAAGAATTACGACTGGAAATGAAGGAGGACCTTAAAGAAGCAGTCCAGACAAAGTGAATTAAATAAATAAAGGGGCGGAAGGGGTGGACCAACATATATATACATATACATATATATATATGCTTGTTTTGACATTTTTCTACCTTTCAGCTTTTCTTTACTTATTTAGGTTTTTTTAATTTTTATTTTCTCGTTGAAGAAAGACTCAAAGATGGTGAATTTCTTATCTTGGAATATTGAAGGAGGAAATTCAAAGTACAAGCGAAATATAATTTTCCATATTTTGGAAAAAGCCAAGTGTGATCTAATTTGTTTACAAGAGATGAAAATTAAAGGAAAAAAAAGAAAGACTTCTCAGAAACCCTAAATTAGGTAAATGTTATAGTTAATTATTAGATAAAAAGAACAGAGGGATTGTATTATGTGTTAACAACAAATGGAGCTTGAAACAAATTTTTGAAGATAACAGTGGATCTTTTGTTGCTGTAGAAGTAAACTTCCAGAATTTAACTATTTGGCGGTTGGAGTCTACACTCCCAATGACATCAAGGAGGTGTTTTTTAAAGAATTACACAAAGAGCTGCATAAAACTAAATATGAAAATGTTTTGCTTATGGGTGTTGTACTTCTTCCTGAACTGGATAGGAAATCAAACAGATGTGTTTAAATAAAGAAGAACCAAGAGAAGCTCCCAAAATTATATTTTGATCTTGCTTATGATTATTTACTACAGGATGTTTGGAGGTATAGATATGGTCAAGCTAGAGACTTTAACTTTTATTCAGATGTACACGATTCTTTTTCAAGAATCGATATATTCATTGCCTCAAAAAACCTTCTCCCACAGATAAAATCAATGGATATTCAATCTTCTGCATACTCGGATCATAATCCTGTTGTAATGGGGTTGTTTGAGCCAAAAAAAGATTTCATATAACTAACTACAAATCCTAGGCTTCTGTAGGATGGAGCTATGGCAGTTAAAGTGGTGTCAAATTACACTACTTCTACAGAGTGCTTCCCAAACTTTGGTCCTCTACACATTTTGGATTTCAGCTCCAAGAATTCTTTACTGTTGGCCAAGCTAGCTGAGGTTTCTGTGAGGACCAAAGTTTGGGAATCGCTTTTCTACAGTGTAAATGCACTCTTTGTTGTTGGTTTTGTTGTAGGTTTGTTTGTTGATTCAGCAAAACAAAGTGCTCTATGTATGTGTGTCTATATGTGTGTGTGTGTGTGTGTGTACATACACACATATACACACACACAGCAGAGCCAGCTTGGCATAGTGGTTTAAGCATTGGACTTAGGACCTTATCACACTAGCGAAATCCCATTCAGAAATGCGATTTAAACTAGATTTAAATAAATAAATAAAAAACGTAATCACACAACATTCCTGCAAATGTGAAATAACGGGAAAATAAACTGAAGATAAAACAGAGAAAAATGGCAGCTTTTTACTTTTGGGAAGTTCCAAAAGTAAAAAGCTGTCGTTTTTCCTTCAGTTTATTTTCACATTATTTCACGTTTGCAGGGACGTCGTGTGATAAACTTCCCACATTTGCGAGTTTTCAAAAACTTTAAATCTAGTTTAAATCCTGTTTCTGAATGGGATTTCACTAGTGTGGTAAGGTCCTAGGACTCTGAAGACCAGGGTTCAAATCTTTGCTTGGCCATGAAAACCCACTGGGTGACCTTGGGCAAGTCACACTCTCTCAGTCTCACAGGATGGCAATGGCAAACCCCCTCTGACAAAACTTGCCAAGAAAACCCCATGATGTGATTGTCTTAGGGTTGCTATAAGTTGGAAACAATTTGAAGGTGCACAATAACAACAAATATTTTCAAAGCAGCTTTTCCAAAAATCTCTGGATGGTATCATAGAACTATCACTCACTAATCACCATGCACACTTAGCTGCTTATGAGACTAGTTGTTTTATCTTATTCCATTTGAAAACAGAGAGGTAGCAGAACGGCAATGCATCCTTTCATATCATCGCTGCCTTTACACTAAATCAGTGTTGTTAGTTCCTGGGTTTGCTTTCTTGCACTTGAAATATGAAAATGTTATTGATGCCACCCTGTTTGCACCCTGGTTGTTGTTGTTTTTAAATAGGAATTATTCAATTGCACAATTGTATAATCATGCTATTATGGAATTGTCCCCTCTCTTCACCCAGATTGGGAAGATGAACACACTCCGTGCCACTTCCACCATTTTGTTCCATGTTTTCCTCTGCAAATGAGCAGTTGTTTGTTTCTGCCTCTGGAACTCCATTCCATGGGATGCTAAGCAGCTGGCCTCCTCCCTGCTTTCCTTTTGCTGGTATGTAAAGACATTTTTGTTTAAGCAGAGTTTTAATGAGCAAGCAGGGAAGGTTCTTATTGAGATGTGTGTTTTATTTATTAACTTTTGTATAGGTTTTAAATGATTTTATGTCATATAGTGTGGAAGTTTTCATTTTCATTTTATTTTTTTTAAAAATAGGTTTTTAAAAACTGATCCTCTTAGGAAGCCACCTTGGGTCTTCACTCTGTAATACTGTACAGTACTTTGCGTCTTTTACATTTTTTCCAGGCTTCCAGTTAGCCACTAGAGGGCACAGGATCCTGTCTAACCCATCTATGATGATGCTAAATTCAGGAGACTTGCAGGAAGAGAACAAGATTAAAGGTGTAGTAATTTATGATGAGTGCAAGTGGCTCCCAGGCTACTCAAAATGACAATAGAGACTGCCCTGTTTCTTGCAGTGAACATTTTGGGGACAAACTCTTATATGCCGCTGAATAGTCAAAATTTGAATTGAGATGCCCACCTGCCTCCAGCAGATTTACCCCCTACTTTTATATATAAAGTTTAAATATAAGTCTGGACTATTTCAGCTCTCAAAGTATACACCAAATGTACCAAATTGGGGGGGGGGGGCAGGATCTGTTGCAAGTGCAGCTGATGCCCGCTTTTCCCACTCCAGGTTTAGCAGTGTGCTTGTCCAGCTGTGTGTAAAATTTCTTCCTTTACAATGGCTGCTGGCCTGCCAACATGGTATTTCCAAGGCTTTCGGTGTTCCTGTAGGATTGGAGATCTCACAGGAGCCTTTCTCTTTTAAGACTTGAGGTAGATACATCCTACATATTTAATTAACCACTCATTTATTTTTAAACCTGGCTGACTCTTAAGAGTTTATCATGTGAAGGAGTTTATCACACGACGTCGCACAAAACCCACCATTAAAGTGGTCACAAAGAAGCATTAACGTGCATCTTTTTAATTTTGAGATTTTAGTGACAACGCATTTTTGATATCACTTTATTTGTGCAATTATGTGTGATAATCATTCACTCAATTACTTGCCCTTTTCACTTTATTTCCAGGATGCTTTAAATGTACTTTAATTAGCCCCAGTGTGATAAACTCTTAATCAGGTATCTTCTTCATCCTCTCACACAGACCATCTATACCCCACCTTAATCCCAACTGTCTAATTAAATTTAACACCAACTAATTGACATTCATCAGCCTTATGCAAATCTCATCAAATATTCCACCAACCAACATTCACTTCAACATTCCATTCTCTCCTCCCTCCTTACTTCATACTTTATTATACAACAATTAACCAATATTTCTTAACACAAACCCATGATATCGCAGATCTTCCATAGGTGTGCCTCTTAAGCTGCTGGCAATAAGGTTACAAGGTTTCTAAATTAGCTTTTCTCTGTGCTGGCCAACCACTAATTTGTTGATTGCTAAGAAAGGTTCATAAAGACAGGTAAATGTATGCATTAATACCTGCTAACCTACTTTTCAGCTTTAGCAACTTCATTTTAAGTGGCTAACACCCAGGTCAGAGAAGGAAGAATTTGGTATATAGGCTGGCTGTTTAAAACAATAGTCCTGTGGCATCAGACAGTCTCATCCATTTTATGATCATCACTTCCTAATTGTCAACTCCTTATATCATAAATTTGACTATTCCTTATTGCTGTTTTGAAAACCTGGGAACCTTAATGTGAATACACATGATAATCAGACTGTTATAGTTACTCTTTGTTGCTGTGCACCTTCATGTTGTTTCTAACCTATGGTGACCTTAAAGTAACCCTATCAGAGGGTTTTCTTGGCAGGATTTATTCAGAGAGGATTTGTCTTTGCCCTCCCCTGAGGCTGAGAGAGTGTAACTTACTCAAGGCCACCCAGTGGGTTTCCATAGCAATGTAGGGAGTAAAATCCTGGTCTCCACTTGTCCTAATCCAGTCCTCAAACAACTACATCATGCTGGCTCTGTATAATACTGTAATACTCTATGCCATATCAATTTTGGCACAGAAGTTTTTTTGCCAGTTAAAACTGAATTGACAAATTCCGCCCACCATTTTACAGATGAAAAGACCAGTATGTTACATTGTCAAGATGAATATTCTGTATTGAGCTAGAAGCAGGCAGTTTTAGAGGAAGGAGGGAGATGAGAGATGTCACCCACAGTGCCAGTATTTTAGATGGCTTCAAATCAAAACCTGGAAATATAATTTTGAGATGAGAATCTTCTTGGTTAGCATGGCCAGTGGCTATCCAGTATTTATTCTAGACTTTCCCCCAGCTGCACAAGAAGCCAGAGATAGGGTACTAAGGTGATGCAATGCATTCAGTACTTGCATTATTCCGTGTAGTTGTGCACAATCTGGCTGTTCAGTCTGCTCTCCGAAAAGCATTGTCTGGCTGTAGAGTGTGCAGGGTGTTCATGGGTCTCACTATTGTCAGCATCATACATAGAAGGGTTATTCCAGTGGTCTGATGTATTACAGTCAGAGAAGCCCTGATTTCCCCTGCTCCCAGGGCACAAGGCTCCAGCGTGGCTGTGTTGTGTGCAGCTATCACAAATAATGTATGATCCCAGGCTGAAAGGCAAAAATATACTCTGATCAAAAATATCCTCTGATATAATATCCTCTGGTCCTAGCCGCTTTGATAGCCTTGGCTGAAGAGCAGGGTATAAACAAAAATTATTATTATTATTATTATTATTAGTAGTAGTAGTAGTAGTACAAGATCCTCAAACATGTCAGTGCTTCCTATTATGTTTGTTAAGGCACATAATCAATGCATCTTTTAGGGAACGCCATTTTCTACCTAGTCTAAAAGAGGCAGTGGTTAAACCACTTTAAAAAAATCTTTCCCTAGGCCCCTTGGACAAAACGACTACAGGCCGATCTCACTTTTGCCATTCTTAAGCAAGGTGATTGAGAGAGTATTCGCCATTCAACTCCAAGCAGTCTTGGAGGAAACTGATTATCTAGATCCATTTCAAACCAGATTTAGGACAGGATACAGAGTTGAGACTGCCATGGTCGCCTTAGTTGATGATCTCCGTCTGGGCATCAACAGGGGAAGTGTGACCCTGGACCTCTCTTGGACCTCTCAGCAGCCTTTGATATCATCAACCATGGTATCCTTCTGGAACTCTTGGGAGAGTTGGGAATTGCAGTGGTTCCGTTCCTGTCTCTCGGGCAGATGCCAAATGGTGATGTTCTAAAAGAGAGCTAAAATCTGGCATTCCTCAGGGTGCCATACCATCTCCTATGCTACTTAACATTTACATGAAACTGCTGGGTGAGATAATCTGGACACATGGGGTGGGGTGTTATCAGTATGCTGATGACACCCAGATATGTTTCTCTGTGTCTTGGACTGTTGAAGTGACTAAGGACACCATCTCTCCTCTGAATGAATGTCTTAAGGTGGTAATGGGCTGGAAGTTGGAAAACAGGCTCAAGCTGAATCTGGATAAGAGGGAGGTACTTGCTATAGGGCCCTCTAATCTGGGAATGGAGATATGTCAACTAGTTCTGGATGGTGTCATACTTCCCCTGAAGGACTGTGTTCGCAGCTTGGGGGGGCGGGTGCTCCTAGAGTCGTCTCTCCAGTTGACAGCATAAATAAATGCAACGGTCAGGAGTACCTGTTATCAGCTCCAGCTGATATACCAGTTGTGACCCTGCCAGGAGCCAGGCGACCTAGAAACAGTGGTACATGCACTGGTAACCTCTCAGCTTGACTTCTGCAACATGCTCTATGTGGGGCTACTCCTGTGCCAAGTTTGGAAACTTCAGTTAGAGAACAGCCAGATTGGTTGCAGGAACATTTAGAACCAACCATATAGCACCTGTCCTAAAATCACTCCATTGGCTACCAATTAGTTTCCGAGCAAGGTACAAGGTGTTGGTTATAACCTTTAAAGCCCCACATGACCTGGATCCAGACTACTTGCGGGAGCGCCTTCCTCCACATAATCCACCCTGCACATTTGCTGCAGCCTAAGAAGACCAGATTGGCTGTGGTAACCCAGAGGACTTTTTCATCTGCTGGCTATGGAACGAAGTGCCGAAGGAGATCTGTCACCACTCTAGAAGCCTTTAAAAAGGCTGTTAAAATGGATTTCTCCTAGCACACCTTTCCTGATTAGCCTCCCACTGATATTGATGGTCCCCGTCTATCCCTAGAACAATAGAAGTCTCGACTCCAATTACCTTCAATTTTAGCTATTTTTTATTTTTAATTAGTATTTTATATTGTCATTTATTTTATATAGTTATTGTTTTTAGTTTATTACTTTTTATGATTGGGAGGGGGGTTGGGGTAGGGGATTAATTAGAAATGTGAATTTTTATTTTGTTTGTTGTAACCTGCCTTGATCCGTAGGGAGAGGCGGGCTATAAATAAAATATATTATTACATTGTTATTATGTTTGTAACAGGAAAAACTAGGATCTGTGAAATCTTTGTTGTTGTGTGCCTTCAAGTCATTTCTGACTAACTCCGACCCTAGGATGACCCTATCATGGGGGTTTTCTTGGCAAATTTGTTCAGAGGGTGATTGCCATCACCATTGTCTGAGGCTGAGAGATTGAGACTTACCTGGGGTCACGTGGTTTACATGTCCAAGCCAGGATTCAAACCCCTGTCTCCAGAGTTGTAGTCCAGCACTCGAACCACTACACCACCCTGGCTCCAACTGTGAAATAGGTAAAGGAAAAATAGAGATAATCAGGAAATTAAGAGAGTGATAAAAATTGGAGAAGGAAAGAAAAGGACTGTTTTCCTTTCAGATATTTGAGAATGGAAATTTCCTGTATAAATTGGGGAAGTGAGAACCCTCTCCCCAATTTTAACTGAGTTCTATCAGGTACACTAGGGGCAATAAGCCTCACAAGACCTTGACTGAAAATAAATTGGGACTATCCCAGAGGTTTGATGGCACTGCTGCCTGAACCATAATTGATAACAGTTATGTAGTGGTGAAAGTCATTCCAAAATCTAGTGTGAAATAGCAGGACTTCCTAGGTTGCAATGAACCCTGAAGCTATGGTACAAAAGGAGTGTATTTGCATTTGACAATATTAGCATCTACATTTCACAATATTTACAGCAACTCATTGGGATCAAAGAAACTAGATATATATTTAAGTCTGCATTATACAATGGGAAGAAGCTTATTATTTTAATAATAATTTTGTTCATGAAACAAAGTTTGTGTACACTGAACCATCCAGATGCAAAGGTGTCCCTCTCTCAGCCACCCAGGTATTTCAGATTTTTTAATATTTCAGATTTCAGCCAGATAAAGGATTTGGCCTGTAATACGTCTTATTCAGATGTTGAAAAAGAAAAAAAAACTCACTTTTTTCATTTTGATGATGGAAAATATAATACTCTCACATTTATAAATAGTAATTACTGAATCAAAACCATGAACCAGACACAGAAATACCTGGTTGAAAGCTTAGTTTAGCCCCAAACTCACTGGGTGGCCTTAGGTAAGTGTATTATTTTAATAGTTTTCTATGAAGGGGCTCATAATCTGTGGTTTTATGTAGTTTATGCATAAATCCAGCAACAGGAAAGAAGATGAAGACACTTTAAATAAGCTCTTCCAAGTGCTGTGAAAATATCACACTTCACCTAGGATTGCTGATTGGACCGCAGGGATGAAGAAATCTACGAGAAAACAATGCTTGCTTCTCCTATAAAAAAATCCAAACATATGGCACAACTGTGACTTAGAACATTCCCCATCCTAAGCACTTTCAGGAAAAACCTCATTTGCCACAATCAGACAGGAAGCTCATAGTAATAGTACATTGTACTAGTTTTCATGTAAAGTCATGATGGTGACAGCCAGGGAACTTTATTCACAAACAATGTGTCCTACATAACTGGAAAAATAGTCTCATAATTCCAGTTTGTATGTGTATACTACTGTTTTTGATTCTCCTTCACTCTTTGAGCACACCCCCCCAATCATTTATTAACTTCTCAAAATCAGATAGAATTGATTTTCTCCTTTCAAACTTTCTGTTTTTAGGGAAAGGCTGAGGCTAGTCAGCTTTCACCTAAGGCCAAAAGAAATTTGTGGCAAACCAGAATTTCTAATACATATCAGTGTGCTAATGTAGTGATTTGAGCACTGGACCATGACTGGAGAGAGCAGGGACTGAATCGCCACTCAGCCATGGAAATCTACTGGATGCCCTTGGGTCATCACACTCTCTCAGCCTTAAAGCAAGGCAAAGGCAACCCCCCCCCCCCTCAACAAATCTTGTCAAGAAAAGCCCTTGAGAGGGTCGCCATAAATTGAAAATGACTTGAAGGTACACAACAACAATAATAAGAGGTAAGAACCAATGAATGGATAAATGAACACTCCAACTCTTGGCATGTCTACCCATTGATTTAAATGAGACTTAATCCCAAGGAATTTTCAGTGAACTACATTTGATGGCAGATGAGCCAGATTCAGATTTATATGGTTTTTTGACAGTTGATAAGCAGCCCAGTGGTTATTTCATTGCAGGCAATTATAACTATGCATAACCTAAGATTAGATAAATTGTCACCCACTAAGGCAACCCAGTAGGCTAATGTGACTGACAGTTTCAGATAGGCGCTGGATCAATAAGAGCACCTTGGGGGGAAGATTAAAGCTGAATAAAAAGGAATACACATTTTGTTCCCATGTCAACCACTCATATGGTAGGATTGATTTTTTCCTCTTGATGTCAAGAGTAATTTAGGCTTTCGTGAGAAGATAATCCCAATCTTGTCTGCTTCTCTGGTCACACAAGTGCCAATTCCAGGGCTAGCTTAACTGTCTGAATCATTTCGAGAGATGGTCAATGAATAATTGCACTCATTCCCAACAACCTGATTGTAAGCCTTTTAAGAGACAGCATGATGCCTTCCTATTTCCATCTAATTGGGATCAATCCCCTTTTCTTCCACATGCTTGCAGCTTGTCCGCAAAGGAAATTAATTTTGTCCTAGTGAGACTCTCTCAGTTCAAGGGTGGAGAAAATGGATGAAACTTCCCATGTGCAACTCATAAAAATAAAATGGAAATGAATTGGGTAAAGCTGCTCACTCGTGTTCAGGGATCATGGATAAATCAGTGGACAGGGAATGGATGCAAACCTCTTGCTCCTGTCATTTTTCAGAAGTTGGGAGGAGGTTCAACCCTGTTCCCTACTACTGCAGATCATAAATATTAGGGCCTCATTCCCACTACAAAATTAATTGCGTTTTGAGTTGAACCAACGAAGCGATTTAGTGCCAAATAGATGTTCACACTATTCAAGCTGTGATCGAACCTACACATTTCAATTTAATCCACTTTGCATTCACATTCAGCAATAGATCAATTCATCATGGAATCGCCTCACAGGGGTGTCCGTGCCACAGGAACCAAATGAAATAGACAGCACGTTCACAATTGCGCCGAATCGATGCATTTCAAAAGAAGCAGTGAGTTCAGCAGATCCAGAGGAACTGGTTTAAATGGGTTTAGCGCTGTGTCCCCCATGCCAAACCGCACCAGAAATTTGGCGCAAGTATGAGCAAGGACCATTTAAACCAGTTCAGATTGGTTTTAGCAAGGACCATTTAAACCAGTTCAGATTGGTTTTAGCAAGGACCATTTAAACCAGTTCAAATTGGTTTGAAAACCAATTTATTATGTAGTGGGAATGAGGCCTAGGTAAAACTTCTTGATAACAGAACAGACTACCTTGGAAGGTGCTGGATTCTATTTATTTGGATTTTAAACATAGGTCAGATGGCCATCTCTCAGGCCTTGGATTCCAGCACTGTCAGAGGGTTGGATGAAATGGATCTCCCAGTTTCTACAGTTCTATGAGACTACCTGTGTCACACTAGCTTGTTCTTCTTCACCAATGTGGTCCTTCCATCTACCAGGTCAATCTTGTATTTAGGCAGAAAGTAGGTTGCTTCAGGCAGCTGATTTGGGATGTCATGAAAACATGTTACTGTATTTGATTATTACTGCTGTGTTTTGATTGCCTGGGAAGTGTAGAGATACTTTTGTTTTTGGGATTTGCTGCCTCAGATGTCAAAGTAACAAGACTAGCCTTGGATACCTTGATTTGGGGCCATGTGTCATTTGCTATCCTATCCTATCAAATCAATGTGATATTGAATCCTAATACTACTGCAATAATATATGAAGAGCCAGCATGATGTAATGGCCTGAGTGTAGGAATTGGACTCTGGAGACCAGGGTTAATTCCCCACTCAGCCATGGAAACTTACTGGGTGACCTTGGGTGAGTCACACACTCAACCTCAGAGAACTCTGTGATAGGCCCACCTTAGGGTTGTTTTAAGTCAGAAATGACTTGAAGGCACACAACAATAACAAACATGTGAACACCCTAAGTGTCTAGAGTAAACTCACAATAATCACACCTGCATGCACAGACACAAATATAATACTGCTTCACATAACATGAGTGTGTGTGTGTGTTATGTGCCTTCAAGTCATTTCCGACTTATGGCAACCCTATCATGGGGTTTTCTTGGCAAGATTTCTTCAGAGGAAGTTTGCTATTGCCTTCCCTTGAGGCTGAGAGCATGTGACATGCCCAAGGTAGTGAGTTTCATGGCAGAGCAGGAATTGAACCTGGTCTCCAGGGTCGTAGTCCAGTGCTCAAACCACTAAGCCACATTGGCTGTCTTCAAAAAACTAGGAAACCAGAGGTTCAGCAGTTCCTCCAGCCTTACTATTATAAACCAACAAGGCCTTTTCAGTAAAGGCCTCACAGTTATGTATCTTTGGCTCCTTGACAGTGTTCCTCATGATTCTTTTTTATTATTTGCTGTTACTTTTCTTCATCACTACAGGAATACAAATCTTTGCAACTGCCCAGTTTTTGGGAAATGCAATGTAGTTTTCACTGTATGTTTTAATCTTAGAATCTATAATGATTAAGATGGCTGCATGTATATTAAATTTAATATGTTGCCTTGGAAAGGCAAATAAAACTTGTAAATTGGCCTATATATCAGATAATCATAAGGAAACAAAGAATTGGCATATATATCAGCAACTCACTGAGTGAATGAAGTGGCTACTGGCTGTTTTTCTCCATTTTGAACAGAGTGCAGGTGAGAGATTACTAACAAAGAAAAAAATCCAGAGGGAATGGAATAAACACTGCAGGAAACTACAGATTCCTTTTGGATTCTAATGGTGGATCCAGAGACATTTGAGTCCTACACTATTAAATTGATAGTGATGCTACATACACAGCTGTTGCATTCTGTAGAAGACAAAACCATCCTTCAGAGTTCAGGATTTAATTGCATAATACCCCAAAGGCACCAGTTCCCATCTGATTGTGGGTCAGCTGCTTAGTATCTGGTTAGTACTTGGATGGGAGACTGCCAATGAACACCAGGTTTATTGTTGTGTGCCTTTAAGTCATTTCTGACCTATGGTGACCCTATGGCAAACCTATGATGGGTTTTTCTTGGCAATGTTTGTTCAGAGGAGGTTTGTCATTACCTGTCCCTGAGGGTGAGAGCATGTGACTTGCCCAAAACCACCCAGTGGGTTTCATGGCCAAACAGGCAATTGAACTCTGATCTTCAGAGTCCTAGTCCAACAATCAGACCACAATGCCACACTGGGACTCTCAACTACCAGGTGCTCTAGGCTATATTTCAGAAGAAGGAACTGGCAAAACCACCTCTGAGGATTCCTTGCCTAAGAAAACCCTATTAAGCCCATGGGGTTGCCATAAGTCAGCAAGTGACTTGAAGGCACACACGCACACAAGCAGAGCTAACATAAGAATGGTAAAAGTTGGTGACAATTACTGAATGATCCTTTTTGCCAAAAACAATTTATTAAAAGTTTTTCTCAGGTATGCATCTGCCATTCTTCTAATTGCTGCTTTCAGTTTCTATGCAAATAAAAGGGAAAAAATGTTTCATCTGATTCTGTAAGTCCTATTACATTATAAGCTTTGGGGTAAGCTAGATCTACCACCTGGGAAATAAGAACTTCAATGTCTTACTATAGCTAATGTGGCAAAGGGAGGACATTTACTCACAGCAGGATTTTTAAATGGTACATTTAATTCTTTCTCTTGCAACAGTTATTGTGAAATCACATCCTTTTTGCGTTCCTTTCCTTGGAATGCCTCATCCAGCATTGGCTAGACATTGGATCCTTATTTCCCCATTCCTCCAGGAGGTGACACCATTTCTCCACATTCTCATTTTTACTTGATCCAAAATTGGTTTAACAATGCCCTATATTGACCAGCCCAAAAGGTTGGTCTATGGGCAGAGTTGGGGTGCAGCATCCTGACAATGCATGTCCTGATTCTGACCCTAGGGTGCCATTATGCTGTGCACTGCTCCAGAAGGCATGCGGCATCATGGCATGCCTCTGGCTCTGTGTCCAGATGACACAGCACCAAAGGGGTGCCATACAGTTGCGCCACTGTGGCTATGGCACCCTTTGGAGGGTGCAAAAAGGAGCTGCTTTTTGTGGCTCCTTTTTGCACCCCCCCCCAAAGGCTGGTTTGGGGCTGCAGCCTGAGGGGTGGTTTGTAGAGCCCCTCATTCATGTAAAAAGCTAGGATACCTGAAACATTCAAGTAAGCTAGGGTGAAGGGAATGCCCCCAGCACAGTGTGATGTTGGCATGAAGTCAATCAAAGAAGACTATCCAGGCAGACATTATCACTAGGCATCAATAGCCTCAAGCAATTGCTCAAGGGGAGGCAGCAACTTTCATAGAACCATAGAATCATAGAGTTGGAAGAGACCACAAGGGCCATCCAGTCCAACCCCCTGCCATGCAGGAACTCCCAGTCAAAGCATCCCCAACAGATGGCCATCCAGCCTGTGCTTAAAGACCTCCAAGGACGGAGACTCCACTACACTCCGAGGGAGTGTGTTTCGCTGTCGAACAGCCCTTACTGTCTTTGCTAAAGAACTTTGCTAAAGAATCAGAAGGAAAATAACTTCAGATACTGTCTTTCAAGCATTCATTTCATTACTTGGCTAGTGGAGTCTGAAGGGGAAACAACACTATGGGAAGGACCAGAGCTCAGTAGCAGAATGTATGATTTTATGATCAAAAGGTCCCAGGGTCTTGCAAATAAAAGGTCCCAAGATAGTCTGGAAAGACTTTCTGTTTTGTGATTATGAAGAACTACTGTTGATCAGTGCTTCTTAACCTTTTTCATGAGACAGACAGGCAGGCTTTCCCCACAGTGTGCCAGGGGCTAGTGCTATATTTGTGACCTTTGGCTGCAACTGTTTCTTTCTTTCTTTCTTGGAAACGTCACAAACTGGCAGCCCAAGGCTGACAGAGAGGCAGCTGCCCAGGAGCCACACTTCAAGTAGTCCTGCTATAGACCAGCCTTACTCAACTCAGTGTCCCCCAAATATTTTGAACTGCAATCCCTGGGAGGGAAAAGCCCTGGGAGGGAAAAGCCAAAGCATCTGGAGTTATCAGGGTTGTAGTGGGTTGGTACAGATAGTACTGGTCTAGGTGGCTCAGTGATTTGAAATTAGGTGAAGGCAGCTTCCTATAGATCTAATACAAAATTTGGTGCCTTATACCATTTGAAAAGAGACAGATAACAGGCTAGGGAAGAACTATGAGGTGAGGAACAGTCACAATGAAGGGCAGGGCTACTATACTTGTTGCTCAGAAGAAGCATTTCAGCAAATAGAGCTTCTCTGTTTCCTCCTCCTTCAAGACTGATATTCACACTCCTTCATCATGCCACTAATTCATACTCAGCCATGAAACACTGGACAGTGAGCCAGCATTATAAGACTTCTGACACATCATTTTTTACCTATGTACACAAATCGTAAAGGAAAAACAAAACAAAAGACAGGCTTGGGCCTTGAGCTTCAGGGTCTGGCACCTCTTCTCCAGTCCAGGAAAAGGGAGGGAATCCCAGTTTGTGAGAACTGCTTTGAAAAGTGTGTGCACCAGGTGCACTTCTCTAGAACAACCCCAGGGCCCACCTCATGATATTACAGGTCCGTAGGTCACGAGTTTTGGCTCTGACATCTCAACTGGCAACCCTACGACTCATAATATAAATGGTCACTGAATTTCCAGCCATGCAACCTTTTGCATAAAACGAGTTTCTAAGTAGATGGGCCACATGCATTTTCTCTACACATATCAAATACCTTTGCAAGAAAGAAAAAAGTCAACAAATTGAGAATGTCTGCCATATCATCCCTGGAACAGAGATGAGAAACAGAGACTTGGCTGGGCACAATAAGATCTCAGGTGGGAAAGGAGCATTTCAGCAGTTTAAAATCCATTCATACAGTAGGTGAGGATAGTGTTATAATATTTGCCTTAGACAATAAAGTACGAAAAGCCCTGGAAGATACACCATGGAATCAAATTACCTAGTAACAGCTTCTCGTTCTTATTTCATAATTGAACAAACTTTAGCCCAAGCATTTTTTAAACATGTTGAGTATCAGAACTGAATAGTATCCTGAATGGTTTTTCCATACACATACAAAACAACTTGATTACCCCAATCATTCTTCTCAGCAGGATAATCTAGGGTGGGATGGTTATAAAGCAATTGCAATCAGCAGGTCCGCCTGATTTGCTTTAAATTACATTGAGACCAGCCAGTAGATCCAGGTTTACCTTCTGCCTATCCTTGTTTTAGTTAATCAAAATGCAAGTGGACAAAAGCCATTTTCTTTATTTGTCAGTTGAACCAAGCATTACTTGTGAGAATGTTCTCCAAACCTTTGCCATCCTTCAGGAGAACATGCTTCCATTGCTATTAATTTTTATAGTTTCCAAATATTTCTTTACTTTGAGAGAAGGGGGACAATTTAAAACATTTGCCAAATCTTTCCAACGAAGAGCAAATATTTGTCTTTCTGCTTTGAGTGCTCCTGAGGTTATCTTGCTGATAGTTTCTTTGAGAGATCCTCTATTGAATATCCTGGGAAAATATTGCTGCTGGTGACTGGCAGGTTCTCATTGTTTTCTGTTAGGCTTAATTTAAAAAAATAAAAAAACACCCACCACACTGCTAGAGTTCTTTCCTCCACAGTGATACCCCACACCTCATATTTGCAATAATGGCTCAGGACTACCATGGTAACTTATGATATAGTGCAGACTACCTAGAGTGAGTGCAGTCATGCTTCCCGTTTAGTAACAATGGGGCTTAATTATCAGTGAGACAGAAAGTACTATTACATTGTAGCTTTTTGGCTGTGGGTGAGGTAATGATAAGCCCTTGCATTCATACTCCCACAGTGGATTATGTCCTTGTTCTATGTTTAAGAACAGAGGTGGGATCTAATATTTTAAAGATGCACATAGAAAAATGAGGCCAACTTAAATACTTTTGAAAAATATGATTTGTTGAGCAAAAGCTATGGCTTCTGTTCACAGTTTTGGAAAAGGTACATTTTGGACTACAGATCCCAGAATATCATAGATTGTCAGAGCTGTAGTCCAAAAAGTAATATCTCCAAGGTCTGGGTAGAGTCTCCTAGATTGGGCGCACCTCTGGAAATTTATTCGGCGATATGGGTCTCTGTCTGGGGCAGACATATCTTTTCCTACTTAGCATTGTAGCAGATCAATGAGAAGCAAGATGTTTTTCAACTAAAGCACATTACATGGTAAGCAAATTTTTGATGTTCTCAACCAAAGCACAAATAACTGAGTGACCAATAGCTGGAATGATACACAAAATTTTCAAATAACTTGGGAGTTCTTCCTGAACAGTGCGATCTTGACATGGAGCCATTGATACTTCCATCATTGTGTAAATAAAAAAAAACCCCTCCCACCTGTTAAAAATGGATTGCCATGTCCTATTTGGAAGCAACTGGAACACTTTTGAGCACATCTATTGTAGCTCTGATTAAACTCACAGTGGTTTTTGAGCCCTTTTGGCTTTTTGCCTTTTCTCTTTATTACACCAAAGTTTAAAGAGCATTCTGCAGCTTTACTTTCCCTGTGACCATGGCTCCTGGCATTTACAGTGCACAATCAATCATGTCAGCCTCCAGAGTTTGCATAAAAGCAAGAAATGTGGCTTTTTATAACTGTGAAAGTCAGTGGGGGTGATCAGTCTGGTGAATTATTATCTTTCTAAGGATGGTTTGCACATAGGTTTTTGAATCCTCTTATTTCAAATTCATACCTTGTTCTGATCTATACAACCTACATACTGGATGTACACAGCATTTTTGTTTTTTATTTTGTGACAAACTGCAAATTAAAACTTTCCTGTCAGGATAGTGTGAACAGTAAGCAATGCTAAAAAGGCAGTCATTTGGTTACCCCAAACATAAGTAAATTTCAGCACTGTGTGCTTGAAAAGTGCAGGATGTAAATTCAAGGGCTGGGGAATTTTGGAAGTTGTCATTCAAAAATAATTAAAAGCATATAGTGTCCTAATTCAGAAAGGCAACATTTCCAAGTTCTGAAAGTGCTTTTCAAACTCTGGTCCTCTGGGTGTTTGGGGCTTAAATTCCCAGAAGCCTCAGCCAGCTTGGCCAAGAGTCAGGAATTCTGGGAGCTGAAGTTCAAAAAATCTGGAAGATTAAAGTTTGGGAACCATTGGCAAACATTGGTTTGAGCTGATATGAGGCAGTATGTTGTATTCCTGTTTTCCTAAAGCAAATATTCCATTTAAAACATGGCAAAAAGCTATAAACATCTCAGCCATAAACTATCTTGTTGAAATTGTGTTACTTAATAGGTTACATACCAACAAGCTTGGAAACAGTAGTCTACAAAATCAGTTAAGCATGATCAAATGCATGAACAATCAGCTGGCAAGTTTGGCTAAAAACCGACAAGTTTTAAGTGGCCATTGGATTGCAAGCAGAGAAAATTCCAAAATAGGCCTTCAGCCTAGCAACTGCTCCAATGTCTAAGAAGGAAACACAAGGAGCATGATTTAATAAAATACTCAGCATAATAGTATACCCATTGTGTGCATACTACCTGATTGTCTGCCAGGAACTGAAAAATGTTTAATGGCAAATTTCCATATTCATTACCACTTTCTCCCTGATTTCAAAGATCAGTTTTTTTTTTGGGGGGGGGGGGAGTTGGAAAAAGACCTCAGCACTTCCAAAGCACATACCAGTTCTGTTTTGCATCTGTACATCTAGGACAGAGGGGATACAGGGATGTGATTTAGGGAGATTGGATGGGCATCTGCATGAAACTGTATTTTACATCTTCTTGTACATGCTATTGTGTTAAAAGAAACCTTATCCTTATGCTTAATGGTCACACACACACATAAACACAATAATGCTGAGTTATTCTCGGAGTTCAGTAAATGTATGGGTAGCTTGTGTGCATATATAAACAGTAGTGTTGCCAGAGTGAAACCCTGAGATGCTTCCTGTCCCTTATTCTTAGGCAAGGAATAGTCAGAGATGGTTTTGCAGTTCCTTCCTTTGACATATAGGCAGAACACCTCATATTGGTTGCTGTTCTTGCATCTAGGTACTAACCAAGGCTGACCCTGCTTAGCTTCCAAGATCAGACAGGATCTGGTGCCTTTAGAATACTTAGGCCAACCTGTACCTTACCATCTATATTTTCACAGCATTCGTTCAAGTTATGTGGCTCTGTAATTGGTTGGCAGATGGAAATTGAAAGCAGCTATCAATAGTTGCTCTTTGTCGTGGAGAGACGTCACTAGTGGGGTGCCTCAGGGTTCTGTCCTAGGCCCAGTTTTTATAAATTGCCTAGATGACAGAAAAGAAGGCATGATTATCAAAATGTTAGATGACACCAAATTAAGGAGCTAATACCCCAGAGGGCAGGAACAGAATTCAAAATGATATTGATGGATTGGAAAATTGGCCCAAAGCTAACAAAATTAATTTCAATAGAGATACAGTATAGGTAAGAAACTACATCTAGGCAGGAAAAATGAAATGTACAAATAAAGGATGGGTCACACCTGGCTTGAAAGCCGTATGTGTGAAAAGGCTCTAGGTATACTAGAGAACAAGCTAAACATGTGTCAACATTGTGACCCAGCAGCAAGAAAAACTGATGCAGTTCTGGGCTACATCAACAGGAGTGTGGTGTACAGATCAAGGGAAGGAGCCATGTCATTCTACTCTGCTTCCGTCATACTGTGTCCAGTTCTGAGCACCACAGTTCAAGAAGGATATTGAAAAGCTGGAATTTGTCCAGAGAAGGACAACCAAAATAACCAAACCTCTGGAAACCAAGCCTTATGAGGAATGATTTGTGAAGCTGGGTATACTTAGCTTGGAGAGGAAAAGATTGATAAGTGACATAATAGTTATCTTTAAAAATCTGAAAATTTGTTTTTTGCTGCTCCTGGGACAAGGATATAAATCAATAGATTCAAATTACAAGAAAAGAGATACCACCTAAAATGTTAAGAATACCATATATACTCAACAATAAGTCGGCCTCATGTATTAGTCAAGGATAGGTTTTGGGGCCAAAATTATGCATTTTGCCATGACCCGTGGATAAGTCTAGGGTAAAACTTGGAGGCTCCTTCAGTGTGTGTATTAATGCATACAGCAAGAGAGATTCTAATTGGTTTCTTCCAGCCACGGTTTCAGCTGGCGAGATCAGGCAGGAGAGGGACTTATAGATGAGATATAAGGTAACTTTTTTAAAATGCAAGAACTGTCTGACAGTGGAATAGATTGTCTTGAAGGATGGAGGATTCTCAAACTTTGGATGTCTTAAACAGAGGCTGGATGGACATCTTTCAGGAGTGCTTTGGTTGTGTATTCCTTCATGGTAGAGGGTTGGAATTGATGGCCCTTGTGGTTCCTTCCAGCTCTAAGATTCTATGATTCTGAATGTGCCTTGAAGGAAATAAATAGGTACATATATTTGTTCTTAATTGTTGTTAATTAACCTTGAATTATGTATATAAATGATGGCTCTATCAATGAGAGTTTTCCAAGACATCCCATTGTTAACAGTCCTTTAAAGGTCATGCAAGGCTATGGCTTCCTTGATGGAGTCAATACACGTATAGTGACATATTCCATTTTTCCAATTGCTCTCCATTTTACAAAACATTATCATCTTACAGATAATTCTAGACACAGAAGCCAAGCCACAAAGTACTGAACAAGTCAAATGACATATCGAAAGAGGACATTATTGAATTAATCTTATATTTGTTGTTGCTGATGTTTGCCTTCCAGTTGTTTCTGACTTATGGTGACACTATCATGGGGGTTACTTGGCAAGATTTCTTCAGAGGGTGTTTGCCCTTGTCTTTCTCTGAGGCTGAGAAAGTAGGACTTGCCCAAGGTCACTCAGGGGGCATCCATGGCAGAGTGGGGATTTGAAACTTAGTCTCCAGAGTCATAGCTCATGAAATTACACACCATGTAGCAAATGTAGTACCAAGTTTTTATCCAACTTAAGAAACTGGAAGCATTGAAGATTAGAAGGGAAATTATTTTGTAAAGTAAATATTGGGCTGGATCCAGTCTTAGCCATGGGTACACTTATCATGAAAATCAATGGAAGAACTCACTTATGACTAACTTGTTGCATTTATTTCAAGGGTATGGTCCCAGGACTTCAAGTACCCCCCCCCCCCCAACCTTGGCATTAGACCAAAGTAACATGGACTCACTAGACTCTTTCACACGGGCGGAATTTCTCCCAACTTTGAATGGAGCCAATGCGGATTCATGTGAATTCACTAGTTTAGCGAATTCACGTGAATCCCCATTGCATTCGGAAGGCGTTCGGAATGACTTCCCATTACCCAAAAATAACCCCCCCTTGCCCGAAACTGTGTGAGAAGCTTTAATTCGCAATAACTTTAAACCCATGATTACATTCGGAGTGACTTCCCTTTTGCCCGAAATTGCATGAGAAGCTCTAATTCGCAATAACGTGAAACCCCATGATTGTGTTTGGATTGCCCTTGGATTATACTTCCAATTTCCCACATCTGAAAGAGTCCACTGTGTTGTTTCACCTCCACAGAATGCCTCCATTTAAAATTCAGAAATGGATTTGCTGCCATTTACAGTTTATTTGTTGGGGGGGGGGAGGTTGGGGGCATTTTTGGTACTCTCTGCAGTACTTGGAAGATCTCAGTAGCAGACAATTTTCCCCAGATTTACCCCAGATTTCAGTAAGGTTTACCCTCCATCTCAGTAAGTAACACAGACACTAAAGAGTGAGACCAGATAAAGGATTTACGCTGGGATAAAACTTGGAGGCAATGAGAGCCAGTATGGCTGTAGTGGCTTGATTGCTGAACTAGAACTCAGGGGTTTGAATCCCTCCCCAGCCATGGAAATCTATTGGTGACCATGGGCAGGTCCCACTCTCTGTAGCCTTACAGGAAGGTGATGGCAAACCTTCTCTGAGGAAATCTTGTCAGTAAAAGTCTTTGACAGATCACCATAAAAGAGCACATGACAACAACAAACCGAGTTAAGCCATGCATGTTGTTGCTGTTGTGTGCTCCTTTATGGTGACCTTCCAGTCATTTCTGACTTATGCCAAGCCTAAGACAATAACAAGGGTTTCTTGACAAGATTTGTTCAGAGGAGTTTTGCCTTTGCCTTCCTCCGAGTCTAAGAAAGTGTGACTTGCCCAACATCACTCTGTAGGATACCATGGCCATGCAGGGATTCAAACTCTGATCTCCAAAGTCATAACCCAGTACTAGAACCACTACATCACACTGGCTTTTCGAGCCATGTATGAAACAAGTTTCATGGAACCAACACATGTTTTCAAGATTATAATGATCAATTGATACGTATGTACTAACATTTTCTTGGACAGTGAATAGGTATTTATATTTGCATAAAATATTTTAAATGAATAATTTAAAAATTCACTTTGTACTGGCATTGTGGTGGTGTCCCAAGCAGGAGGAGGGTTGGATTAACTAAACTCCCCGCTCAGTCTTCCCCTTCTCCATCTCCATTTTGGTTCTTCTGCTTGAAAATCTTACCAGCAGAGCAGTTCTGCCAGCTGAGCACTCTGTTGACGTATCTCTAAGATCAGTGGGCAGAAGATGGATCTACCAGAAGAGTATTTGCATAGGCAGTGTAGGCACCTGTGGAGATAACAGGCAGATTAGAAGCTTGGGAGTGAAGACAGGAAAAGGTGGCGGCTGCTCCCAGGAATGAGTATATAAAAGGTTTGAAAGGAGTTGATGTTTATTGTGTCCTGAGGGGTGAAGAGCCATTGAGGATAGGATAGGCTGCTATGAGGGGCAGTTGGAAAGGGTTTTAGGTATCCAAGAAAGGGACAAAGAGTGTCCTTAATTATATTGTTGTAGTGTCCTGCGGGAGACATGGTGTTTGGTAACTAGTGGAATCACAGGTAGCCAGAAGGGTTAGAAGATACAAAAGTTTAATAAAGGTTCTGTGAGAACTTAGTCTGTAAGGGAACATATACCGTATATACTCACCTATAAGTCAACCTCATGTATAAATTGACTATTTTCAGTTAAGGGATAAGTTTTTATGGGATGAGAGAACGATAGGTATAACTGAGGAAAGAAATGAATTGGACAATATCTTACTGGAAAATAAAAAAGGATCAATATCTAAGCTATATAACTTCTGTTTAAAACTAAATTTGGAAACAGACATAATAAAATCAAATATGATAGAATGGGCAAAAAATGTCGGACATAGTATAGCCCTAGAAAAATGGGAAAAAGCATGGGGGAAAGACTTAAAATTTACATTATGTTCAAATATAAAAGAAAATTTCATAAAAATGTTACATAGATGGTATCTGCCTCCTTTAAGAATCGCAAAAATATATAAAAAGAAAGAAAGCAACTGTTGGAGATGTAAAGATACAAACGGATCCTTTTACCATATGTGGTGGACCTGCCCCCAAATTAAGGTTTTTTGGGGGAAGGTACATAAAACAATCCAGGAGATCTTTAACATAAAAATTAAATTTGAGCCCGAATTGTTCTTATTAAATATGTTAGAAGGCGAGTCTGAAAGAAAATGCTTAAAACAGATATTATATTTAGTTACCACTGCAAGAATAACTGTAGCGGAATTCTGGAAAGCTGACAGAGCCCCTGATGTTGAAGCTTGGCTATCTAAAGCTTTAGATGTTATAATAATGGATAAATTAACACATGAATTAAGAGATGAAGGGAAGGAAGAAGTACAAATCTGGGATGCATTGTTTCACTATTACGGAAAGATAACGGAGGGGAAAGGAATGTAAAATATGAATATATATCTGACCTCAAGTGGTTAATGTAGTAGTTAATGTTTAATGATAAACTGCTACAAATAAGAAATATAAAATATTACGGAGAAAAATAAAGATGTTATGGCATTCATAGGCCGTAAGATGTAATAAATACATATAAGAGGATGGAAAATAGATAATATCACATACTCCTTTAGTAATGCAAAATGGAAGCAATCAAGGTAAAAAAGAGGAAGATAGTAAAAGATAATAACAAATGAGGAATAAAGAATAGATTGCTGTATGAGACGGACGATTTTCCAGAAATGGTAGTTGGGTGGGGAGGGGGGGGAAAGAATATCATTAATAGACATGACGACAAGAAATGTATATACTGTATATATTGTTATATTTTGTTATGTCATATATTTTATAATTAAAAAAAAAATTGAGGGCAGGTTTTGGAGCCTAAATTATGGATTTTGATATGACCCATGGATAAGTAAAGGTTAAAACTTAGGGGCATGCAACAAAGGATCTAAAGCAGTGGCCCACAAACTGTGCCCTTTAAGAGATTTTGGATTTCAGCTCCCAGAAGTCATGTTGGCCAATAGTCCAGGATTCTGGGAGCTGAAGTCCAAAATCTCTTAAAGAGCACAGTTTGGGGACCACTGATCTAAAGGATGAAACAAAGGAAAGGCACTATATGTCAATTTACAACATTCCATCAGGCATAACTGTTTGTCTCTAAAAGCTAAAGGCTGTATGGAGGAGCAAACAGAGAGGAGTCAGTGCTTCTAGGACAGATCACACTTTTGCCTTTCAGCAGAGGATGGTTCTAAGAGCCAAAGTACAGTACTTGCCATATATATATAAGTCAAAGGCGGGTTTTGAGGCCCAAATCAAGGATTTTGAAATGACCTATGGATAAGTTGAGGGTCAAGCACTGGGGCATGTAGCAAAGGACCTAAAGGGGGAAACAAAGCATCACTTCCCTCCCTCCTCCTCCCTCTCTGGACCTCTCCCAAGAGTCACAGTCTAGGCATGGAAAACAGGGAAACAAACCTTCACACACACACACACACACACCGCCCCTCCCTTCACCATCAGCATTTCCTAGGCTCATAGCTTGCAAAATGGGGTACAAATCTCACTCTCTCTCTCTTCCCATCACCACCATCATTTCCCAGGATCATGCCTTACAAAACAGGGTACAAGCCTCAACACACACTCTCTCTCTGTCTCTTGCCTCAGCAGTTGTTTGTTAGTTCTGGCTACAAAGGAAGGCTGAGGAGTAAGACATACACACACAGAGAGAGGGGAGAGTGTTCTGAAACAGGGAGCTGTTTAAAGATCCCTGGCTAAAAAGGAAGGGTGGGCACTTCTTTTAGGAACTTTATAAACAGTATTAACATATTGCCCCATGTTTAAGTCAATCCATGATTTTGGAGCTCATTTTGGGGCATAAATTTCTCAACTTATAGTTTAATATATACGGTACATTGACCCTTGGATAAGTTGAATTAGGTTTTTTGGGTTAATTTTTTGACTAAAATTTCTAGACATATACATGAGTACATACACTACAGTATATAAAGCTATAAAGAAACAATTACAAAGAGAAGGTAAAGAAACTGTTAAACTGTTAAGTAATAAAGTATTTATACACCGTATCCATTTATGAACACCATCCACTAAAAGAGATACTGTATTCAGCCTGACTTGCAAATATATGTCTTACTACTTTGTTTCAACAACCAGCTATCTGAATGGATTTCAGAAACACATTAAAATGCTACCAACATTGAGAAGAGTCTTTTAGGTTTGGTATGATAAGGAAAATGAAACATGGGACATACAGTGGAAGAAATAAAATATGTATGTGAAAGTCGCATTGACTAAGCAAAAGCAATTAAGAAGCTACACAGGTGAAAAGGCTAATGTAATTTAGAAGTCCTGGGAGCCAAGGACAAATGACAAGGACAGAATTATAGAATACATATTGGAAACACCTGAGAATCAAAAAGTGTACAAGGTAATATGATGAAATACTTGGGTTGGACTTAAATATGGGTTGAACAATCAATCAGAATGAGTGTAAACACCCACAAGTGGCTATAATAATAATAACAATGTATGCCAATGTTTGTGTGTGGAGTGGTGTGGAGTAGAGAATAGTTGTGTTGAGCATTGTATAGAGTAGAGTAGATAATGGAATATAGCAAAGATTGTATGGTGAAGGGCATTTAGTGTATATAGTTAAATAAAGTAGCTCTTTGATACAAGTCTACTGTGTTTCCTGGTGTCTTGAGAAAGAGAAGATACAAGAGCCACCAGAACCAAGGAGACGTTTGGAGACATCTCTGAAAGAGGAGTGAGAAGGCTGAGAGAGTTTGTCAGGGTCTTCAGCCTATTCTCTGAAGCTCTGCATGCTTAGAAGAAAGCAATAACCATTGATCAAAGCTGGTCTGCTCTGCTGCACAACGAGTTAAAGCAAGAATAAGACTAGCTACAACTCCCATCATCCTTGACAAGGTACACACTAGCTAGTGGGTGCGTCTCGCCTTCACATAAATGGGTGGCAGTGGTGGCCCACCTTAAGAAGGAGTGAAAGGTTTTGAGATATTTTGGCAGTGCCCAATTGTCACTGTCACAGCCCCCATAGCCAGAACTTCTTCTAAGTTAGGCTTGCACTGTAAAAACCCTAGATATCATGTTTCCCCCAAAATAAGACAGTATCTTATATTAATTTGTGCTCCCAAAGATGAACTAGGTCTTATTTTCAAGGGATGACTAATTTTTCTGTGAAGAATAATTCACATTTATTGTTGAATAACAACAACAACAAAAAAGGCATGCTACCAAACAAAAACTTTGCTAGGACTTTCGGGGGAGGCCTTATATTTAACAATTCAGTAAAACCTCTACTAGGTCTTATTGTCAGAGGATGTCTTATTTTAGGGGAGACAGGGTATGTGCATACAGAAGTAAATTACACTTATTCACATAGGCCTTCCCCAAATAGTTGCTTACATTTTCAGCCAAAATGTGTATGTGTGTGGAGAAACCATATTACAAAGATAATAGGTTTTCAGATATTAAGATATTTACATTTAACCTTTCTTTTAAAGGTATTTTATTGTAGCAATTTTCAGTGAAAGGGCAGCATGGCCAAATATATGAAGCAGAAAAATATGTACACCCCCCTCCAGCCTGCTGCTTTTTTGCTTCAGCGACATAATGCAAATGCCTTAGACTACATTTTGCCATGTTTTCTCTTCTCTCTCTCTCTTGATTAAATGAAGTTGCAGGTAATCACCTCTAACAGTTAAAATGCTTTTTAACAGCCTTCGTGGGGATTGTCCATTTGTAGCATTTGGCATTTCACAGCTAATTTTCCTGTACTATTGCACTGAATGACTAAACTTTAAACTTGGCTATGGAAAGAGAAAAGAAAGCCCCATGTCATTCCTCTGCTGGTGTGGCTAGGACACCATCTCATTCAGCCTTCCTGGGCATTCGGTCTCACCAGCAAGTAGATCTTGTAGAACAAAAAAGTTTAAAGGAAGATTGGAAAAGAAACCACTCATACTGGGATAGATCTATAAATTCCAATCCATTTGCACTGGTATGAACAGAGACAATGGTTTCTTGGCAGACTACGTGCATTAAAATCGAAGTTTTCACCACAGCTACACATGTAATGAAAGGTTTTTCCTTGGAATATTGTCCTGCTTCAAGGGAGCAGACTATTTGTGTTTACCTTTTGCAAGATGACAGAGGGTTGAACTAGTTGGCCCTTGTGGTCTCTTCCAATTTTATGATTCTAAGAAAAGTATTACAGTATCCTGCTTTATAGCTGGTCAACTGCTTCTGCACCGATGACCAATATACAGTGGACCCTTGGTATCTGCTGGGGTTTATATACAATGGATGGTAAAACGGTGCCCTTTATATAAAATGGCAAAATCAAGGTTTGCTTTATATATATAATTTTCAAGCCCTTGATGCTTGAATCCATGGAAAAAGAATCCGTCAATACGGACGGCCAACTATATTATACAAACACATTTTTCCATTGTGCATATGTTTACCTGCATATCAGCGCTCATGTTCAAACCTTGCCATCCACCTTTGCTGTTTTAACTATTCTTGCTGTTCCCCCGGAAACTGAGGCTGAAATTTTGTGTTCCCTTGCTGTGCCTGGAAGAAGGCAACAAAAACAATACACGTAATTTTGATTTGATTCCTGGCATTGTAAGCAGATACTCAGGAATATCCTGGGGAAAATGGGAAGGCTGAAATTAAGGGCATAATAATGTTAAGAGGAAAAAAAAGAGTCATTTTGGATCAGACCATTGGCCTGTCTAGGCCAACATGCTGTTCACTCTGTGGCCATCCAGGTGCCTGTGGGAAGGACACTCATGATGAGGATGATGTGGATACAACAGCAACTCCTTTCTGCCATGTTCTGAAAATGCTATTCAATAGCCAACTGTCTCTGCCCCTGGTGATAACATATAGGCATCAATCCTATTAGCGAGGCATTGGTAGCCTTAGATACTACAGTGGTCCCCCGGGTCACGAATCCCCCGGGGTACGAAAACCCCGGGATCCGAAAGAGCTGGGGCTGGAAAAACGGCCCCGGTTTCCGAAAAAAACCCTGGGTTGCGAAAGAAAAGCGGCGCGAAATTCAAATGGCGCCAAGTTTTTTCCTATACTTACAGTGGTCCCCCGGCTTGCGAATGTTTTCGGGTTACGAAAGTGGTGCTGGAACGAATTACTTTCGTAACCCTGGGGACCACTGTATTAACATGTCTTACTCCCTTTTAAGGCTGTATAGGTTGGCAGTCATTACTGCTTCTTGTGTTAGTGAATGCCATACTTTAACTATGGAAGAGGAGGAGGATGTCTGTCGGAGAAAGTACTTTCCTCTTGTTTGTCCCGGACTCCAACTCTTCAGCTCCACTGGATGGTCTAGAACTGCAAGAGAGGGAGAAAAGCTTTCCTAGCCACTTTGTCCATATTTTACACTTCTACCAGCCTCCCTTTACTTGCTTTTCTTCTATGTTAACCCTCCCCCCCCCCCCTGCTGCCAAAGATTGAAACCTATAGCAATTAAAACACAATTATATATCTGTGGAAAGGAGGAATTAGAATTTTGGCACTTTCATTTTCAAATTGTTTTGCAATAATCCCACAGTGGAGTTTGTATTTTTCACAGCAGCTATACACTGGCTCAATGAGAGCCAGTGTGTTGTGTCATGGTTTGCATATTGAACGATGATTCTGAAGACCAGGGTTCAAATCCCTGTTCAGCCATGGAAACCTACTGGCCAAGTCACATTCTCTCAGCCTTAGATCAAGGGCAGACTCTCTTCTGAACAAAGTTTGCCAGGAAAACACTGTGATAGGGATGCCTTAGGGTCACCATAAGTCGGAAATGACTTGACGGTATTTAAAAACAACAACAAAAACATACACTGTTGTTTTTTTTTTAAAACTAAAGTCCCTTCTGGTCTGGCATTGCCAGTTTAGTCAGAATTTTGCTTTTTATTTGCCATATCTGACCATTTCCATTCCCAGTTTTTCGATTCGTTTTAAAAGGTCTCAGTAGTATGACTTTTCTTTGCTCCAAATAACTACCTTCCATGATTTTCCCCATTCAGCTGTTTTCTATTAATCTCTGATATTTATACAGTTGACTCTCCATATCCACAGATTCTGCATCCATGGATTCAATCCTCCATGGCTTGAAAATATTTTTAAAAATCCAGAAAGCAAACCTTGCTGTTTGCCACTTTATATAAGGCAATTTACCATGCCATTAGATACGGGACTTAAGCATCCATAGATTTAGGTATCCACAGGAGGAGGTCCTGGAGCCAAACCTGGGGAGACACCAAGGGTCCACTGTAGATGCTTCCTCCTTCAAAGTCAGACATGACTATGCTGGACTGTGAAAGGCCCAGTGAAATCAGGGAGGCTTACTGTCAGTTAGAAAAGAAGGAGATCATTTTGGACTACCACAGCTTACTTTTGGTACTACAGCTCCCTGAACCCAGGCAGCAAGTTGAGAGATTATGAGAACTGGAGGACAAAACATCCCCACTTCCCTCCTCTATCCACATAAATACAGAAGTGCAGCTTTAGTCTCTCTTGCATGAAAAGCGAGGAATGGGGAGGCATTGTTATTTCCTTAGCACCACCTAAGAGGAAAGTTTGTTTCCAGTCTGTGAAATTTCAGAGGGTAAGCCAATAAATGATAGCACCATTTTCTTAACAACACTTGCTCATATGTGAGGCTTAACCTGGCTTTGAGTCCCTCTTGCGCTATGGGGTGTGGATTATGGTATTATGGGGTGTGGATTATGCTATTATCATACTGCTGTATTCAGCTCAAAGGTGGCATAACTAAAAAGGCTTTAACAGTCCTGGGAAATGTTCTCAGCCAAGTGAAAGTGCTGTTGCAGAAAGATAGCTACAGCGGTTGTGTAAGGCATTCAACTTTTCACTTAATGCTGTTTCATGATGAACATGCAAGTGATTAATCATGAGCTGAGCACCTGGCTCTTCCAAAGGGTGGCCTCTTGGGTGGATTGTTTCCAGGAATGGACTGTGCTGTCTTAGGAAGACACTCATTTACATACATAAGCAAAATGTTTCAAAAATGTGGGATTTTGGGGCCATAACTCCCAGATTCCTCTAGCCAGTAGGTTGGCTGAATGGTGCTGGGAAAGGTTACCCTTGAAAGTAACTTTTCAAAGCTCTTCAGAGGGTCTGGCATATAAAGTACTACCACAGAGAAAGATCTGTTTAAATATTTGAAGGGATGTCATATTGAGGATGGAGCAAGTTTGTTTTCTGCTGCCCAGAGAATAGGACATGGAGCAATGGGTGCAAACTATGGGAAAAGAGATTCCACATCAACATTAGGAGGAACTTCCTGACAGTAAGAGATGTTAGGCATTGGACTACATTCCCTTCAAGTGTGGAGGAGTCTCCTTCTTTGGATATTTTTAAACAGAGGCTGGATGGTCGTCTGTCAGGAGTGCTTTGATTGTATACAATACCATGCTGGCTCTATCAGTCCAAGTACCAGCCCAAGCCTTGGTGGAACAGTGGTTAAATGCCTGTACTGCAGCCACTCACTCACAAACCACAAGGTTGAGAGTTCAATACCAGCCAGGGCTCAGATTCGACTCAGGCTTGCGTCCTTCCAAGGTTGCTAAAATGAGTACCCAACTTGATGGGGGCAATTAGCTTACAGTTGTAAACCACTTAGATACTGCTTAGAGTGGCATGAAACAGTATATAAATGAAGCTGCTATTGCTGCTGCCAAAAAATTGAATGTTCAACATTGCCTGGAATTATCTAGAATAGTGGGATCTAGTAATGCAGGGGAAGGAAAACTCCTTTAGTTCTAGAGCTGGATATCAATTTGGGAAGGGTTTCAGGCACTGATTCCAGCAGTAAGCAGAACTTCTATGACCACGAGAAAGCAAAGCAAAGTAGGTTAGGCCAGACATAATTATCTGCTGTTGTTGTGTGCCTTGAAGTTGTTCTCGAATTATGGTGGCCCTAAGGTGACCCTGGAGATTTGAACTCTGTTTTTCAGGAGTCAGTCTAGTGCTCAAACTACTACGCCATACTGGCTCAGGGGGATTCCCCCCTCCCCTATAAAGCATACAAACCACAGTGCAACAACTTTCAGGCATTCAAAGCACAGCTCAGTTTCTACTCAGACGTTTAAACATCCAGCTCTTTAAAATTTAAAAGCCTTTAAAATTTAAATCTCTCTTTATCTCAGGTCACTGACTAGAGAGAATAACATAGTTTCACAAGGTGGTGAAAGGCTGTTTTTCTTCAGCTCAGGAGGGAGGGGAAAGACATCCCAAGTGACTAGGTGTCAGTGACTAGAAGTAAACATTATGGCTCCATTCACACTATGAAAATAATCTGAGATGACTTTAGGTTGAATACTTGTTGCTCACACACATCCCAAATGCACTCGATGCACTTTTGGGGGATACTGGCAAAACCCCCACTTAACCTGGGATATTTGATACCGTTTCCCCCTGAATTTTCCTTAAAGCTCTGCATCAATTTGCATTTTCAGCAGTGTGAACAAGCTTCCAAATCGATTCCAATTGCTCTGTATCATTCAAGGGAATGGAGGAGACTCCATTTTATCCTGAAATGATGGCATTTGTGAATAACAAAGGGGTTACAATGACTCAAAGAGATTCACGAACCCAAAACAAAATGGGAACAACAAATCTAATATGTATCAGCATGGCAGTCCACATCTCCTTTGGACAAAAAAAAATGAGTGTGAATGCTCCATTGTGCTGGAGTGGTGGTGGTGGTGGAATAGGATGCTAAAGAAACTTATTGGCTAGAGGGGAAACTTATGAGCTGGCTAGGTATATGTGCCATGGCCTCTGGCTTTCTCATCCCTATGCATAATGGCTTCTTTAACAGAGGACAAAATAATGCCATTTTAAAGCAGCTTAGACTAGAACCCTGAGACGAGGGATGAGGAACCTTAGGCCCTGGGGATGAATCTGTGGTTCCTTAGAGGCCAAACCTTCCTCCTTGACAACTTCATTTGATGGTTTTCCAGATTTTGTCCCCGTCCCCCCCAAACACACCAATTTTTAACATTTGAAAGGCCTCCCCTAGGCTTAGCTAGCCAACATAGCTTACTGGTTTGAGTGTTGGACTATGACTTTGGAGACCAGAGTTCAATTCCCCGCTTGACCTTGGGCATGTCGCATGCTCAACCTCAGGGGAAGGCAATAGCAAATCTCTGACCAAACCTTGCCACAAAAACCCCATGATAGGGTCTCCTTAGGGTCGCCATAAGTCAGAAATGACTTGAAGGCATACAACAACAACAGCAACAACAACAAAGCTTAGTTACTTTTGAATGATTTTTATTTTAAAAATATGCTGGTAAGCCACAGCTCTGAGTTTACAAGACTTTTAGCAGTGCCATCTATAGCAGAGATGCTTGGAAGTTTCTCATTCATAGGGTTGCCATAAGTTGAAATTGACGTTGAGGTCAACAATTTTAGGTCAACAATTTTAGTTCCCCCTTTACCATTGGCTTTGTCAAATGCAACTGCCAAGAACTGTTCTTCACTCACACCAAAATGATGTCAAGAAGATGTTTCACAGCCTTGTCTTACATAAATGAAAAAAGACATGCACACACACACATATATACACACACACAAAATGGCCAAGGGTCACCAGATGCACCAAAATGTGTTCTCATCATTCCCCAAATCTTGCCCTTTCCTTGAGTTGCACAAGCTGAAACAATACACACTCCCAGGATACAGAAGGTACATCTCCTGACTTTGTTAATCTTTACTTTGTACTTTGTTCCTCCTATATCAATTGACCTCAATGTGGCTGTGATCTTTAAGTTTCGATTTTCCCTTGGTGTCCTGTCATGTATTCATTCATGGAACACTTTGGACCTTCCTGCTATTTTTCATTGCCTACCATTGGCCTCTGTGAAAATACTGATAAGAAACAGAAAGGTAACTTTTCCCTGCAGGTTAACATATTTACCTGTAGGTGGCACACAGATACAGTTCATAATTGAGGAATAATAAAAGGCAAAAATTAGGAAGATAGTGTTCTGGTTTGTGCAGTATGTTTCCTTTTGCTTCATGTGGAGGACAAAAACAGATACACAGAAAAGGCAGCTGAAAGGTTTTACATTTAATTAGCAATAATCTATCTCTGCTTCTTTTATCCCCTTTGCTGCTATTCCCTCTGGCAAAGTATGCCAAAACCATTACATGAAATTAGTGTCTTAGTAAATGAGAGTACATGTGAATTAAATTTAGATCAACCTATAACTCTATTGCCCTTTGTATAATGACCCAAAATAAATAGAAGCGGTGTTTAGCACGCGAGGGGCAAGTGGGTAATTGTTCCAGCTTCTTTTATACAGAAATATCACGCTCCTCTGGCTTTACTTTAACAGGGGCTGCATCCACACTGCAAGATCAACACAGTTTGACATCACTTTAATTGCTTATGGCTCACTACTATGGAGCTCTGGGATTTGTAGTTTGGAGAGACATTCAGTCTTCTCTGTCAGAGAGCTCTGGTGCCACAGCAAACTACAAATCCCACAATTCCATAGATGGGAGCCATGGCAATTCACGTGTGGTCAAACTGTGTTAATTCTGTGGTGTGGATGCAACCTATGTAAACAAACCATGAATATAATGGCCAGCTTGTACAAAAGCAAGTGACAAAGATTTTCCGTAATGGAGAAAACAGTTCCATATGAGAAAAGGTACACATATACTGCACATTATCCATATATTGCAATGAACGCAATATATGTATTGGCTGCGTCATAGGCAAGAGTCAGTAGCAACCTGGCCTCCTTTTTTGACTCCTACCTGGAAGAGATATGGCAAATTAGACATGTGCACTCATCACTCACTGTTGTGCACAGGGTTCAATGTCTTTGGGGGTGAAATTTTAACTACACACTAGGAAGTAAGGTCCACTGAACTTAAGTGGATTTACTGCTCAGGGACCATGCACAGGAATGTCTTGCAGATTTTTGTTTACTTTGCTGTCCTTTTGGTATCTAATCTTTGGATGCTGCAAGGAAGCACAGAGTTCACCCCAGCAAATCAATACTCTGCTTTCTGTCCTTATCTGTGTTGCCATTCATATACCCAAAGCCTGGCATCCTGTTAGCGAATGTGAGGGGAATGTGCATGATACCACAGGCCAGTGGCTTATTTTTAAACAATAAATGAATTAATATTTCACTTATTTTGGAGATTCTGCTGACTAAAGAGTATTGCTCCCCTCCACATATCTGCTGCTGAAATGTGGTGGTGCAATGGCAAGGAGAGATCCTGTCTTATCTTGGCAATTGAGTAGGGTCAGCCCTGGTCTGTACTTGGATGGGAGACTGTTGTGTAATTCCATGTGCTATATTTCCATGGAAGGCAATGGCAAACACCTTCTCCACTACCATTTCCTTCTCCTTCTGTGGCATGTCTTTTTAGATTGTAAGACTCAGGGCAGGGAACTGTCAAATTAACAATCTATAAACTGCTCTGTGGCTGGAGAGTGGGGTATAAATGCCCTAAATAAATAAATAGATAAATATGTACTTTTAAAAAACCTTATGAAATTCATGGGATCACCATAAGTTGACAAACGATTTTGTTTATAAGTGGATTACAACTTCTTTTGGGGCAAAATATGGTATTCCTTCCACTATTCCAATTGTTGGGCAATGGAAGGTGCAATTTCTGGTGTCGCCACCCCCCCCCCACTGCTGCCGCCGCCGCCAATGGTCACAAAGCTTGCCTACCCCTGTATTAAAGTGAGTGCTTTTTGTGCATTTTTGTGTCTTCAGCATATGATGACCCCATGAAATTCATAGGGTTTCCTTAGGTAAGGAACATTCAGAGGTGGTTTTGCCAGTACAGTGTTTCTTCCTCTGAAATACAGCCTTTAGCACCTAGTATTTGTTGGCAGTCTCTCATCTGAGTACTAACCAGGGCTGACTCTGCTTCACTTCCAAGATCAGACTGGGCCTTGTGCATTTAGTGTGTTTATCCAAAACAAAAAAGGATGTATGAGGGGAGGGGGGAGAGAACAACACAACTTAGTTTGTCAATATGAAAAGCATCTCAAATGGCATAAAAACTGAAATGTAGAATTCCAATTTTCACCTTCAGCTATGCAAGGCGAAGAGTGCTTAAAACCTGGCTGTCAGTGGCTGTGATTGGCTTGTTGGTCTTTGTATAAAAGGTCAGTTGCTCTCAGCACTTTTCTTGGTAATGGACAGGTGTCTGCTTTACAAGATCTGTCACAATTTGGCATTTACTTTCCAGGTCAGCAGAAAGACCAAGGCCTGCATACAAAGAGTAACTAAACCTTTAGTTTTGCTCCCTCTTTTCTGGGTCTAAGGTAGTTCTGAAAGGCAGATCTGAAACCTTGCTGAACTGCTGCAACAATTTTTCTCTCTCCTGATAAACACGATGGCACTTTTAATAAAGGTATGTACGTATATATACACTAAGTGACGTACAAATATTGTTAATGAAGCTAGCTGGATAACACAGGGACATTTCAGTTTGGTACTTCTACATAAATTGGCATCAGCCACTTGGTGTGGCAGTGATTTTAATAAGTATGGTACTTACATGAATCCCCAGGGAATTTCAAGTGTTTTGTTTACAATCTGGTATCATGAAACCAAATGGGGCCTGCAACAAAATATTGCAGCATGATGTGCTCCTTTTCCAAATATACCATCCTATCCTCAATCCCACCTGATTTCCTATATTTCAGTCAGATTTTGCAAGCAGTAAATGTGCTCAGTTCCTGGGTTTTTGGTTGTTTTAATTTGTTGGAGGGATTATTTGTCCTTCTGAAAAGCTTGAAATCACCTTCAAACATGCTGTCACTTCCATACATGTGGTTCACTATCTCTTTTATAAGGATGGTGTCATCTCGGCTACATAAGGACCACTACTGTACGTACTCGACAATAAGTCGACCTCATATATAAGTCGATGGCTGGTTTGGGGGCCAAAATTATGGATTTTAATATGACCCGAGGAAAAATTGAGGGTAAAACTTAGGGGCATGTAGCAAAGGAGCTAAAGGATGAAGCTAAGGGGGAATAATGCCAAAGAACTTTTTAAAATTCCAGCAAGTATAAATGTTTGTGCTCATACAAAAAGCTAGATAGATGAGAGAGCAGAGAAAGCTCAGTGCTTCCAGGACAGATTATTCACTTGCCTTTCACCAGGGGATGGTTATTTTTTAAAAAAATAAGAGTTAAAGTACCGTATTTGCATTGACCTGTGGGTAAGTGGACCCAGATTTTTGGGTCAATTTTTTGACTAAAATGTCTAGACTCATACATGAGTATATACAGTTTTTAGATAATATGCAGGGATAGCTGTGTTGGTCATTTAACAAATACAAACAAAAATCCATGAGTCAACTTTATTGGTCAACTGAAATGCACAATATACTTGTTGAAAGCTTTTGAAGATCCATGGGCTTTTTCATCAGGTAAGATGTTACAAACCAAACAGGAGAAAGGGGGAAAAAACAAAACAATCAGAGATGTTAGTAAGATGCCTGCCTGAAAAAGATATCCTCCCCATCATAACATAACATAACAAACATAACAACTAAAGACTGAAACAACATGGAGGCATCTCTGTGTTTCTTCTCCTCCTCCTCCTCCTCCTGTTTGGTTTGTAACATCTTGCTTGATGAAGAAGCCCATGGAGTGTTGAAAGCTTGCAACAAGTATTGTGCATTTTGGTATAAAGGTATCACTGATAGATTTTTGCTTGTATTTAGAAAATAGTAAGAGCATACAAATGGGACTTTAAATGAATTGCTGAATTGAGAGGATTCAGGGTTTAGCCAGCCATGACTTTTCTTAAGGTATCTATTCCATCATCCCTAGCTTCCTGTCCCTGGCAACATCATGCGGCCAGTAATTGTTTTCACTTTTAATGGTCTGTGGGTTTATTTTGCAATCCTTGAGGCTCTTTCCAGACTACCTTGAATGCTTCAGGTTCTCCAAGTATCGGTGGACATTTAGTGAATGAGTTCACACTTAGAATATAATATACCATGTATAATTCTTTCAGATTTATTTTATTTTGCCTGAGGGTCATGCATCCCCATTCTTTATCTAGCAGGGTGACCAGATGTCCTAACTGCAAAGGAGGACAAGGCACCACAAACTGTAGGGCATGACCAAATAAAAGCTCAAAACACTAATAGAAATTCATGCATTTTAGTCATGCTCAAAATGGACGACATTTTGAAATTCCTCCTGGACAGAAGGTTGATACACATATTAATATGAGCATGCCTCTGCCTTGTATACAAGAAAGTATCAAGAGAAAGGTTGAGAATATAAGTTTAAGCATAAAAGAACTTGGTGGTTGTTGCATGCCTTCAAGTTCTTTCTGACTTATGGTGATCCTATCATGGGGTTCTCTTGGCAAGATTTGTTCAGAGGGGGTTTGTTATGGCCTTCCTCAGAGTCTGAGAGAATGTGACTTGCCCAAGGTCATTTAGTGGGTTTCCATGGGATTTGAACCCTGGACTCCAGAATCAAACACTCAAAAGAACTTACCTGGTCTTTGTTGCATCTCTTTTGTTGCAGTTGTTCTAGAAACTTTGCTGAGAGACTGAATTATCTCTGACATATCCGTGATTAACTGGGCAATTATAAAAGAACACAAGGGATGGGAGGTGTTGATTAACCTCCCTGTTTCAGTGTAAATGAACATCTTCTGTGTCTAGGAATATAACAATCAGCAAGTATTGGGAGGGGGGAGCAAGATTGTAAAAGAACACAGAAGGTTGGATTCAGAGATGCTTCTCCAGCAGGAGTTCCCATCACCTATAGACGTTATCTACCTCTGTGCATGACAAAGGAAAACAGAGCTCCAGGGATGAGTTCCTGTTTGCACAAAGTTTGTTGACTTAAAAGCTGTATTTGATGCCACATCTCACCACAAACTAGAGAATAAAGTTTACAAATGGAAGGATGACTTTTGTGTTTACTTAAAACACTCTACTAATGACCATTGTATGGTCCACTCAAACAGGCCATTTGCCTAAGGCGATTCAAATAGCTATAGGGGCTACAGAGTATAGTCACTCCTTTATTGTTCAATCTGTGCATTTCAGCTTTACTTTGCTTTTTGCTACAGTATAATCGCACTCCTTTAAGGTGGTATCTAAAAGGGTATGAGTTCTGCTGTTGTGAATGATACAGTGCTATTACCCCACTTTAGTCTAGAGCTGACATATTTGTGGGAAAAGTCCCTAAAATACTACCAAATCAATGCATTTGATATAAACTATGGGAGGATTAGGGCAGTGATGGAGAACCTTTTAGGGGCCGAGTGCCCAAACTAAAAGGTCTTCCTCCACCCTAGAGGACAAGATATTGAAGACAGCCAGTGTGATGCAGAGGTTTGAATATTGAACTGCAACTATGGGGAGAGCAGGGTTCAAATCCCTGGTGAGCCTCAGAAACCCACTGGGTGACTTTAGGCAAGTTACAGTCTCTCAGCCTCAGAAGAAGGAAAAGGTAAACACTGAACAAATCTTGCTAAAATAAACCCTGTGATAGATTCACTTTAACATCACCATAAGCTGGAAATGACTTGAAGGATCACAGCAGGCAGGTACTCTTGAAAAGGTATTTACACACAAATACCTAGGCCTGCATTTTCAATTTACATTTAATTGATTTGTTCATTGTTGCTCTCATGTGCCTTAGAGTTATTTCTGACTTATGGCGACCCTGGGGTTTTCTGAGGCTGAGAGGTTGTGACATGCCCAAGGTCACCCAGTGGGTTTCCATGGCTAAGTGGTGAATCAAACCCCAATCTCCAGAGCCCTAGCTCATTAGCTAGAATTAAATATTGTTTAAGTACTATCCCCTGTTTTTAGGATACTAAGCAAAGCAAATATATAATGGCTGTTCTCCACTTTCATCAAGTGTGGGTTCCAACTCAGGACTATCCAAATCCCTAAGATTTCAGTACTAAAAACTGTGAGCTAGCTACAACCCACTGTGATTTCAATAAGCATGACAAATTAAGCATTAACCACAGTTACACAAAGCAACCATTATTTAAAAAACAACAACACCAAGTTTAATTAATTAGGAAAAATATATAAATATCCGTATATACTCGACTATAAGTCAACCTCATGTATAAGTCGAGGGCAGGTTTGGGGGCCAAAATTATGGATTTTGATATGACCCGTGGATAAGTCAAGAGTAAAACCTAGGGGCATGTTACAAAGGATCTAAAGGATGAAGCAAATGTGAACAATGCCAAAGAACTTACAAATTTCCAGCAGATATAACATTGTGCTCACTTTAAAGGATGGATGGATGAGAGGAAGGAGTAGGTCAGTGCTTCCAGGACAAATTATACTCTTTCCGTTCACCAGGGGATGGTTCTCTTTTTAAAAAATGAGAGTTAAAGTACAGCACCTACATTGACCCATGGATAAGTCGATTCAGGTTTTTGGGTCAATTTTTTTGACCTAAATTTCTAGACTTATACATGAGTATATACAGTACTTTTCAAGGCAGTGCTCTCACCTGGGATTACTCTGTCTCATCCTGAGGACTGCGAAAGAGTGTGTTCTGAGCCCAGTGATATGACAACTCTATACCAAGTGCTTTGTCAAATCTGATATGGAGCATCAATATGATACAAAGAGCACTGTTGCTGTTATTGCATACTTTTAAGTCCAACTTATGGCAACCCTAAGGCAAAATATCATGTGGTTTTCTTGGCAAGATTTGTTCAGAGGTTTGCCATAGCCTTCATCTGAGGCTGAGAGTATGTGACTTGCCCAAGGTCACCCAGTTGGCTTTATGGCTGACCAGGGAATCGGACCGTAGTCTCCAGAGTTGTAGTTCAACACTCAAATCACTATGCCACACACAAGGGTGCATTAAAAACACACACAGGCTTTTCCAGGAATGTTATCAGCTCTCCTTGGTGTGTGGTGTGGACAACTTTAAAGCTAGAATCAAGATCATGCACCATGGCAAGTATATTAGGGAAGCATGTCAGAAGCAGATGCTTTGCTGCTGGGAACATTCTCAAGCTCAAATGGCCCTATTAGTTTATTTGACCTTGAGGAGTTTTCAGATATCCCACTCAATTAATAATTATTCTCAGTTTTTCACTAATTTATTTTTCTTTTTGCCTGCCTGGAGAATTCACAAGCTAAACTGCTAAACAGATTGAGAAGAATCTAGGACAGAGAGACAGAACCAATCAGCTGAATCACACTGTATCAATTCACTTTTAGATATGTTTCCCTAAAATATTTTTGCATAGCATTAGCTTTGGGGGGGGGGGGGAATCTAACCATCCTATTGTATACACACTAGTGTATACATTTTGCACTAGCAAGATATTATGTGATGCATGATATGGATAAATCCCCATGGCTTTAAAACTCTGCCCTAGTGGTTCTGGGGTAATACTGATGCACATGTTATTTTAGTGTAAATGTTACTGAAAGGCTATAGGTTAGATTATTCCCCTTTTCCTCCATGCATACCTCTTCCAGGCCTTTCCAGCAAGATGTTGCATTCAATTGTATGGAAAGACAAAATACTAAAACCACCCAGAATATTGTGATTCTTGCAGACTGCTAGCTCTATAGATTTATTTATAGATCAAATTTATTTCTGTTTCTGTTATTATTACAACATTACGGCCAAATACTACCATAGAAATTCATTGTTCTTTTCCACAGTTTCCTTTTTGGGAATGTCATATGGTCAATGGAGGGACCACTACTAGATTGTCTTGCATGGTGTATGCTATCTGTGCCAACCCATGGCATTAGGCAATCTCTTGCACAGTATCTTGAATGACTATCACACAAAGTTTCCATGGGAAATTGTTTCTGGATACCTAAGGCACCTTCATATGGCATGTGACAAGAAAGGAAACATCTAAGATGGCTAAGACATCTTCATAGGTTCATCAAGTGGCAAGAAAGGAAACATCTAGAATGGCAGAGTCTGAGAAGATCTTGTTGTTAATGTAATGCAGGCTCTGTTTGGGGTAGAATGTCCAATCTCAGGAGGACATTCTGGATAAAGCTGTATTCTGATAATGCTTTGCAGAATGGAGCAATGCTGCATCAGGCTATTGGGAGAGCATGTGTACGTAACACAGGACATTTAACACAGAGTTTAGAAAAAGTTATCCAACTCCTTGAATCCTCTAGCCAAGAATAACTTTCCTATGTGACATACTGGATCCCTGCCCCAGGGACTTTTCTGAGTTAACTAAGGTCCTCCACATCTTTCCAGAATCCCTCCCTCACTATATTTCTACTGAGTCCTTTTCTAGTTGTTTCAGAGGTGCATGCTTGAAAAGGAGCTGCATGCATTATTCCGAAGTCCAGAGACACAGAACAGCTGTTGTCACTGAAGTTGTGTGAAGATGGGCTACTTTCAATGGAGCAATGACTTAAAATGCAATCACTTTGCTTCCTCACTGCTCAAGGACACACTTTTTAACATCCCCAATGAACTCCACACAGGCAGTGTTAAAAGAATACACATTCTGTTCTTCTCCCCACTGATCAAAATGTGAGCTACGCAATTCTCTCCTTCTGCTGGCCCATTGCCACAAAGAACATATGTATTTATCTAATCATGCAGAGATAAGTATATCCACTCACATAATATTCCAGTTCCCTGTGGAAAGACAAAACTGAGTGTAACTTACCTTGGAAACAAATTAATAGTTGCTGGAAATTCTTATGTCCTCTTATGGGGAGAAAGATGAGATCTATGAAAAAATCTAAAACATGTAAGCCAATTTAAAAACCTTGTTAGATTGACAAATGCTTTGTAGTAAATGTAGGCGGTGAGTACAAAATGTTTGTTATGCTAACCAGATTATGTTTCCCTCAGCAATTGTTATCTTCATTCTGAGTTTATCTTTCGGCACGGTTGTTATTAGGAGGCATGCAACATAGAAGGTGTATCAGGCATCATAATATTTTCTCCAGTGATAAAAGGTGCTTCAGTATTGCAGAAATAAACGTCTTTACATCTTGGGAAACAAAACTTCAATTTATAGTTTTCTGGCAAGTAAAAAATTGAAATTCTAGTAAATTGAATGTATAAATGCCTCATCATCTTGATCAGAAATTAAAGAACCCTCCCTCCAAAAGGTGTGCACTACAAGTGTTTATATTCCCAGACTTCTTTTTGTAATCTTTGAAAGTCCTTTCTAATAAGCAAACAGCTTGGTGAAAAGCAGTCAGCCATCATATAAGAATATACACACACAATCTAAATTAATATTGAGCAAACAACCAAAATGGTAGGACCTTATCAGTGCTGAAATATGTGATTGTATTCTAAACTCTAGAGGTGTTACACAGAAAAATAAATCTTCTCTGTAAATACATTTTCGCAGCTACTGGTGTAAGGAAACCAATAATCCCTTAAAAGATTTGTGCCTCAGAGAGGAATCAGACATGATACAGCTGGAGAGATGCTGCAATATTCAGGAATTCTTCTTTGGACAAAGTAAAGAAAATACACCAATCCTGGAAAGGTTTCATCCACCTAGAAGAAACAGAAGTTTTCCAGAGCTATACTTTACTTTTGGGATATGTTGTCCTTTAAGAACAAGAGTGAAATAAGATACAAGACAATTTATCTTAATTTTCAATGCATAAAACCAGAGGTGGGATTCTGTTACCTGCAAATATTTTTGGCCTACAAGGCCAAGCAGCTAGTAGGCATAGTTCATTAGGAGGATTATGGGGGCTGCAGTCAAAAATATCTGGAGATTTACAATGGTCCATTCCTGTTTTGAAATCAATTTGCAAAAGAAAAGGCTACACTCATAAATAAAACTTTCTTTTTTGTTGTTGTCAGAATGTGAAGATTAAATAATGACAAATAAAACAACTGGTAGATAGTTTAGATCTAAAAACTTGGGAGATGTGTATGCTTTAAGGTCAAGATTTTTACAGAATTGATAGACATGGGCTCAAAACGACCTTCCAATAACACCACCTAAACATACCCTTGTCTTTTAAATAATATACGTTTCATATTTGCTAGGTGTCTTATTATGGAAGGTTGAGGACTGGGTGGCTCTAGACATATTCCATAAAGTATACTTACAGTTTAGGACTGGCTATTCATTCAGCCACTCAAAACTATTTTACCGTGACCCACTTAACCGTCCCGAGATTTTGCCTGTCTGGATGGCAAATTGTTTATGGCATTTAGTGACTTAAAGGTAGCCTTCCATACTATTCTTAGAAGTGCTTTTAGCAAACTGTAGAGAACTCTGATATCGACTAGTGCAGATGCCTCTGTGCTAATATTTACTGGAGGGTTAAAATCAATGCTGAAGAGTCTCTATGTTCTGATGAATCTCATCTTTCTCTAGAGCCGAATGGCAGCTGCCTCTCGGCAACCCTGTTTTTAATCTAATTGCAGTGAAAGGAGCATATGATTCTTCTCTTACAGATTTCATGTCTCACAGATTTTATATATATGGATGGTAGGGTTTTTTTCCCACCTCCTCCCCTCTTGTAAACTCCTTTGGGTCTTAAAAAGGTTTATTCTGAAACAAGGCTTATTTTGGTTAAATCAAAAGGACTAATAGCATAATCCTGCCTATTCAGCTTGCATGCCTATTCAGCTAATTTGTCGGTTTCCCTAGACTGTGTGGAGTCCCTCCTAAACAGAAAAGAAAATATGCCAAAAATAACCCAGATAGTAGTTTTTAAAACCATATTAGAATAGCATACTTTTTTCTTCTGCTGCTAAGTTGTAACATTAACAGCAATAACAAAAAGAACCTGACAAGTTAGAAAGGTACTGCCCTATTAACTGGGTAGATTTTTGAAAGTGAAATTTTGAATCCAAGCTGTCAATCCAATTGCTGGTACCAACTAGAGCAGAGCTATTGAATTAATGGAACTTACATCAGTATTGACTTGCCATTTTCCATTGATTTAATCGATTGAAAAATTGGATTTAGGCCCACATTCCTACTATAACTGTGGTTGGTTGGAGGCCTCTTAAAAGAAACTTTTCACCCAGTCCTGAAAGAGGAATAGGCAGTGCCTCTTTAGAGATGGTAGCTGATAACAGGTGGCCATTATCTAAAAACAGTATTTCTAACTCAGAATTATTATTGACTTTATTATTTAGTTGAGTCAGCAGTTCAAACTTAGGCTGCATCTGTATTGCAAAAACAAAGCAGTGTGACACTGCTTTAACTGCCATGGTTCCATCTTATGGAATTCTGGGATATGTAGTTTCTTGTAACACTAGACTCTTTTGACAGAAAAGGTTAAATATTTCACAAAACTCCAAATCCCAAAATTTCATAGCATTGAACCATGGCAGTTAAAGTGGTGTTAAAGTGCATTATTTCTGTAGTGCAGACACAGCCTTATACAATTTTAGAGAGCTAGTATGGCTTCATAGAGCATGAAAAGCTATGCAGAGCAGGCTTAGACTCAGAGGAAGAAGGAGTGAAGATCGGAGAAAGGCACATTAACAACCTAAGATATGCAAACAATATGATACTACTAGCAGAAACAAAGACCTGAAAAAATTACTGGAAAAAGTCAAGGATGAAAGTGCCAAGATTGGATTAATGCTGAACATTAAAAAAAGAAGAAGTAATGATCATAGAAGATCTACAAGAATTCACCCTAGACTAGAAAATTGAAATAGTCAAAGAGTTTCTATAGCTTGGATCAAATACAGACCAGAACGAAAACTGCAGTCAAGAAATCAGAAGGAGACTAGGATTGGGAAGGGTAGCTAGGAAGGAACTGGACAAGATTATAAAGTGTAAAGACATGTCTCTGATCACTGAAGTGAGAATAGTCCAGTCCATTGTATTCCCCATCACCATGAGAGCTAGATAGTGAAAAAAAACTGATAAGAAAATAAACTCATTTGAGATGTGGTGCTGGAGAAAAGTATTGAGAATACCATGGAGGCCAAGAAGACAAACAAATAGGTCCTGGAACAGATCAAGCCTGAACCTTCTCTGGAAGCCAAGATGATTAAATTGAGGCTGTCATGCTTTGGCCACATCATAAGGAAAAATTAATCATTAGAAAACATAATGATATTAGGCAAAGTGGAAGGCAGTAGAAGGAGACGAAGACCACATGCCAGATAGTTAGACTCAATCAGGGATTACATGAATCTAGGCCTGCAGGACCCAAGCAGAGGTTGAGGACCAGGTGTCTTGGAGATGTCTCATCCACAGGTTGAAGTCACTTGGGGACAGTTAACAACAACAACAACAACAACAACAACAACAACAACAACATATGGCTTAACTGGTTGACAGTCCTAATAAGATGCTAGGCTCATTTTTGTGCTGATATTTTCGTTGTTACTATTATTATATTTTTTCACATCCCACCTTTTTCCTACTCTGGCACTCAAGGCAGCTTACAAAGCTTAAAACATACAGCTTTAAAATTCTTATCATATAAAAATAAAAAGACAATTCAATTATTATAGTTTAAATCAGGGATTCTCAGCTAGGGTTGCCTGAAACCCTTAGGGCTCTGCCCAAGGTTGTCAGGTATTCTGTGAGAGATCACAACTGGGGGCAAAACAAACCTTTTTTGTTTTGTTCTTTTAGCTGTAGTTATAATACTTTTAATACTGGGAGTTCTCTAAGACCTGAAAATTATTTCAAAGCTTCCTCCAAGGTAAAATGCTGAAAAGGAGCTGGTTTTAAATTATTAGTGTTAAACTACTACTAATAATAATACCAATAATAATAATACCATTATGACCTTTCATGGTTAATAATTATTTTCAGTTATTTGTGATATGTTTAGGCCACCCCTGGAAAGCTCCATTCCTAGATGAGTTGGAGAAGGGCTAAAGGTTGTGCTTTGAACACCAAAGTTCCTAAATTCAATAGGTAGCATCTCCAGGTAAGTTAAGAAAAGAGTCTTTCCTAGAAAAATGGCTGCTACTGCTGCTGGTCGATGGAGACCAGGGATGGACAACTCCGATGGATTTTGGAGGCCTCATTGGCAGCATGTGGGACTTTGGAATGCCATGCCCCTTGCTATGCCCTGATCCTCCATTTTCTCTTATTTCCTGTTTATATATTTATACCAAATGTACCCCTCATATTGCCTAAGAGAACAATTTCATCATGTCCCCCACCCCAGCTATTTTAGGCCAAGGAAAGTTCTCTCCCCACCCCCCCAATGACAAGGTAAGATGGACACTGTCCTTTGGTTTATTTCTTTGTTGATAAAAATGGATTCACCTGGCCTAAAATAGCCTGGGGTGTCCTCCAAACGTTTTAGATGTTGTATAGGGGACATTTTAATAGGAAGAAAACCCATTTTTTTATTTTTGTGGTATATGATATGTTCGGCCTCCCAAAATGGCTTTGGGAGACCCATATTTTACCATCACTAATGTAGACCAAACTGAACTAGATGGACCAATAGTTGGACTTGGTATAATGCAGATTATTTTGCTAACAGTAAATCTTATCTAATGGCTATCCTTCATATCCTTTCCTTCCAATACTTTCGCCACAGCTACCTGACCTGCTAATTTTCCCTATTTTTATTACATTCTTCCTTCTAATTTTAGGAGGAATAACTGAAGTGCTTGTATTTTTTTTAAAAAAATCATATCAGATCAAATTGTCAGTAGTTATGCTTAATTTGCCTTCTAAAGTTTGTCTCACTAGTTTACCTTACTTTTATTCATGTCCTCTTCCTTTTTTCATGTGATTGGCACATAAAATTCTCTGCAAAGTTTTCAACACCCCTGTTTTAGAAAAAGTATTTTAAAGTATCGTGCTCCTCTTTCTTACATCCTGTTTTTGCTGGCTTTCCCCTTCTCGTTTTGCTTGCTGATTTCCTCCCCCTATGGTTCTTACCTGATGAAAAAAGCAAACTACTGTTTAATTTAGGATATAGCTTATTTCTTTAGCAGTGAGGACTGCTGCAGTTAAAGAAACAAGAACATCTCCAGCTGTTCATGCCCTATTCTCTCTCCACTGATCTTTTCTTTAGATCCTGGCCATAGTAACTATATAAGCTTATTTGAAAGATTCGCCTTTGGATTTTGCAGCCAGGAAACTTAAAGGCCAAGTGAGTCAGATCATAGCTGCTGAATTTATTGGCATCCTTATCACATAAAGGGCTCCTTTAGATGCTGTAGTGGAAGCACAGGGCTGTGTCATAAGTTAAGGAAAATCCCACACTCCTTTTATTCTTCCCTGTACTGGCACTGTGTTGCATTGATGTTCTGAGACAGTTTGATACTCTTTAATAGATACAAAAGAATGCCAGAAACAGGAAGAGGTATGTTGGATCTTAAGGCGTATCTAGTCCAGGATTCTGTTCACCTAATGGCCAAAAGCACATGCAGGACATTTTTGCACTTGCATCCTCTGTCATGTGTTCCAAGGCAATGATAAACAGAAGCATTCCACCACCTCCAAACAGGGCGAGATACACAGACATTGGTCTAGTAACCACTGATGACCATAATTTCTGAACTCTTCTAATCCCATAGATAGATAGATAGATAGATAGATAGATAGAGATCAAGGTGAGCCACTGTAGTTTAGTGTTGCACCAGGACTTTAGGAGAACAGGGTTTGAATCTCCACTTGGCCATGGAAAACCAACTGGGTGAACATGCCAAGTCACAATCTTTCAGCTTCAGAGGAAGGCAATGGTACCCCCACCCACGAGCAATACTTGCCAAGAAAACCCTGTGATAGTTTGGGTTCCCATAAGGCAGAAATGACTTGAAGGTTCATGAAAACAAATGGCATACAGTAGGAAGATTTGAGTGACAATTGTAGTAAGTTGGTTGGAATGAATTCATCTATGGATGATGACTGGTGGAGAGAGAACAGGAGGCATGATTGGAATGGTGTGGTGAAAATGAGGAGGGTGAGCATGTCTGTGCGAGGTTTAGGATTTGGATGAAGGAAAAGCCTTCTTCAGGTATTTGCCTTAACATGCATAGCGCTAAAACTGGGGCCACGGCATGACTATGTATGTAAACTCTGCACTTTTCAATGCTCCAAGCACCCAGACATGTTAGACCATTATGTGTTGAGTGCAATGATCTGAAGAAGGCTCTATAGGTACCTTTGTCTGTGCATGGCCTATGTTAGCTATTGTACTGATGGGTAGTGGCTTTCCATATGCTTGGGGATGGAATGTAGGAACTTCTGCATGTGCTTTAACACTGAGATATGGACCCTCCTGATCAGAGACATTTATAGCAAAATCTAATAAGTAGTGGTACATGCTCTGGTAATCTCTCGTTTAAATTTCTGTAATGCACTCTACATGGAGCTACTCTTGTACCAAGTTTGGAAGCTTCAAATGCCTCAAAAAAAGGCAGCCAAATTGGTCACCGGTTCTTCAAGGTTTGACCATATAACATCAGTCTTAAAAGATCTTCACTGGCTGCCGATTTGCTTCTGGGTACAATACAAGATGCTGGTTATTACCTTTCAGCCCGAGTTACTTGCAGGAACGCCTCTCCCTACATAATCTGCCCTGCACTCTCAGAACATCTGGGAAGAACTGCTGAAATTAGAAACAACCAGACTGGCTTCACTGTTCCAGACAGCCTTTACTGCAATCGCTCCAAAACTATAGAAAAGTCTTCCAGAAGAGATCTGTCTCACTACCTCCTTGGAGGCTTTTAAGATGGCAGTTAAGATGGATCTCTTCTGGCGAGCTTACCCACTCAACCTTGTTTACGAAATACTGTTTATCTCAAATAAAAATGTATTTGGAGTCGAAGGCTTTCATGGCCGGCATCCATAGTTTTTTGTGGAGCTTTCGGGCTATGTGGCCATGTTCTGGAAGAGTTCCTTTCTGACGTTTCGCCAGCATCTGTGGCTGGCATCTTCAGAGCCTAGAAAAGGATGGAGATATATACCCTGTGTGACCCTGGGAAGGAAGGAGTACTTTGCAAATGTATTGTTCTGTTGCTAAGGGCAGTCCTCAGGGTGGGAGGATATGCAAACAAGGATTAATGTTTGATAACTGGTGCTCATTGTCTGCTGGGAATCCCCTGGCCTTAGGCTGTTTCTCATTTCAATGTGCAGACAAGAATCAAAGAACATGAGAGACACTGCAGACTGGATCAACCGGAAAAATCAGCAGTAGCAGAACATGCTACAGTATAAACCATCCTGGGCATAAAATGCTGTTTGAAAGCACTGAAATTCTGGACCATGCCAACAACTACCATGTCAGAATGCACAGGGAGGCCATTGAAATCCATAAACACCTGGACAATTTCAACAGGAAAGAGGAAACCACATAGCCCAAAAGGTCCACAAAAAACTATAAAAAGTGTATTATTATTATTATTATTATTATTATTATTATTTAGAGTATGAGATTTACTTAAGAAGTAGATCCTGATGTTTTCAGTGAGACTCAGTGGGCCTTCCCCACAATTGAACTATTTCCAGGTCTATGGACCTACCTTTCCCAAATCCCAAGTGAGACGAATAAAACAGTATGAACATCCACCATAGGAAAAAATGACGACATTGTAGTTAACAGTTATGCCTGGCCATTCTGCCTTTCAGTGGACAAGTGCCAGTAAATGGAGCAGAGACTCAACGACAAAAGTAAATTCCCCTCCTTTGTCCCTCAAAGCTTATCCAAAGCCTTTGCCACTGTAAAAAGAAAGCTTGTTTTATTCCACAGAGTTTTCATCATTTGATTGCATGTAATTAGGTAATGTTGGTAGCTGAACCATTTACAAATGCAGAATTGCTCCCTTGCTATTAATTGAAATACGTAGTCACAAGAACAGCTGAACAATCATGTGAAGGATAAAGGGAGAATGACAGTGCTGAGGCCAAGTCTCCAGTAGGGCTGCCATTTTAAAAAATGTTGGCCCTATGAGTGTGCCTTTAAGAGAACAAGTTTTTGGACTACAACTCCCAGAATCCCCCAGCCCTCCAGTGGATACCCAAGTTGGGAATTCTAGGAATTATAATCACCAAAGATCTGAACATTACTGAAAGGATGGGTGAAAATATCAGGAAAGTACATTGTCAGAAAGCAATGGGTGGAAATGTCAGGAAAGCACCAATTTTGGCTGACCATTCAAAGATGAGTCCTCTGTGTGTGGACTTGCCTTGGCAGAAGGTATTGATGCAGAGGCCATTTGTCGGAGATGCTGTGGTTGCATTTTGTACTTCATATCTCACATGGGCCGGGGAATTGGACGATCTACATGCCCTTTCAGACTTTATAATTTTATGACATGCTAAAATTAAGCAGAGGAAATTTTCATGAATCACATTTCCCACTACATGTCTGTGTTTCTGGTTATTGAGACATTTGTTGTTTCAAACTGGAATGCTATGGTCTAAATCCCATTATTGGTTCCAGGAGACCCATTGATATAACATTGATATAATGAAACATTGATATAACAAGTGCCATTGATATAACAAATCTAGCAATTTGATTTAGGCCCAAGACTGTAATTTCTCTTTGCATGAGCAACCATGTTTACTTTTAAAATAAATGGAGAGGGATCAAAAACAAACTTAGCACGCCTCTTTGACCTGTCTACCCCTCAGTAAGAAATATTGGATAAAGGAAGGGAATGCGAGCTAAGCTCTCTTTTTCTGTTTTGCTGAAACTAAACCACTCTAAAAAGGAAACTGGCATCCCACTAACTGACAGAAAATTACCCCTGTTCAAGTTGAACATGAGCCAGCAGTGTGATGCGGCAGCTAAAAAGGCCAATGCTATTTTAGGCTGCATCAATAGAAGTATAGCGTCTAGATCAAGGGAAGTAATAGTGCCACTCTATTCTGCTTTGGTCAGGCCCCACCTGGAATACTGTGTCCAGTTCTGGGCACCACAATTCAAAAAGGATGTGGAGAAACTGGAGCGTGTCCAAAGGAGGGCAACAAAGATGGTGAAGGGTCTGGAAACCATGCCCTATGAGGAGTGCCTTAGGAACTGGGGATGTTTAGTATGGAGAAGAGAAGGTTAAGAAGTGATATGATAGCCCTGTTTAAATATTTGAAGGGATGTCATATTGAGGAGGGAGCAAGCTTGTTTTCTGCTGCTCCAGAGACTAGAACGCAGAACAATGGATGCAAACTGCAGGAAAAGAGATTCCACCTCAACATTAGGAGGAACTTCCTGACAGTAAGGGCTGTTCGACAGTGGAACACACTCCCTTGGAGGGTGGTGGAGTCTCCTTCCTTGGAGGTCTTTAAGCAGAGGCTGGATGGCTATCTGTCGGGGATGTTTTGATTGGGAGTTCCTGCATGGCAGGGGGTTGGACTGTGGTCTCTTCCAACTCTATGATTCTATGATTCTCTCCATTCTCTGTTAGCAAAGGCATGTTGAAGGAGAAAAAGTCCTTACCCCCTCCTTTGGACAGGAAGAGAAGAAACACGATCCTATCAAACCCCCAAGCAATTTTCTGTGTTTAAACATTTATTCACGTTAATCCCCACTAATATACACAGATCATGATGGAACTACACTTCTCATGCATGGCTTCTGCTTAAACACTGGAGTACAAATACTCCTGTGGTTCTCTCCTCCTTTGAAACACTGAAACAACAAAGCCCTTGAAGATGACCTTTTAACACCGAGATAAATCAAAATACTTTTAGTGGCTTTGGCAGGGAAATCTTTATCTTGAAGTTCTTTCATTCTTATCTGCCCACAAGGATTTGTTTGATTTAAGTAGTAGTTTAGATATTTTGTAGAAGGGACATTCTTAACAGTGTATACACTTCCAAAGTCTTCAGTCAATCCCTGATTAATGGACACACAATCTGTAATTAAGCCACTGCCAGGAGGCTGAACATCCCATAGATAAATCTTCTCTCATCTGCCTTTTGTAGTTATTGGAAGGAGAGAAATCAACTTGATTTATCGTTACATTCACTTATTTCATTTTCATAATACATTGGAGGACACTTAGCATGATAATAGTTTGGAAAACAGAATTCCTTACTAGCTTCCTTACAAGCATTCTTAAGGAATTAACAGTGTTGCCCACAATAGACAAAGTGGGTTCTTTGGGGACCTTTTAAAAACATGGTCATCACAGTAGCTATTACAAGCTCATTCTTCCCTCCAGAACAACCTTTTCATTATTGAACATCACTGCTTTCTTTCTCTTATGTAACAGGAGAGTTAACACATTCCCCTAAGTGATTTGGAGGTGTCTGTCATTATATTTGCATATATCTGCTTGTCTTCAGAACCCCACAGTGAAAAATCTGCGATCACATGGGACTGTTGGTCTCGGAAAGAATACCTTTATGTCTGAAAATATGTCAATGATGACATGCAAGGCACAAAATTGTAAATATAAAATAAAGTAAAATGCACAAATAACTTATGGAACAAGATGTGACGATAGCTTTAAATGAGGTTAGGTAAACTCAAGGAGAACAGATCTACAATGCCTTGCAGAAGTATTCATCCACCTTTGCCTTTGTCAACTTTGGTAGAAACACCCATGGCTGCACTTACAACTGAGACTCCTTGGGTAGGTCTCAGTCTACTTTGCACGTCTGGATTCTGCATTTTAATAAAATAATAAATAATAATAAACTTTTATTTCTAACCTGCTTGTTGTGAGAACCATCAAAGCGGCTTACATAGATAAAATACAAATACAAGTGTACGCAGTATGCCCCCCTTAAAACAAAATTAAGCAATTATAAAAATAAAATTTCAACAATAGTTAAAAATCACAATACCACAATAATACAATTAATAATTAGTGGTGGGCAGAAGTATTGTAACCAAAGTTACACCAATACCAGTAGTATGGGGTTCTTCAAAGACCTAGCCACGTTAATTTGGAAAATCATTATGCAAAGTTCTCAAGTTCTATTTGTAGGGGAACATAGGGTAGTCAAACTTCAATGATTCCAGAAACAGCCAAGTCAGGCTCTGGTCTCATGAGAAAAGCTGGTAGCATGAACATCCAAGACTCCATAGACCTCCATTGAGGTGCTGCATAAGTCACTTTGCATACATGCCAACGCACACTGGCTCAAGTCTAGGAAAGCTAAGAGTTTCTTTAATTCTCCAAGTCTGAAAGATCCCTCTGAGGGGAGGGAGCTGCAATGGCGCTGGCCACGAGGCGCTCATGGCCTTAAATAGGCCCACCATCCAATCAAGAGCTGGGATAGGGAGGAGGTCCCACCCCTCCTGGCTTCAACCATTTGCGGGCGACTCTCTACCGCACCATGGCAATCCAAGCCGTTTTTTTCTACTGGTTCTTCATGGCAAAATTGCTGCAGCGCTGTCAGATTAGACAGTACCATTACTGGACAGTAACTTTCAATTCTGGCTAAAGATTTCTAATTGAACCGAGGGCTGGGCTTAAGACATTCAGGTTTTTGGTTTTGTTCCTCTGGCTGAGTGTTTAGAGTCATTGTAATGGTGAAGGTGAACCTTCACTCAGTTCCAGGTCCCTTCCAGACCAAAACAGTGCTTCATGCATTTTGCTCTCACTCCTGACATGTCTTCCAGTCCCTGCCAAGGAAAAGCATCCCCACTTTAGGCTGTTACCACCATGCTTCACTGTGGAGTGGTATTCTTGAGGAAATGAGCACTGTAGGTTTTGTACAACAATGAGTATCTTCTGCCAAGGCTCAGCATTTTATTTTTTGACCCCTAAAGAGACGAAAGAGAACCAGACAGACCAGGGCACCTTTAGTTTGGTGTCTCCCCCACGTCTCTTTTTTGCAAATTCCAGACAAGCTTTGATAATGGTTTGTTTTGGCAATGGATTCTTCTCACTGCTGTTGTTGCATTCCTTCAAGTTGTTTCCAACTTATGGCAACCTTATTATGGGGTTTTCTTGGCACCATTTGTTGAGAAAGAATTTCTCTTTGTCTTCCCCTAAGGCTGAGAAAGTGTGACTTACTTAAGATCACCCAGTGGTTTTAATTGGCTGAGATGGAATTCAAACCCTGGTCTCCAGAGTCATAGTCCATGGCCCGAACCACGAAGCCACACTGGCTCCTTCTCATTACTCTTCTATCAAGCCCAACTTTGTGGCGCATCTGGATGATAATTGTCCCATGGATGGTTTCTCCCATCTCAGCTGCAGATCGCTCCTGCTTCTTCATAATCACCATTTGTCTCATGGGACTTTATCACACGTAGGTCCTATATGCAGTCATCCCAAAAATGGTTAAAGTGCTGGCATCCCAGAAAAGCAAGCCCATTTGCTATTGGTTATCACACATAGAGCACAACAAGGGGTTAAAAGGACATTAAAGTGGGCCCCAATACGAATCTGAGTCTCAAAAGGAGACAAAGAAATCCTAATTGCCTGCTCAGAAATATCTTCTCTGTGCATGCTCCAAAGTGTCATTTCCACAAGTGCCCCCCCCACATGCTCCAGGAAGGGACGGGAAGGAGAGGGGATACCAGGGGAGGGAATCCTCTTTGCCACAGAAGCCCCAAAATGTGTTTCAGAGAAAGGCAGAATGAAGCTGCCCTCTGCGAACTCCTAAAACTACACACAAAGACACACACACACATGAGAGAGAGAGAGAGAGGGAGGGGGCTGCTCCATAACCTGCCCGGTCCCAGCGAGGGCTGATACTCCCAGGTGCCCTCCTTTTCCAGGGCATGTCCTCCATTTCTCCCTCCTGTCCAGGATCACTTCCAGAACGCCCTTCCTCTGCCTTCTCCCATGAGCTCTGCCCTTAATGAAAGCCTGCAGGAGAAAAGAGAAATCAGCTGGGCGGGAAGTGTCTGTGTATCCCTTTAAGAAATCCCTCCCAGGGACAGCAAGGCAGCTTGGGAAATCAGGAAACTGAACGCATCTGGAGGCTTGTTGTATTTTCACATAGCAGCCATTAAGTGAGAGGAGTCAATTCACAAGTCAAATCGACATGTAAATCCAGTAGTTTTGCGAATTTACTTAATTCCTGATTGACCTCACATTGACCCTGGATCCTCTTCTGATTGCATGCAGCATCATGTGATAAGCAGCTGCGAATCTGCCCTTAAACCCTTGATGACCGTGCATTGCCACCCCTTTAAACTTCCAATTTTTCCCCATGTGATAACATCCATGGTTGCTTTTCTGGCTAACGCCCCCTTTAATTCAGGCACTGAGTTTTGGTGGACAGCCTTCTCTCAGCAATGTTGCAGATAAGTCATATTCTTTCCATTTTGTAATAGAGGATTTAATGGTACTCCAGGGGATGTTCATAGTTTTGAGGTATGTCTTTGTAATCCAAACTGGATTTCTGCTTCTGTACAACTTTATCCCAGACGTGTTTTGATAGCTCCTTGGCCATTATGATGCTATTTGTTTAGATACTGTATACTCTTTGACAAACTCTGGGGCTTTCCAAAACGAGATGTATTTCCCCTGAGATCATGTCCCTCTGAAATTGCACACATTTGATGACTTCTCTGGCATTTGGAGGCAGAAACAAAATATTGTACACAGGTTTTGCACCCTTTACTCTTCTCATTTGATTCCAGTATCTTCCCGCTACTGCAGTTGATAATGGCTTCACTCACACCAACTCTTCCATCCCAAGCACTAATATTACAGTGCAAAAACAAACAAAAACTACGCTCCCACTTTATCCCCTGGGTCATGACACTTAGGCTGTGTCATTCTGGATGTCAAAATTCATGACACTGAGACCTTGAGAGTATAAAAACTGTAGTGTGATGCAGTATTTTGGCTCCTTGCCCAGGATTTTGGATCAGTTCTTGACTTTTTTTGAACAAGGGATTATTTGACAACACAGTAGTAAAGTATTCAAATGCGGACCACAATAAAAAAAGCAGTTTGCTCATCAAGACCTCTATTTATAACTGATCTGAAGCATGCAGCTTAGTCAAATTTTAGTTGCGATTCAAGGTAAAAAAGTCTCACTGTTTTGCTGTGCAATGAATGAGAAATCCATTTATAACATGATTCAGGGATGGAGCCAGAAGATAAGATTTAAAAAATAATAATAATAAATCATTCCCATCCCAATCACCATCGGAGAGATCAAGATTTAAATGAAGAAAAGTTAATGAGATGTCTTGTACAAGAATGTTGTTCTTTTCTTTGCTTTGAACTCTTTGGCCTCCTGGTTCGGTTTTCCACGTTATCCTTCATTTACTTCAGTGAAACCGTGACCTCTTTTCTTTCATTCTTTTTAAGGCGTGTGCAAAACTGTCTAGCAAAAAAGACCTACTGAGCTTGTCAGCTTGGAAAATTTCCATAGACTGTGATGAATCCAAATAGATTTGCTCCGATTATATTTTAATATTTTCCGGAAACATTTATGACTTGGAAAATGTTTACATTTAGCTGTGAGTTCAAAGTGGATGCCAGAGACAGACTCTGGCTAACAAACGAGAGAAGAATCATTAAAAATGAAAAGGATGTTATGTTAAAGGAGAAAACCCTGCCCTTTCTGTACTGCTGCTCTCCATTTATAGCCTCCCTGTTCCCCAGCAGATTGAAATGTGCAATTATCAAGCATATAGCTTCAGCCATGCATCTTTTATGTTGGCCAAAATGAGTTCTTGCCGATAAAGCTACTATTAAGGGTATAAAACTAGTATAAGGGAAATGCTGTATATTTAGAAGAAACAAAACAGCTTTGTCCCTGACTAAAGCAAAATCTAAGAAGGACATAGCTTTAGATCTCAAAATAAGTCTAGCTAGCTAGCTCAAGTGGTGCTTAAGCAGACTCTGCTTCCAACTTAGAATTCTCCAGCAATGAAAAATAGAAAGGGCTGAGGAAGGTGGGACTCCTATGTAGCCGGACTAGGGATGTAAATTTTATGAGGCAAGAGCATGCACCAGCAAATAATTTAAGCATTTTCCTCCTTGCTATGAGAAAACTGTCTGCAGTTTGGGACTGATTATGCAGCCAAAAAAGAAAAAAGAAAGAAAAGAAAGAAAAGTGTGGCTTTTTTTTTGCACAGAAATAGTATTTTCTATGCAAAACATTTTGTGCAGAACATGTTTCCTGCATACAAAACAGCATTTTCTGTGAAGAAATGTTTTTTATGCAGAAAATGCTCTTTTCTATGGAGCAAAGATATCTCCTGAACAGATAATGTTATTGTCTCTGCAAAAAAACAATAGTATTTTTTGGTGCAAAGCAAGTCCTCACCTACAAAGATTTTGGCCTGTCTTATGATTCTCTTTATCAGGGTTTTCCAACATTCTAAAAATCAGTTTTTCAACCATTTTTCAAATATTTGTTCCACCTCTAGGCTAGAGTCATACCTGGGGTTCTCTTTTGCTGGTACATTGGGGGGGGGGTACTGTTTTGGGAATCATCAGTGGAATATGTGTACTGCCAAATCCTCAGAGTGCCAATGAGGAGTAGGCGAGGACCACTATTATGATCCATAATAGGGATGACGTACAGTAGATGTGCTAATTTGTTTAAGTGCCATCTTTTTATTATTTATTTATCTTTATCACATGAGGCTGCCAAAGTGGAATTACAGCAGGATAGTACTGCCTATTATCTTATCACGCAATACTGTGTTTGTTCCGTAGCTGCTTTGTCTTCTATCTGTTCCTGGAACTCTTCTTTTCATTGACAGGCAAATCCCCAATGCATCCCAATTGCACTGCTTTTCCACTGTGGATTCATTTGTGATAATTTCCTCCCACTGCAGTTTCAATACACAGGCAGTCACTTGGTGCAAGTGGGCATCATTATGCTCCTCTTTTCCTCTTCTCCCTTCCTCCAAGCAGGGTGTGTTTTCCTCAAAAAAAATTTTTTTTTACTTAATTGCTATGACTGCATAAAAAAAATACAGACCAAAAGGCATATTGAGAAGAGCATAGGGCAGGAAAGCAGGCTTATGAAGGCCGGCATGCAGAAGTCAGAGCCCGAGACTATAGCAGCACCATGGCACTCTTGAAGAGCTGTGCAAAAATGACTCCCAAACCCAGTAACATCCAAACAAATGATATCTTTATTGGGTCAACCAAAATGCATAGAATCATAGAATCAGAGTAGGAAGAGACCACAAGGGCCATTGAGTCCAATCCCCTTGCCATGCAGGAACTCCCAATCAAAGCATCCTTGACAGATGGCCACCCAGCCTCTGCTTAAAGACCTCCAAGGAAGGAGACTCCACCACCCTCCAAGGGTTCCACTGTCGAACAGCCCTTACTGTCAGGAAGGTCCTCCTAATGTTGAGGTGGAATCTCTTTTCCTGCAATTTGTATCCATTGTTCCATGTCCTAGTCTCTGGAGCAGCAGAAAACAAGCTTGCTCCCTCCTCAATATGACATCCCTTCAAATATTTAAACAGGGCTATCATATCACCTCTTAACCTTCTCTTCTCCAGGCTAAACATCCCCAGTTCCCTAAGGCAGTCCTCATAGGGCAAGGTTTCCAGACCCTTCACCATCTTAGTTGCCCTTCTTTGGACATGCTCCAGTTTCTCCACATCCTTTTTGAATTGTGGTGCCCAGAACTGGACACAGTATTCCAGGTGGGGCCTGACCAAAGCAGAATAGAGTGGCACTATTACTTCCCTTGATCTTGACACGATTACATGTTGCAAGCTTTTGAAGTCACACTGGCTTCATCAGGCAAACATGAGAAAGAAATTGATGTTGGTCATAGCCTTCCATTTTCTGTTTCAGGTCTTAGTTCAGATGGTAGGGAGGGCTATCTGCAGGCTGGCACGTCCCCCTTTGGCCATGCGGTCACTGGTAGATTCATACCAATAAGGGTATCATTGTTTGGATGTTTTGGATTTGCTATATGGCCAACACAGCTACCCCTAGATGATTTTTGTTCCCCAAACCAGTATGTTTGCATTTCCTACACTGTGATTGTGGCATCCCAGCAGCCTGATGTGATAAAGTCCAAATACATTTTAGATGCCATGTCCATGTCTTGAAGGCAAAAAGAGAGGTAGGCGTTCTTCAGTTGCATGCCTCTTTACCTAGATATTCCCAAATGTATGAATATGAATGCCTTTTGATATTTTAACACAAGAAAATGGTTCAAATTAGGTTTATTTAAAGCCTGATAGTGTGTATGAATGTGAGATTTCAAAGGTATGCTATTTGTAGGTTTTTGTTGAATTTTGATTTGCATGTTGTTATTTGCCTCAGGCTGGTGACATGGAGTGTGTTAATAATCCAGCTAAACTAAGAAACTGAGGCCCGATTCAAACTTTGCTCTCCCATGTTCTTACCCACAATGAAATGGGCAGACACCACAGACAGGGATAGTTTTACATCTCTCTGGAGGGAAAGATGCAGGAGTTTGTCTTCAGCTATTATCCAAGAAGCATTAAAAATACATCCACTGTTTTTGCCAGTTTCCCATAAAATCCTGGATGGTACACTAATTCATTCCAAGAGCAATGAGATTTGGGAGAAGAAAAATATTTCCCCAAACATCACAAAATCTGAATATGCTGAGTTGAATATATGTTGCAGTGAATATGAAAATGTTGTCACTGTGAATGCTGACAGTTCCTGATGAATTTTGTGAATGTATATGAAAACAGAAGCACCCCCCTCCCTTTTCAGATACATAGAATTCTGGGCATCATGTTTAAGTGTCTGCCTACATTCACTAGTATTGTTTAGTTTGGAGACATTCACAATAATCATCTGGAACAGTCAGCATTCACATGTAAATGTCAATATTTGCTGTAACATGAACATTATTGATTCAGGATGAAAATTTTACAGCCATGACATTTATTGCTCTCTAATATTTATATGGTAACACTCTTGTTCACTTAGAAGAAAGCACTTTAGACAGCAGCAATATCTCACTTTTGACACAAAACAATCACACTTGCTTTTATCTTTAAGTGTTTGAGGTTGTTTGAAGCAATCTTTACAACATACAAGAGAGAGGCTGCCATTTTGGCATTAGTTTTGTGTACAATTTATCCATCATGCCCAAAGTTCTTTTACTTTTGCCCCAGTAGACAACTCTGAATAAACCTGATCTCATGTGGTTTCAGAAGATAAGATGGGTCAAATCTGGTTAACACTTGAATAGGAAACTAATCCAGGTTTCCAGGAAGGGCTAGGCAACAATCGTACTTGAAACTTTGGAGAGCAACTACTGCTAGTTAGTCTAGACAATACTAGGCTAGATGGACCAAGGATCTGACTTGTTATAAGGTGGCTTCCTGTTGTCTTACAACTTAAATAAAATGGAAATTTTTATGCATCATCTCGGACCAGCAACTCTCTGTGCTTAAATACTTAGTTAAGAACAACTGGGGAGTGAACATATGGGGAGTGGAGTGGAAAACTGTGGTTGCTGCCTAGGGCTCCTTGGAATAGTGAAATAAATATGAACTGTGAGATTGAAGGGAGCTTTCTAGCATGGACCTGATGTAGTGCTGTCTGAACTATAAAAGTATATGCCAGAATCATTTTACTCCCCTTTCATGGTGCCAGAAGTGCCTGTTGTTGCAACACAGAACACATCATGTTGACCAACCCCCAACACAGATATAGGATTGCAACTTAAATGAAAGCAGGAAGCACTTACCCAGCTTGGTTCACAGAGGATGCTCCTCTTCTGATGATGGAGAGCTAGGTAGTTTTGCAATTAAGAGCTTGGTCTGTGAGCTAGGTAGTCCTCATTCAAATATCATGTCATGAACTGATTATATTAGGCAAGTCATCTCTTAGCCTCAGCTCTTCATCTGAAATATGGGAATGAGCACAATACTGTTCCACCTGACTTGTTCCAAGTATTAGTGAGGTAATATAAGCAAAGCACTTGAAAAATGAGGAAGAGGACTATATGTAAATACCAAAATTAGTTTTATTATCCAAAATACAAGCACATTGTGCAGGAAGGTATATTTTCAGGATTGGGCTATTCATGTTAGTTAATTTTTAGCCACCTGTCAAATTCTTTCCACAACATAGACTGTGGTTTAATGGAAAGGGCCAGTAACCCATTAACAAGCAGAACAAAATTTTATGACATTTTGAAAGACTGAGTGTAGATGCATTATCATTGCAACCCCATATAAGTTAGCATGGGTAACTCTCTTGGCTCCATCCTTTGAACAGCGGTGGTAGTAGATTGATTTATTCTCTTTATCATATACTATTTACAGAAAGGTAGTTTATACAAATGAAGACAGAACTAATACAATTACTACTTTACTAACAATGTTGGTCTAGTTTTTAAGATATTCAAAAACATCACAAATTGGGGAGTGATTTTAGTATTCCATCCTTTGACACAAATTGAAAATAGCAACTTGTCAGAATGGCCTGGAAAGGATATGAACATTGGATTGATTAACTTTCCTCTACCCTCTTGATAAACTTTATAGTAAAATAACATGTACTGTTCATTTGTGCTTCCTCAGAAGAACAGGTACAGTGTCTTATGTCATATTGTCCTTCCAGCAACTGAGATTGCATCACATTATACCATGCTAGTGTCCAAGTTTCACAATATTTTGAAATAGTTTTGTAGGTAACAAGCACTGTGCATATTGTTAGGGATTTTTATCTAGTGAATTTAAAGGTGAGTTGATTTGGTTTGCTTGAACCAATGGTTCTCTCTGACACACAAAATCTTTACCTAATTAGAAGCTGATCTTGTGAATTCTCCATTTGGGATAATAATTAATGAAAAAAATGGACAGCTATTAAACTAACCACCCTTTTAACAAGTGTTTTTCTTGACTGTAATTGTTCCCACTGGAGAGGTCAACATGTGAATTTACTTGGTGATCTGATATTAATCCTGTATTAAACTTGAAAGTGGAGGGAGAACCAAAACACACTGAATAGAAGTAAATTGAAACTTGCCATTATATTTCATTTGTATAATTAAATGTTGCATGATCCAGAAAGTATATAAATTATACAGTCAATTTGAACACTATAGAAAGTAAGTTGAAAGGTGGACAGAACATTTTGAAGTGAACAAGTTAAGAAAAGAAACAGAAGCACATAATAGGCAGAGTAACTCCCTGAAGTGTCCGTGGGATGAAATTCGATGGCTGCTTCACCCCATCAACAACAGTGCAGAACAGGAAGAGATACCATGTTATGAGTTTATGCTTGATGATTTTGACCATACATCTTGTGCTGATTTTGCTAGCCAATTGTTTGGCATTGTGATTAAAACAGTAAAGAAATCTCCACAATTGAAGAATAAATAAGTAAATACATAAATTAACATTTAATCCACATCTTATGGATTCAGTCCCATCAGAAACTGCTATTAAAAGACAATTGTTTTATTTTTAGTGGTTTTGTTTCTTTTATCAATACATTTCCCAGAGGTAGACAGACATTACAAGTAGAGAAATGCAAGAAAAGACGAGGTTGATTTTAAGATAAAAATGTTCTGCTATGTCCTATATGTTTGTTTCACACATTACTCACTACCCATCCACCGCCCATTCAGAAAAATGTTACTTGTTTTTCCCTACCTTTGACTTCCAAAGTGATTCTTGAACTCTTGTCCATAATCAAATGCCCTTGAACAGCTTTGTTGCTCCCTGATGCAGGCTGACAAATCAACAGTGTGAGCCTGGAAAATCAGGTTACTATTGATGAAGCTGAATAATGAAACAGCTTTCTGGACCAAGTTGTGAGCTACATCATGCCACATTCTAAAGGAGTGCTGGGAATCATGTAGCCTTCTTGATGTTGTTGAATGGTAGCTCCCAATGTTCTCCACTATTGGTTATGCCTGTTGGGAACTGAAGTCCAACATCTGGAGAGCCACATGACTTCCACTCCTGTTGTAAAGACTGCTTGTAATTAAGGCTCTTTTACAAAGAGCACCACTCCAATGATGGGGCATTCATAAAAGCAACAACATGGCCACATAGCCTGAAAAACCCACAAAAAACTATGGATACCGGCCATGAAAGCCTTCGACTTCAACAACATAAACGATTTTGCACCTATGATACTGTATAGAAGAAATCACTAACCTTCAGAACAAATTATTTACAGTTTTTTTTTTTGTCATGACTATATCAAAGAAGATTACCAGGGCTTGGTCTGAAGGCACAAGATAAAAATATTTTGTATAAGCTTTATGGGATCTGGTAGGTGCCTCACTGGGGACAATGTCCTTGCTTAGGATAGCAGGAATGCTATGTTCAATTCAGTGGAGTAAGGGTAGCATATAAATTCATTTTGCAGGTATGATTTACAGCAACAATAAGTATAGGTAAACAGTCAGGAGTTACAAACAGTTTCTGCCAATCCTTTGGAAACACAGATAATTTCATCCCTTTATGTCTCCTCAGTATCTGTAGAGCTAATCTTGAATTCTTCCTGTGGAACAACCTCCAGTACAGATGTAGATAAACAACAAATAAATCCAAATTAATTAGTATTGTGGTCTAAAGGTTTGGCTGTTACCAGTATGCTAGGAGGAAAATGAATGCAATCAATTAATACTCATTTATAAAAGCATTATAAATGAAGTAAGAGGAATATGCACCAGGTGGACAGATTACTGAAGGGAAAAATAAGTGAAATGAACTTTATTCTGCTTCTTTACTTAATTTTGGAAGATAAAAACACAATGAACTGTGAAAGGTACTGGACTCATGGATATGAACTCCACAAAACTGAGAAAGTCGTCAAATGCTTGGATATATATTTAACCTTATTTTACAACTCACAACAAGCATTTACATCTGCTGTATTTGTTCATTAACAATAAACATGGAAAATAAAAAATGAACAGGGAATTACGTTACATGGATGAAGCATCCGCATTTATTTTTCCCCCCAACAGGCATTAAAAATGGCAGTGAATTATTCCATGAAAGAGGCAGGGAATGAAAAAGGTGCAGATATACTGGACAGAGGTTTGTGCTTCAAAATTACACCATTTGTTTTAAAAACAAAATGATATTTATTTATAACAGTTGCTTGTATGGTCTTTTGCCCCCTTTGATTCTCTCTCAGTCTCTTCCTTTTTTTAAAATATGTCCGTTTTTAAAATTGTTTTAAAATGACACACGGCATTACAAATGATGGCACTTCCAACCAATGTGGCATTTCCATATTTACACCAACTAAAAAGAAATTTACAGGACATGATAGCATACAATCTTGACATTTAGTAGTAGCAGTAAAACAAGAAGGGCATCCATTTTTTCTGTACAAACTATGAGAACAAGACTTTTATTCACATTTTTTTTTAAAAAAAAATCATCTGTAATTTGATCTGACCTAGACATTTCCCAAATCCATTTTCCCCTCAATTCTCAAACCCTTTGTCACATTGCCCACACCTTCACCAGACTATAGGGACTACAAGTAATTAGGTCTAACATCTACACAGAGCAAAGTTCTCCCTTTCCATATTCTCTCCCATCTTCCAAATACTCTCCCATGGGGGGGGGGGGGGAGCTCTTCCTTGGTTTCCTTCTTTGTAATTCACTTTCACATTTCTCCCTCAAAACAGCAAGCCCGTCCACTCAATCTCTTCTCAAGCAAAATTAGAAAGATAACGGTTTTCCTTTTTTTGTGATTTTCTAATGCTACACCCAAGAGTCTGGTGACCCAGGGTATTGTTCTGCTCTATAAGAAGGTCGCCTGGTGGAATAGAAGTCTACATAGTTTGTGGTTGATTTCAGTCCGTACTGTGTTGTATAATCTGCAGTAGCTGGGAAGTGGACTCGGTCATCAAAGTATGGGTCTTCATAGCTATGTGGGGACTGTAAATATAACCTGTATGCATCATAATTCTTTCTGTTGGAATCATCTTGACTGTAGTACAACTGCTGATGCTATTGAGAAAATGAAACAGACAAACAAAAGCACACCTCAATTTAGTTCACTTTTAAAAAGAGCTATGTAATAGATCTCCATGCCCAGATGTAGTGATTAGGTATCCATTCAGGTGAGCATGGACTGCACAACATCATATACAAAAACATTTCAAAACTATGTCCTCAGCATCATTTAGATTCATAATTTTTAGTGGGTACAACTTTGGGCCTACAAAGTTAAAATTAGGTAACTGTACCTGCTGTATAGGTATAAAAATTTCTCAATGGAAACCACTTGTCTGTGAAGTCAAGTGACAAGAGCCTTGCTCTATCAAAATTTGTTTTTGTGACAACAGCATTATAGATGTTGCCACTGAATAGGATATCTTCATAAGCATGTAGAATATGAATATATTTTCAGAAACTAAACAAGAATAGCTTGTCAAGATTTCAAATGCAATCCAAATATAAAAGAGTAATGCAAATTAAATAGCACACCATGGAAGAACACTGGAAATATTTCCAAGAGGTTTTTGGTTCTAACAATGGCAGGAATAAATACTATAGTAAAATGTGGGCTAGACAATGCAACTCTTGGGTGGATTAATAATTGGTTGACCAGCCAAACCCAAAAGGTGCTCAGCAATGGCTCCTCTTCATCCTGGAGAGAAGTGACCAGTGGGGTGCCACAGGTTTCTGTCCTGGGCCCAATACTATTCAACATCTTTATCAATGACTTGGATGAAAGAATAGAGGGCATGCCTATCAAATTTGCAGATGGCACCAGGTTGGGAGGAGTAGCTAATACCCCAGAGGAGAGGATTGAAATTCAGAATGACAGATTAGATAGCTAGGCCAAAACTAACAAAATGACCTTCAACAGGGAGAAATGTAAGGTGCTGCAGTTAGGCAGAAAAAATGAAATGCAAAGATATAGAATGGGGGACACCTGGCTTAACAACAGTACATGTGAAAGGGATCTAGGAGTCCTACTAGACCACAAGTTGAACATAAGTCAGCAGCGTGATGTGACAGCTAAAAAGGCCAATGCAATTCTAGACTGCATCAATAGAAGTATAGCATCTAGATCAAGGGAAGTAATAGTGACACTCTGTTCTGCTTTGGTCAGGCCTCACCTAGAATACTGTGTCCAGTTCTGGGCACTACAATTCAAAAAGAATGTGGAGAAGCTGGAGTGTGACCAAAATGGCGAAGGATCTGGAAACCATGCCTTATGAGGAAAGGCTTGAGGAGCTGGATGTGTTTGCATGGAGAGGAAATGATTGGGAAATGATGGGTATTTGAAGGGGTGTCATGTTGAGGATGGGGCAAGCTTGTTTTCTGTTGCTCCAAAGAAGAGGACCCGGATCAATAAATGAAAGCTACAGGAAAAGAGATTCCCCCTAAACATTGAAAATTCCAACTAACTTCCTGATAGTAAGACCTGTTGGACAGTGAAATCCACTCCCTTGGAGTGTGTTGGAGTCTCCTTGTTTGGAGGTCTCTAAACTGAGGGTCGATAGCCATTTGTCAGGGGTGCTTTAACTGTGAGTTCCTGCATGGCAGGGGGTTGGACTGGATGGCCCTTGTGGTCTCTTCCAACTCTATGATTCTATAATTTGTTAAGTGATTTTCCATCATTCTTCTTGCCACCTGCAAAGTTTTAGTAATACAGTGGTCCCCTGGCTTACGAATCCCCAGGGTTACGAAAACCCCGGGATCCGAAAGCCGCGGGACCGCTAATGTATCCCCGGGATCCGAAAGATCCCCCGGGATAAAAAAAAAAAAAAACAAAAAACCCCGCGCGGCCCCTTTAAATCAGCCACACGGTCCATTAGCGAAAGCGGTCCCCCGGGAAACGAAAGCTTCCGGGTTACGAAGGTAATCCCGGAACGGATTACCTTCGTAACCCGGGGGACCACTGTATATGAAAGCCAGGCATATGACAGGATATGAAGTGAATTATACAGGTTATCAACCACCTCCCAGTCTGTTATCCTGTGGTGAATGCAGGGCTGAAACATTGAACAACTACAGAAAACAACTGCAGCCCATCCAAAATTAACTACTTGTTAACAATTTTTCTTCTGTAGTTTTCCAAGCCTCATTTTTGCTGTCTCCTCCTTTGAGAAATCGTTGCTCTGCCCATCTGCTCAGGCAGGCAAAAAATTCCCACTGCGTTAGAGAAACTTCCCTTACTGTTACATTTATTTCTACTGCTTAAGTTAACCTCAATAATTGCATTAATCTTTACAAAACCTAGTTTAATGCCTGAAAATGTTTTATCTATGATTTTTCATTAACTGTGATCAGTTGATCAAATCTATCCTTTTAGGTTTCTTGCTTTCTATAAAGGTTTTCATTATTCATCCTTCAGATCCTTTGTATTTTTCTGTGAATTTTCCAACATATGTTCTGTGTAAAACTTTGATTGCACCCAAAGATTTGCGGAAATATGAAAATGCTTAGGGGAAAAATCCTTGCGGGGGTAAGAAAAATACTTTATAGAGAAGATTGAGCAAGCTCAGTGGAAGCAATATGTTGATGGAATATATGGGTGTGTGGATGGGAAATAAAACCTGGAGCATACTACAACAATGGCATAGCTTGCTGGCTGGAATTGAGAAGATATGAACTTTACACTGCTACATGTTTTGTAGCTGCCATTTGTATACTTCAGTAAACTTCCACCTGTTAGTACAATTTTGATTTGCACCCATTTATGCCTTCCTTCTGTAAGCATGAATGGAAAATGTATAAAGGGCGGGGGCTGTTTACGTCCCTGCACCTTGTACACTGTCCCAATTGTAAGTGATGTAGTTACTTTATGCATGGACATGCTGTTTTCCATCCAGAAAACAGCCATTGTCTGGGTAGTTTAGCAGGTGGTGGGAGGCGGTGGCCTGAATGGCAAGGCAGTTGGGATTGATGGAATACCACCTGAAGCCTGGAAACATGGAGGTCATGTACTCCATGCTACATTCCAGAAACGCCTTGTGAGTTGCTGGGAAAAAGGTGAACTGCCATCAGATCTCCGTGATGAAGTTATCGTTACCCTGTATAAGAAAAAAGGAATGAAATTTGATTGCTCAAACTGTTGAGGTATAACACTGCTCTCCACTGCTGGAAAAATCCTTGCAAGGATACTCCTGAACAGATTAGTTCCTGCTATTGCAGAAGAACTTCTCCTTGAAAGCCAGTGCGGCTTCAGAGCTAATAGGAGCACTACAGATATGGTATTTGCTCTTAGACAACTGCAAGAGAAATGTAGAGAGCAGAACAAAGGACTCTATGTCGAGCTTACCAAAGCCTTCGACACTGTGAGTAGAAAAGGTCTGTGACATATCCTGGAACGACTAGGAATTCCTCAAAATGATTATCTTGTTACATGAGGGCCAGCATGGTCAAGTCAGATATGGCGATGCTCTCTCAGAGCCCTTTCTAATAACTAATGGTTGAAACAAGGTTGTGTTCTCGCTCCAACTCTATTTACAATCTTCTTCAGCATGATGCTCCAAAGGGCTACGGCAGAACTCAAAGAAGAAGACGGCATCTATATACGTTACTGTACTGATGGTAGCTTGTTTAACTTAAGCCGTCTGAAGGCTTGCACGAAGACTATCTAGTCCATGAGCTGCTTTTCGCTGACAATGCTGCCCTTGTTGCCCATACAGAAGCAGCTCTGCAGCACCTAACATCCTCCTTTGCAATGGTTGCAGAGCTGTTTGGGCCTGAAGAAAACAGAAGTTCTCTACCAGCCTGTGCCACAGGAAGAGCACTATCATTCCCACGTCATCATAGGCAAATCTGTGCTTAAGTCTGTTCAACAGTTCACCTACGTGGGAAGCATCATCTCTACAGACGCCAAGATTGATAAAGATATTGATCACAGATTAGCAAAGGAATATAGTGCATTCGGAAGGCTTCACAAAAGAGTCTGGAGTAACAAACACCTGGGGTGAAGGACAAAAATCAGTGTGTACAGAGCCACTGTACTGTCTATTCTCTATGGGTCTGAAACATGGGCCATGTATCGCCAACATCTACAACTCCTTGAACACTTTCATCAGCGCTGTATACACACAATCCTAAATATACAATAGACTAACTATGTGACAAATGTTGCTGTCCTTGAGCAAGCAGGGATCACCAGCACTGAGGCCATGCTATTGAGAATGCAGCTGCGCTGGGCAGGGCATGTTTCTAGGATGGAGGACCATCGCCTCCCAAAAATAGTACTCTACGGTGAACTTGTCACGGGTCAACATAAGAGGGGCGCCTCAAAGAAGAGATACAAGGACTCCCTGAAACAACATCTCAAGCTTGGCCAAATGGATCACCAATGGTCTGTCCTGGCCTCACATCGGGAGACATGGAGATGCACTATCCACAGTGCTGCGGCCTTTTTCGAGAACTCACGCCGAACGAGTCTTGAAGAGAAATGACAACGCAGAAAGAACCACAACTTGGAAACATCACCCAAGGAGATGTTTTGCTGTGCTCTCTGCAACTGGACTTGTCTACTTTGAATCAGCCTTTTTAGTCATCAACGCGCTTGTAGAAAGCTCGGGATGAGTCCTTCCTTGGGTTTTTACCAGTTATAGTTGAAAAAAATCATTCAACTTTTAAAAAATTGGGGGGGAGGGTGGTTTAAGAAGCTTTGGGGCAGGGCTCTCAGGGGGTTAAAAAGGCTGCAGAACAGGGGATGAGGCCCACACTTTCTCCACTCTTGCTTTTAAGCATAATGTCAAAATCTGAACAAATTCAAAGACCACCACAAAATAAAAGTTCCTCCAATAAAACTCATTTATTGTTTCTCCAGTTTTTCCATTAGTGATCATACTGTGGCACTTCATCAACCTCTCCAGGTAAAGATACTTGAGGATGTGTTGCTTTTCTACAGTCCTTGCTATCCTAATTGCAAATTTTGTTGTGCTTTTGACAGTCTAATTTTACTTCTATCCATTTGTACTTTAAAGATTCATAATTAGTTGTTACTATGTGGAGAAACAATTCTTTTGCATCTATGGTATGGCACAATTAGTTTTTAGGAAGATTATTTTGCATATCACTTTGAGGTAACCCCATGTCCTTGTTTAATTTCTCTCTACCACTTGTATACTCTTGATCCCAATGTTTCAGAACCTCAGTTTGGTGAAATCATGCATTTTTAATTTTTTTTTTAAAAGCAGAAATGATGATTCAGACCTTTGCTTAAGATCTAGACACCAAAATGCAGTTTCATTGTCTCTTAGCACTGAAGATGGCTGGAGGAGACCAGGACTGAAAGCATGTGACCCACAACAATGATTTATATCATTGATTTAAATCATCAAGAGAAAACTGCAATTTAAATCCTTTGTCTTAACAAAGTTTTCATTATTATGTCTTCATATACAGTGGTCCCCCGGGATACGAATCCCTCGGGATACGAAATCCCCGGGATCCGAAACAGCCGGGGCCGAAAAAAAGCCCCCGGGATCCAAAAAAATCCCCGGGTTGCCAAAACAAACAAACAAACAAAAAAACCACTCGGGCCCTTTAAAACAACTCGCTCCGGCGCGCTGTGCATCCGAAAATGCGGTCCCCCGGGTTGCAAAACACTTCCGGGTTACAAAAGTAATCCCGGAACGGATTACTTTCACAACCCGGGGGACCACTGTATTTCTTGAATAGTGCAAATATGATCACTAGAATATGCTAATTTACTATTCAGGAGGACTGTTAATAACATCTTGGTGGGTATAGTGAAAATTTCTTCCTATAGCAAAATGTGATGGTTCTTCTTGTTCTTTGTACCTACATTACCTATTATCTCTGTTTTAATAAACTCCTCTGCCTTGCTTGGCTTAATGCCATTGACATGAACAAAAGTCTCATTTAACTTGTGTCTTTGTATCCTGTGTAACTTTAGGCAACTCAGAACCGAAACTGAAACCCTTGAAAATGAAGCAAGAACTAGTAATTACTGTTCAGTGCTAGACATAATACAGCCATTTCCATGAGACAACGAACTTAAATGTGTGTCCAAGTTTGACTTAATGTTGTGTGACCAAGCCATTAATCCAGTTTATGAGAGTATAATGATAGTTTAGCTAGTGTGTGTGTGTGTGTGTGTGTGTGTGTGTATAAAGATTTAAATAAATAGACTCTGGACTTCAATTAAAACACTTAGTTTTTTCCAACCAACTTCATCCCTTTTTATCCACCTTGCTGACAAAGACGAACAAAGCTCACCAGCTATATAAAGCTGCGAAGCAAGTGTTTAACAGTTCTCCTGTTTGTGCTTTCTCAGACAAAGAGTGAAAGACAACAGAGATGAGGAAAGTTCTTAATTAAAGTGTTGTTTTAATATCCTGCGGGAGATATAATGCTTGGTGACTAGTGGAGTCACAGATAACCAGAAGGGTTAAAAGATACAGAAGATAAATAAAGGTTCTGTGAGAACTTAAACTGTAAAGTAACATTTATAAGGCTATAAAGAAACAATTACAAAGATAAGCAAAAAATTGTTAAACCATGTAACTACTAAAGTATTAATACATCATATGCATCTTGAATGCCATTCACTGAGAAAGATACTGTATTCATCCTCATTCGTAAATAAAGTTCTTTTGTTTGTTCAACAAGCAGTTGTCTGAAGTGCTTAAAGAAACATATTTAAACACTACCAAGAGAGAGAAAAGACTTCTATTAGTTGGGACACATCAGAGAATGGGTGTGTAGTTATCAATTCACAATTGGTGTCAAGATGTTGGGATTTTAATAACCCAGAGGACTGCCATTTGAAGAGAGTTATAGTGTGGGAGACACTAGGTGAGAGATCCAAGTTCAAGGGTCTCGTAACATAATTGGTGGCAGTGGTGGGATCAAAAAAGACCCACTGTGCTGCCATCCGTGAAGAGAAGCTGGGTGGGTGAGCTTCACTGTGACATATTGGTGGCAGAGGTGGCAAACAGTAAAAATGAGCAAGAGGTTTTAAAAAATTTTGGTAGTGTCATGTTGTCACCTGACACAGTGCATTAAAGCAAAAACAGAACAACCAGTACAGGCAAACTCAATGCGGGCCTACTTCAGAGATGTTCTTGGGAGCCACTTCCATTGGTAGAGTGGGATCAAAATACCAACACATTTTATATTACTGTTAAGTTCTTATTGCATGTAAATAAGTCTTAGCAGAGGCATTTTTCAGAATTTGGGAAAAAGTGCAAAAGCTGGGAAACCACCAAATGACAATGTCTGGCAGTCTCAGAAACCTCCTGAGAACTGGATTGGGACCTCAAAAGGGTTGAGTTCAACCTCCCTGAGCTATAATATCCTGGAAAAAGAAAAACAGTACCACAAATGAAGACGAAGTGTGTGTGTGTGTACAGAACACTAAAAAAATTAGTGGCTGTACTGGCTGGGGGATTCTGGGAATGGTCATCGGCAAAACAAACTTTTCCAAGGCCTGTTGTGCATATGTGTGTGTGACACTATGTTGTGTTTGGAACCATGAATTACTAGGCACAGTAACTGTAATGCAATTATAGCCTTATTTAGGTGATTTGTTTAAAGTGTATGGTATTGAATTTCAGAGGATTTGTAGTGCACACACAAGCCCCACTTCATCCACAACACTCTACAAACCACAACACCACACACTTCTAACTTTCCTATGTTCAGCCTGAGGAGATATGCTAAGTATATTTAAGAAAACACGCGATCTTCTCCACAACCAGAAATCTTGGCAAGGCAGGTTTCTTGGCTGGGAGGGGTGGCTTCTAGGTTTATTTGGCTAAATGCGATTAGCAGTCCACATCAGATTTTGGACTGTATGAAGGCTGAAGATTCGTCATGGAGAAGCATGTTGGTCATAGTCCCACCCCCCACCTCCAATGGAGTTTGGATACATGGAAGAGTTTTGTCATAGTCTATGTGTAACAGCAATCTAAAATGTCTGTGGTTAAAAAGTTACTTTAGGCAGAAGGTATTCATGAGTAAAAGAAACATGTAATAATGATTAGGTAAAAATAAAATATAGCACCATTGTGATCAACACCAGCATTCTTTAAATTAAAGCTTGTTATTACCTGTAAACGCCTATTTTGGTCTCTTGCTGGTGACGAATAGGAGCTGATATAAACTGGTGAAGGTTTGCTGGACCCTATAAGAAAATGGCAGAAGGTTATTAAAACCATTTGACTTCATGTGCCTTCAAGTACAGTTGGCCCACCGTTTTCGCAGGGGATCCGTTCTGGGCCCCCACCCCTGTGAAAACGGAAGCTCGTGCATATCCAAGCCCCATAAGCTTGAATGGGGCGCATGACCCCGGGGTGCGCACCCTATTGAAAAGAACAAAGGTCATCCCATAGTGAGTATTCAAGGTCACGGATCCCAGATCTGTGATTGTAGTTTCCAATGTATGGCTACCCTAAGGGGACCCTATCACAGGGTTTTCTTGGTAAGATCTGGTTAGAGGGGATTTCCCCTTTGTCTCCCTCTAAGGCTGAGAGAGTGTGACCTGTCTAAGGTCACCCAGTGGGTTTCCATGGCTGAGTGGGGATTTGAATCCTGGTCTCCAGAATTGTCGTCCAGTGCTCAAACTACTACTCCACGCTGGGTGATTTTCATTCTTCAGTGAAAGGAAAAATGGAAGCATATTTAGTAATTCAACAAATGAATTTAATATTGTCTTTGAAGGGAAGATGGCTAGAGATGGAGATCAGGAAGCCTCATACTAAAGTCATAAGGAAAGTCACAAGGTCTCTGGAAAGTCAGCTGGACATGTAGGCCAATGGGGGACAATGTACCTCCTGTAATAAAGGGACTGCACATGATGGCTTGCAGAAATGATCTTTCCTGCAATATGATCCTCTCTCAGCTTCCACTAGCCTTGTAGGTCTCATCACTCCCCTCAATCATGTGTGTGCCTTCAATGATCTGTTGACATGGTGACCCCATGAATTTCATATGGTATTCTTAGGCAAGGAAGAGGTGGTTTTGCCAGTTCCTTCCTCTGAAATATAGCTGTATAGAGTATATTGGAAGTTGAGAGAGGATCGTATTGCATGGAAGGTAATTTTTAAAAGCCATCATTCATAGTCCTACTAGCAATGGAGGCACAGTGTCCCTCAAGGCCCTACAAGTCCAGCTGAGTTTCCAGAGACCTTTGTGACTTTAGTATGAGGGTTCCTGACCTCTACCACTAGCCCTTTTTTCCTAAAACAAAATATTAAATTTCTCTGTTGAGTTACTAAAGTATCACCAGTTCAATGATGCTGTGCTTTCTGCCTGAAGAAAGATAAAAAGAAAAAGGCAGGAAGCCTTTCTGCTAATATTAGCCATTGCAGAATTTGGGCCTTACCCTATGACAAAATGAAAGCTTTTTGCCAACGTCTGTATGATAAACATAAGGTTCTTGAAAAATAATACCCAATAATAATGCTATGAAAGCAATTTTAAATGAGGGGAGGGTCACTGGTATGTAGCAGTTACTGAGGTACATTTTAATATGAATATATGTTCAATTTGATCCAAATATTTTTTTGCTGCACACTGTGGTTTTTCTCATTAATAACACATAATATGTAAATAATACTTTAAGAAAGTATTTTACTTTTTTTTTTAGTTTCATCTTACTGGTCCCTTACCAGTATAGATGTCTTTATGTGCAATTCCATCACCTTGACTATTGTAATACTGCATAGAAGTTTGGGTCCTATCATATTCGGAACGAGGGTCTCTAATTCCTAATAGCGCTGGTGATGAAGATGTGCTGCCAACTAGGGAAGAGAAAGTACAGAGATGAAAGGAGAAAAAAAAAGGGGGGGGGTTAGACAGAGCAAAGTTTAGGAAAGACAGAGGACAGTTTTGGAAAGTTTCTAATAACTGACTTTTCTTGACACAAAAAGGGACAATTAATGCATCCCTGTAAACATTCAAATGGCACCTCTGAAAGAAAACAACAACAACCCCAGTGTCTGAATATTTAGAGTCTGTGTAGCTCAGTGATTAACACACTGGAGTGGGACTGGGGAGACTCCAGGGTCAAATCCTGAACTCATTCAAGAAACTCACCAAATAACTTTGGGTGATTTTTTTAATCTCTCACATGAGCCTATCTCACAGGGTATTTGAACATAAAATGTGGAGAGATAATTATCTTGAACTTATCAGATATAAATGTAACAAATAAATTAATGAATGGTTTTATCTTTGTTTTGATTGTCTTTAATGTCTGAAAGATAAGCTACACACAAGGCATAACTAAGAGGTGTCCTGCTGGGCTGTAATGCTGGCATTTACTCTGAGAGCAAAGAGTCTATAAACTTTAATCAGATACTCTGCCTCACTATAGTACTCATTATTCGTGACAGGCCTAACAGTGTTCATTTATGAAGATTGGGTATACATGGTGTGGATGGTAAAAGGACATTTCTTTAAGACAGATTATTGGTACTGCAGATATTGTGCACAGACATCACTGCACATGGTGAAGGCTTCTAAACCCTGGCTTCCCTCATTGTTCATATAAATACAAGAATCTTTCCTATACAGTGGGCCTGCCTTCTCCATGGGCTCGATTGGTGGATTTAACTCATAGCAGACTATAAACAAACCAACACCACCACCCCATTACCATCTCTTTGCCTGGCTGCCTAGCAATAGTGCCTTCATTCAGTGGTGGCCTTTGCCTGGCTTTGGCACCTTCACTTGGCGTTGCATTCATGCAAGGGCACTGCAGCTAGGCAGTTGGGTGAAGGTGCCATAACTGGGCAGAGATGCTGCAGCAGCCTTTGCTGCCACCCTTGACTGCTCTGCCAGGCTGTGGAGGTAAGCAGTAAATCCTTATACTGTATATAAAATGGTAAGTGGGCTCAAGTCTTTATACAGTATATAAAATGGTCGTGGGTCATATAAAATGGCACCGGACTTGAGTACCTACATTTTTTGATATCCATAGGGGGTTGTAGAACCAAACTCCCATGGATACAGCAGGCCCACTGTACTAAGTCAGACAATTTGTCTGTTGGCCTGAGAATTATGCATACTGGCTGGCAGAGTCTCCATGGTTTCAGACAGAAGATACCAGTGACTTAGCTTGGGACCTTCTGCATGCAGACTGGGCTACATCAATGAGCTGCAACTTCAAAAGCCTTTTTGTAATTCAGACTTCCTGAATTAATACTTATTTAGGCTGTTTGCAAGTGTTAAAGCAGACACTCCAATTACAGGTTCGCTGATTCTCTCTACTGAATTCTGTCTCACAAAAAACAAGCAGACTTCAACCATTTACAAGCACTATCTGTTGGAGTCAAAACTGAGAAGGAATCTCCATGGTTTTTAAATGTTTGTGCAAAAGCTATTCAGGAAAATAGCTCCCTAAATCTAGTCATATATGAAGGAAAAGTTTTATTAACTGACCAGACTGAATGATAGGTGACATTTGCTGATTCGTTGTAGACAAGGAGGGATGTGACTTGAATCTGTCGCGCTCAAGTGTTGACACTGGGGTAATAAAATGATTTTGATTCCAACCATCCTGTGGAAGAAGAAGGAGATCACATAAAAATGAATATGTTTCATTAGAGGAAAACAGCTTACATATTGCTGTGGAACTGCATCCTGATGAATATTAATTTTTATGTGCTACCTTTTTATAAATGCTACGGAGATCACGATATTGCCATAATGTGTTCAGCACCTGGGCTGCTGCCTTGACAACCTTCAGTGATGACCTGGGAGGAAAAATAGTTTATGTTTAGACTGCAGTGTCATCAGACATGCTCATGCTATACAAACCCTGGAAACAATAGCATATTTCACACTAAGGAACATTTTAAGGATTCTATGATCAAGTTAAAACCAGAAAATTTGAGTAAGCAAAGGACTCAAATACAATAAAGGCAGCAGATACCATCTGATCCTGAAAGCTAAGCAGAATCAGCCTTGGTTCATATGGAAGACAGTCAGTGAAGGCCAGATGCTGTAGGCACTCAGTGATGGCAAACTTTTTCCAAACTGGATGCCCAAACCCAGTGGCATTCCCTCACTGGGTGGCACTGGGTACGGGACACCTGCCTCCTGGGGGAAGGGCTTCTGGGGCGGGGCATCCACCTTCCAGGGGTGAGGCTTCCAGAGAAAAACCCAAGGCACACTCTCTCAGCCTCCGGCTAGCAATAGCAAATCCCCCTCTGACGAAACTTGCCAAGAAAACCCCATTATAGTTATACCTTAGGGTCTCCATAAGTTGGAAATGACTTGAAGGCACCATACACACACAAGTTGCACTCTGTCAGCTTTAGAGGAAGGCAATGGCAAACCTCCTTTGAATAAATTTGAAGTCACCCTAAGTTGGGAAAGACTTGAAAGCACACAAAAATAGAAGCAAGTCACACTCTCAGCCTCAGAGGATGGCCATGGCAAAAAGAAGAAAAAATCTCAAAAAAAAGCTTGTTCCTGCTCAAAATGGAGGACCTTTTGAACAGCCTCCGGGACAGAAAAGCCACATATAAACCAAATAAAATACAAATAAATAAATTCCTGCTGGTTATTCTCAACAAAGGAAGACACATTCAATCAATTGCTGAACAGTGAATGAACAATTTGGATTCCACTGATTTAGTGGCTCTAATCAAGGGTGCATATTCTACACTGTAGAAATAATGTAGATGGTGACCACTTTAACTGCCATGGCTCCATCCTACAGAATCCTGGGATTGGTAGTTCTGTGAGGCACCATCAAGTAAAACTACAAATCCCAGGACACCATAGGTTGGAACTATTGCATTTCAAAGTGTTGTCAAATTGGAGTAGTCCCACAATGTAAAATAAATGATAAAAAGGAGCCAGCACAATGGTGTGAACACTGGATGACTTTGGAGACCAGGGTTTCCATCCCAGCTTGGTCATGAACACCCACTGGGTCACACTCTCTCAGTCTCAGAGGATGGTCATGTCAACCCCCATCTAAAGAAAACTGCTCCTACAATAGGGTCCCCTTGTGGTTGCAATAACTCAGAAATGACTTGAAAGTACACAACCACAACAGATTAGTGCAATGGTTTGAGTGCTGGACTAGGATCCTTGAAGAATAGGGTTTAAATCCCAGCTCTGCCATGGAAATGCATTGGGTGACCTTGGGTGAGCCACACCCTCTCAGATTCAAGGAATGGCAAAGGCAAACCTCAAGAAAATTTCACTATAGGGTTGACACATAGGTTGGAAAGAACTTGAAGGCACACAACTACATAGCGACAACAACCCTTTACAGCTCCTCCCTGGACTTAGTGGGGCAGAGTCTCTCCCTCCCTCAGATAGACCTTTATATAGATACACATGCAGACACACCACGCACATATATACCCACCCACCCATATACACACATTTATACCTACCCACACACACATATATATTCACAAACACATGTGTGCGTGCATACACACATACATATCACACACAAACACACATACACACACACACACATATGCAGAAACACACCCACACATACATCCACACACGTATTTATATATAACTCTCTCACACATACACACACATATACACACCCCCACAGACAGATATATACATCTAGATAGATATACAGTAAGTTGAAAAGGACTTGCAGGCACACAACAACAGCAACAACAACATCGAGCATTTAAAAAGTACAGAAGGTACACAACTATAACAAACAATGTATAACAGAGAGCCAGTGTGTTGCAGTGGTTTGAGTATGTGACTGGAGACCAGGGCTTGAATTCACCACTCATCCATGGAAACCCACTGAGTGATCTTAGGCAAGTCACACTCTCTCAGCCTCAGGAAGGGTCATGGCAAACCTTCTCTGAACAAACCTTTCCAAGGAACCTCCATGATAGGTTCACCTTAGAATGGCCATTAAGTCAGAAACATGCCCACTGCAAGATCTGCCACATGTGTGGGGTGTATGTTCCACCCTCCCCCATGGCGGTGGTGACAGTGTGCCAGCAGAGAGGGCTTCACATGCCCAAGCGGGCACGTGTGCCATGTGTTTGCCAACACGGATGTAGGCTGTTTCAGAGGACTGGCAAAACCAACTCTGAGAATTTCTAGCCTAAGAAAATTATGAATCCATGGGGTCACCTTACATCAACAGCCAACCTGAAGATGCATACACACACAAATACACACACACATGTTGCAAGACAAGATGGGAAGGGAGGCATATGTACCTTTAGAAAAGTCAGAAAAAGGTTTTTATGTATGGAATTTCAGCCCTGTCTAGCTATGTGGGGATGAACTTCGGGTGTACCATTCAACAGGTGGTCAGTACAATTAGCAATAACACCACACACTGCCTGTTAGGGAAATGGGCACAGGCACCCAAGTCTTCCAATAGGTTAGCAGAATTATTTGCACCTTGAGAATTATCCTTTGGGGCTTTATATACAGATGTAGTTGACGCTGAGGTGAAATACTGGGTGAAAGTAATCTGGGAGTCATGGGCATTGTGTGTCACTGATATGTGAATTATCACCATTAAAAAAACTGATACAGGTGTAGCTGTGAGCTCTCTGAATAAGAGCATGAACTCAGGGATGGACAAGATTAGGATGAATAAAATGAAATTGTAAGAAGACAAAAACAGATGTTTATAAGGAGTGTTTCAGTTGGTTGAGCATAATCAATCTACTCACTTACATACTTAATTTATATCCTGCCTTTCTCTCTGTGCAGGACCCAAGGCATGAACAGACTGACATGCGCCTTCAATCCCTTTTTGTTTGCCTTTTTGTTTCACCTTTTTGTTTGATTTTAAGTGATGATTTTGGAACTTGGACATCTCAATCTTTTATTGTCCTTATTTTTCTTAGTGTTTGTTATAAATTCTACTTTCACTGTAGTACTAACAGATCTTGGGCTAAATCTCTAGAATACTTCTTTCACTAGTTTTTCAAATGTGTGAAAAGAGGCGTCAACACATTTAAATCCAGCTTTGGGGTAGCAGTGAGAGGGCTGAATCCATGTATACAGGGAAGATGAGCTTGGATCTAAAGGTGCTCTTGTCCTGTACGTCACTTTTATGACTGGAAAAGTAAACCCAACCCCCTAATTTTCTTCATTTCTCCCTTCTGCCACAGAGATGCACTAGAAGATGCAAAATCATTCTTGCACAAGTGCTCTTGTCCTCATATGTTTTGAGACCCAAGTCATCATGTTTGGGAGATCATGGCTATGTCGAAGAAAGGGTGGTTGGCCTTGGGGAACAGGCTAATAATTATACTCTTAGAAATAGTTACTCTTTCTTTCCCACTCCAGGTCATCTGCAAATGCTTCCAGCATATTTTCATTCAGTACAATGTAACACACTTGTAAACCAAGAATGTAGAAATTGACTCTTCTTGAGTCAACAGCTGATTTGACAAATTCCACTTATCAGAAGTGGATAAAAGATTTTCACTTGCAAAATTTTAGCTTCCAACACTTGCCTATCACCCCTTCCTTTTGTTATGTTCACCAGTTTTTCTATTCCACCCGTATCAGCCAATGCTTTGGCATTTTCCATGTTTTTGCTGGTGACTTCATGCAAAGCACAGCAGATTGCTGCCACGGTTTCATCCGAGAGAATGTTTGGTCCACTGCCTCCAGGAAGGCGATTTACCAGGTCTCGCATAGCATATTTACCTGTGGGGGGAAAATTCATAAAGAAAAGAAAAGCTACAAATTATGCTGTGGTATATACTGTATTTTTAACACCACATTAAACCACACTATGAAAAGATAAAGCCACCACAGGTGGAAAATTATTTTTAAAAAGAGAGAAATCACCATCATGAAGAATAAATCATGACAACTAGGCAGAGTGGGAGCAGATACAGCAGTGTCATTTTTTTCAAATTAAGAAGGTACTACATTCCTTTGTCAGATTTTTTTGGGCGAGGGGAATGGAGTGATTAAAAATGACTATGGCAACACAGGAAAACACAAATCTGTGTACTTGCTTTAGATAAGCTTGTTTTAGCTGAGCCATTATACAGCAAGAAACCACAATCAAATTAACTGCATAGTTTTTAAGCGATCTCTGGTTTGCAGAATCACAACAGGTATTTCACTGGGGTATATTCTCTTTTTGCCCTTGCAAGCAGAAGTTGGAAGTGATAGAAAACATACGAATAAAAAAGAACTTAATTCTTAGGTTCAGCAAATATGGAAAAAATAAATAAATACAGGAAACAGAACAGTTACACAAGAGAACTACCTGTTCCCTTCATTTTGGGACTGACGTACAAAAAAGGTTTCAAAAATGGCTCAGTGAGGCAAGCATTGCACAATATATTAATTGCTTCATTTTTTATGCACAAAGAATGATTTTGGGAAGAATTATTGAATTTCAATTGCTTTCAAAGAAAACATTATAAATTGCACTGTAAAAAAAGGAAATTAACTAAAGCTAAATGGAGTGCTTTGATTTTGACTGTTATGGTAATTCACTGGCTCTTAATTAACAACTAAATTGTAAAATAAAAACTAGAGAATTATTTGGATACAAATGACAGTTAGTAGGCAGATTTTATGAGAAAAAAATCTTAGCTAGAATAGGATACCTCCAAGCAAATGCTGATATACAACTTAAAAGAAAACACTTCTTACTGGGGAATTCCTATTAATCTATATTTTGAAACATTTTAATGGAAATACTGTGGGACGGATCCAGATTTAGTTATACTTATTGTAGATCCATTGAAATAAACAGGACTTACAGGACACAAGTCACTTTAATATACAAACAGAAGGAATTGCCCCTTTATTTATATATGGGGAAATAATCATTCTAGTACAAACAAACATTTGCCACTGTGGAATTTCCTGTTTACCCTGCAACTCTGGATTGGGATCATCACATTTTAAGACATACATATCTTAACACACTGATTCTGTTATATCATAATAATCTCAAGTATGTCAGTGGTTTTATAAATTCATAACACTAGAGCTTTGCCTAGTGCCTGATAGTAACTCTCTCCATGTTAATTTATCTGAGAAAGAACTCCTGTATGGTGCAGTATATTTTAGACCCAATGTAAGGTTCAAAGATTTCAACTAGACAATGTCCAAGCCAATTGGCTTCACTGTTGCCCCAGGTGAATTCACAGCCAAGCCAAACATAATGCAGGAAATCTTGTGATAGAGTAAACAGGCACACAAGTCTCTGACTCTAAACGGACCAGACGGGAATACTATCACTGCTGATCAAAGATCACCTGTGATTGAGGGTTTTTTTTTAAAGGTTGCAAGATCTGATTTTATGTGGTTTGTCCTAAAATTGTAACCTAGAAGACAGAGAACTGTCCTATAGCTGCACATTACAGGGTAAGTGGAACAGCTAGTGGGACAACTTTATCTCAAGGAACTTTTCCTTTGTTCTCATTGAAGAACCCTTTATAATATCCCAAGTAATGATAAACTTCTTAGAAAAACTGTTTTAAGACCAGGGCTTTATGCCAGTGATTTTCATAGTCTTCCAAGATGTTTTGGACCTAAAATTCCAGAAGTCCCAGCCGGTTTGGTCAAGGATTGTAGGAGTTGTAATCCAAAATACCTGGAAGTCAACAGTTGAGATCACTGCCTTGGTTGTAATGACCAATACTCTTTCTTTCTGTTGCAAAAAACCATCAAGATGGATGAAAGAAGGCAGACAATTTTATCATATATATGAAACTGGTTATTTCAGCTGTATAAACACCTCCCTGCTCATATTCCTGTTTTGACAGACCTATTAAGGTAGAATAAGAGGTTTTTAAAAAGAATTTTTTAATGCTACTGATCGTAAAGGCAAGAATATATTTTGGCGATGCCGGAATCTATCATCAGCATAATGGATCTTGAGAAGGTTATGACTTTACAAACAAAAAAAACTTCATTTTCAATCTAGCTTTGCACATAAAGCTTCCTGCCTGAAACAGTTTGCTTCCCAGTGTCTGCTTGCTCTTATAGAAGACACAGATTGGCTAGAGGCATAAAAAGACAATTTTTAAAAAACCTAACAGTGTTTGACATATTGTCAGCTGAGATAGTTAGGTACTCTCCTTACTTACCAATAAGCTCCTTGTTGCGAACGTCTAATGCCATATTTCTCAAAGCAGTTGCCACAGAGGAAACAACTCGGTCATTGTCCATTCTCAGCAATTCCACAAGAATAGGAAGCCCCTTCTCTTTTCTGACAGCAGCTCGGATATAGGCTGCGAACTGTTACACAAAAATACAAAAATACTTAAATGCCTCTGCTTTTTCATTATTTTTAAAAGAACAAATTTTAATGGATTTTAATCTATTTCAAATTGAGTTGTTTGAAGTACAAGAGGGCAGGCCATGGAAATTTTATTTTTTTAATGCAACTCCCAAAACCCAGTAGCCAGCATGGTCAGTAGCTATCATGAGACGTTCTGGGAATTCTAGTCCAAAACAATAACATTCCCAAGTTCTGCAAAAGGGCCCTAGCTACCCAGCTCCTGTTAACCTACTCATAATTTGGTCATCATGGTTGAATTTGAAGACTTTTTATTAACATCCACAGTATAATAAAATGAAATAGGAATTTAGATGAAATATGAAGTGGGATAATTATTTTAATTACTATTAAGCATGTATATACAATAACGTATTTTTTTAAAGGATGTGTTAACAAGTTATGGAGAAAAGAAAACATGTTGGGAAAATCACTTACTGAATCTTTTAAATAAGTATATGCCACTTATCATTTTATACAACTTCAGCTTTTTTAAAAAACCATGGTGAATAAATTAAAGTGATTTAAGGTTTTCCATGCTTTTGCAGTACTCCAGCTATAAGGACTGCAAGCAGAAGCATTCAGTGATTATATCTATTTGTGAGCAACAATTAATCTACTTGGTTTTTGCTAAAAATATAGCTCATTTCCATCTGATTTAATTAAGTTCTGACTTTCCTTCTTTTGACTCTAAGGAAATACCAGATTGTGAATCTTTGTAGAACCTCTGAGCTAAATGAATGAATATAAAAAATGGTAGTAATGACTTTTCTCTTTTTAAATATAGAGGATGTACTGTTTTAAAAAAGAATCCCTCAATGTTTTCTGACAGAAGCACATTTGTAATCCTATCCCCCAATAAGATACATAAACCAGAATGAAAAAAAGTGGTCAGGTTTTCATTCTCATCATCAACTAATATTTACACAAATGTCATGAATTTTAGTAGAATTGTTCATTTTAAGTCTACTTAAGGTTACGAGAAGGTTACTGAAAAAGTACCACCCAATCTTTCTTAAATAAATAAGAGAATAAAGGGTTATACAATGCAAAGTAAAAGCTCATCTGAAAATGCAGAAAATAATGGAGCTATAAATACGTAAAATTATTAATTGTATAAAAGGAAGGCTGAAAAGGACACAATGCAGTCCACAATAAATCCCAAGTATCTGAAATTAAAAACTATCTGATAAGGTGGTCTATGTAAACTCTAAATAGGGAATGATAAATTAAGACCATCATTCTAGGTCAAAGGAATGAAAGATGAAAGGATCTAAAATTAAATGTTTGATGTCAAATGTTACCTAGAGTGTAGCCACCCTTTTCAATTAAGGCAGTTTGACTCCACTTTAACTGCCATGACTTTGAATGTATTTTTAAAACTCTAGTTAATGAATCTGGCTTGTTTCAACAAATTCAAGTTAACAACATTCACAGTTTAGGGTGGTTTATCAATGTGTCTGAATCCAGTTGGTGTCCTTAAAGGGACAGTAGATATTTGTCCAGCAATGTTGTGTACAAACTATAAACTGTATTATCTCTATGAAGAGTACTTTTCACCTCTTTAGCAGAAATGATGTTGATGACCTGGAAACAGCTTTGTGCCTGCATTTCCTAACCACCATATATTACAAATCTGACTGGGGCAGTTAATTATGCAAATAAATAAAATCCAGTAATTCTACTATATTAGTGACATGCTAATACATGTAAAGGGTTATGGTCAGTAATAATAATAATAATAAATTTTATTTTTATACCGCCCTTCCCAAGATCAGGGCGGTGTACAGTTAAACAGTTAAAACATATATTAAAACTTTCAAAAACACGATAAAAAATACACAGTAAAAATACAATGACAGCCAGGGGTTCATGGAACATCAAATCTGATCATAATGAGGGTAGTAGCATTTTGCTTCTATTGTTTGACTTGTAGACTAATAAACATGGGCCCAAATATATTAATTATGTTTTTGTCTGCATAGACCAAACTTTCAAAGTGCTCAGAGGCAACTTTGAGATACAAAGCAATTTTCCCCAGATAAAAAGAGGAGCAAAAGGATTACCTGCAATTAATGCATGGAAAATACCAGCGACAATATTTTTACGTTGCACTTGGCTGTCCACTGGAACATCCCTAGTGGAAAAACAGAAATCTCAACAACTTCAGTTTTCATTCCCTACCTTCCAATTGCCTGCAGAAAGATTTTGGAGAGATCCTGCAGAACCCTCCAAAGTAGCTGGGTTGGAGCTTTCAGCTAGAAGAGTTAGATATGGTTTTACTACAGAAGGGTGCCATAGCATTTCCACACCTTTAGGAGACTTTGACAATCCTGGTATTGGGCCAACTCCATCCCACTGTGAAAGAAATATAATTATTATGTGTAAGTACAGACTTCTTAGATCAATGAAAAAAGGACTTTTTAACAGCTACATATTATTTTCTAAAGTAGCCATCTCAACCCCCCCCAAACCATAATATTAAAAAAATGTGTAATTAAAAAGTTATTGATGTGTTGCCATAACAGATATGCAAAGGAGGAACAGGAAAGAACCAACCTGATCTTCTTGCAAAGTTTTCTTCTTTTTCTTCTTCTTTTTCCCCCAGCAGCTTGGTTCTGAATCTTTGCTTGGTGATTCCTTCCCCAAAAAATCATCCAATTCATTAATACCCAGCAGGCGGGCCTGAGGCACTTCAAGCTCTAGACGGTAGGAAAGGTTCCTTAATGTACACACACAGTTTTCCACAGTCTGTAAGCCAAACAGAGGAGAATCTACAGTAAAATGCCTGCTGTAATGGTGGTTTGGATAAATAGGCAGGTTGGTACCTCCTTTATCTAGGGTAGAAAAACTGGGGGATTAGTTGGAGAATAAAGCTTAGACCACAGAGAGTTTTTCTAAAATAGGGTTTTTCTAATTATTGGTGATTGATAGTGATCCCTCGATATCCTTTGTTCTAATACAGAGGTTTTCAAATTTGGCCAGAATGATCATGGCCCAATTCAATAACTAAGCCTACCCAAGATTAATTAAAAAATGACAATTTAAAGTTGATCATTTCAGTCCTCAGGTTTACATCCACATCGAAACACTTATGATGACAAGTTTACATTTTAATACTCAGTGATACAACAAATGGGCAAAAACTCTAGGACTGATATAGAATCTAAATATTACAGCCCCAAACAGAAGCTCTCCTGCTATAAAAAGACAATTAATAGTTAAAAGTTTTGCACACCTTGCTGTCATAATCAGAAGTGTTCACACATGTATGGATCACATATAACAATGAATCAACCAGGCCCTCACATGATCTCATTTGTTTCCGTGCTTCTTCTCCTGCAGAGCTCAGGTTCCTATGGAAGAAAAACAATTTAACAAGAAGCATTTTATATATTAGTATTCTTGTCAGTGACATACATATATACAACTACTTATCTGCAAAAGAAAATCTGGTTAGATAAGATGATATCTTTCTTGAGAAAGTATAAATATGCGGCAGAGTTCAGTGCTGAGTTCAACTTTTTAATTTTTAAAAGGCATCTTCAGCTAACAGGCCAACTATCAAAATACACTTCTGTCTGTTGTCACAGTATATCTATCCTTCAGTAGATAAAATGAACTGTTGGAAGGGCAGATCCAAAAGACCTCAGGAATAATAATACTACAAGATAAAGAGATTGATTTTTCCTGCTCCTATAGTGCCTAGAAACCTACATTTCTTTCTAAAGAAATGAGGTGAATTTTCCCTGTAGATTAGGCAAGCGTGTACATATTCAGGTTAAATAGAGAAATCTGAGTGTTGTGGTCTGAGTTTCTACAGATCATTCAGTAGCTCAAAAATAGCTCTGGCCAAGTTGGGGGGGGGGATAACAAATGATACATAGCCCTTCTCTCCGTCCCAATGTCATCACAAACACAGTTGGTGGGAATGCGAGAGGGAGCCTTCTCGGTGGTTGCCCCAGACTCTGGAACTCCCTGCCCAGGGAGATCAGAATGGCTCCCTCCTTGATGGCCTTCCATTGGCAGGTTAAGACCTACCTGTTCACACAGGTGTTTAAGGAATTATTATGAGGACAGGCAGGGATGTTGAATCATTTTTTAATGTTTAATTGTACTGTTTTTAATGTTCTGAAGCCGCTCTGAGTCCCACTCCTGGGAAAAGAGTGGGATACAAATAAATATAATAAAGAATAATAACAAACACACTGTCTTTTCCAATTCTTAGTCAATATTGGTTCAACAATTTTTTTTACTCTGATACATAGGCAATAAATGGGCCACATGTTGCATATAGTTGTCTGGGTACTTGTTACAAATTGACGTTCCATTTTTCAATATACAGTGGTCCCCCGGGATACGAAGCCCCCGGGGAACGAAATCCCCGGGAGCCGAAACCGCGGGGACCGCAAAACATCCCCCGGGATGCGAAGGAGAAAAACCGCGCGGCCCCTTTAAATTGGCCGTGCAGTCCGTCTCCTAAAGCAGTCCCCCGGGAAACGAAGATTTCCGGGTTATGAAAGGTAATCCGGAACGGATTACCTTCGTAACCCGGGGGACCACTGTACATAAGGTCTGTTCTGGGATGGTTTCTCAGGTCAAATTTACTGTATATACTCATGTCTAGAAATTTAGGTCAAAAATTGACCCCAAAAAACCTGAGTCAACTTATCCATGGGTCATTGTAAGCACTGTATCTTAACTCTTATTTAAAAGAAGGAACAATCCCCTGGTGAAAAGCAAGAGTATAATATATGAAGCACCTACCTTCTCTACTCTCTCATCCATCCAGCCTTAAGAATAAGCACAAAGACTTATGCCTGCTGGAATTTTATAAGTTCTTTGACATTGTTTTCCTTTGCTTCAGCATTTAAATCCTTTGCTATATGCCCCTAGGTTTTACCCTCGACTTAGCAAAATCCTTAATTTTGGCCCCAAAACTTGCCCTTGACTTATACATGAGGTTGACTTATAGTTGAGTATATACAGTAATGGCTGATTCCAAAAAGACTTTGAGAGTCTAAGATCCTTACAGCTCAAAAAAAAAAGCTAACAGCAAAAGACTACCCCTGATTTCATCATCAGGATAGGTGGGTGGGTGGGTTTCTAAACAGCCTCCTTGTTGTCTGTGATTTTTAAATGCTGTGTCCAAAAACTAGATAATGTATTCCTCTGGTGAGGTTAATTTGTATTGCTATTACTTTCTGCATCACATTCTGGCTTGCAAGGCATGTCCATTTTCTAGATCCATAGCACAAGCAACAACTAATTATGCAAAATGGGAAATAGAGGACTTGCCAAAAAAAGGTGGTGGCAGCAGGAGAAAGACCATAAAGGGAGATGTGAGATGGGCAGGTGCAGGGAGCAAGGATGGAAAAGCAGCTGTAGTAGCAGATCGTGGCATCACAAGCGGATGAAACACGTTGTGTATGAGGGAACATCATGACTGCTTTATAGATGAGAGAAGTGAAGAATGATGAGCAGCACCAACTAAGTTGTAGCGGCAACAAATGCTGTAGTGAGAGGAGGGACATTTAGAAAGATGATATATGCAAGATGATGTATGTTTTGTATTATGAAAGCTTGAGGCTATACACAGATTAAATGCTGCTGTTACACACTTTCAGAGCTTCTCAATTTATCTCGCTAAGTTATTACTTTTTGTGAAATGGTTACTATTATTGGGTTTTGTCTCTTTTATCTTATCCTGCTTGTTTTCAAACTGAATGAAACAAGACAGTTTGGAATGAAAATCTGCCTTCTGAGTGCATGAAGCCAGGATGGATGACTAAGGAACTTTCAAATGAGCTAAGTTTTAAACGGAACATGTATAAGAAATGGAAAAATGGGGAAATCACGAAAGAGGAATTCAAACAAATAGCCAGCACATGTAGGGGTAAAATCAGAAAAGCTAAAGCGCAGCAAAAGGAAGAAGAAGGAAACGGTAGGGCCACTGCGTGCAGAAGATGGCAAAATGCTAACAGGGGACAGAGAAAAGGCAGAATTACTCAACACCTTCTTTGCTTCAGTCTTCTCAGAAAAGGCAAAGGGTAATGGAGCAGAAGACAGAATAGAGGAATTTCAGCACAGAATAAGTAAAGAGGTAGTACAGGAATACCTGGTTAACCTAAATGAATATAAATCTCCAGGACCAGATGAACTACATCCTAGAGTATTAAAAGAACTGGCAAATGTAATATCGGAACCACTGGCAATCATCTTTGAGAACTCCTGGAGAACAGGAGAAGTCCCAGCAGACTGGAGGAGGGCAAACGTTGTCCCCATCTTCAAAAAGGGAAAAAAAGAGGATCCCAACAATTATCGTCCAGTTAGTCTGACATCAATTCCAGGAAAGATTCTGGAGCAGATCATTAAGCAGAGAGTCTGTGAACACTTAGAGGCCAATGCCATAATCACAAAAAGTCAACATGGGTTTCAGAGAAACAAGTCATGCCAAACGAACCTGATCTCTTTTTTTGATAAAATTACCAGCTTGGTAGATGAAGGGAATGCTGTGGATATAGTATACCTCGATTTCAGCAAGGCCTTTGACAAGGTTCCCCATGACATTCTTGCAAACAAGCTTGCAAAATGTGGGATAGACAAGTTAACTGTTACATGGATTTGTAATTGGTTGACTGGCCGAACTCAAAGGGTGCTCAACAATGGCTCCTTTTCATCCTGGAGAGAAGTGACCAGTGGGGTGCCACAGGGTTCTGTCCTGGGCCCAGTGCTATTCAATGTCTTTATTAATGATTTGGAAGACAGAATTGGGGGCATACTTATCTAATTTGCAGATGACACTAAACTGGGAGGAGTAGCTAATACCCCAGAGGACAGGATCAAAATTCAAAATGACCTGAATAGACTAGATAGCTGGGCCGATGCTAACAAGATGAAATTCAATGCAGAGAAATGTAAGGTTCTGCACTTAGAGCGGAAAAATGAAATGCACAGATATAGGATGGGGGACACCTGGCTGAATGAGACCACATGTGAAAGGGATCTAGGAGTCCAAGTAGACCATAAGCTGAACATGAGTCAACAGTGCGATGCGGCAGCTTAAAAAGCCAATGCAATTTTAGACTGCATCAATAGAAGTATAGTTTCTAGATCAAGGGAAGTTATAGTGCCACTCTATTCTGCTTTGGTCAGGCCCCACCTGGAATACTGTGTCCAGTTCTGGGCACCACAATTCAAAAAAGATGTGGAGAAACTGGAGCATGTCCAAAGGAGGGCAACTAAGATGGTGAAGGGTCTGGAAACCATGCCCTATGAGGAACGCCTTAGGGAACTGGGGATGTTTAGCCTGGAGAAGAGAAGGTTAAGAGGTGATATGATAGCCCTGTTTAAATATTTGAAGGGATGTCATATTGAGGAGGGAGCAAGCTTGTTTTCTGCTGCTGCAGAGACTAGAACGCGGAACAATGGATGCAAACTGCAGGAAAAGAGATTCCACCTCAACATTAGGAGGAACTTCCTGACAGTAAGGGCTATTTGACAGTGGAACACACTCCCTCGGAGTGTGGTGGAGTCTCCTTCCTTAGGGGTCTTTAAGCAGAGGCTGGATGGCCATCTGTCAGGGATGCTTTGATTTGGAGTTCCTGCATGGCAGGGGGTTGGACTGGATGGCCCTTGTGGTCTCTTCCAACTCTATGATTCTATGATTCTATGAGGAAAAAAAGATGTAGCTATGTGGAATCTACGACATCTCCATGCTCTTGGATAATTAGCCTGGGTTAAAGCTCACTTTAAATGTGGGGTGCACTAAGACAGCCTTAAACACATGTGGTTATCACACCCTGTGAAAGAAATATGCACAAGTAGACCCAACTACAGTATTCAAAGATTCCTTTTAAAGGGCTTGAAAGGGTTATCCTACTGCATACAGGACAGTCAGAGGCTGCTGAACTTTTCACCCTGTATCTAAGCATTCCAAAGCTAAAATGAGGTTACAATTTAACTGGACTTTGCTTGTTCCCCTGTTTCTAAAGTGCAGGAGAATGAGAGGGAGTCTCATTTGCTTCCAGGAAAACATGTTAAAATACCAGAGCTGATGCTCTGGCTTTTCTCCAGGGCAGGGACTATACATTTTTGCAGCCTCTGAATTTGTTCACTGTGGGCAGGAAGACCCCATGGAAGCCTCATCACAGTGATGAAGTTTTTCTTTGCTGTAATATATATCACTATTATTATTATTATTATTATTATTATTAACCTTTATTTATATAGCGCTGTAAATTTACACAGTGCTGTCTATACAATCTTAAATTAAAGATCACTATGATATTTATTAAAGATTTCTTTCACAGGAATGCCTTGAGCTAATCTGACTATGAGAATCTATTTCAGGGCTCAGATTAAGACAACATATAAAATTTAAAGCCTGTTTTCAAATACACACATCATAAAGTACATCTTGTTGTTGTTGTGTGCCTGGAAGTCATTTCTGATTTATGTGAATCATATCATGGGGTATTCTTGGCAGATTTTTTTCAGAGGGGGTTTATCTTTCCGATTCTTTGATGCTGAGAGTGTGACTTGCCCAAGGTCGCCCAGCAGTTTCCATGGTTAAGGGGGGATTTGAACCTTGATCTCCCAGTGTTCTAGTCTAACTCTCAAACCACTATGCTACACTGGCAATCATGCTTTTATTAAAATATATCCTGCATCTCCATATGTACTGTGCTAGTGCAAGCACTATTGAACACTGAATCAAGCTGTATCCAACAAAGTAAGTCTGGATCCAAGAGGCCTACATTTCTAGATAGATAGCTAATATTAAAGTTAGTTTCGTGAACAATATCTAACAAAACTGTGGGGCAGTTTACACCAACCCATAACCCATAATTTGAGTTTCCAAAAGTAAAAGTAAATATGGTTTCATGTTGTTTCTCTGCTTTTTCTTCTGTGACTATACTCCATTCTGTCCATAACTAGCCTCTGAAAGCCTACTGTAACTGAGCAGTAGTCTGATTATATCCTAGGTCTGGGGGAAAAGGGCTGACTTGTTGGGAAGAATTCTTTGTATGGAGCATCCTGCAGGCAGGAGTATGATCTGCTGAGAGGAGCCTCACTGCCAATAGTGTCTGTGCTGCAACCCTCATACTTAATCATTTTCCCCAAAATATACTAAAATGTGCTACCTTCTTGTTACGAATAAGATAGGCCACTTCTACTGGATCCTTATTTTTTCTAGATTTGTGGAGTAGGGGTAGTACGCAAAGTAATTAAACTTATGTGAAGTTGAAGGCTTTCGTGGCTGGCATCCATAGTTTTTTGTGGGGTTTTTGGCTATGTGGTCATATTCCAGAGGAGTTTATTCCTGACGTTTCACCAGCATCTGTGGGTGGCATCTTCAGATAATGTTGGCATGGAATTCTCTGAAGATGCCAAGCCACAGATGCTGGCAAAACTTTAGGAATAAACTCTTCTAGAACACGGCCACATAGCCCGAAAAATTCAGAAAAAAACTAATTAAACTTGATTTGGATTTTACAGATTGACCCAGGCAAAATAACAATTCAACTAGTTCTTTATGCCCAAAGGGTAAGGTCACAAGAATACAAGACCTTTGTTGCAATGTTAAACCGGTCTGAAATTGGAAGAGCTATAAAAGCAGTTTCTAATATAGAATGGAAGGAACATTTCTCCGATTAAAGAAGAATAAATAACCTTATTTAGAATTCCTTGGGGATGTCTAAAGTAGCTCTTTGGATACTGGCCATTACCATTATATGCCTTTGATGTGTATACTCTGTAATAATTCTTTCAAGCTTACACTAATAGAATGGCTCGAACCACAGCAGTGATTGGTTAATATGCTAAATATGAAATTGCTTAGTGTGACTTGGGACCAAAGCCAGCCAGAAGTTAACATTAGATGAGCATTTAATAAAAACATAGGGTGTGCAATCAACCATATAATAAAATGCCTTAGAACTTAAATTTGCATGCTTGCTTTTTTCACTATGTAAAAGGAAAGGCTATTAGTCTGAATGGCAGAACTAAAAGTTTACAAAAGATACATAAGAAACTGCTATTTAAGATAAGAAATATAAGCACAGCAATTTACCTCAGGCATCCTGTTGTGTTGCGCAGACCTAGAGAAGTCTGGAATTTAATTTTATGATCATCATCAAAGGAAGAATTATTCCACCCAGAATGAGGAACTATCACAGTGTTTGTCAGTGTTGACAGTGCATCTCGAATGATTGTCATTTTTACTGCATCACATGAAGACAAGTTCCAGAGAACGCCTATACCAAAAATAATAAAACAAATAAATAAAAATAAAGCCTAACATCAAAAATAATTTGATTGTTTATTTCAATCTACAAACCTTACCCCTCAAGACTACAGTAATGGCAATTTACAGCATAGCACAGTAGTTCCCCCACCCCAAACTACTTTACAGCATAAAATAATAATAGAAATTTAGCAACATAAAGCCAATAATGTTTTTTTTGTGCCTAATTTTCCAAATTAGCACATGGAAATTACTGGTAACAAGGTTCAAAAGCAATGATGAGTTTACAGTTGAAGAGCAGTACTTTAAATAAAAGGTACTTGAAAGTCAGTGCAGATGCAGATGCAGGACCATTACTGCAATGGAACATACACAGCAATCTTGTGCCTTTTTAGCTGGGAGTAAGACCCCCTGAAGTCAACAGGACTTCCTTTTGAATAGGATTGTGTACACACACACACACACACACACACACAGATATGTGTATGTGTGTACACAAACACACACACACACACACACACACACACACACACACATGTTTAGGATTGAGTTGTTAAGATGGTTTCACTACAGTCACCAAATATAATTCAATACAGATCCCAAACAATTTGTCACCTAAACATCAGGAAAAAGAAATCTACATTATCCATAACTAGCCAAATGGAATGATTTATTCTGCTGAGTTCCATTTATATTCTACACTGTGTGAATCAGCAACTGTTTGCCATTACAGTTGAAATATAAGAGATGAGGTGGCTTACAAACTATGAAGCATTTCTGATTCAGAGTATTTCAATAACAACAGAGCCAGTGCTATATTGATCTGGTTATTTTACAAATAACTAAAATGCATTTTTTTAAAAAAGAGATAATATCATCATTGCTGTAAAAAAATAAAAACAAAAAAGAATACAATGGAATTTTATCCCTCATACCATCAAACTGAGTAAGAACCATTCACTCTTTTAAAGGAACAAAGAGGAGAAGGAGGGAGGAAGCACCCACATGAGTTGTATAATCTGCATTTCCTCCTAACAGCTCTTCAGACAATCTCTCAAATTTAGAGATTGTTAAAGGGCTACTGTTTTCTAAGTTCGTATTGTTACAAACAGTTTCTCCACATAGATACTTTGCTACCTTATCTAATTCTTAATTCACCATGACATGTGAAGCAGACAAATATGGCTAACAGTTGCCCTCCTCACACACCTGCTTTACCAATGTCTTTTAGCAAACGAAAAGGGATGTGATTCCTTCAGTTTTTGCTGCTATCTCCCCTCAAACTAGCACCATACTTCAGTGGTTTCTCAGCATTTGTTCTGAGCTGGTAATTCAGCATTTAGAGTGGAGAACTGCAGCCAAGAGGGGAGAATGGAGAGGAACAAGGGAGGCTGCACATCCATGCTTCTTTTCAGCTCTCAGATTCTTGGTCTGAACTGAGCCTATGTACATCACGTACACAGAATGTTTAAATATATATTGCTTCATGTTCTACAGCTGTGTTTATTTTCTAAAATACTGGTCTCATAATTGTATTAATTATATTAGCATGTAACATGTACTCTGAAGGCTGTAACCAACATGTAATGTGTGCTCTGCAAGTTGTAAAAGAATGTATGGTTTTAACTGAATGTTCATAAATTATTGTATCACTCCACACTGAAGTATCTTCTTGATTTCTTTTGCTCACTGTGTTAAGAGTTCATTGTTTACTTGAATGAAACAATCTTGTAATCTACTGAATACTGGCTGTTCTGAAGAAATAATAGTTCTAATTTGCTAAGGGCAAAGTCTATTCCTGATGGTGTCAAAGTAGATTAGTTCTGAAGTTCAGATGCAGCCAGAGATAGTTCTGGTCAGTTGTAAAGCAGATTAGGGAAGAGGGATTCATCTTGTGCTGGATGGGGTTACACTCTCAGGTGTGCAGCTTGGGTGTACTCCTGGACTTGAAACTGAGCCTGGATAGGTTTTGGAGGTCACCAGGAGTGTGTTTGCACAATTACAACTAGTGTGCCAGCCATGCCCATTCTTTGAGTAGTCTGATCTGGCTACAGTGACATGTGTTGATTACACTCCGTTTGGATTACTGTAACACACTTTACATGGGGTCGTCTTTGGAAACTGTTCAGAAACTTCAGCAGGTTCAAAAGGCTGCAGACAGGTTATTGACTGAGGCTGGTGTGGTGCGAACCGAACGTGATAACCTTCTCTTGTTCGCCCATCACCTATCTCCTACTGAGACACTGATATCTCCCCTCAGGAACCCTAAGAGCACACCCTTCTTCCGAGGTGTCTCTTCCCCTCAAAACTCCCTGTCGAGGCTCTTTTATAGCCCTGGCCAGCCAGCTTCTCACTGGCTGGACTCCCGGTGCGCTGTGATTGGCTGTTTCCTCGGCCTGCTCACTACAGCTGGTTAGAGGAATCAAGTGCCAACTTGGCTGTCAATTTGTTTCTAGGGGCACAATTTGAAATACTGTCTTTGCTCTTTATATAGCTTGTGTACAGACTAGATGAAAGGCCTCGTCCCTCTACAATAGCTAGCACAAGCTTTAGGTTCTGCAGAAATGGCTTTCACTTGATCCTACCATCTTCACAGGAACATTTGAGAGAAGCTCTTCCCCATGGCTGCTCCCAGGTTATGGAACATCCTTCTACAGGAAGTCTGGTTGGCTCCCTTCTTGATATTTTTTTCACTGGCAAGTGAAGACCTTTTTATTCAGGTAGGCCTTTGAGTTGTAATTCATATAGTAGCAGTTTTATTTTTATTTGTCATTGTAACTATGTTTTCAACATGTTTTAAGGTGTTTTAATCATGGTTTTTAATACTTCTGGATGCTGCTTTGGATCCCATCCTGGGAGAAAGGCGGGGCAAAACCCCCCAATAAATAGATAAATAAATAAATAAATAAATAAATAATTCCGACCTTTGTGTTACTCACACTATACTCTTCCATTAGATTTTTAAAAATCCCTGAGAAGAGGGACCTGTTTAGTGGAGGTAGATTGTTGACATTCTGTCTGCCCTCAGATTGTATAAGATGTTAAGAGACTGGCAGAAAAATCTGATGAAGTATATATGACATTTTGATGCAGCAAGGTATCCAAACCTTTGGCACTTACTTGATAAACAACTATAATGAGATAACCCCACTCAGAAAAGAATAATTTGTGCACACAGCAACATGATAAAACAATTCAGGTGTAATGCTGATAACATAAACACCAAATGACATTTAATATCAAGTAATTCCCCCAAGTGATTTCCTACTTGATTTTTCTAACATTCTTTGCTTGATGAAGAGGCCCAGAAGTCTTCAAGGTTTGGCTAGACCTTTTCTTTTGTGAGAGATCTTTGGAGAACTCCCTTAGAGTTCAGGATTTAGAAAACGCAGGATAATTAATGGATAAATGAAAGCTTTCTCTAGACTATAAATAACATCTAGAAATGATATTAATCGAATACTATTTTCAATAGAGAAAATTAGTGTTACATTTATGGATATTAGCAGCCCCAGGAAAAAAAGAGTACTGCAAAATAATAGAATCCAGTGAACTGAAGAAAATCGTATTTGTAATCCAATGAAGCACAACTAATTTTTGGTGAAATATTTCTTGATTACATTATCAAGAACACTGGTCCCACTGGTTTCATCCCTTCTTCCTCTTGTTCATTTCACCTGAAGTGACACTGGTTAAAGTCAAAGCTAAACTTTATTAAGTAGTAGAAGACTGAAATCTCTCATGTTATCATAATACAGTGGTCCCCCGGGATACGAATCCCCCGGGTTAAGAAAACCCCGGGATCCGAAACCGGCGGGACAAAAAATTATCCCCCGGGATCCGAAGGATCCCCCGGGATCCGAAAAAAAGGGACGTCCCTTTTCCTCCGAGGCCAGGCTTCGGATGAAAAGGGACAGACTCCCACCCCTTTTCCTCCGAGGCCAGGCTTCGGAGGACAAGGGACGGACTCCCACCCCTTTTCCTCCGAGGCCAGGCTTCGGGGGACAAGGGACGGACTCCCATCCCTTTTCCTCCGAGGCCAGGCTTCGGAGGACAGGGGACGGACTCCCACCCCTTTTCCTCCGAGGCCAGGCTTCGGAGGACAAGGGACGGACTCCCACCCCTTTTCCTCCGAGGCCAGGCTTTGGGGGACAAGGGACGGACTCCCATCCCTTTTCCTCCGAGGCCAGGCTTTGGAGGACAGGGGACGGACTCCCATCCCTTTTCCTCCGAGGCCAGGCTTCGGAGGACAGGGGACGGACTCCCATCCCTTTTCCTCCGAGGCCAGGCTTCGGAGGACAAGGGACGGACTACCGAAAGGAAGGCCCGATCCGGCGGATCGGGCCTTCCTTTCGCCTCAGCCGCGGAGGCCCAGCCTGGCTGGGGAAGCCAGGCTGGGCCTCCGCGCTTAACGAAAGGAAGGCCCGATCCGGCGGATCGGGCCTTCCTTTCGCCTCAGCTGTGGAGGCCCAGCCTGGCTGGGGAAGCCAGGCTGGGCCTCCGCGCCTAACGAAAGGAAGGCCCGATCCCGCGTATCGGGCCTTCCTTTCGCCTCAGCTGCGGAGGCCCAGCCTGGCTGGGGAAGCCAGGCTGGGCCTCCGCGCCTAACGAAAGGAAGGCCCGATCCCACGGATCGGGCCTTCCTTTCGCCTCCGCGCCTAATGAAAGGAAGGCCCGATCCCGCGGATCGGGCCTTCCTTTCGCCTCAGCCGCGGAGGCCCAGCCTGGCTGGGGAAGCCAGGCTGGGCCTCCGCGCCTAACGAAAGGAAGGCCTGATCCGGCGGATCGGGCCTTCCTTTCTCCTCAGTTGCGGAGGCCCAGCCTGGCTGGGGAAGGGAACCTTCCCTTCCCCAGCCAGGCTGGGCCTCCGCAGCTGACGAAAGGAAGGCCCGATCCGCCGGATCGGACCTTCTCTTCCCCAGCCAGGAGGCCCCCGCGGCTGACGAAAAGAAGGCTCGATCCGCCGGATCGGACCTTCCTTTCCTCAGCCAGGAGGCCCCCGCCAGGCCAGGCTTCGGCCAGGCCTCGGAACGGATTACCTATTTCCTATGGGAAATAGGCCCCGGGTTACGAAATTTTCGGCTTACGAAAAAGGTGCCGGAACGAATTAATTTCATAACCCGGGGGACCACTGTACTGATGGTTAGCTTGCCCACTGCAAGTATATGCTCACTTAAAATAGTACTACTAATTTTTTTCTATCCATCTTTTTTATTTCTTTGTCAGAAATAAATCCTACTGTAAAAAACAACAACAACAACCAGACGATAAAATGCAAAAGACAATTTACCTCCACAGTGCCAGGGACCAGCACTATATTGTACCCATTGGCTACAATTATTCTTCCTTTCATTATATATTCTTAGGACTGTCAACTGATGGCTCAGGGGCTGGCACTGGTCCTGAGACCATCACTTTGAGTAGCATTGGTTTATCCATATTACATTAAAATATCATTGCCAGGAACCAATTGTGCACACCCAAATGTGGGAAGGAAATAAATCCACCAGCAGATCCAGGAAGAATTGATTCCTCTTCTGGTGAACACACTGGATGTGGCTTCAACAAGACATTCCCTTTTGCTCCTTCTGCTTTTTTTCACACCCTCCAGATCAGATATGTCCTGGAGCAAGAAAAGGAAAGGGCCTCCTCCTGGATCCATTGCTATCAGCAGATACAAATAAGTGGATCCTGGCCCAAGGGTTCAATCTAAAAAGAAGTGAAGCACCCACAATTTTCTGTGAAATTATTCTTGACCACACTATTAAGAAATTTGGTTCTATGATTATCCATGCCCAATTATCCTTGGGCATGGATAATTGGTTCTAGATTACACTCTGAATGTAAAGCAAGTGGTATTAAGAATGCAAATTTATGTAAAAGTACCAAGAATACATCCTGCTGTATAATGAATTTGTGACCAAGTTACTAAGATAAGGCCTGTTCAGCTGCCTCACTGATTTTAAAAGTAATAAATCATACTAACTTTTAGAGCCAGAGTACAACTCATGAAAAATGAGATTCTACAGAAGTAAATGCAAAAAACCCTGAGGCAGAATAAGGCTTTTTGAGGAAGTGGAGTATATAAGAGTTATTTTTCCATATAAGTAATGCTGAAACCAAAACTAAATACTGGCTTTGTGATCCTACTGGAGAACATACAGCCCAGACGTAAAATATTAAAAGCATTTATTTAAATACCTGATTTCTACATTCTTACACACACAACTCTTTAAATTATTCCCATAGTTAAAAATATAAGAGCGATTATTATATATAACTAGATTGTTATATGAGCAACAACAACCACTGCCTCAGAGCTAACATAGTGCATGTATTATTCCCATCTACCTCCATTACTTTTGAACTGTTTGATCATCCCTCCTATGTGACTGTAACTGCTGAAGCTAGCAGCTCGAACCATTTGTTTGGCAGTAAGCCAAGAGAAGGGCGTAGCTATTCTAAAGACACCAGATCCTGTCTGATCTTGGAAGCTAAGCAAGTTTAGTCCTGATTTGTACTTGGATGGGAGACCACCAACAAATACCAGGTGCTGTAGGCTGTATTTCAGAGGAAGGTAGTAACCACCTCTGAGTAGTTCCTGTTTAAGAAAATCCTGTGAAACTCATGGGGTCATCATAAGTTGACAGGTGACTTGAGATACACACACAAACACACACATGTCAGCAGCATTTTACAAGTTCCTTCCTCCTCCCTGCGCCCTGCTATGAAGATTACATACAATGAGAGCTACATACATAATAAACTGTATTGTTTGGACTGAGTTTAAACTACAGAGTTTTAAGTAAATAACTGAGATGCCACTGAAGCAGTCAAAATAAGCCGTGGTTCAATAATCATGTTGGACTATCTGAAAAGAATACAAGAAACCTTGGGGAGAAACAAGTAGTATGATTTCCTACTGGGTTGCCCAGGCAACATGTGTTGAAATACCATACCAATGACTATCCAAGCTAGCATGCTTGGGCCAGGTCTTAGTAAAAAGTTCATCAGATAGGTGAGGTTGGGAGGAACGATGCAACACAAGCTCTGGTTGACTTCATCATGGTATCCCCATAAATCGAAACTGTCAGGCATGGAGGACCTTCTCCCTCAGCGGTCTCTGCACCTGCCTTGTTTTAAGAGTGGGCAAGCACACGGAATAACTGGCACTGCCAATGGACAGACTATTCTGACTGGGAATGTCAAGACTAAAACTAAAAATCCATAGTGGCAGAATTTTCTGGAAAACTCCACAAAACATATCACCATGGAGAAAGTCTAGTGTTTTATTTTTTCACAGCTTTGGTTGATAGGGCAGACATGGCAGCGCCCACTGAGCTAAGAGCTATCTCCAGCAGAGATCTTTTGCCAAGGCGTGCGGAGAGGCAAGGAGAAGAGTCTCCTTTCATTTATCTCATGTATTCAAAGATCGCAATGCTCTAACACTTCAGGAATTTGGGTGGCTAAATGCTTAATGTGCGTGTCACACTTTGCTGAAAAGTGTCAGATGTGCTGAATACTTTTTTAACACATGTAACAGTTGCAGTATTCTGAAATGCAGCTGATCACAACATAATCCAATAATATGGTTATGTGCATGCATCAGAAAAAGTTAAGAAGATTTTTTTCAATTCAGAGGGGATTATTTTTGAAGAAATAGTTAAGATATTTTCTGTGCATAAACATCATGAAATATAGGACCAAAATTTCCTCCCTCTCACTGTTGAGTGAGCATTTGAAACAAGGTGAGAAAGCAATGAGTCCTAAGTGGTGTGATGCAGTTGGACTCAAACATATAGGGCTGAATCCTACTAGATTGCCACACTACACTCTTATAGTGCTGCTATGCCACTTTAACTGCTCTGGCTGCCTCTGTTGCATTCTGGAATTTGTAGTTTAAGGAAAGGCATTAAGAATATTCACCCAAAGAGCTCTTAGGCCTCACTGAACTACAAACCTCAGAATGCAAAAGGAGTCAGACAGAGAAGTAAAAGTGGAAATGCAGCACTATAAGACTGTAGTGCAGTAATGTGGTTAACTAGAGTATATTCATTCAGCCAATGGTAACCTGGTCAGTTGATGCTGATTCCCCTGACGCAGTGGGTCTACTCTAATTGGGACTAACAACTAGTAGCTAGGCTATGTGTTTATTTTATTTTGCTGAGCCCATTTACTGACATTTCATTACTTTTCAGGGCAATATACTTCTCAGCTTTAGGGATGAGTCCTTCTCCAATGAATATGCAAACAACAATGAAATTAACAATATAAAGCTGATTAAATTCTTAAGTGAATTATTTAATGAAGATAAAAGGAATCAGTTTACCAAAAGTATACAAAAAAAAACCCTTATAAAGACAATGGAAACAGAATGATAACAAAATTGTCAATAGGACTCTAACGCTATACAACTATTATGGGATTCAATAATGGAGTGATTTCTTATGAATGTGAGTTCTGAAAGTGTATGAGTGCAGGGGGCCAAAATAATCTTTAAAGCAAGTTTATGATAGGAGTATTAGAGATTAATGTCTTAACTGTCTCAAATGTCTCAGTATCCTGTTATCTAAATAAATATTCTGAACAACAGGCATATTATAAATCAAGGGCATCATAAGGGAAATGTAGGAGGTCGTGGTCCGCACCAGTCAACATCCTAAGGAGGGGTGACACCACTACTCACCAAACATCTACCTTTTGGCAGAAAAAGGCTGTTGCAATCACCTGCGTTGCTTTGAAATACTGACAAAGTGGGAATGGGTCGAGGTCAGTGGGAGGAAAAGAGGACTCAGTATTTTGCTTTTAAAAAAATTAAGTTTATAATTTTAAATTAAAAAATTAATTTAAAATTGTTTATTCTTTTAAAATTTTCTTTAAAAACACCACACCTAACCCAATTTTCACTTTAACCACATAAATCTATGTGCAAGTAAAAAAAAAATTACTGTGCATATGAGGTCAATGGGGGGAGTTACTGCAATGGGTAATGCCAATCCTAATGAAGACACTTATATAAATAAAAAAGTAAGTGAAAGGTTGTGAAAAGTGAAATGTTGTGAAAGGTACACATTCATCTGGGACTAGATATCACATAAAATATGCTTCTGGGTGTCTCTTTTCAACTATTTCAAACAAAAACTTATTGCATAGAGAAACAAATCCTGCCTGGCTACATGCCATTTACTTCCTATCCATTAAAATTTTACCTGTGACAAGTTCTCTTACTTCTGCATCAATTGATTTTCTTAGCAATCGTAAAAGTGCAGGTATCCCACCAACGTTTTTCATTGCTATTTTATTTTCATCTGTAGATTTTCCATACACTAGGTTCCGTAATGCACCACAAGCATTCTTCTGAACTTCAAGAACTCTATGATCCAATAGGTCAACCAGATGTTTGATTCCTCCTAATCTACATACCTGGAAAAAATACATTGAACACCAGATGCAATTAACAACTGAGCTCCACAAAAATAGTGAAATGTTTTGAAGAAAGTCTTCTCACAGATGCACCTTCTCCAAGCTCCACCTGAAATCATGACGATAAGGATTCAGATGTCAGGCAAAGACCTCTCTCTTTTGACAGGCAAAATACCTCTCTCTTTTGACTTTTTATTTATACCTTTACTGTTTACGTTTTAATGTTGACTCTTAACATTCTTATAGCTTAACATTTTTATACTATTTCAGCTCATTTGTTTCTTTTTATTGTATGATTTGTTTATTGTACTGATTTTTTGTTTTTAACACAAAATTTCCTAGAGCCTGGGTGGGCAAAGTATGGCCCCTGGACTGCATGTGGTCCCTTGGGCTGCTCTGGAGCCTCCATGGTGAATTCTTTTTTTAAATATGACTTCTAGGAGTTTGGAGGGCATTCTCATGTTTGGAGGCCTTTTGAGCGAACACCCCAAGGGGTCAATTTTTTGCCTAGGAGAGGCCTCTTCTGAAATTGCAAGTGAACAGAAAATTATTTTTGCTTACTTCAATGTTATTTTTAAAAAGCCCTCTCCTGGCCTAAAATGGCCTAGAAACTTGGTCAGAAAACTTCCCCTAGCGGGTAGCTGGGGATACCATATATACTCAACTATAAGTTGACCTCATGTATAAGTCAAGGGCAAGTTTTGGGGCAAAAATTGTGGGTTTTGGTATGACCCATGGATAAGTCGAGGATAAAACTTAGGGGCATGTAACAAAGGATCTAAAGGATAAAGTAAAGGAAAACAGTGCAAAGGAATGTAGAAAATTTCAGCAGGCACAATTGTTTGTGTTCACACTAAAGGCTGGATGGATGAGAGAGATGTTCCTTTTTCAAAATATGAGTTATAGTACAGAACTTATCTTGACCCATGGATAAGTTGACTCTGTTTTTTGGGGTCAATTTTTAGACTAAAATTTCTAGACTTATACATGAGTATATACAGTAATTAAAAAAAATAATAATTCAAGCAGTGGGTGGATATGCAGCCCTCAAAAGATCTCCGGGTGGCTGGTGTGGCCTCCTAGACGTCCACAATTGCCTGCTCCTGGCCTAGAAGAAAGTGTCCATTGGGCAACATATAAACATTTTGAAGCCAGTTTGGCAGCAGTGGCTCACAAAAAACAAGCAAAGCAAGTTATAATAATCCATTAATTTAAATAAAATATAAAGAACTGAAAGAGGACAGAGAAAACATTAAATAATGAGCAGCAACAGGTCTTAGCTACACAAATTGATTATCGGCCTAAACAAGAAGGTAGAGAAAGTAGAAAAAATATAATAAAGTCCACACTATAAGTAAAATGCTTTTTCTTTAGGTGGGCATTTAATCTGGATAAATAATTTTATGTACTCAGGCATCTCTCTTTGGAGGGAATTCCACAAACTGGACACTATCCGGAGAGAGGACCTGCACTCCTCAATCTTCACAACAGCATGTGTTTTGATTCTTTAAATAAATATTATAATACATATATAACAGAGTTTGTCTTCCTAGTTCCTCCTTTTGATACCCATGGCATTACTATCAATTAATCTGAATTTTCACTGCAATGAGCTAAAGAAAGGGTCTTTTAAGCCATACAAAAGTTTACACAGCAGGAAATATTGGCCAATGTTTAGAAATAATTATAAAGTCATTAAAAATCAAAGTAATATTTTGGTGGATAGCATCCTGTTTGGGAGAGGGCATTCTCTCTATTACTGTTGACCTAAAGAAAGAGAGGAAGGAAGGAAAGAAGAACACCCCTCTTCATCCATCATTTTAAATAAAGAGTCCCCCTTTGTAAAATGAACTAGACAATAAAACATTTCTGACCATTTCAGTATAGATGTACATAACCCCTGACAGTTCAAGACATCCCCCCCCCCCTTACATGAGGCTCATACAGTGGAACTGCTCTTCTCTCCAAAGAATACCTCAGTGACCAATGAACTGTATTCCTGGTATGACAGAAATATGCTAACTGCTACCTGACTCAATGAGGGAGAGAGAGAGAAAAAGAAGTCTTAGCATTGGTTTTCTTTTAGAGATTGCAAATCTGCAAAATTCATACAGCCCATGCAGGAATGGTTTTAAAAGCATGTGTGCATAAATCTTTTAAAAACATATAAAGAATATTGGCAGCAAGGTGTCCTCTAATACAGGAAAAAAGATTCTTAAAAATTCAAGCAGTAGAGCACTATTTAGCATTTACTGCCTACTGTATGTTTTTCTAAAAGGCTCATAAATATTCAATAAGCTCTTTTTGTTGTTAATTGCTTTTGGACATAAAAACGGGTTCCCAAGAATCTACAAAGAGCAGAAAATCTTGATCATTCTTTTTTTAAAAAATTAGATTGGTTACATATCAAGATACCTATTTAGAAGAAAGTCCTATTAAAGTCAATGAGATTCTAGATAAATGTGCACAAGACTGTTACTCTAAACATGTAAAAACAAAAGAGGCTTCTAGATTACACAAAGTTTTTTTTTACACTGTCATAGTAAAGCTTAATTATATTAATGTATTTGCACTCTATGGCTTAAAAATGTTTATAGTCACTTTTATAATTAATGATTTGATAAGCAACCTGTTACCCTTTTTATTGGCTCCCTAACATCCTTATGTATCTCTGTCTATCCAACTATCTATCTATATCTCTGTCTATCTAAAACTGACATTGTGGTTTGGTGTTGAAAATCTGAAGCAAACTGCTAGATGTACTATAGACAGTGGGGGGAAAAGGAACTAAATGCAGTATAGCCAATGTGACAGTTAATATTATAGTGATTGTTACAGTTAGTTCCTTTTAGTTCAAAAGCTCAACACAAATTTAAGAATAATCAAATATGTGGGATATTTAATTAGTTCGAAATGAGGAAAATTTTAATAAATTTAATAATATTTAATTAGAATTAATTTAAAATATTAATTCCAGCTAATATTTAATCTGTCTCATATGTATGTAGTTAATTTTAGGCATTTTAAACTTTAAAGAAGGCTTCAACTCTCATCAACAAAGAATACAGTCACTGATCACTTGGACAACTTGTTCTAACAGATATGAAATATTCTTCAGTGAGGATTTTTCAACAAGAATAATTCTTTATCATACCTCAGTTTTTACTTTGTTATCTCCAAAACACAGATGCTGTAGGTAGGCTGCGGCATTGGCTTGAACTGATGGGAATTGATGCTGAAGCATGTGAATGACCTCGGGCAATTCTGGATCCCGCCATGCAAACTCCCTTCAGTAGATAAATAAAATTCAAAGCCAAGTGTGAATTCTTTCGTTCTTTCTTTAATGAAGTCACCCATTACCAGCCTCCCAAAACTACAGCAAATTTCTGTGCTTATATAAAAATTTTTACCCCACAAAGGGTTAACCCAGCTTAGGCACTGATAATATGTTACATACCTTTGCAACTACAGTTAAATGAACTAAAGCGAATACTATCTTAGAGAAAAACAAAACTGGAAGCACTAGGAACCACTTTAGAGCAATTTAGCAGAATTATGTGCGCTTCATTAACATAGTAAATATGCTTGCCTGGGATCTTTTTGGATGCTGTCTATTGAAGGAGATCTTGTTGTGCCATCATCAGCAGGGGCTGCATGTTGCATCCTGTTGTAACTGGACTCAGAAAGTCGATAATGAAGTGACCTGTAGGGTTCTGCGTAGGTAGCTGTTGTGTTCAGAGCATAATTATTTCTTTGGTATGTAAGGGTGCTACGCTGACTGGATGATCTTTGTAAATTTCCAACACCTGGCACGTAAAATCAATATTAAGTAATGCTCACCATCTGTGTGTACACATATTAACACACAGACGCAAGCACAAAGACTCTTGTTAATAGTTATTGTTATGTGCCTTCAGATCAACTCTGATTTACAGTAACCCCATCATAGGGAATTCTTGGCAAGATTTATTCCAAGGAGGATTGCCATTGCCTTCCTTTTAGGCCAAGAAAGGGTTTCCATGATTATGAGTTTCCATGATTGAACAGGGATTTGAACTCTGACCTCCCAGAGTCCAAGTCCAAGATTCAAACTACTATACCATATTGGCTCCTCTTGACATCTGACTTTTATTCTTCCTTGTTGGAGCTCAAAAGAAAGAGAAACTCATGGAAGCATTAAAAGAGTACCCTAACTGGTGTGTGGAACTATTGTTAAATGAATATACAATTGTAATTCCAACTGTTAAGCAAGTTCATAGAAGGAAACTTTCCAACCACTTTTACCATCCAAAATATTTCTGAAAAGCCAAGGGATCCTCCTAAATAATGTGGTATGCAACACATCCCAAGTTGTTCATCTGGACCCCTCAACTGTCCAGAGAATAGTCTAAGTGGTTGGAGGGAGAGGACAGGAAATGTTCTTATCATGAACCTTTTTAAGTTAACTGATTTTTGGGATTCAAATAATTGTGTTAGCTTTTTATCAAACTCAGTACATCTGAATTTAAATGCTAATGGGATTTTTAAATTCTGTTTCAATACATTATTACCCATTCTGTGTTTCCATCACAGTTATAACAGTGGCTACATCTGCACTGCAGAAATAAAGCAGTTTGTTTTATTTCTGTCATAGGACAATGCTATGGAATCCTGGGATTTGTAGCTTGTTGTGGCACCAAAGCTCTCTGACAGAGAAAGCTAAGTATCTCACAAAACTACAAATCCTAGAATTTCATAGCATTGAGCCATGGCAGTTACAGTGGTATCAAGCTGGATTAGTTCCACAGTGCAGATGCAAATACAGCTAGTGACAAGCATAGGGTTGAATTCAAACTTAAGTCACAGGGTAGAAACCACTGAAATATATGAATCTATGATTCTATATGCAATCTGAATTAGTCCCAATGAGTTCAACAGATGTATTTGATGAATGGCACCAATTAATCGTATAGAAATAAAGCAGTTAGCTAATAGCATTTAAATAATATTTAAAGCTAGACTAAACTTGCAACAGATACTCATTAAATAACTAAACTGAGATGTTATTTTAGCTGTCAAAATCATAGTTTTCAAACCTTACTAATTCTCTAATTATTCATGAAAAAGGCAGAGTCTGGCAATACATGGTCTTGCAAGTTCCATGAGTTGCAACTCTTGGTTTCTACATCAATTAGTACAATTTAATTTTAGAAATTATTAGAAGATTAATGGTAAAATGTAATAATGTAAAACAAAAATGTTTGTTATTACAAACTCTTACACCTGTGTTCTCAGTCAGAGTCTTTCACTTTAGAGGAGCGAAAAGACAAAATAATTTATATCCTATCTTTGTCCCAGCATGGGAACCAAGCACAGGATCCAAAGTAACATATGCCATACTATCAGCTTTGCTCAAGATTGCTATTTTTTAATTTAATTAATAAACAGCACACCTTTCTCCCAGTATGGCAGCAAGGATGCTCACAACAAAGACTAAAACTTAATACAGCCACTCCACCACCCACCTCCAAATTATCATAATCAAGAGACCATATAATCGTGAAACTGGCTATCTTAATAAAAACAGTACTAAATTAAAGCAGTTTAAATGCATGTAAAACATAACCAGGAGAATAAACGTACAGAACCCCCACTGAAAGAAAGGCCCTTCTGCAAGAATCAGTTAATAACCAAATGCCTGTCTACATAAAATGTATAAATTTAAAATATAAAAATGTATAAAAACAAAGGTTATACTAATTAAATACACAGGAGAACAATCTAGCCTCTTGTTGCTGGCGATTGAAGTCAGGAGGTAACACAGCTGGCACTCTGCCAGTCTCCAGCTCAGCCAGATGCATTGGACTGTACCCTCAATTATTTCCAGTCACCATGGGCAATAGCCACCAGGGCTGGTATGCTATAGTTTAACACATTTGAAGAGAACAAAGTTGGGGAAAGCTGATTTCTTCAAATATCCATTATATTCAACACTTTGATGCTGCATTCTTCTGTCATTAATATTTCCCCCCATTTATATGCCGCCATAGGACAATGGGATACTTTCCCGTACATTTGTCACTGATTTTAGGTTATGGTCTGCACATTCTAGGATAACAGAGAGATGTATTATTTTCATGCCTACCTGATCCAGTTCGATATAATGCTGTTTGGGATCCTTGGTGTACATCAGCTGTACCATGACTTGGACTGTGGTACACCGGACTATAATAAGTTCTGCCTTCATATATGGGGGTGATATGCAGATCAGGAGATACAGTCGAACGCAGCTCTTGTCCAAGCTGACTGTGCTGACTGGCATATGAACTCCTCAAGCCTAGAAGGGAAAGTTAAAAGTGAGCAGGTTGTTGTCAGGCTGAATGCAAGCAAATAATATTATAAACCTTTAAGTTCCAATTGTACACACAAAACTGTGCGTCTCAATCATATGGGTATCACCACTTGTGATCATGCTCTAAATTTATAATGGTAAAAATGAATCTGTATACTAATATGCATTTTAAAATAGATTTACTGAGAGATATAGGGTATAATGAACCTATTTGAGCAGGAGCATGTCAAATGTATGAAGAATTGCTTAGGTACCTTAGTAAAACAGAGGGTACAAATCAAGCTTTCACTGCTATAAATAGCTGCAAGCATTATTCTAAATTATTAAATTACACTATTATGGTTTGAATCTGACCTTTGTTTTCTATGAAGGAAATGCCTCCTTCTATACATCAAACACTCATTCAGTGAAGCATTTCCGCTAGGAAAATAGGGCTGTTCATCAATGACCCCTCTCTTTGAAGCCTCCTATGGAACACCCCAGCCACTTGAGGGCTAAGGAACTTTCCAGAACAAAATAGGTTGCACAGTTGGCCCTCCTTATGCACAGATTTCTTATCCATGGATTCAAGCATCCACAGCTTGAAAATATTCAAAAAAAGTGTAAATTTCAAATAGCAAACCTTGATATTGCCATTGTACATCGTATATTTGCCATTCTGCTATGCCATTGTATTTAATGGGACTTGAGCATCCACAGATTTTGTTATCCATGGTGGATCCTGGAACCAAACCCCAGTGTACACTGGAAAAGCGGGGATTCAGCAAAAATTACCTTCCCCATTTTTCTGCTGGTAGGAGCAGCCTATCAGCAGACCTCCACTCAGGATACAGCCCTATGGCTGTACAGGAAGGAACCGATCTAAGTTAGATAATTTTTATATGATTCTTTATATACAATTATACAAAATTATTTATATAATTCTTTATATAGTTTTTATAAAGAACTCAGGTTTTACAACAGTTCCTCTTCACGTAGAGCACTCAAGTTGACTTTCTGAGCTTAGTTAACACCATTTAACCACATGTTAAAAGAGAATACAATTTTCCACTAAAACTGAGGCCAAACCATATATATATATATATATATATATTAGTTCTAATGCAGTCTACAACATTTAGGAATTCCGTATTATCACTGTAGAGATTCTGTGACATTGGTGACTGAAGATGTGTGGGACAGAAATCCACTGTGAGATGTCCTCTGCTTTCTAATTCAGTCAGGGAGAAAGAAGGGCAAATCCCATGTTCACTAGCAAGAAATAAAACTCTTAACCATGCTCAGATATATAATCAGCAGTTTAGGGATGCTCCCCTTGTCCCTAATAAGCACTCCCCAGTTTTCAGTCCCCACCCCCAGTGCTTGAAAAAGAGAATGAAGAATGTGTTTGTGTCTCATCTATTGCCTCCTGTATCTTTTTATCAGCTCTTCCAAAGTGTTTGAATAGCCTCATCTGGATGTCTTGCTTAGCAGTCACAAAGAAAGGTCACAAAAGGAGTAGAAATTGAGACATACCAAATTGAGACATGCCAATTAATTTATAACTATCCAACATGCAAGTTAGGATCTTAAGAATACTTTCAGTGATGTGGCAATCTTGATTTTTGACTTTTCCATACTTTGTATTATCATTCAGGATGAAAGATGTGTGGTGCCCTTATGCAATAAATTCACTAGATGCCTACTAACTGCTGTTTTTAAACAGAACATTCATGTTTCCTATTCACTTTCTCCAGATGACATAGAAACTTATTTTTATCTTTCAGATATCATATCTTTTGTTCTTCATCCAAAGTAAACAAATCTAGTTTAATCCTCTCCTTCTAGAGTATCTTATCTTTAACCTTAATGATTTTGTTTTTCCCCCCTCTCTCTTTTATCACTTTCACAGTTTCTTTGTTAAAAGGTAGCAGCCCAAACTGCACATTGTTCAAAACGACAGAGCACTGGGTATTCCAAAATCTTTGTGCCATAGTTTGTTATGTTTCTTTTCTCTCTCTCTCTACCCCATGTTTGGCAAATGATCCCTTTCCTGGGCACAAAAGAAAAGTACTGATTTTAATCCATAAAACCCAAAATGCCCTGGAAATGAGGCACTCAAAAGACCAGTTTCTCCCCTATGAACTTGACTGCAGGATAGGATTTTCATTGGAAGTCCTTCTCTGTGTACTATACCTGCAGAGCTTATAGACATGGCTATTAGAAGAGGACTCTTCCTCTATTTGTCATTTGCTGAAACCCCTCCTTGCAAACAATTCCAGTTGTACAGGAATTCTGGTAGATAATGTTGGTATTATTATCCATTGAGAAGTCGAAGGCTTTCATGGCCAGCATCCATAGTTCTTTGTGGGTTTTTCGGGCTATGTGGCCATGTTCTACAAGAGTTTCTTCCTGACATTTCACCAGCATCTGTGGATGGCATCTTCAGAGAATGTTTGTCTGAAACGAGTTGGGTATATATACACATACATACAGTGGTCCCCCGGCTTACGAATCCCCCGGGTTACGAAAACCCCGAGATCCGAAACCGGCAGGACCGCTAATGTATTCCCCGGGATCCGAAAGATCCCCCGGGATATGAAAAAAAAACCATGCGGCCCCTTTAAATCGGCCTCGCGGTCCGTTCGCAATAGTGGTCCCCCAGGAAACGAAAGCTTCCGGGTTACGAAGGTAATCCCGGAACGGATTACCTTCGTAACTCGGGGGACGACTGTATTGTGTAACCCTGGGAAGTGCAGGGTGCAGATCTGGTGTGTTCCTGAACCATCTGAACAACATCCACCTTAACATCCAATTCACAATGGAAAAAGAAAAGGGAGGAATACTATCATTCTTGGATGTCCTAGTCATCTGCAAACCGAACCAACGTTTGGGTCACACAGTATACAGAAAACCTATACACATGGACAGATAGCTGCACAAGAACTCCAACCATCACCAAGGGCAAAAAAGAAGCACAATAAAAAACACTGATAGACCTGGCAAGATGGATCTGTAAATCCCACTTCTTGAAATATGAACTGAAGCACCTGGACTGGGCTCTAAAGGCTCACGGTTACTCCAGTGTAGGCATCAGAAGGGCTGCCAGGCCCAGAAGAACCCAGAGGAGGGAAGACAAACAACCACCCAAAGGGAAGGTATCTCTACCACACATCAAAGGAATCACAGACAAAATAGGGAAACTGGTGAGGAAACGCAACCTTCAAATGGTTTACAAACCCACGAAGACAATCCAGCAAATGCTTCGCTCAGCCAAGGACAAGAGAGACCCTCTCACAGCTGTAGGAATATACCTCATGCCATGCAACTGCGGACAAATCTACATAGGGACCACCAAACATAGTGTGCAAACAGGAATCAAGGAACATGAGAGACATTGCAGACTGAGTCAGCCGGAAAAATCAGCAGTAGTAGAACATGTTATAATCCATCCTGGGCATAAAATGCTATTTGAAAACAGTGAAATTCTGGACCATGCCAACAACTATCATGTCAGAATGCACAGGAAAGCCATTGAAATCCACAACATCTGGACAATTTCAACAGGAAAGAGTAAACCCTGAAAGTAAACAAAGTTTGGTTACCAGTGCTGAAAAACAGGAAGACTCAACAAATGCAAATGAGAAACCACCCGGGGGCCAGGGGCTTTCCCAGCAGACAATGATCACCAATTAGAAGACAATAATTCTCTTCTGCATATCCTCCCACCCATTAGCAACAATGATTAGCACATGCAAATCACTCCGCACTTCCCAGGGTTACACAGGATATATATACCCAACTCTTTTCAGACAAGCATTCTCTGAAGACGCCAGCCACAGATGCCGGAGAAACGCCACAAAGAAATTCTTGTAGAACATGGCCACATAGCCCGAAAAATCCACAAAGAATTATCCATTGACTTTGTTATTTATGTTCTGGGCCAGATGGATCAATATTCCATCTATTGCTTTTAGGCATCTGTTCTTTCAGCCAACATGTGTTACTTTGGCTGTTATACAATTTATATTTTTATGATCTGCTCTTTCTTAAGTCATCCTATGTGTAAATCCCTTTCATATACCATACAAAACTTTTTTCTGATATTGTTATGCAGCATCAGAAAGAAGTGTACTTGTGCAAGCGTTTAAAGATTATAGTGGCAATCACTGAGATTCTTGGAAAGGTAAATGTCTCTGTACAGATGATTTCACTTATTTGCATTTTGAAGGGCTTGTAAATCTATGTAAAAATGTTTATGCCTCTAACAGAAATAAACTGGAAGGATTAAGTACTATAATAAAAAGAACTGGTGAAGAAACAATACTTATGTCAAAGTTCATATCCTTCCTAACCTTAAAAATTTGGGGAAACTGTCTACAAATATTCAGATGGCAATGCTGCAGAATGCCTAAATTGTAAGTCTAATTCTATGTGTATTTTGAAAACTATCCCATCCTAGTGAATTGAGGATTAAAGATACTATGCAATATCTCCTACTGCTTTGTCATTCAGTTTTGCATCTAAATCATAGCTTACAAAATACCTTGAAGCTGTGAATTATGAGTGAGAATACTTTGAGTAACTGAACAAAATAGAAAATAGTTTTAATAATAATAATAATAATATAATTTATTTATAGTCGGCCTTTTCATGGGGAATCAAGGTGGGTTACAACGTCAGAAGAAACAATAAAAACATACACATCAATGTCAATTAGAATTTAAAAATAATCCCCTTTCCATCTCCCCATCCCAATCATAAAAACAAAACAATATAAAGTATATTAAGCTTTAAAATTATAACGGAAGGGACATCTAAAAACAGGGGTAGAAAAAAGTTAAGGTGAAAATTTATGTTTATATACTCATAGAGAGGAGGCTAATCTGAAAAGGCCTGCCAGAACAGTTTTCTGTTTTAAAAACTGTTCACCTGACTAACACATTAAAGTCATTCTTAAATGCATAACCTATACTTGGCAGAAGTGAGGAGTTCCACTTACTTTCATAGAAGTACTGGAAGCTCCTCTTTTTTTTTTTGGTTCCCTTCTCACTGTTTTTATATTATGTCTAACTAGGGACAATTCATCCGGGGTATGAAAACCTGATAGCTATGCAAAGCTTTCTTGCTAATTATTTAGTGATTCATAGGATGTGTTCTTAATGTATTTAAGTAATGTGAATGGCTCAAGTATCACACAGAGGAAATGTGAGACTCCTAATATGCAGTGTGTATAAACAGTATAGTAGCTTAATATATTTTAAGCCCATTACCTGTTTTTTCTAATGTAAGAACATGTTTGACATGGATAATGTAAAGACATGTTTGGTGTGGTGGTGCTCTTTCTCTAAGTTGGGCAGTATTTTTAGTATACATTTGTATATTCAGGTAGGACAGGACTGCTAGTACTTCTTTGATCAGGGTACAAATTAAGCATTACTAAGCAGCATGCCTATCATTCTTCCTTTTGAAAATGATTTCCAAAGGCATATAAACAATCTTAAATTACCACCCAACTTTGAGAACAGCAGTGCCATGAATATCCCTGTCTCGCATTAAAAGCAAAAACAGATAATTGGCTTAATATATATTAAATCACCTGTACTGTTTATATACAATATATAATATTGTAATTTAGGAGTTTTAGTTGGGGTGGGACACCTCTCTCCCAATGCTATTTTGAGCCTCAGATTTTTATTTATTACAGAAAAATTGCACCTCTTGAACGAACACCTTGAAATCTTACTATTCACAGTTCATTCAATGAGGTCTACAAAAGTGGCAAATTTCAAAATAATCAGATAAAAATTGTCGCTGGTCCAGCAAATTAAGGAGTACTGAAAATTGACACATCTGCCTTTTAAACTCTAATTTTAGTATGGCATGTTTTATTTCTTTTTTATTTTTGGTGGAAACTACTGATGTATTTTTAGTCAGACTTTTTTGAGCAGCAGTTTAAAAACTATCAATGCTTTTCCTGCCCAATTAAAGCATATGGCAGCAAGCGCTGTCACAATTATTTCACACCTGCTGAGTTTCATTCAGAAGCTAGAACGTAGCTAGCACCCCAGTATTTTCACAGATATTTTACACTGCAGAGGAAATCCAGTGGATTATATTTGAAACATCCTTCCTTTTGTTATATAATGTGCCCTCAGACAGTTTGACTACACATTGTCACATGGACTGGGATCTTAGCATGGGATGATAGGGAACAATACAAAGAGAGAGCGAGAGAGAGCGAGCACAGGATGCTTGGAGCTGCCTAGTTTTGAACCTGAGGAGTTGATATATGGATTTTTATTTCTGTTTGACTATATTGAGGGGGTGCAGAGAGTCTGAGAAATAAAGGAGACTGCAGGGACAGTGAATAAATAGAGTGCTTATTACCTACAATGCCATATATTAGGTCCAAACTGTCCATAAGGTTGTCTGTAAGAAACATGATCCTTATGATCTGTATGATCACATGAGCCTTTTGCTCTTTAGGGGAATGTTTCCCTCAGTCATACCACCCTCACAGACCTGTTTCCTGAAGACATGGGAAAGGGCCTTCTCTGGTTGCTCGCAGTTTGTGGAACTCCTTTCCAGGGAAAGCCCAGACTGGTCCTCTCTCTGCTCTCTTTTCATTCATGGGCATCAACCCTTTAGCTTTTGACTGGTGGTGGCATAACCTTTTAATGGGATCTGCAATATTTTTACCTTTACTGTATTTGAATGTATTTTCAAGTGCTTTAAATGGATCATCTCTTGTGTTGTTGTTTTTAAAACCATTGTATTATAAATTGTTGCAGCTATATTTTGTTTTAATTCATATTGTAAGCCACTTTGTCCCATACTGGAAGAAAGGAAGGATATAAATTACATAACACGCACACACACACACACACAAGCTACACAGAAAGCTGCAGAGACAGGAATTGCAGGCAAATGTCTTCACACAGCACTCATGAACAGTTTCAGTCAGAAAGGAACAGGATGAAGTCTACAGCTGCATTCCAGCCCCAGGCTGTATAGTTCCAATTAGGCCCTAATCTCTCACTCCTGTTGGATAATTTAATTATTAGACTTCATCTTCTCCTAATTGTTTTATGACTTGCCATAAAATGTATTTTTAACTCTATAGTTCCTGCTATCTGCTTACTCCCTTCCCGGTGTTATTAATACATTCTTGCCATCAAATGGTTTTGAATTCTTTCATTTTTTTAATTCAATGTTTTAAATTTCATAGTAGGTTTTTAGTGTGTAGATAATTAAATATATATATACACAAAACTGCATAATTGTTTTAGAAACAACTAAGAAAGCAAAATAATATTCAAGACCAGCGAAATACATTAGGGACTGGATCCAGAATTTGCCTTCCAGACAACTTAGAATTAACAAGTTGATTAATTAACTTATTTTTTTTTCTAACAATTTTTCTAGCTTTCTAGACTCCCCAATAAAAGATGAAGTTAAACAGTTTCATGGCCACTGGTCTGTTTCTGGACATAATTCAAAACACTGCTTCTGACCACAAAAGCCCTGGAAAGCTTGTGTCCATGCTATCTGTTGTAATAGCCTACCAGAATTTTTTAAGATCTCCGGGGAAGGTTTTCACTGAGTGCCACCAACATCACAGCTGCATTTAGTGAGAACATGGGAGAGAGTGGATATTCCCAGACTCTGGAACTCCCTCTCATAGCCAGTTTGGTTGACTCCTTCTCTGTTCTCTTTCTGCCTGAAGGAAAATACCTTTAATCAGGCCTCTGGCTCATAATTCATGTAGCAGAAAAATTTGGTGGTGTTCTATGTTTTTATCTTCTCTGTTGTTGCTGTTGTGTGCCTTCAAATTCATTCTGACTTATGGCAACCCTAAGGGGAACTTATCAAATACTTTTCTGGTGCTGAGAGTGTGTGGCTCAGCCAAGGTCACCCAGTGGGTTTCCATAACTGAGCAAGGAATTGCATCTTGATCCTCTATAAATCCCAATAATAATTTAATCAATGAGTTAATTAACAATAACTAAATTCAGTCATTATTTTTTCAAATTTCTAACACTGAGCACTATTCAATTAATTTCCAAGCCCAGTGTTTCAAGTGCTAGCTTTCTATTACTGGAAGAACTCTTTTTACAGGGGGTACAACTACATAATTTTCAGAGAGCCTCCACTGCCCCCCCCCCCCGCCAGATTGCTCCATTTAGCAGGGCCCTTTTGCACAGCATTTTCAGGGACCTGGAGCAATTGTCATGTGGAAGAGGCAAGCAAACCCCCTTCAGGCAGTACAACTGAAAAAGCTTGAATCTGGATCTAATTCCAGCAGTCATTTTTCTGTAGAATTACTTTTATGAATAATGGTCTGAATTAAAAAAGATAACCCAATGGATTGGATGAGGGAAAACAAATTGAAACTGAATCCAGACAAAACGGAGGTACTAACAGTCACAGGCCCGAAACCAGGCTTGGGAATACAGTCTCCAGTCCTGGACGGAGTCACACTCTCTTCTAAGGACTGTGTTCGCAGCCTGGGTGTACTCCTAGATTCGTCGCTTCACATGACTTGTCAGGTGAATGCGACGGTCAGGAGTGCATGTTATCAGCTTCGGCTGACACGCCAGCTGCGCCCTTTCCTGGACATGAGGGACCTGGAAGCTGTGGTACATGCTCTGGTAACCTCACGCCTGGACTTCTGTAATGCGCTCTACATGGGGCTACCTTTGTGCTTAACTCGGAAACTTCAACTGGTCCAAAATATGGCAGCCAGGCTTGTAACTGGAACACCAAGAAGAGAGCACATAACACCGGTGCTCAAGGCTCTCCACTGGCTGCCGATTAGTTTCCGGGCGCAGTACAAGGTATTGGTCCTAACTTTTAAAGCCCTACATGGCTTGGGTCCATCTTATCTTAGGGACCGCCTCTCCCCGTATGAACCCCCCCGCACACTCCGATCCTCTGGGAGGAACCTGCTACAGCCTGTGAAAACTCGGCTGTCGCAGACCTCCCAGAGAACTTTTTCAGCTACCGCACCCAAGCTGTGGAATGGACTGCCGGATGAGATGCGTCTTATAACATCTCTTGACTGCTTTAAAAAAGCTCTGAAGACGCATCTCTTCCGGCAGGCCTTCCCTGAAACCTCCTAGTTCCCGGCTCCGAAACGGGACCTATTTTGACCCCTTGCTTGGTGCTATTTTTACCCTCATCCAAGATCTATGAGGATGTATTATGTTTTTAATGTTGTTATGGTTTTAAATTATTACTAATTTAATTTATTTTTTAAGGATGGGTGGTTGGGTATGAGTTGATGATGTATTTTAATCTGTATGTTTTAATTTGCTGTACCCCGCTCTGATTGTGCTCTACAGAGGAGCGGGCTAGAAATAAAGATTTATTATTATTATTATTACTCAAGAACATAATACACATATACTGTACGTATATGTTACATATGAATAACTGTCCCTACATACAGATCATTAGTCTGTGTACAGATGTAAGCAGAATGTCCATGTGTTAAATGTAAATGTAATAGCCAAGCACTCTATTCCCTCTTCTTATTTATGCTGAAGATGCCAAGTAATGTTCTGCAGTGTTCTGACAGTGCTGATGAAAAGAGAAGAGGGAAAAAAGGTATGATGGGATCTTGCACAGGATGTGATAGAATTCTGCATTTCTGAACAGAGAGACACATTTATTTCAGTTGCATGCATCACTTTTTTGTCTGTTTGTGGGATTCCCCCCCCCCCCCCCCATAACAGTGTAATGATAAATTTTCTTTTCAAGGATCCAGGAAATTCAATTACTGAGCATCCAGCTGACTTATGAGTCATAGAAAGTCCACAAAGCCAGAACACTGGAAACTCAGGCTGTGCCCAGGGATCACAAATGATGCTTCATTATAATTTGCCCTCTTTGTGCCTCCATGTTTCCTTTTTTCCAGAACAGAAGAATGGAGTGATCTGAAAGAGCAAAGATGCCCCATTCTGCTGTCTGATCACTGACTATTATAACAAGTCACAATCTAATCTTCAATTGGTCATGCTGAAATCTTCAGAATCAACAGAATGGCGAATGCATCCAAATTCCGCATTCTACAATCAGCATGTGCTCAAATACCAAGATGTAGCTCTTGCACATTTTGGCTTCATCAGTCATTTGAACAGAGCAGCTTCATTTGTGCATGTGTGCACATATACTGCCCCCCTTTGACAGTGAATCCAATCCCTCCATTAAAACGAGTGAGTGGATGCCAGCGAAACAGATTAATACGCCTTCGAAATGTAGCATTTCATTCCTCTTTGTGAGAGATGGAACAATTCCATTCCTTAAATATCTACTCATCTGTGCTAATATTTCTTAAAGGGTCCAGAAAAAAAGAAGCAACAAATGAAGCAGGAAGCTCATAACCTTCTCTCAGTCAAGTCAACCCATGGGCCTTCATTGATACCTTTTATCTTATGAAAAACATCCCAAATTAAAAAGAACAACAGCAACAAAACCCCATCTGTAGTGTGTGCTATTATGAGAGCAGACAGTGAGGAGAGAAAATCATTACACACAGACTATATTTCCCTAAATGTACAATTCTGGGTTATGTCTGGTTTTCATTTCATTTATCAGTACTGAATATCATATTTTTCCAAATTCAAATTTACTATTGCCTTTTACTCTAAATGTGACACGAAAAAGTAATTAATTACAGTTAAGACATTTTTAAAAAATAATGAATCGATTGTTTTACATATTTATACAACTCATGACCCTTTTGGAATGTGGAATCAATCATATTAAATACTCTTATTACATAAAAGTATATTTCTTCTTAGTCTAAGCATAGCATAGGTAGATGAAAGGGTAAACCAGGGGTTCAAGAGTGAGCTCCTTGCCTTGCATCATCCCTCCCTCCCTTCTTCCTCACTTGTACACAGGTCCTAAGTGGAACCTTCAAACATGGTGCTGCTGTGCCTGGAGTGGAGGAGGGGACAAGCCCACAAACACTTAAATAGGCTTCATAAAATACAATTTATCAGGGTGTTCAGGACATGCTATGGATTTTAGCTCCCTAGATTTCCCACGGATATACAGCCAGTACTTCAAAAGTGCCATTCTTTTGTCCTACTTGCAAGTATATCTCCCTTCTTAATACATTTAACAGTGGTGTAGGTTTGTGCTGTCCTTCCTGACTCCATTGGCAGTTTTCCATTCCAAGTAACCAGGGCTTAGCTTCTACGATCAATGAGATCTGACGCCTTTAGAGTTTTTAGGCCATGTTGCACCAGATTAGTGGTTCCCAAACTTTGGTCCTCCAGGTGTTTTTGGTCTTCAACTTCCAGGATTCCTGGCTTCTGGCCAAGGTGATTAAGGCTTCTGGAAGTAGAAATCCAAAAGACCTGGAGGACTGAGGTTTGTGAATCACTGCACTAGATACTAGTCACAGTTCCTACAATATTTCACCATTATGTGCTTCTACACTATGGTAAGTTACATTTGGACAAAATTTTAAGATACATTCATAAAAAGAAATTACTCTTTTGCCAGAGTCACCTGTCCAGATTATAGTGGAACAGAACCAAGAAGAAAATTATGACATACATTGTTTGATGTGTGAGATCAAGATAAACAGACAACAAAACAGTAATCCATGTACCTTCCAGATGTCTTTATAAATCTATAATTTTGTTACTAAGTAAAGACTAAAGATGTTAGCAAAACGTGACTTTGCCCTGGAGCCATATTTCACAATACCAACCCTCAGAGACAAGAAGCAATAACTAAGCATTGATTGATGCAGATGGATGTCATACTTTTGACAAGTAGGTGGCTGAAAGAACCTTGTTAGGAAAGACTTCTTCAAACTATTGAATGAATGCCCATCTTTATGGAAAACACATACTAGATGATGATGCTAAATGGACAGCCCAATTTACAGCTATCTTCTTTTGGAGAAAAAAGAAAAAGAGCAGACACAATGCAGTCAAAGTTAGCATGTGTTTAGATTTTCTGCTGCAACCAAAGAGACTCTGTTTGATGTGGCAGCATTTTTAAAACATTCGGTTTCTGTATTTTATTTCTTAAGGAAATTTACAGACATACAGACAGAAACTTGAAATGAATTTTTGGACAGCATCTGATTGATTTCTTCTGTCTGTGTAATGCCCAATTATGCAAATAGTTGCACTTTTTCTGAGGTCATACAGGATAAAGGAGGAGGACAGATGACAGGAAGGGAAGGCTTTCAGCTTTAATCACTTTATTCTCCAATGCCTGGCTTTCAGGCATCCTGGAAATCAAAATGCTCTGGCAAACCTGGCAGAAACAATTGCCTGTGCCACAAGACAGCCCAAGTAATCTTTCAGGGTGACTTGGCTTCCAAAAATCCCACCTCTAGGAGGCTAGGCAATGGAGAAGCAGGGTTCTCAGAGCTGGAAGCCTTCTTTCTGCATCATCATCATCATCATCATCATCATCATCATCATCTGTATCCTGCTCTTTTTCCCAGGAGTGGGACTCAGAGTGGCTTTTTGTCTTCTTTCCTTTGTTGCTGCTGAACATGCAGCCTTTTGTCTTCTGTGCTATTTCCTTCACATTTGCCATTATACTGGCACAGAATCTTCTATGGCCAGAATCTTCTTTGGAACAGATGCATTTTTAGTCTATTTTATGGGTTAATTATGAGTCTAGTACAGTTCAAGATTCTGTAAAAGTACTTTCATATCAGGGTACAACTATGACCTTGCATGAGGGGGGTATTTAAAAAAGTTTTAAAAAGTTATATTTTGCCTGTTTCAACTATATTGTATTTAAATTGAAAGCAGTCTGAGTCTTGCTTTTGGAGAAAAGCAAGATAGAAAGAAAGTCATAAGGATAATATGCCTATGTGAGAAATACAGCCATTAAAATGAACATGAATTTGTCAGCTAGTGCAAACTAAAGACTACAGGAGTCAGGAGTACCTCCATGTAGCATGCCTCATTTATGGAATTTTATAGGGGGTCTAGATGCCATCATCTTCCATTGGTAACTGTTTCATGCTTACCCGTTTTTATTTTATCTTCATATCTACCCAACCCAAGAAAAATCAGGAGGAAAAAACAGAATTGGTTCACATTGCCCTTTGACTTATGGAACCGACCATCTAGAGGAATCTTAGTTTATGAAAAATCCAATCTATCAGTTGGATCAGGATGCTGAAAGTAATTTTGCATCAAGGAATATATGAGTAGGTTGGCAATTTTCAGCTATGCCACCTTCCCATGCTCTCTAAAAAGCTGTTCCAGGTGGTACTGGAGCAGCAGGACTACCAGTAAAATCCACTGACTGATCTCCTTTGTCATGTAAAGAACTTCCACTAGATTTTAGGCCCCTCCATGGATGGAAGGAGTCTTTCTGAAGACAAAGAGTTAAAATTCCTTCCATGGATGGAAGGAGTCTTTCTGAAGACAAAAGGTCAAAATTATGAGTTAGATCTAGATTAATTTTAATGCTAAAATCAACTGAATTTGACTGACTTGTTAAGACTACATCATCCCAGTGATTTCAGTGGGACCAAAGTAAATAACTCAATGAAAATAACATGGAAGTAAACTGTAAAGTGCAAGATCTGGTATATATTAAGCTTATTTAATTAAGGGGCTTTACAGGCCATCCCTTTTCGCAGCAGACTGGGGCCGTGGCAACCTAACACCACAGCCCCGATCTGGCCTTTCGAGGGCGTGAAAAAGCTGCAAACAGCAACTCCTTTTTGTGCCCTCGAAAGGGTGCCATAGCTGCATCGCCGTGGCTTTGCAGTGCTCCTTTGGCGCTGCGTCATATGGATGCAGCGCCAGACAACCGCCATTACGCCATGCGCCATATGAAGTGGTGTGCGGCATCAGGGCGCCCGGGGGGGGGGGGCGGATTGGGCATGCATCATGAGGATGCTATGCCCCAACTTCGCCCTCATGCCAGCCTTAATGGCCAGTATGTACAGGGCCTAAATTAGGTTTACAAACTATGTCAATGTCTTAATCTTAACTATATATGAGAACATTCATTTTCTCTCAAGTATGAAAAAGGAAAACACTGAAAGTAAAAAACCAAACCATTAATTTCTTTACTCCTAAGAAAAACAATTTCTTCCTCAAACATGTTATTATTAAAAAATAAATGGCAACAACTTTTTTGAAATATCAGTAATTATATCATACAGTTCCCTTTGCCACTAATGAAATGATATAATTCACTGTATTTACAAGTTTGCACAAAAACTGAAGTTGTGTCTTTACCTTTTTACTAACCTGTAAGGCTATCTGGACGGGGTGGAACCATCCTTTCATAGATATCATATTGTTGTGTATATTGCTCAATGTCATGAAGTGTCCGTTGTAAAGTTGTTCCCAAATGCTGTGGAACTGCAGTCATACCAGAACGCTTTGGTGAAGAAGATCCAACTTGACTTTGAGGTGGAGATGCTATCCTTGTCTGTGAATCATTTAGGTTAAGAGGTGAACCAACTCTGACTGCAGGTTGGTACTGAGGAGTTCCTCCATTGGGATTAGTTGATTGCCTAGATGTTACTGAACCAATACGACGCACTGGCACTGGAGAAGCAGGTCTTTGTGTACTAAATGGAGATGCTGCTCTTTGTACAGGTAATGTTGTTGACGAGAACACATTAGAATTCAGGGATCGTGACTCAGTGACAGATGGAGAACCATAGCCACTTCCTAAAGAAGTTCTCAGTGACCCTCTTGATGGAGAAACTCCTGCGGTCGTTACATATGAGGGAGACTGGGCCCTTGATGGAACAGAACTTACACGTCTCATGGCTCTGTTTGCAGCTATGTTTGATGAAGTCTGTTAGCAAAAACAACAACAACAACAACAAAATAATAATAATACACTAAGTCATCAGAAGAAATTCAAGTGTAAATATCAATCTTGCATAAATGCTTTCAGGTTACATTTGCAAGTGTAACTCACTTTCAAAGGTAGTGTTAAAAATATACTGTTCCTTAATGTTGGTCATGCTAGGCGAGGTCACATATAGAGTGACAGAGAATTCTTAACTTCTGGCTAAGATGGTACAGTGGTCCCTTCCCTTATGCAGGCGAATTGTTCTGCCCCCCAGCCCCTGGGTAAGGGAAATTCCATGTATGCTTGAGCCCCATTAGAATGAATGGGGCTTGTGCATGTGGTGGTGCATGGTGGCGTGGAGCACGCGAGCCATTATCCCTTCCGAGACCAACAGAGATTTTTTCCAGGGTGGCTTTCAGCGTATGTTGTATTCTAATTGGTTGGAAAGATAAACATTCAGTACCTATCACTGAATAGTCAGAAGACCTTATGGCTTTAGCTGTGTAAGAGCATATATTTTATAGACATAAACTTCAAGAAAAGTATTTTTGGCAATATTACCATTTTATACCAGTGCATACACTCAATCCTTGTTTGTATCCTATGGCTTCCTCTTTTTTTCCAGCTTTCCTTCCTTTCTCCCTTTCTTTCCTTCATAGAATCACAGAGTTGGAAGAGACCACAAGGGCCATCCAGTCCAACCCCCTGCCATGCAGGAACTCCCAGTCAAAGCATCCCCGACAGATGGCCATCCAGCCTCTGCTTAAAGACCTCCAAGGACGGAGACTCCACTACACTCCGAGGGAGTGTGTTCCACTGTCGAACAGCCCTTACTGTCAGGAAGTTCCTCCTAATGTTATTGTACTTTACTGTATGACCAACACAGTTACCCTTGGATATGTTTACATGAGGTGAAGTCATCTTCAGAAAGAAGCAAGGTTTTTGGTGGTGGGAGGACGTTTGCTGAAGCATATTCCTGGCTCTTTACAGAACAAACTATTTATTCAATATATTTCTTCCTTTTTTCATTGTTTTTACTTTCTTTCTAATCATACTTTTAAAAACTAGTTTAAATAAAAGATTACACACCACACAAAGTTCTACTGAACAAAATGGGATTGATTTCTGAGTGTAAAATTGTATAAACTTGAACTGTCAGTTCTTACAATGGAAATCAATGAGACTTTAAAAAAGTTTCTTGGTTTGTGGATGAAATGTTTTCAAATGACTTTCATATTGCAGTTGACATCAATAATGCACTCCTGATAATACTGAGAATTCCCCATATGACTTCCACAGGAAAACAAAACTGATTTTGTAGGGTTCCTTGAGAGAGGCCATAATGGTGACATAATTTTGAACTGGACTTCTAGTATACATGCAAGTAAAGCTTAGTACTTTGCAATTTTCTAACATAAATGGACAATAAACCATGATTTCAATTTGACCCTAGAATGCAGTGAGAAGGACACTGGGAACTTTTCTTTTTCCTCTTGATTAAATAATCTTAACAATGGTTTATTCATAAACAATGAACTCAGGAGATTTGCTTATTTCATACCAACTACTGTTAAGCTTAGTCTTCTCCAAGTACCCTTGAGATAGTTGGGATAAAAAATTCCATCAGCCCTGGCCACCAAGGCCAGTCATCAGGGATACTACGAGGTACAGTCCAACATCTGGAGACTGCCAGACAAGTTATAGAAGACTGGTTATAGAAGACTATAGTTTCTTGGACTTGGGAAACATGATAAACCATAGCTAATCTTTTAAATACAGAGTAAGTAAAAACTAGTAATTATTGTGACAAAGAAAGGGGAAAAGGGGAGCATAATCCTGCAGGACCAGTATTGTTTCCATCACAGTAAACCATGACTGTGACTTCCAAAAGCAGCAGTCACTTAAAATTCTATTTATAAAAATGCCTCACTTCCTCTCTTTTGGCTTTTTAGATAGCCTTTTCCCACAGTATACTAATATCTGGTTAGAATAAAACTTTTATAAATTTTGAATAAAGTAAAGGAAGAGGTTTGGTTTTCTGCTATGCTGTTATCTATTAAATGTATATCTGTAGATAATCTTATATCCAACTGAAGTCTCAGACTGAGAGCCAATATAATGCTGGTGGAGCCAAAAGCCTTACCAATGTACATTCTCTGGATCGATGGTGACTGATGGTGGTGGGAGACTGGAAGTGTCCAGTGGCAGCTACAATGGCAGGATCATCCACAGAACTGGCTGTGAGTTTCCTGTTCCTCCCTCTAGAATACAAGTAATTATCTCAGCTCACAGGAAGGAGATTGGAACTTGGTCTGACTGGGAAAATTGATAATGGAAACAGGTCTCTTTTCAAAGCTCACTTGACTGAGCCTGCTTTAAAAAGGGACATTGGCTATTATCTGTGATATCTTCATTTCCAGTAGATAAGAGCCCCACACATCCTGTAGCTTGGATTATGCTCCTTCCACTCGCTCCAATCGGCAGGCAGACCAAAGAGACCTTCTGGTGACTACACATGGGTTGAGCTGACCCTAGAACTTAGACCAGTCTTGTCCTGGGTATCACTCCAGTAGGATGTGTTTGCTGTTGCTGTGCAACTTCTTCACTACAGCTGCTCCAATCCTTTTCCTTCGTTTGTTTCTCTTGCTGCCTTGGAAACATGGAGCATGAAGAATATGGCAAGAGCTCCCAATGGAGAAAGGTCAGGGGTGCTGGCGTAGGAATGGCTCATAATCCACATAGTTCTGTCCTATGGGGAGCAAGCTAGATCGCTCACTGGCTGTCTCTGTCGCCATCCAATTCTGTATAGTTGGATATGCAAATAAATTGTTCATGTTTTTTCTGGAGCATTCGGCTGTTGTCCGACAACAAAAAGGCAGCCAAAAAAAAAAAAAAAAAAAACCATTTTAGAGTTGGAAGCCTCAGCCCCTGCTGGTCCCTGTCTAGCTTGCCTTACAGCCATACGGCCAAAATGGCGGCTGTATATGCCAGAGGAGAAGTGCTCTGCCTCCTTCAACACCATCTCATTATAAGAATTCAAAGGGACTGTGCAGGAGCCCTGGCAACATCACCATGCGTTTCCCAGGGTGTAATAAGATCTCCCACATCTGTGCCATTGGGGCCAGTGATGGGAAGGGAGGGGGAAACCAAGAGCCTATCACCCCATCTGCCCTCCCAGCAGGTTTCTAAACCTATAGTGCCTGTAGTGTCAATGACAGAGGCCTCCTGGCAATGACTGCCCAGAGCAAGGGCATTAGATCTGGCAAAGGTTCCTTGCTGAATGCAGAGAGGGGCCCCCTGGTACTCACCCCTCGTCTAGTGTCTTCTGGCTGGGTTGTCTCTCTGACATTGGCTCTGTTTCAAGCTGGGCAGAGGTGCTGCAGAAAAACTCTTTCCCACGGCTTTTGGCTGACCTGTCCCCTGAACCCTGGCCCTTAATGGGCTGGGCAGAGATGTTGAGAAGGGAAGTTTCCATATCTTTTGCCCAGCTTCCTCCCTGACCCTTGGCCCTAAATGGGCTGGGCAGAGGTGATGTGGAGAAACAGAGACATGAAAGGGATACCCCTCACCATCTGTTCCCATGGCTCCCATGTGCTCTAAAGCTGTTTGCAGAAATCACCAGTGCTCCCACCATGAAAGGGGGGGGGGGAGGTCTGGAGGAGAGAGAGAGAGTTACTGACAAAGCCAAGACCTTTCTCCAATTCTGGGAGCCCTTGCCATATTCTTCATGCTTCCACGGCAGCAAGAGAAACAAGCGAAGGAAAAGGATTGGAGTGGCTGTAGTGAAGAAGTTGCACATACTACTGGAGTGATAGCCTGGATAAGACTGGCCTTCTAGGGTCAGCTCAACCGACGTGCGGTCACCAGAAGGTCTCTTTGGTCTGCCTGCCGATTGGAGCGAGTGGGAGGAGCATAATCCAAGCTACAGGATGTGTGGGTCTTTACTGGGAAAATGTGCAACTGCTCACACAACTGTTGGCTACATGAGCATAGTATCACTGCTACATCCTGTTGATTATTTATGTGATTTTTAAATAATGACATCTGCATAATTTGCATGGGAAGAAATATTTTGGGCATATGAAAACATGTAATACTAGGCTATATATATGAGAAGGCCTTTCTTTCCATGTGTGCCAGGAGTGATGCATTGCTCTCCTTTTGTTTGCATCTTCTGTAACCACTTGAATTAAAATTATTTTCCCAACTTTTTGTGGGTTTTTTGGAACAGGTTTGTTAACCTTTTATTGAGCTCTATAAAAAGCAGTATAGTTTAGTCATAAATAGATTAAGATGTTTCATATTTTTGTAGTATCACCTGATGCTCTATCTGGAATGGGTGTGTATTTTCGTTTTTGATTTTTCAGTGTTGTTGTGATCAATATTCTTGGTTGTATATTGATTGTCTCGTGTATTTTATATGACTCAAAGGCAATGTATAGTTGAAGATACCAGAATATTCCTCTATCATATAAATAGCATCTATATGATGAGTTTATGGACGGATCATTTCCTGGTGAAGGCTAGCATCAAGGCATCAACCCAGATCCCCTCCGGGGGTGGCGGACCCATTAGGATGGTCCACCCTCGAAGGCTGATGGAACCTGCTAGGTTCCAAGAAGCCCTAGAGGGGTATATGGTTGGAAGTGACGGCGACACTGTTGATGCCCTAGTTAACATCTGGGATACTGACCTCTCTAGGGCTATACACAGTATCGCTCCCAAGCGCCCTCTCAGACCTGCTTCCAAAAGGAAGCCCTGGTACACGGAAGATCTCCGGGCCAGGAAGCGGGTTCTGCGACGGCTAGAGCACGCCTGGCGGAAACACCAGCGTTTATCCGACAAGGCTCTCCTAGACCTTCATTTAAAGGCCTATGGAGAGGCGATACGAGCAGCTAGGAACTCGTTCGTTGCTGCTCGTGTCGCGTCCGCGGAGTCGCGTCCAGCAGAGTTGTTCAGGGTAGTGAGGGAGCTAACTCAGCTCCCTCCTGCCCCGAACCAGATCCTTGAACCTACTAAGGCCTGCTGTGACCAATTTAACAACTTCTTCGCGGATAAAATCTCTCGGATAAACGAAGGTCTGGACGCCAGGGTTATAACAGAAACCAGAAGAGAGGCATCCAGAGCTTCCGTGGACTCAGTTGTACTGGATCAGTTTGAGTCTGTCAGTACCGAGGATGTGGACAAGATCCTTAGAAGTGTTAGGAAGACAACCTGCTCTCTCGATCCCTGCCCCTCGTGGTTAGTGGCACAGGGGGGACCGGTGGTTACTTCTTTATTACACCGGATTACCAACCTTTCTTTGAGGGAAGGTCAATTTCCGGAACAGCTTAAATTGGCCACAATTAAACCTATATTAAAGAAGCCTTCCCTTGACCCCCTGGTTCACAATAATTATCGGCCAATCTCGCTACTGCCATTCTTGGGGAAGGTGATCGAGAGGGCGGTTGCAATCCAGCTTCAATCGATCTTGGATGAAACGGATTTTCTAGATCCATTTCAAACCGGTTTCCGGGCGGGCTACGGAGTTGAGACTGCCATGGTCGCTCTGGTCGATGATCTCCGTCTGGGCATCGACAGGGGTAGCGTGTCCCTGTTGGTGCTCTTGGACATCTCAGCGGCTTTCGATACCATCGACCATGGTATCCTTCTGGAACGCCTGGCAGAGGTGGGAATCGGGGGCACTGCGCTCCAGTGGTTCCGGTCCTACCTCTCTGGGAGGTTCCAGATGGTGCAGCTGGGGGACGTCTGCTCCGATAAGAGGGCCCTTACATCTGGGGTCCCTCAAGGAGCTATTCTGTCCCCCATGCTTTTCAACATTTACATGAAACCGCTGGGAGAGATCATCCGGAGGCATGGGGCGCGGTGTTATCAGTACGCTGATGACACCCAAATAGTCTTCTCTATGTCTCCGACTGATGCAGTGACCAGGGATGGCGTCGCTCCTCTTGTGACCTGTCTGGAATCGGTAATGGACTGGATGAGGGAAAATAGACTCAGCCTGAATCCAGAGAAAACGGAAGTACTCGTGATAGGTTCCCCTGGTCCGGGTAAGGAGGTGGTTCCACCTGTCCTTGGCGGGGTCACGCTCCCCGTCAGGGACACTGTACGCAGTCTGGGGGTGCTCCTTGACTCGTCGCTCCATCTAACTTCTCAGGTGGACGCGACCGTCAGGAGCACCTGTTATCAGCTTCGGCTGATACGCCAGTTGCGACCCTATCTGGACCGGAGGGACCTTGAAACCGTAGTACATGCTCTGGTAACCTCTCGGTTGGACTTCTGTAACGCGCTCTACATGGGGCAGCCTTTGTATCATACTCGGAAGCTACAACTAGTGCAAAATATGGCGGCACGGGTGGTCACTGGAGCTCCCAGGACCGCCCATATAACACCTATCTTGAAAGACCTACATTGGCTGCCGATTCGCTTCCGGGCGCAGTACAAAGTGCTGGTTGTTACCTATAAAGCCCTATATGGCTCGGGCCCAGGGTACCTAAAGGACCGTCTCTCCCCACATAATCCGCCCCGCACACTGAGATCTACCGGACAGCGTATATTGAGAGTTCCAGAGGCTAGATTGATGAGCACTACAAAAAGGGCGTTCTCCATCTCTGCCCCTTACCTCTGGAACTCTCTACCTACTGAGCTCCGCTTATCCCCCACCCTCATCCAATTTAGAAAGGACCTGAAAACACATCTATTTCAACAGGCATATTTGTAAATGGGTCTCTCTTGTGGTTTGCCCTGTTAGATATGCTGCCATTGTCTTTCCATCATAGCTTTACGCTGGGAGGTATCGTTTTTTATTGTTTTTAATCTTGTATTGTTTTACTTGTTTTATTGTATTGCTTGGATTTTAAACTATGCTTGATGTTTTAATGTCTTTTTATCTTGTACACCGCCCTGATCTTTTTGGAAGGGCGGTATAAAAATAAAATTTATTATTATTATATTATTATTTATACAGCATCTAAAGCAATGGTCGTCTGAATGATCTGGACTTCAGCTCCCACAATTCCTGACTGTGGCTTCTGGAAGCTAAAGGCCAAAAACAAAAACAAACAAACAAACAACAACACTGATCTAGATCATAATATTATTTTCTTAATTACATCCGTTCTTCCTCGTCTGCAGCTTTGACTTTTGCGGATTTGATTATTCACAGATTTTATTAATATTTTTTTCTCTAGGAATATCTAGGTCCTCCAGTGCAACTCTATGATCAACTTAACCAAAAGTGGCACTGAAGGACCAACACAGATTCCTAGACAGAACACTCCAATAGGCATTTATAGTGCCTCCAGCATACTTCTATGGTCAATGTTTGACAGATGTTGACCACAGAGTTGCACTGGAGGACCTAGAGATTCCTACAGATGTGTTCTCAAATATAGTGTTTTTGTTATTTGTGTTTTTTTTCACAATCACAGGGTCCTGTGCCCCTAACTCCAGCAAATGTATATATGCCTTCACTAGCCTCAAGCAGGTGGGCAGGAAAGAGTGGTCTGAAGCTGTTTTTTTCTGAGAGCAGGCTGAGATGCCACTGATCGCATCACCTATTCCCAAGGTGGCCCATATGTGCACACCACAGCATCGAGCTGTGCTGCTGGGTAATTTTTTAAAATCCACCCCCCCCATCCCTGCACACTGTTGCATAAACACACCGCCAAATGGCCACCCTTCTTTGATTGTGCCTGTGAGCCTCCACTGGTATAGAGGAAAGGAGTGCCCAGTAAGATACTGGCAATGCACAATCATGCCCCCCTACAAGCCCCCTTCACTGCATGCCCCCTCTAATACTGTGTGATTTATGTACGTTGTACTTATAGTCTTTGGAGGTCTCACACCTTTCCTTTTTTGCATTGCTACCCTGACCGCTGGCTCCGTTTTTAAATGAACACCTGCAATGGTGCATTTATATGCCGGGTTAAGATGGAGTGCTCCTTTGGGACTGGTCTTGTGTCAGGGTGTTTATATGCATTGTTGAAAGTGTGCACTTTTCTGGCTAGAGAGGTTTATTTTTGGTTCTTTTTAGTCTGGCTTCCTCCCACTTAGAGTGGTGCAATTGATGGGCACTTCCAAGGTGTGCATCATCTAAACGCACCTCCCCCTCCCCCAAAGTGGCTTGACACCTTCTTTTGGCCCATCTGTTTGAATATGTTATTTCTTGATAAATACAAAAGTAATTAATTCCCCCCAAAACTGACTGTGGGTCACCCTTATTTAGCTCAGATGTTCTTGTTAATCTATCCTCAATTATATGACCAACCACTGCAAGCCTAAAGACATTGTTTTAAAACAAAAAGATCTTAGCTTGTGGCAATAAAATCTTTGAAATGCCGGCCTGTGCCTGTGCCAGCAACACCTGAGCCACCCATGGAGGACTTTAAAAGGAGGGACGCCAGTGGGACCGGCGCCCTCTTTGAAATGCCAGCCTGCCGGACCCTCCTAAGGCCAGCGCCTGCGCCAGTAACACCTGAGCCGCCCGCGGAGGACTTTAAAAGGAGGGACGCCGGTGGAAGCGGTGGCCTCTTTGAAATGCCAGCCTGCCGGACCCTCCTGAGGCCAGTGCCTGTGCCAGCAACACCTGAGTCGCCCGTGGAGGACTTTAAAAGGAGGGACACCAGTGGGAGTGGCGCCCTCTTTGAAATGCCGGCCTGCCGGACCCTCCTGAGGCCAGCGCCTGTGCCAGCAACACCTAAGCCGTCCGCAGAGGACTTTAAAAGGAGGGACGCTGGTGGGAGCAGTGCCCTCTTTGAAATGCCAGCCTGCCGGACCCTCCTGAGGCCACTGCCTGCGCCAGCAACACTTGCTGGCTCCCCCCCCAACAGTGCCAGTGCTGGAAGATCCTTTTCCGCCCGTGAAGGACTTGCGAGGGGCGGAGCGCCGGTAAGAGCTGCGTTCCATAAAATGCCGGCCTGCCGGCTTCCCCCAATAGCGCCCAGTGGAGGATTTGAAGATTGTAACTGACTGACCTATGCTTATTGTAATTGTATTGCAACCGTAATTGATTGATTATGTTCATATTGTGAATTGCTTTATTGATATTGCATTGTATTGTATGAGTTTAAATTGATGCCATACATAGGTGATATCATGAAATTTTATTGATACGGTATTATGTCTCTACAGTGGTCCCCCGGGTTACGAAAGTAATCCGTTCCGGGATTACTTTCGTAACCCGGAAGTGTTCGTAACCCGGGGGACCGCTTTTTTTGCCGGACCGTGCGGCAAATTTAAAGGGGCCGTGCGGGTTTTTTTCGTACCCCGGGGTTTTTTCGTAAGCCGGGGCTGTTTTTGCGGCCCCGGCTCTTTCGTACCCCGGGGGATTCGTAACCCGGGGTACCACTGTATATTTCATTTGTTGTAATCCTGCCTTGATCTGAAAGAAAGGCGGGGCATACAAATAAATATTATTATTATTATTATTAATTAGTTAATAGAAAGTCAGACTAAAAGGGCATTATAGTTCAGTGATGCATACCTGAACCAAAGCTTGTCCTTCAGCCCTTGAACTTCTCACCAAATGGTTATTGTTTGATCCAATGAAAGAATGCTGCAGTCTGTTCTCTCCCTTTCCCAGATTCTGATTGTTATGGAAACTGCTGACTTCCTGATACCCACTGTCAGAATACGAATTCATCTGCGTTGAACTTCTAGAGTTACCTACGGATCCTGTAAATGTATAACATGGGACTGAAGTTATTATACAGTTATGCAGTAAAGTAAATAAATAAAAAACCTGAATTGATAAACCTCAGTTTATTTAAAATTTACACAACAGACCCTCACTTTCATGGAGTGATGTTTGCTCTGGTGAGTAGAGATTTCCTTGTTCTGGCTCTGTTCCAACATGATAAGAAGTAATGTGAACACTCTCAGATGTTCTGAGTTTATTTACACCTGTGTTTGGCAAATCTGAAAGTAAAGTTTCATTAATCAAGCACTGTATCTACATTTGTATATTAATATTTTATATCCATATCTATACACATGCAATACAGAAACATTTCAGTTTTTCTGCTTAGTTTGATGGTATATGTAAAATATAGCAAAGATAATGGATAGTGTATAACATACAAACAAACACACAATTTTGCAGATGGTGCTTTCTTCTCAGTTTCAAAAGCTCAATAATACACATTTCTAAGTAAGACCATTTAAAAGCAGTTAGGTAAGAACATATTGTCAATTGTTATATTCAATATTGGACTTTAAATATAAAACAAATTTAGTTGCTTCAAAATCTTATGTAGGATGAATTATAAAACATGACAGAAAAAAAATACCAGGAGAATTCAAATTCACAGTTAGGACTTTTTTTTTCCAATATGAATTATTTCACTGCTAAAAATCCTAGGCAAAACACTACTTTTTTCTAAATACCAGAGAGTTAAATCTTTTGTTAACTCCACTGCAGTAGACCCACTGAATCAATCACATTTATCTTAGTGTTGACTTTCAAGTTCTCATTGATTCAATGAATCTGCTATAGATGGGATTAAAAACAGGCGAGGTGTATTAACAAAATCCTTGAAAGAGTTTAGGAAGAATTTCATTTTGAGGGCAATAATTTCAAAAGTAGAATATGTGTGTGTGAACACCAGAGATGTTGGTCATATGTGAAAAATAAAAGATCCTTGCAACTATCATGACTAGGTTCATCTTAGTATCTCTCTACCACAACTATCAGAAGAATCTGGGAAAATCAGAGTTTTCCATTACTACATGAAGTTAAGTACAATAACAATGCACACAAAAACATGTTGCAAGCTTTCAAAGTTTTAACTGAAAACAAAAATGCAGGCCTGTGACTCTTAACTCTGTCATAATTTTCTTTCTCCTGTATGATTTTTAATATCTTTGCCTGATGAAGAAACCAGTGGAACTCTGAAAGCATGCAATGTGTATAATGGAAATTTTGGTTGGCCCCCTAAAGGCATCACTGTTTTGTGGATTTTGGATTAGAATCATAGAATCACAGAGTTGGAAGAGACCACAAGGGCCATCCAGTCCAACCCCCTGCCATGCAGGAACTCCCAGTCAAAGCATCCCCGACAGATGGCCATCCAGCCTCTGCTTAAAGACCTCCAAGGACGGAGACTCCACTACACTCCGAGGGAGTGTGTTCCACTGTCGAACAGCCCTTACTGTCAGGAAGTTCCTCCTAATGTTATTGTACTTTACTGTATGACCAACACAGTTACCCTTGGATATGTTTACATGAGGTGAAGTCATCTTCAGAAAGAAGCAAGGTTTTTGGTGGTGGGAGGACGTTTGCTGAAGCATATTCCTGGCTCTTTACAGAACAAACTATTTATTCAATATAGTGTTTCTGAATTGACATGCACTGAGCTGGAAATTAATTGATGCTATTCTGAAAGCTGTTCTTGCTCATGATTTTGTTTATTTATTTAGTACATTACTGCTCTGTCTTTTACTTTTAAACAAAATTCACAGGGAAGTTTACAGTAATGCGACTTCAATTATGGCTGTGAGCCACTATGAGAATTGGATGAAGTGGAATATAAATATTTTAATTCAATACATTTTTAAATAAATGGATTTTAACTTTGTTGAACTGGGGAAAACATGATTTTTCTAATAAAATGAAGTGTACCTAAGAATTCAGGGAAATATGAGGGGAGGGAACAAAGAGACACAATATAAGGCAAGGTGTCTAAGCTGCAAAGAACCATTTTAAGTAGACTTTCCACTTGTCCCTTGCCCCACATGCCAACCATCTCCCTCATACTACGACAAACCACTTGTGAAGTGGTTTCAAAGGCTTTGAAAAGCTTTTTATGCTACCACATGGTTGTTTAAAAGTGTGTGTGTGTGGAAGGAAACACAGCCCTCAGGTATGCCTGATACAGCTTATGAGATCACCAGCTAACAATGTTAAGCTCTGAAATCCAACTTAATATCTTGCAAAAGAAGGATTGGGAGAAAAGATTCAGTGCTAGTTCTTCCTTTTGTAAAACAGAATAATGGTGCATCTTTGCTAATTTCCAAATTTTATATTAATTCAGAAATGTTTCACTGTAATTATGACAGTGTTTCATTACTATAGTAATCATTATATCCCAAAAATATAGATGAGAAAGCTTTACAAAATGTGACTTTCATTGGAAAGTCATCTTTCACTAAGGCCATGATTCAAAACAAGGAGCAAATACATGAGGATATTCTGGTCTTGTGTTGCTACAACAATAGCCTTCAGTGATGTATTACAAATTGTGTTCAAAACTGAGAAGACCTTCAAAAGCAGTTTGATCAACAAAAAGGTAGAAAATTACAATAAAATAATGTTTTGCACCTCAACAGGGACCAATGAATAAAATGAAGGATAAAGAAGGAAGCTGCATGAAACTTTAGTTAATAATGGAATGATAAGGGCCTCTATCCCCTCAATGTTGTTGCACTCCAACTCCCATTAGCCACAGCTGACATGGTGAATAGTCAGGGACGGTGGAAAGTATTGTGCAAAATCATCTGAGGGATTAAACATTTCCCACCCTGACATAGTGTATGTTGTGTGACTTCAAGTCATTTCTGATTTATGGCAACCATAAGGCAACCCTGTCATGGGGTGTTCTTGGCAAGATTTGTTCAGAGGAGGTTTGCCATTGCCAACCTCTGCGGCTGAGAGAGTGTGACTTGCCTAAAGTCACCCAGTGGGTTTTCATGGCCGAGCTGGGATTCAGATTCTGTTCTCCAGAGTCACAGTCCAACACTCAAACCACCATGCCACACATAGAGTGTACAGACACAATTTATATAAGTCAACACAGACTACTGTACAGGTATTTTAAATTAAAAACAATGTGCATTCATTTCACTGTTAAAAATGGGGGGAGGGGGGAGAATGTAGCCAAATGGTAAAATAAAAAATAAAACAACCATCAAAACAACTGCAGTATAAGGGCAAATTACAGCACATGAAGGTTCTTTGCAGCTTAGAGGATTCAAAGTTGAATACAGAGCAAAAATACTATAATGTAGTTATTTTTATTTAAAAGCAGCATTTCACTTTGCTAGGAAGCACCTCTTTAAGAGGCTAAATAATGCTAAAGATTTACTATGGAAGTAAAATACAGTAAACGGCAGAGTAGCTATAACACACTAATGAGTTGCAGAAACAAAAACAGGAGAATTATTATAAGTCTGCTCCATGTTGATGGTTGGTTGCTTCTAGTATAGTTTCCATGACAGAAATTCACTACATGCTGTTTAAAGTCATTATATACTTATGTTCTGGCTTCTATTGCATTCTATTCTGTTTAGCGATAAGCAAAACAGGGACCCTTGTAAATTACTTCTCTAGAACTTGTGTTTATAATAACCACAGTTTTGTTTTTCTCAAGTGAGAACCATAGTGTAATGTTTAAGGCTGTGGTGGTGAACCTATGGCACGCATACCCTCTCTGGTACACAAAGCCACTTCTGAGGGCACATGGAGAGATGGGAGGGTGGGGGAAGAGGAGGAACAGGAACGCGGCTCTTCCTTCTCTTCCCCCACCCTCCTGGGCCTTCAGCTGTCTCTAGAGAAGTCCCACCCCCACAAGGCAAAAGTCTCACCTGCAGAAGGCAGAAGTCCACTCCCCCTGGAAGTCCCTCCCCCTGGGAATTCCCACCCCTGGCACAAGGTAACAGCCAGTGGAGGGATGCCTTTGAGTTTGGGCACTCAGTCTCTAAAAGGTTCGCCATCACTAGTCTAAGGGGAAATATCCACCAGTGGCGGTCTGCTAGGAAGATAACTAGGACAGGTAATCCTAACACCACTCCAGTTTATTGTGCAGTCTCAAAATTGAATATGAAGGGTTTTAGAGACCGAGGGGCCAAACTCAGTGGCGTTCCTGCACCAGGTATAAACCAGTGCTGGGGGTGGGACTTCTGAGGACGGGACTTCGGGGGGGGGGGAACGCCAGCAAAAAATGGAGGACCTGACCAAATAAAAGCTCAAAACAAAAACAAAACAAAAAAGCCACTCATATAAATATAAAATGGACCTTTTGGAATCCATCCTGAAGTTGAAATGGAGGGCTGGTCTTGAAAACAAGGAGGACCAAGTATGTTGACCTGGAGCTAAAAACACATAACCACATGACCCTTTCCGGGACAGAGAGCTGCCTAGTTCACCAGGCAGCTCTCTCTACAGAAAAGGGTTGTGGAGGGGGGAGGTTGATCCTGCACCCCTTTCCAGGAGCACTCCTTTCCTCCACCCTGGAAAGGCTTTCTCCCCCAATGAGAATGCTCCACTCTCCTTGTCCCTCGCTCCTCCTGGACTCTTCCCTCTCTGGCAAATGTGCTACAGGTTCACCACCATGGGGCTAGGAAATCCTAATGTTGGGAAAAACACTGTGACCACAAGTGTAGTGATGAATTGAGTGCAACATGTCACATATTAACAAGGAACTACCTGTAACTGACAACTGCTTTGCATCATTTATTTCATTTTTATGCAAAATACTTATGACTTGCTTTTCTTGTTGATTTTAAGGCACCTAACAGGAATGATAAAATTAAAGGAAAAAACAACAAAATAAGAGAAAACCTAACAAAGTAAAAAAGAAAACAATTTTAAAACTCTAATTAAAACAAGTAACAGTAAAATACCAGTCACAGAGGAGGGCATTAAGGAAATATCTGTGATTAGTAGTTTTCAAATCCTCCTCTCTTAGAGAATCTTTTCTACATTGATTTGTGTACTTGTACCAGCCAGATCTGTTGGGCCCAGGTGTCACCCTTTACAAACTAAGATTGCACGATGAAACAATGCACACTGTACATCAGAGAACATGGGGTACTGGCATAATGCTTTCTTTCATGCCGCTTGTCTTCCATTACAGATCTTTCAGATCATCTGATAGGCATCTGATGAAGCAGGCTCTGCTCTACAAAAACTCACACCACAACAAATTCCTTAGTCTTTATGGTGCCAGACGACTCTTCATTGTTGTTTTAAAAAATGTTTTACAAACACAGTTTGAAAACCATTGCATTACGACATACTTGGAATAATAGCTCCATAATAGATTATTTGTAGCCAGATGTACCATGCATGAAGAATCCTGTTCATTTTAACTGCTGCAATAATAACAATATGAATGATACAATATACCTCTTTCCTTCCCTTCACCACAACTGAATTTATAACCCATTTTTTAAAAAAAAGTAGCCAAGGAGATTTATACAAAAATAGGGCAGTACAAAATAAAATAGAATAAAACAACAGCAAGCCCCCCCCCCCCCCCAAATTAGCAGCACTTTTAAAAGCAAGCAATTGATTTAAAAGCAGCAGGTCACACAAGAAAAGACTGAGTTGCCATAGTCTGTCTGCTTATTCTCCCTTTTGGCCCAAATGTCTCCTCCCTGCCTTAATCCTGGCACATGTGAAAAGGTGCTTCTAAGCATGCACAGCTTACTTTCTTATCAGGGTCATTTAATTGGATCCTGATTTCTGTAGATTTGGAAATGCATTGTGACACCTTAAAAGATTTATAAGTTTTATTTGCCAACTTTCCTGGACTCCAGCATACTTCACCAGATTAATGAGTATAGCCCCACTTCGTAGATACATTCCCTGCCTCAGCTGCTGGAGTCTGGAGTCCATGGAAGCTTATGCCAGATAAAATTGTTAGTCTTTAAGATGGCACAAGATTTTTTTCTTATTTTTGCTGCAACAGACTTAAATGATTACCACCCTTGGGATATTTAGAAATGGAGCTCCAATGAAGTTAGGTGGTAGCAGGAAAGGACAGAGACTTTTTAGTATCAGAAACAAAACAAAACATAACCGTATTAATAATAATAATAATTTATATTTCCCGCCTCTCCCCATTGATCGAGGCGAGATTCCAACAGATTCCAACATTACAAAATCATCATAAAAATGTACATACATTACATACAGTTAAAATCTAAGGACCGCATAACTTTAATAATTATCCATACTGTTATCGCTTTCTACCTAATTAGCTACTGTCGTTCCTTGAACCATTCAAACTGTCATATCAGGTAATGTTATGTAGTTGGTGAAATAGAGCACTCATCATGCATGATGATGTAGGAAGTGGCCTGCACACATCAGCAAACCATGAAGAGTACAACCATTACTATTACTTATATGGATTACCTGATTATAAATCTGTAAAAGTAGTCCCTTTACACATGACCTTACAATTGTATCAAAATAATTATCTCAATGAAATGTACTTTAAAAAAATGCAGAAAGTTTTATTCAAAAAGATGCTTTGATGTGAATACAAGATATTTATATTTTTGCATTCAGTGTAACATATGTAAGTTTGATTGAGAACTCTTAATTAAAAGTTATGCCAGGAATCTGTAGCATTTTTAGAGGGTACACAAAGCAACTACAGAACAACTTTACCTGCAGATCTCCAGGGGAATGACTTCTCAGTAGAGCTATAAAAAAAGAAGAAACAAACAAAATTGAACTCAATTGTTTTTTTTTTTCCCCCTTCTGCTTTCTAGACATAGTTTCATCAGCACATATAGTGTAGAAGGAGCCTGGTAGGATTAGCAGGACTCCATGCACCTCATTTAGTCATACACTCAGAGAAACATTAAATACATCAGGACAGATGGGAATGGGAGTTCAGTGCATATGCGGGGTGGGCAGGATGTAGATATGACAGAAGCACACAGATCTAGGTTTCACCCTAATTGGCCACAGCAGAAAGAAGGAGGTAGAGCATGGCCAAAAGTGGAACAGGTGCCTCTGCTGTTGGCCCCCAAACCTGCTATCGACTTATACATTAGGTCGAGTTATAGTCAAGTATATACAGTATATGTATTGATTGAATTAGGAGAAAGATTGTTGGACTGGTTCCCCCAGAGCCTCACAACAACATCTGGAAGTCTTGAGTAGCTGACGGCATCCAGCATCTGGGAGGGACCCTCTGGTTCAGTCTCCATTCCCCTTCTCTCAATGCCAGGCTCCCATGAGACACCAATTTATACTCCCAAACACTCCCTCAAAGTGTCACAAGCTCAGGCACTTTAGAAAATTTAGGATATTTAAAATGACGTCTTGCAAGAACTTACCATTGTTAACTAGGATGATAATGGACACTGATGAAGGAAGGGACAGGTGATTTCTATTTGTTGACACCTGCCCCTTCTGACCAATCATATATCTTTTGAAGAAGTAGTGTCTCCCAAAAAACCACACCCCAAAGTGGAGGCATATTTTATCAAGTGAGGAATGTGTATTCTACAGTCGTCCCTCCCAATTAACGGGGATCTGTTCTGGACCCCCTCAGAATCAGAAAGGAAAACGGCAGATATTCAAAGTCCATGAGTTAAAATGGGTGCATGTTCTAGTGTGGGCCACTGTGCTCCATGTCTCAACCATTTTGTCCCTCCCTGTTTGCCGTCTGCAAATGAGCAAGACTGCTGACTCCAAGTCGGCAAACAGGAAGAGACAAGTGTAATTACAGTGCGCCCTTCCCATAAGTGGGGGATCCATTCTGGACCCCTCCTGTGTAAAGGAAATATTGTGTATCCTAGAGCCCCACTGAAAACTATGGGGCTCGTGCCTGTGGTGCGGTGCACGGCTTTCACCATAAGCTGAAAGCTGTGCATGGCATGCACGCACATGAGGGGGGCACACTGTATAATGTTATGGATTTAGTCTTTGTTCTCTGTAGATGGAGAGGCTCAAGCAGAGGATACCCCAGGATCAATACATATATTATATACACTCAACTGTAAGTCGACCTCATGTATGTGTCGAGGGCAGGGTTGGGGTACCAAATTATGAATTTTGATACAACCTGTATATAAATCGAGGTTAAAATTTAGCAGCATGTAACAAAGGATGAAGAAAAGAAAAATTATGCCAAAGCACATCACTATTTTCCCACCCAGACATCCAAAAAGGCCAGAATCTGAGTAAAGAGGCACTGCAGTGAAGGGGGGAAACACCATGGGGCCACAGTGGGGTTGGCAAAGCCAGCTTTTCCACAGCTGAAAAAGGAGCGGATCTCATTTGCTCCTTTTTCGACTGGGTTGAAGGAAGGTTGAGATTGCGGCAGTGGGATTGCTATGGCCTCAGTCCTACTTCGGAAAGGACTTCAAGCCCGAGAGATTTCAAGTTGCCCTTTCTGAAGCCAGTCTCTTTACTCAGACTGTGCCCCCTTGACAGTGATGTCATTAAAACAATATCTGAATATTGTAAAGCTCGGTAAAAATATATGAGGATATCAGCAAAGTAATACAGAGATTTCAGCAAAATAATAGCATTTTCAGCAAAATATCAATGCCAGCATATAGTCCAATAAGACATGCATCAGCACGTTTTAGCAAAAATATAATCATTTGGGGAAAATGTCCTGGGTGTACCAAAGCAATGTGTTTCCACCAACGCTTATTAGCAATATAGGTCCAGTGTCCTAATAGACAGGATCCTCAAACTCTTCTTTATGTATATAACTTTGTTTTCATTCCCAAGTCTCTGGCTCCCATAGAGCAAAAATGGTTCTGCTCAATTGTCTTGTAAGAAAAAATCTATTTCTCCTTTCCCTGTTTTTTTAAAAAACTATTTAGGGAAGTAGTGATATTGATAGAGAGAAAAAAACAGAAACAGTGTTATATTGAAGCTATTTCTTTCGTCTCTCCCTTTGGGTAGAAATGACAGCTGCTTGAGCAATAGCTGCCTTTTCATGAACTATCTTGTTAAGTAAACTGCTTAAATAAATAATTTTTAAAAACCTATGGAGAAATCTAGGATTTTAAGTTGTGACTGAGCAGTAATGTTTCTTGTCAGAAACAAAAAGAAACAACAAAAACAGATGTCTTGTGTTCTTGATAATTCATGTTTCATTTCACAGACAAAAATTGTATGTAAGTTACCCTCCTACTGGAGTTTCCCTCTCCAATTGGCAGCAGCAGGTATGGGGATCTTACAAAACAGATATTGGTGTATGTATGGGGTGCAGTGGCAAGTAGAATGGAAAAAAAAAGTTGGGTGAAGTTCATTATTGTAATTATTACCTCATTTTTCCATCTGGCCCATCCAGTTTGGATTGTACCTTACATCCAATCTGGATTCTAGACAAAATTGCCCATCACAAAACACATCTAGGTCACAAAAAAATTAATCCAGACTTCATTGCAGCCTAAATTCAGACCAGTGTCCTAATAGACAGTGTCCTAATAGACAGGATCCTCAGACTCTTCTTTATCTATCTTTCAAAGAACGCAATGGTGCCACAGAGTCCGCACAACAGGACTTCCCCCGGTGTCCTCCATCCTCAGGTTTTCAGTGCCACCTAGAAACTGGCTTTCCCGACTTCAGGGAGCCATGTTTGGTGCTAAACTGGAAACCACTCTCTCAATGTTGTTGACAAAAACAGTTCCATCTATGGATTCCTCTATTGGATTTAGGCTCAAATCTGGGTTATATGTAAAATAAATAACATAAAAGCCCGGTGCCTCACTGACTTGTGTTCAGAGCTACTGTATATATGTGTGTTTATGTCTAGAAATTTTAGTAAAAAAATAGGCCCCCAAAACCTGAGTCTGTTTATCCACAGATGAATCTAAGTACAGTGGTCCCCCGGGTTACGAAGGTAATCCGTTCCGGATTACCTTTCGTAACCCGGAAGCATTCGTTTCCCGGGGGACCGCTATTTTCAACGGACCGCGCGGCCGATTTAAAGGGGTCGTGCGGTTTTTTTCCCCGTATCCCGGGGGATCTTTCGGATCCCGGGGGAATTTTAGCGGTCCCGCCGGTTTCGTACCCCGGGGTTTTCGTAGCCCGGGGGACCACTATACTGTGCTTTAATTTTTATTAAAAAAGAAATGATCCTTTGGTGAAAGGCAAGACTGTAATCTGTTTGGGAAGCAATGGCCCCCCCTTTCTCTCATCCATCCAGTCTTTAGGATGAGCAGTTATGTCTGCTGGAATTTTGTTAGTTGCTTCATTCTTTGTTACGTGTTCCTAGGTTTTGTCCTCGTCTTATCCATGGATCATATCAAAATCCGTAATTTTGGCCCCAAAACCTGCCCTTGACTTATACATGAGGTTGACTTATAGTTGAATATATACAATATTGCATTTTGGTTTAAAGAGCTATTAAAAACTACATTTTCACACAGGATCATTGCAAAATTTATTTTATTAGTCACAGGAAACTAGACCATGCTACGCCATCACTACATAAGCAGATAGTAATCTAGGTTCAGACGGTAACCTGTTGACAAAGGCTGTTTTAACTCACTGACAAAGGCTTTTTCATGTCCCTCCCTGCCCCCACTGTTAGATCTGTCAAGCAGACCCATGACTCCTGAGGATAAGGGTTACATGTAACTTGTAAAGTGCAACTATGGGGAGCTTCTCCATGTAATACTCTTGGAGTCCTATCCCACCGTCTCAGGTTTATGCTTTCAAAGTGAACATTTATATCAAATATTCAGACAGTAGTGCTATTAACTTGTTATATATGGATCTGGAATACACTATTCTGTTGCCCTTTCTCATTTTTGAGTACAGGCACTTCTGCAACTGGTCACTGAGAGCATAAAACTTATTTGCTGTATGGCACCAAAACTCAAATGAAAGTATGTGGAGCAGGGATTCCTAAATTCCAGTTGTCCTCATGATTTGGACTTCAGCTTCTAGAAGCTGCAGACATCTTGGCCAATACATTGGGATTCTGGGATGTGAAGTCCAAAACACCTGGAAGGTCACAATTTGGGAATCACTGATGTAGAGAGTGAATGAAGAGCAACTCTAGAACCATACATCTGGTAGCCTGGTCCCTTAATTGTAAGATTACGATCTACAGTTATTTACCATCTTAATTCTTAGCTTTATCTAACACTATTAAAATGTTAGATGCCTTCTAAAGAAACAAATATGCTTGAGACTTTTTAGCTTAGGCTAGTGGTTTTCAAACAGTGGGGAGGGGGAAGAGTTGTTCAAGTGTGTATGCGCAAGATTTGGAGGTCTTGGTCTCTCCTCCTCTTTCCAAACTTTTTATATGTAAAATTTACACATGCATTGAGTTAAATATTGAAGTTATTTCAGTAATACTGTTCTAATTTGAACAATGTTATATCCCTTACCAAAAAAAAATTGTGTTCACTTTCTGTAATTTGTAAGTGTATGAATATGTTGCCTAAGCCGGTGGTACTCAAACTTTTTACCCTTGGGATCCCCTTTTACATCTACATGAGGATGTCATGCCCCCCATGTAGTATATGAATAAAAATAAGTTTGTTTATTTAGATTATTAGCATGATGACTAAAGTAAAGTGAAGCTTTCAGAACAGAGATAATATGACACTGGAGACAAGCAACTTCCATTCCCTGATTCTGAAATTTGAGCTTTCTCTTACTAGTTCTACAGTCAGAAGCAGATTACAGGAAACTTTCCTTCTCTGGACCAATGAGGCAATTCTTAAGCACTTCTTTTGAGAATCTTTCCATATTCCCAAAAAGCAAGAGTGCTGGTAAACCCAACTGAAAACATATATGCTTATCAGTTACAACTAGGCAACAAACTAGATTCCAAAGAATAAATCTCAGGGAAAGCATCTCAGTTTCTAATAATAAATAGTATTAACTCAAACACTATAGTCTGTATAGTAATTAAACTGCAAGGAACAAACCCTGATCTCGTTGCAACTGGCTACTTTCAACTCTCCCTGACACAAGAACATAAGGAAAGGGGGAAAAAAGAGTACAAAAAAGAAAAAAGGCAGATGACATTTCCAAAGGGCAGAACAGTATGTTAGTAACATCTGCTGGATTATTTCACATAGCATTTCATCACTTTCAGCAGATTGCATTTACAGAATTGTCAAGGAAATTAACGAATACAAATGGTTGTGGTGTCTTCAAAAGATCAATAATAACTATAGATATGAATCTTCATTGCTATCTATTCAGCAGTTTTTTATATGTCTTAATGAACACTCAGGAAATATAGTGAGAAAATGAATTAAGTTAAAAGTTAAGGAGTAATCCTAGATAAATTTGGGGTCAAAGTACAGTAGATCACATATTAAGCATATGTGTCTCTTGCATTTCATTTTGCAGCATATAAGCAGGAGCTCCTAGGAAAGCAAATGGGTCCTAGAACAGATCATCAGAACTCTCCCTGGAAGCCAAGATGACTAAATTGAGGCTGTTATACTTCAGCCACATCATGAGAAGGCACGACTCCTTAGAAAAGATACTGATGCTGGGGAAGGTAGAGGGAAGTAGAAAGAAAGGAAGACCACATGCCAGATGGATAGACTCAGTCATGGGCCTGAGCCTGCAGGGACTGAGCAAGGAGGGAGAAAATGAAGGGCTTGGAGACGTCTCATTCACAGGGTCATTATAAGTCAAGATCAGCTCGAAAGCAGTTAACAACAAACAAAGGAAAGCATAACTGTGCCATATGTGGAATGTTTTTCTGATCCTTTTCCTCTCAAGTGTCCTGCTAAAAATCTCTCTTTCTCCATTCTACTACTTGTCTGTAAAGGGCACTTTGCATCAATTGGCATCACCAACTGGGAGATTACTGGTAGGGTGTCATGGCCCTTAATTTCCCCTTGACTGGTCTTATTTCTAAACAAAGCTGGAGGAAGACAGTCAGACATTTAACATAGCAACTAGTATCCCCCACCTTATTTTTGGAATGGAAAATCAATAGCATCATCATATTTATTTATAAAGTGTATCCATTAAGGACATTCCTAGACTTAGTATGGAAATGTGAAATGGTGGATAATAGCAAAGTTTATTGAGCTGAATGACCTCTGGTTGAAGCTAACCATAGAGTCGTCCTGGAGGACCTAAAGATTCCTAGATAGAACACCTCTTAAGGCCCTTCTGGGGCCTCCAGCATGAGCATCAACTTCCACTGGAAACATTACACAGAATTGCACTGGAGAACCTAGAAAATGTCTAGAGAGAACATGTGTAAGTGAGACCATGCATACCAGTCCGGCGGATACAGGGTTGTACTGTACTTCATCGTTTTCCCAAAGCCAGGATTGAAAGCAGAATACAAATGCAAACAAATGCAACATAGTTAAAACATATGGAAGATAAATATTAAAATGGTCCTAAACTATCAATAACTTTAACAATTTAAAATATATAATCATTTTTTTAAAAAAATCAATTTTAAAATACTACAACTAAGTTCAAGTATTTACAAGGTGCAATTCATTAGTAGGCATGTCAAAATCAAACAGAAAGCATGTGAGAGTTTGTACCCATCTCGACCCATCACCAAATAGTGGAAAATGGCAGATAAATGCATATATTCCTATGCCTACAGGCCAGTTATGTATAGTCTTGCTCCTTCCCATTTTGCTGGACAAGAAACACTTGCTGGTGAGCTTACACCGATGCCCACATATAAGGTACAATATGTCACATCATTTTCATGGAGTATTCCTGGATGGGGCAAGAGGGGGCCACAACACAACTGCTATCCTGTAGTGGTGGTTTCCCTGCCAGCGGAGCAAAGAAACTTTAGAATTTTAGTACAAATTCCAAGATGCTGAAGCTCTCTTAGGGACATGGTTCAGAACACTGAGTAAGATTCATCACCCCACTAACACAGAAGCCATCAGCTGCCAATGCTACTCAGCAGTTTCATTGTGCACATAGTGTTAGAATATAGTTTGGCAATTAACTGTAAATGGGCCACTTTTTGGGGGGGAAGGGGAGGGACAAAAGCTTGAGGGCCAGATCTTCCTCATTTGTCCTTAACTGCTGAGGGGCCAGGATCCAACCAAAAAAAAAAAAGGAGGATGAAGACTAGATGACATCCAAAGTCCCTTAATCATTTTTACTTGGACAAGGCAACTAAGGAAGATCAGAAATTGTAGGTGGTTCTCTTGCGTCTTGACTAATATTAATTTACTTCATAAAGCTGTATTGGAGCTGGGATCCGCAGGATATTTCTGCTTCATGCAGTGCTGCAGGCCAGACAAAAACAGCATGTAAGAGGGTCACATGTTGCTTTTGAAACAAATGGCTATCCAGTGCCAAGTAAAAATTTGAAGCAGATTTTGAAGTGCAATTTGATTTTTCTTGACCCTCTTTCCACATATTCTTACAGTCCCTCAAATTCTCTCTGCAGCCCCACTGCCTCTGGAAAAGAGAAAGATGGTTGTTGACAAATACAGGACACAGCAGATGGCACTGGCTCCTAAGCATCTAAGAAAGTTTCTTGTAACAAGTCAAACCATTATTCTATCAGTACTGTTTTCATTAAAAGTAGGGAGTGGGACTCTCTCAAAAGTTGTTTAGACTCAGCTAACAGGAGTCCCAGCTTGGTAGACCCATAGGAGGAGGCCAGTGGGAAGGTATTATATGAGTTGTAGACCAAAACATCTGCTCATTTCCACTAATTAGTAATGGTGTTCCAGTGTTTAGGATAACACTCTTTCCGATCCTACCCAGATTCTCTGAATGACAAACATGTACTTGGCCACTGAATTATGGCAATTAGCCCATGCAGAGTGTGGGCTAGATACTGTCAAGCCTGGCTACGGAATTTCATTTCTACAAAGATGAGGGCATTCCTCTGAAGAAAGCAGCTATGGACTACTAAAAAACAATTAGCACTTGCATTTTCAGTTTTTTAAAAGCTGTTCCTCCATTTTATGTGTAATAGGCAAATTTTCAACCTGCATATTTCTAGCAGAATGAAATGTATGTTTAGTTATTTGATGTATATTTCACCTCTCTGCTATTACAAGGCATCTGTTACAATCTTCCAACCTTCATGACTGAAAAACGCTAGGATGATAAGAAAAAGCCATTAAAAATAAATTAGAAAGAAAGAAAGCCATCCAAATAATTTCCAAGTCCAGTTGTTCATAAATTAAGCATCTCCTTAAATGGTAGCTCACAATTTTGTTGTATCGAGTTCACAATTTCTGAATATGAATATCCTACAATTGTAATTGAAATTTGATATTTGTACAAAAGCTTAATTATATGTGTCAAAAAATAAAATAGAAGCTTCTAATTACAGGGGAGCTTTCATCTCAATTTGTGTTTCAAATAAACTACTGGTGCTAGACAATTTGCCCAATTTAGTTAAATATGAAATTTAGAAAGAGGTTTAAATCGTTTAAAAATCACAGCAAAGGCCTGGATTGTTATCACAGAAGAATAAGCACTCCACCCTAATATATTTACTGACACATAGTAAACCATAGATGCGGATGGTGTGCCCTCCAAGCCCTCCCCCCAACTTCCCTTAAATAAAAAAGAAGCGGCCAGGTGGCGAAGCTCTTGGCTGCTGAATTTTGACAGCCAATGCTACTAAGGCTCCAGTCTACACTCATTTTTCATCTCCTTCCTTTGCCACTGCCATAGTCACCACTCCTTTTGCCACTCTGCCCCCTTTTCCCCACCTCCTTCCTGCTATCACTGTCACTCACCCCCTCCCCCCATTATATGAGGGAGTGCTGAAAAGTTTTCAGCCAAACCAAAAAGGGAATGACCAAGAGCTGAAAAATTTATATGCTATTCCACATATTAATCCCAAAGTTTGACACACTTGGCACATTGTTTCTCAAGTTTCTTTAACCCCCTCCCCAACACACAAAAGAATTCTACTGCTCTGCTATCACCTCTAGCTCATTCAATAACATCCTTCCTTTCAAACTCTTTCTAAGGCTTGGAAACAGGAAATAGTCAGATGGAACAAGATCTGGTGATTAAGGTGGGTGGTCTATGCACACAAATGCCAAATTCTTCAAAACATCCATTGTCTTGCCACCCTGTGAGAATGTGCACTGTCCTGCAAAAAGAGAATACCTTTCCATAACTTCCCTTGCCATTGTTCCTTCAATTTCTCCTTTATTTGCCCCAGCAAGTTAAATCAGTGTTCTGCATTAACTGTTTGTCCTTTCTGAAGATAGATACCTTCCTTTTCCCAAAAATCCTGTGACCATGCCCTTTGCCGCTTGCCTTTGAGTCTTGAATTTCTTCTGTGGAGAACCTGAGTGCTGCCACTGTTGTTTGGTTTCCAGATCATAATGATATAACCATATTTCATCAACAGGGATGCATTCTTACAAAAAATTATCACTAGATCACTAAAAATGCTTCAAAACCAACTTGGAAGTACTGTATCCACTATTTTGTTTATGGTCAGAATTCAAACATATCAGTACTTACTTGGCTGACAGCTTCTACATAGCCAACTGCCAATGAATTATAAACACAGTGCATTCCCAGGATATCTCTAGTGTCTCAGCAATTGTTTTAGCCTAAATTCGCTGGTCTGCCAAAATTAGGTCATGAAAATGCTCAATGATTTCAGGAGTTGACACTGATGAAGGCCTCTCATGCCATGCTGTATCTTCAGTTTCAAAATCTCCATGCTGAAAGACCACTTTTCATTCAATGTTTGCATTGTACACTCATGGATTTCCTGTGGAGTTTTCTTCTACATAAGCAAGAACCCCATGATGGCCCAGAGGTCAGCACTTGAAAATTCCAATTTTTGTTGACATGGTTCTATCAGTGATCTGAAAAATATCCAGAAATCAGAGCTACGATCCTGGAAACTGGCAGTTTACAATATAAAAGAACACTCTTTCATGCTATAGTGACAAAATTCACTCAGATTTTGGGAAGTGGGTTGGGCTGAGACATTTCAGTACCCCCTCATAACTTAGGCTTGTCTGCCTCATCCCTCCCTGTCCCAACCTCATAACCTGCTCTGAAGAGCCAACATCAAGAAAACTTTATACTGTAGCTTCCTTCCTTCCTCACCTTCTCTGGAGGAAAAATGGCGGAAGGCAATGTGTGTGAGTGGGGGTGGTGAGTAATGGAAGGTGAGTGTAGGCAACAGGGAGTAAAGCATAGGTGACCTTAGTGGAACTGGTAATGGGAGGACAGGTGAAGTCAGAGGGATTAAAAATGTGAGGTGTTGTGCAGTGCATCTCTCCAACATCCTATGGAGTCAATGCAGTCCACCATCTGAGGCAAGTTGTCCTTGCAGTAGACACAGTGATAGCCAACCCCAGCCATATCCAACCAAATATAAAATGTGTACCATATTATTCATGACCAACTCCAGTTAGATGGTTGGAGAGGACATAAGGCTGGTGAGGCACTTAGCATGCCAGTGGTACACAGGAAAATCCAGACTTGTGCCAGTTGTCCTTCAAAGATGGGGATGTGGCACACAGGAGGATAATATTGTTATCTCCAGCCACTGAACAGTGACAACAGGTTTTTCTTCTTCTTCTTCCAGTCTTTAGGGAGTGGACTACACAGCAGAATCTCCATGGGCCAAAGGTCCCCCATCTCCAATATTTTTAGCACTGGATAAATCAGTTTTTCTGGTTTTTTTAAAAAAAAGTACCCAGGAATTCAAACATTTCTCAAGCATGTTTATCACTCTTTCCTTCATTACTAATTGATCTAGAACTGTGAATCAGATAATAAACATGGCTCTGAGAGTGTTAAGATCTGTACTTTGGAAATGTTCAGTTTCCCTGCCCATTCCAAATCTACCACTTATTTTCCATGTGGTTTTTGTTATCTGAAATAAGCATGTCCATTTATCACTGCATATTGTGATGACAGAGGTTTAATCACAAAAAAAACCCCGTTCTTAAATACGTCCTCAAATTTCAAAAGGATTGCCCTATTAAAAGAGGCAACTGAATTAATAGATTGGAATATTTCAATGATTAAACTACTTACTGCACTGCAGTAATCTCTAACTGTTACAGATCAAAAACCATATTTACCAGTAAACTGAACTTAAACAGAGCATAACAAAATTTACTTGTGGAGCCTGACTTAACCTAATTAAAGAGTACACAAGTGTTCCTAAGCAACATATCAGATGCCTTTTCCTGAACAGATACACGTCTACTGTCTAAGATCTAGCTTCTTTTCTTGTACCATGGGGGGAGGGGGGAGAATGATTATGTAATTTATATAACATGTAAGAATCTACCATTGATTTAATGAAGATTTCATAAAAACAAATGGGACGTGTGTGCTACCAAACATTCAGATGGATTATTGTATAATTACAGCTTGGGAGTTGGAATGATGGTGGCAAAACAATATATAATAGAACACCTCATTAACTTCTAGAAAATGAGCAAAATGTCTTATCCAAACATATTTGATTTAATAGTAAAGACACAAACAATTAACTTTTAAATGTACATAAATATATTTTAACACTCTTCAAACATAGAAATTCCAAAGAGTTACATACACTAAATTCCAAGCTACCTTACACAGGGTGCATAGTTTATTTAATATATAGGAAATCTGAAGAATAGAGTATAAACTGATTGGCATTCCCTCTACTTGCGAAGTTCAGGGGTGAGGCATTCAAAACATGTTTTGGGAAACCATCAACTGTTTTAAGAAACTCCAAAAAATTATCCTTCCCTGGAAAGTGAGGGAGGGGAGCTCAACACAATTTGGTCAGAATCAATTATTTTTAGTCAGTTGGAAAATAACTGGAGGATGAAACAGAACTGGCTAGCCACAAGTGGCAGGTGAAGACCAAGGCATGCAGTGAGGTGCCAAAACAGCGCAGGAGAGGGTCTGACAAAGATGCCAAGACTGCAGAGGATACAAAAAGGAGAGTGGAAGGCAGTTATAACTTTATAACTATAAGCCATTTCAAACTGGCTTCAGAGCAGGATAATGGAGTTGAGACTTCTATGGTCGCCTCAGTAGGGGAACTCCGTTTTGAGCATTGATGGGGGAATGTGTATCTGATGGTGCTTGTGGACCTCTCAGCAGAATTCTGTAACATTGACCATAGTATCCTGGAATGTCTGGGGGATCTGGGGAACTTTGATTCAGTGGTTCTGGTCCTATCTCTCAGGCAGGTTCCAGATGGTGGTGGCTTAAGGACAGCAGCTCCTAAAAAAAGAGCTGTTATATGGCATACCACAAGGTGCGAGGCAAGGGATGGGGTGCTATCGGTATGCTGAAGACACCCAAATATATTTCTCCATGCCTTCAAGAACAGCCCCAGCTAAGGACAGTGTGAAAGAATGTTTGGAATTAATGAATGTTTGGAAGAGTAATGAGATGGATGAGGAAAAACAAACTGAAAATGGATCTGAACAAGGCAGAGGTGCTTACTGTCATAGGTCCTAAACTGAGTTTGGAGGTGTGTCAACCAGTCCTAGAATGGGTTCCACTCCCCTTGAAAGACTTTATTTGCAGCTTAGGGGTGAATCTGTTGCGCCAAATGAGATGGCCAGGAGTGCTTGCTTCGGCTGATATAGCAGCTGTGCCCCCTACCTAGAGATGAAGAATCAAAAGGTGGTAGTGCACGTGTTGGAAACCTCAAGGCAGGACTTTTGCAATGCACTTTACACTGTAGTTGCAAACTTCTGTACCAAGTTTGGAAACTTCACTTGATTCAAAACATGGCATCCAGATTGCTTACTGGGGCATCCAGGAGTGATCATATCACACCAATATTAAAATCACTCTACTTGTTGCCAGTTAGTTTCCGGGAAAGGTACAAAGTGTTGGTTATTATCTTTAGAGCCTTACATGGTTTGGGGCTAGGTTATCTGCAGGACTGTGTCCTCCCATATAATCCAGCCCATACAGTCAGGTTCTTTGGGAGACATTTACTCCAGTTAGCCAGGATTAGGTTGGCAACTCTCAGCCAAAGGACTTTTTATTCAGTTGCTAGACTGTGGAACAACCTGTCAGAAGATATTTGACAGCTGAAAATGCTGTCCAAATTTAAAATAGCATTAAAGACCAGTCTCTTTGGGCAGACATCTCCAGATTATTTTTAAATTGTAAATTTTAAATGATGAATTTTTAAATGTGGATTGTTAAAATATGCATGTGTCTTGTTTGTTCTTTTAAACTGATATTTTTAAACATACGCATTTTTAAAACTGATGTTAATGTATTTGTTGGTATGTCATTACTATCTGCTGTTGTTCCTCAGTCAATGGGGAAAATGGATGATGACGATGATGATGATTTCTTCTGTTGTCTTCTGCTATACATCATTTTTCTCCTTAGCGAGTAAGTGACAAAGGAGTATTGAGAAAGAAAGGTATGTGCATGTGAAGAAAGATACAAGACACAATAGGATTCAAACATTTTGTACTATTTTAACAATCTCAGTCAAAATTCCATTTAAAACACTGATGACACTGGAGTATGCTGCCACATGGTTGTTATGGGGGATCACTTACTTTTCATAAATTTTAGAAGACCATGGATAACACAGAACATATTAACAACTACAAAAAGAAGACAGTTGTGCAGGATTTTGAAAACTGGAATTTCCTATTCTTAGGTGTATCCTAGTGATCAAAATATGAGTTGGCTCAAAACCATAAAATATTGTAAGCATTGTTGTATGTGTTTCCACATATAAGAAAATATTTTTGAAAGGTTTTCAATTACTGTTTTTTGAAATTTCAATTACTGAATACACCAGGGATTTATGGCAGCTGTTTTTATACGCAGGTATTTTGATGGGAGAAAATACAACCTCAATTAACATAGTATGATTGGACTTCATGAATATAAAGCTCTTTGGCAAGGAAGCAATGCTAAGTTAGGCCATTTCATGACAATATGGCAAATAATCCCCCCGACCACACTCTCCAGATCACAATTGGCTATTTCAGGCTATTTCCACTGAAGTCATTTTTAGTGTTACAGAAGACTTTTTCAAAATAAAAAGTGACTGACCACTGGCCCAGCAAAACTCACAAAGCTTAAGTAGGGTCCCAAATGTGAAAGATTCTTTTTGCTACTGCTTCTTTCTCACCACCACATGCTCTAAGCCCTTGCTCCAGTCAGTCAGTCTGACCAAAAATGATGCCAGGCGAGTGAGCTCATGCAGGCAAGTGAAGAAAGGGGGATACCACCAGATAAAGCAATCACGTGCCTTTAAAAGACCTTGAAAAAAGAAGTTTCATGCAACCCTCATCCCCACCATGGCCCTAATGTCTGCTAGTTCCCCTTGTCTTTCTTGCATGCCAATACTTTAACTGAAGGTCTCCTTGCCTCCCCCTTTTTCCGCATTCCACCATCCCCAGGGGGACAATAACACCCACTTTGGAGTTCACTGCTCCAGACAGTACTAAATAATACCCAATCTCAACTAGTTTCCTTGCAGTTCTTAAAAATCTTCTACTACAGTTTTCTCTAACATACTAGGTTTTTAAAAAAATCGATATGCACTAAAAAAAATGTAGCTGTTAAATTTACAGAGTGAGGTCAAGTGCCTAATGCAAATATACATACAAACAAACTTTCCAATAAATGCAACTGCCACTCTAACAGAGTTATTATACAGAGTGAACAACTGCATGCCAAATTTCCTTCCCTCCCATCTTCCCAATGCAGAGACAGGTCTGTGGCTCTTTAAATGATGGAGACCGCCTTGGTCTGTGCCACCCAACTCAACAGGGGAAACTTATAACCATGAGTACGGTAGCTTCTTATGCAAATCTCTAGAAGCACAAGGCCTATAAACTGTGTGATGTATCAGTCTGTCAAAGAGACTATCTTGATGTGTCCTCTTCCCTTTTGCCCCTAGGAAATAATGAATTAATGTAATGCATTTCAACCAAGAAGTCTCCCAGGACACCAGTGGAGAGACAAACTTTGTGCCATTCTGCTGAATGTTCAGCAGGCATGCAGGACAGCAGCTGTTTGGACATAATTTTTTCATCAGGCTTCTACTGTGAAGATAATATGCACAAACATATATCACAAACATGTATACGGATAAGTACAATAGCATCCAAAATCCACAAAACAGCAATACCTTTATTGGTCAACCAAAATGCACAAAATAAATGATGCAAGTTTTGAAACACTACTGGCTTCTTCATCAGGCAAAGGTGTTAAAAATCAAGCAGGAGAAAGAAAAAAAGTGACGATGTACAGGTAGTTAAGAAAGTCAGTTATACAAACTTTTCAAATATTCAGTTTATTGAGTGTAACTTCTAGAGCAGATAAATGTTCTGTACTCCACCAATAAAATACAATTTCATTTTTATGTATACCATGGAACAACAAATGATATGTTACAAATCAACCAAGAAAATACTACCTTACCAACTAGTACTATATTATTCAGTTTAAAACTGAAAGAATCAGAAGAGCACAGTATTAGGTTATGACGTGAATGCCTTATCTTTACAGAAACATAGGGCGATTTACTTAAATAATAAATGCTCTATGGGTGATTTAGATATATATTTTATAATTCCAGCTGGTGGGGGCTATTACACTTTGGATTTTTATATCCCAGAAGAAATTGATTTGTGACATAAAATATTAGAACAGAATTGCAATGAGTAGATATAATTAAAAATGGCTATTCAGGAGCTCTGCTTCAGTGAACTGTTCCAAATAAACTACACTTCTAGAGATGTACATCTCTGCTATTCACAGCTGTAACTGGTTGTCTAGAGGCTGCAATTTTTAAAGTGAAGGTTTTGCATGGGGATTTTCATTTTCATTTGTGACGAGTATATCTGATATAATGAGAACGAAGATGACCATTTCCTGATAATAGTTAAGAACATTTATTATTCCATGACACAAACTGGAGGTAGAGAAACCGCAGCAGATGCTTTCTGAAGGCCCCCAGGTACCTGTTAGAAGAGTCACTCCAAAAGGGTAAATAACCACCTCCAGATGCCTCCAGGAGTAGTGGATACCTCAAAATGGGCCCACAATTCACCTCAAAATGTAGCCACAAATACCCAGGAGTTAACCCAGATTTTGTTTTTGAAGATAAATCTACCCCCCCCCACCTCCTGGAGTTGCCCATCCCTGACATAAAGAGTAATAAGTCTGGCAGTGAACATGAATCTATGCTAGTGAAATCTGGGAGCATTTGGGGACAGATAGGAGATTCTGGTTCATGAAAAGGGAAACAAATGGATAGGTCTGTTTCAGTCTGACAGCATGCACTGTGGAGAGAATGACATTAATCACAACGTACAGAAGAAAATGCAATTCCTTCAATGAACTAAATTGAATCCAATACGGATAATATCATCCCAGTATAAATAGGTTTTTCTAGAGAACACTCAGATTTGGAAGCAGGTAGGGAAAAGGAAGTAAATAAGACACTCTGCTAACGCCTACTCCACCTATAGTGCTGTCAACCCTTGGATAATACATGTAGCAGATGTCGAGATGTCTGTTAGTTCGATTGGGTTGGGAAGGAAATGAGCAAATTTGCAGAAGACAGCTATCAGCCACAATGATTATAACTTGAACCTTCATGTTAAGAAGTAGTCAGACATTGAATTCTAGTTGTATGGGCAGAATACTCTCTTGATGTTCCACCTGCAGGCTTCCTGGGGGCAACATCCTGCCACTATGTGAAACAGGGTTGTAAACTAGATGGAATAGGGATATCTAAACAGAGTTCCTATGACACACACCACACATTTGAAGCAGAACTATCATTCTAACTACATGAACATCTGAAGCATTTTTCCTCATCTTTAGTCCATAGCAGGATATTTAAGGAACTGACCCTTTCTTCTACTATTTAGCATTACTTCAGAGAGAAAAGTTGAAGGGAAGGTGATTTCAATTACAGTATATAGGCTTTAAGCAAAACTATGGCCTTTAGTCAAGATGTCTGCTATCTTCAAACTCCTGATCGTAGTCTTATCACTTTTATCATGTGCCTGAGCAATGGAAGCACTGAAGAAATGAAGTATCCTTAGCCTTTTGCTTAAAATTTCCTACACAACCTGGAAAGCGACCAGATATTAAAGATTTTGTATGCATAGAGCATATGGCAGTTACTAGCTGTATCACTTCAACAGTTTTGGAGGTGATGTTCCAATATAATTGTGATGTGTGAAACACAGAAGAAAATGAAAACCAACTTCACAGTCAACTTAAAGAATTTAGCAACAAATCTATTTGGACAGAATCTGAGAAAAAGGCTGTACAGTCCTCCCTCCATTCTCACGGTCTTCGGACCTGCGTCCCTTGCTTATGCGTGATGGACGAACGGAGGGAGAATGAATGGGGTGCATGCCCATGGCACCTGCCTGCACACTTGTGACTATATACAAGCCGATGGGGCTTGCATATAGGTGAAACTCCATTTTCACAAGGGGGTGCGGAATTGATCTCCCGTGAAAAAGGAGGGGCAACAGTATAGTAATTCTCACTCTTGGAAAGTGAAGAAACCATGACAAAAATGCTATTACTGCATGTATTTAGAAATGTATGCAGTTATATACAGTAATAACAACATTGAGCTCCTTAACAGAACTGATATAACTGGAACAGAGACAGGAGGTGAAACTAAGTTGCAGCTGATGGCCAGTCAGACAATAAAGTAAGACCAGAAGGCCAGACCTTTGGACAGTGTTTACTGTTTCCTTGCCAGCATTTGCTTAACTCATTAGGGGAGCATCAGAGGTTTGAATGACTGTAATGTAAGACTGAGTCAAATGACTGAGCCACTCGAGAAGCAATGCTGAGGTCTAGTTTGTCAACAAGGACAATGGCTTCATCGGCAGTTCACTGCAAATAGAAGTGCATTTAAAACATCTTTATACATAGCACTGTCTCCAATGTTGTTTCTACTACAGCACATAAATTGCTGTTTAGAATCTCTGTTCACATTCAGGAGGCCAGTTCTTTACTATCAAAAAGCTAGACAACGAAAATCTCCAAGTTACTCAATACCTTTGTATTGAAGGTGTCTCTGATCTTGAACACATACCTGATGTTCTAAACATGGATTCCACTTAAGTAATTTGAGCTTTTCAACACTGAATATTAGATCTGGCCACACTGCTGGAGGCAGACCAAACTTAAATAGCTTACTATTTGTATAGACACATTTGAGCTCAAAACACTGGTGTGTTTTAAATTAATGAAACAAAAATTCAGATCGTTCTAAGAAAGATAAGACTCAAAGTGTGACTTATTTAAGCAAACTCAAATCCTGAGTGGGGCTCTGAACCCAGGACCCCAGTTCTAATTTTAGTGTGACATCTAAGGCAAAATATCAAATATTTATAGGCTGTTAGGTTATTAAGAACTTTAGAAAACAGAAGTCAGGTAAATATGCTAAATCAAATCATGTACTATTTAGGTACAGTGGTCCCCCGCCTTACGAATCCCCCGGGTTGCGAAAACCCCGGGATCCGAAAGGCGGCGGACCGGCAATGTATCCCTCGGGATACGAAATATCCCCCGGGATACGAAGGAAAAAAAGCCGCGCGGCCCCTTTAAATGGCCGCATGGTCCGTTGATTAAAGCGGTGCCCCAGGAAACGAAAGCTTCCGGGTTACGAAAGGTAATCCGGAACGGATTACCTTCGTAACCCGGGGGACCACTGTACTCATTAATCTGAGATACGACCATCCTTACACGGTTATTATCTGTTATCCTTCCCAAGCAATGCAGTGATTTAACAAAATACAGCTATACTTTATTGTATTTATCTGTAGCCTTAATTCAATTGCTTTTCAACTAGGGCAGAGCCAATGGGGGAGTGTTCAGCAACTAGGTTTAGGCCAGAGTGTATGGTTATCATCTTAAGATGCAATTCAGTTTCTGATATACTGTACTTAGTTTATTTGCTGATTGAAAGTGCAAGAGCTCACAGCAGTAGTAAAATAGGGAGGGTACGTATACAGTATGGCTAATTTTAATGTTACACATACTTAGAATAGATTCACTGAAATAAATGGGGAAACCTTAAGTCCTACTGTGGATGTACTCTAGGTAGTATTAATAGTGGGCTCAGATCAAAAACATCTAATTATAGAACAAAAAATGTGCAGATTCCTAGTCTCTCTAATATGTTTTAATTCCTGGCACCTCATACTTCTTTCCCTATGATTAAGGAACCTTGCTACTCATGAGTAGTGAGGTGCTGGCTGGAAAAATAGATGCTTCTGGAATTTTGACAGACTGCCTAAAACACATAAATGAAAAATTGACTTAATTTCTTGCTAATGGTTTTTCCTAAACCTCCAATTACCTCAATTATGTGGACAGCCACCTATTAAACAAGAATAATCATTTTCAGTTGTTTGTGGCATATGCTGACAGGTATAAAGTATATTACTATGGAACTGCATTATAAACTAAAATATCAGAATTTACAAAGTTAAAGAAAATGCAGAAATTACAAAGAACGTGCTTATTTAATTTATATTTCAGCTTTCTTCTCAGATGGGAACCAAGGTGACTTAAAAACAAGGTTAAATATATGATAGTTAAAGTATGTTTTTTTTTTAAAAAATGAAGCTAAAATTATCACAGTGAAACACTAATAATTTTAACTTACTCATCATGTGCCTCTTTTAATAAAATGGTCAGTATATACCAGTGAGAGGAGGTCACCAAGTGGGCTAGCCTAGCTTTCTGTTAAAAGGAATTCCACTGCCAGAGAGCAGTTACTAACAAGACCTCTCTAATTCCTCACCAAAAGGTGGGACAAAAAAAAAAAAGCCCTCTCCTGAACATCACCTGATTTGGGCAGATTCAAGAAAGAAGAAATGTGTTCTAATTCATGAAAAAATGTTGCTTTGGTTCTGTAGTTGCATAGCATTAGGATTAAATGTTGCTACTGGACTACCTAATTGCTGTTCATCTCCAGAATTTCTATAATACAGCTTCCACTGTAGTTGCTTGCATATTGGCTCCACTGACAAGGTTGTGACATTAACCTTTTGGTAGTGTGAAACCAATGGGATCTAGAGAACTCAACATTAGGTTTTGAATTTGAATTGTCCTAATTTAGGACAAAAATATTACCTTCAAAGCGCTCATGTTTCTAAATTTCAACAGAACAATTTAAACATCAAGAACAAACGGAATGCAATCAAATGAGCATAAAGTCATCAGCAAACAGTTTTTACTTGGCACGTACAAGATAAGAACACTGCCAAGGGTACTGGAGAGGGTATTAGAAAGAATATCATTCTCTATGCCTGACCTCATCTCTGGCCCAATCAACCACCTAAAGTTAATATCCTGGATTGTATTATTCCAAGAAGGAAAACAAACTTCATGTCCCTTCAGCGATCTATTTTCCATGCTTGAAGCAACCTATAGTTGTTACTGACAACTTCAGTACAGTACCTCAAACACTGGTAAGCTGCACTGTAATTTATTAACTTGTATTGTACATGTAATATAATGGCTTGAAAAATGCACTCTACCACACATTGCTTTTCCTGTGTTTTTGCCAAATTCAGGCAGTGTGAACAGGGGCATGCCTTTTTGAGATGAAATTAGGCTTCAAATCTGAACTCATACATATAACCACATCTATATAATCACATTAGAACTGCCTTGCTGCATCAAGCTAGATACTTATCTTACCCACCATTGTAATACTATTGACCCATATGCTCTTATGTTCATAAGCAGGGCACATTGGAAAGAAGCACTAGTATATGAGGCGTGTTAAGGAGCTGCTGGAGCAGGAATGTTCCGTTATTCTCTTAAACTTCCCTGGGTGTTGCCTCAAGGAAGGGCAGGAACAGAGGCAAGCATTGAGGAAGAGGCTAACTATATTATTCAGTGGTAGTGGATATGAAATTTATTATACCCTGAAATACAGTTTGATAACCCAACATTTCTTTACCAAAAATGTAGGCTGGGCTATAGCTGGGCATGAAAACTAGCATAAGGTGGGGCTGGTAACTGTAAATAAAAATATAAACATGATGAATTAATCCATTTTTGTTTTAGAGAGCTCATTTATTTGGGGGAAAAAAAACTACCCAAGAAACAAGGATAAATATGATGCTGACTCAGACTTCATTAGACAACAGTTGACAACTTTCTACTAACAATTTATTAAAAGCTCTTTTTAAAAAAAATGGTAACCATGCCATGGCATAAGAACATAATGGCTCAGCGGATAAGACACTGACTCAGACGACCGCAAGGTCATCGGGTCGGCAGTTTGAGATCCAAGCACTGTGTAACGAAGTGAGCTTCCGTCACTAGTCCCAGCTTTTGTCAACCAAGCAGTTTGAAAGCATGTAGAAGTACAAGTAAATAAATAGGTACCACTTCAGAGGGAAAGTAACAGTGTTCTGTGCAGTCGTGCTGGCCACATGACCACAGAGTCGTCTTTGACAATGCTGGTTCTCTCAGCTTAGTAAGGGAAATGAGCACCACCCCCTACAGTTGAACACGACAATCATATCACAGTAGAAATCTTTACCTTTATCCTTGCCATATCGCAACCAGTTAATTTTTTAAAACTACCACTTTGTAGTGCACAAGCATTTTGCAAAAATGCAGAAGGTTGCTGTATCCCCATGTTGAAATCCTTGCCCAGAAGACAACTGTGGCTACATTCAGACAATGAAATCTTCGCTTAATAAGGCAGGACATGAACATGCCACCTTATTCCTCTCTTCAAATAATCAGCAAAGCCAACCAGGAAACTGCAGTTAGCCCTTAACTCCTATTGCATCTGAACCAGAACTCCTGTTAAAAACTTCCAGGATCTGGAAGACAACTTTTGTTTCAGAGAGCATCTGTGCACATCAAAGTGCTATGACTGCACAGGACTGTACAATATTAATTTTACAAAAACAACACTGGATTAAATACATTTCTCTTCTTTTATAGGAAACCCACAGGCTCTTTAGCAAAATAACACACTGGGACCCCCACCACCCAAAACCCAATTCAACTACTCTTTGAGTGTTATGCATATGATGAACTTGAACAGTTTTTATCCAGGACTAAAGCTTCCAATCAGTAGTGGCAGTTGCTGTTAACTGCCATCAAGTCGTCTTCAACTTATGGTGACCCTATGAATGTGAGGCCTCCAAGTCAAATTCAGGGCTGTGGCTTCCTTGATTGAGTTTATCCCTCTGCAACAAGATCTTCTTCTTTTCCTACTGCCTTGTATCTCACCAAACATTATTGCATTTTCTAGTAAGTCATGTCTTCTCATGATATGTTCAATATATGACAGTCTCAGTTTAATCATCTTGGCTTCTAGAAACAGTTCAGGCTTGATTTGCTTTTGGCAAATCATGGTATAAGCATAACTTTCCTTCAGCACCTCATTTGACATGAGATTATTCTCTTCCTACCAGTTTTTTTTCCCCACTGGCCAGTTTTCACAACCAGTCAGCAGGATGAGTAGAAAAATTTTCCTTACCACTTAAGCCCTGCTGTCCTGATAACTTATTTACCAAGGAGTTACAGAGACACTAGTAGTTTATCTCTAGTAAATTGTTACATGCAACCACCCAAGCTGTCATCTGTGCCATGTGTGTACACAATGACCCAAGCAAATATAAACAGAGAACCAAATGCATGTGTTCCAAATTGTAAACATGAAAGCAACAGTCGCTCAATTTTGAATGTGCTGTTTTTACATTAAAAGAGATTCTGAGACCTCACATAGTGTAATGAGATCAGTATTTATTATGAGTATTTAGCTGACAATTTTAAAATAAAGACACTGGGATGTATACCTTGTGCTTGCAATGCTCGGTGATTCTGCTCCAAGCCTGCATCTTTCTAACTGACTGGCAACAATTTGCCTTTCCACCTCAAGCTCTCTGGTGAGTCTTTGAAACTGGAGCTCCTGTAATTCAAAAAGAATGTTTTAAAACGTATTTAGGAACTGCTGCAGGTAAGATAACAACAGAGCAAAGAATCTTAAAGCAAAGATTCTGGAACCATAATAGGGAACTTAAAACAAGAAACCACTCTCTTTTCCTACTAATATTCTCAGATTAAAAAAAAAAAGTATCAACGAGAAAGACCAAATTGCTTTGCTTACCTCTTTTCAAATCTAGTCAAAAAGTTAGCTGATGTAGCTTGAGGATGATTAGTTAGTTTGGTAGAATCCTGCCAGATATGCATACAGTTGAAAGTGCCAAGGCACACATTCAAAGCTCTTTATGCCTTGAAAATAGGTTATGAATCACTACTATCATTATTGGAATGAGGTGCCTTCTAGGATAAGATATATGGCAGTCTCTGCTCAGCAGGTTTACAGCCTAAGACAACAACTTGTTCCCTAAATAAGCATAATATTTTGAAGTTATAAGTAAGGGCTGAATAGCCAGCTACTTAGCTCCAGTCATTCACTGCTGAGAAAGCCAAGACACAGGCAAAGTTCTTTTAAAAACTGCTTCCCAATGTTAACAGTCCCCATTCATACACGGGCAAAAAAAGGCGCTTTTAGGGCTAAAAAGCCCGTATTTAGGGTTAGGGAGGGCGTAGCCTTTACACCCTCCCTAAGCCTAAAACGCATGGACGCCGCCATTTAAAGATGGCGGCGTCTACACGGAGGCGCCATACAAGCGTCATCACGTGCGCAGCGTTTTGACGCGCTGCGCACGTTTTGACGCTCTGGCGGTGCGGGAGGGCGCCAATCGCGCCCTTCCCGCGCCGCAAAAAAAGAGCTCGATCCCGGAGCTCTTTTTTGCGGCGGGTCATTGCGGCGGGATGAGGCCTCTGGGGCTGCCCATGTGGCAGCCTAGGCCTCATCTCGCCGCTAGAAGGGGCGAGTTTGGACCGCCCCTTTTAGCCAATCTAAAAAGCCCCAGTATAGCTTTGAAAGAAACGTCTTATATGTTCAGCTGCTCATTTCCACTAAGATGAGCCTACAGCAGTCACCTTATGTCAAAGTTCATGGGAAACCTATGTTTGCAAATGCAGTTACTTTTGGCCAACATGTGTCCTTTGTGACATCTCTTTTAACAGGGTCTCAAGTAAAAAGATTAGGAATTCACTGTCATATTCAAAAGGACTGCCTCTCTTATTGAGATCATACCTTAAACTGGAAACAGTACAACAATCTCTCTGCCTCAAAAAATTACAGTTGGTCCTCTGAATCATGGCAGTTCTGTTACAAGATACTCCCCCCCCCCCATGAATACCAAAAATTGTGGGACCTCAAATCCCATTTTTATAAATGGAAATGAAGGCAATACTAATATACCTCATGTGTTCCTGGGCTTTAACACTTTAATGGAAAGTCTGTCACCAGAGGGAGAAATAAGATTAAAAGAAGAACAGTTCAAAATGTTTTAGTAAACTTTTTATTCAAAACCAACAACATGCATATGTGAAATGGAGGAAAAAGGCCAGGTAAGCAAGTAAGCCTTACATATTTAAACAAAAACATTTTGAAGCATTTAGGACCTACGTGAACGCATGTTCCTAAATGTATCCAGGGGAATACTCTCAGTTCAGGAAGGATACTAATAAAATGGAGTGTCCAGAGAAGGGTGACTAAGATAATCAATGGTCTGGAAACCATGCCCTGAGGAGTGACTTAGGGAGCTGTGTATGTTTAGACTGGAGAAGAGAAGACTGAGAGGTGACATGAGAGTTATCTTTAAATATCTGAAGGGATGTCATGTATAAGATGGAGCAAGTTTGTGTTCTGCTTCTCCAGAGCCTGTGACATATACCAAATGGAATCAAATTATAAGAAAAGAGATTCCACCTAAACATTACAAAGATTTTCTTTACTGTGAGAACTGTTTGACAGTGGAATGAGCTGATGTAGAGGGCAGTGGATTTTGCCTTATTTGTTAGTAAGCACACAGAGCTACAGTTGGATCGACTACAGCAGAATCCCATGATTTCCAGGCTCAAGATTGTTTACTACAGACAAGCTGCTGCAACCCAGTACTGAAAGTCTGTTTTCTCTAACCAATTCTGCTAAAAATCCTCAAGCTAGACAGAGGACAAGGAAGAAAGGAGACACACTTTAAAAAGCCTTTGTAAAAAACAAACAGAACTTCTTTGTAAGAGGTTTTGAGGTTTTGTTAATTAAGATATGCCTTTACAAGAAAAACTACTGGGGCAAAATGGCCATCAAACAATGATGTAGTAATACTCTGATCATGAATATGGTTAAACACCAAAAATATTTAGACTGAGATTCTTTTGTCTGGCACAACTACAACATTGTAGGCGGTAGCATAACAACAGTGAGAAGGCAGAAAAAGCCATTGCTCTTGGGAGGAGATAATATATGGCCATGGAGAATAAAAAAACTGTTATGCTAGTATCTGAACTGCTCCAGAGTTGGGCAGGGCTGTTTTCTCTCCAAACAATAACAGTTGCCCACTGCTGCTGCATGTCCTTGCAAAAACTGCACTATGGACCATTATGCTGGCAAAACCCATCACTAAGATTCTTGCTGAAATCTGCCAGATTCTGAGTTAGTAGCCAAACATGTAACAAAACATTTTCCCCACTGTTTTACAATATCTTTTGAATGCCATCCAATGCTTTCCCATTTGGTGCTCCAATGGCAATACTGCTAAGGAGATTTATACAACTGACACTTCCCCCACATTGTCCTCAGGACTAAATCCCATTAGCTGCATGTTAATTATAATTTCATCCAAATTATTGTGTGGTCTCTTTCACTAACTACAGGGGGTTATATGGAATGGCCTGCCAGACGAGATGCGTCTTATTACATCTTCTGATTGCTTTAAAAAAGCCTTGAAGACGCATCTCTTCCGGCAGGCCTTCCCAGAAAGTTCTTAACCTCCCGGCTCTGTTTGGGTTAAGCTCTCCCATTAGCATTTTAACATCTTGACCCTGATCTCTATGCAATGGGTTGCCGTTTTAAATTGAAATTTTTATTATGTCATTTTAATTGATGTTAGTTTAATTTAATTTTAAGGGGCGGGTGGTTGGGTATGGGTCATGTATATTTTATCTTGCATTTTTTAATTGATGTAACCCGCTCCGATTGGATACAGAGGAGCGGGCTATAAATAAAACATTATTATTATTATTATTATTATTATTATTATTATTATATTACTTCATGTTAAATAACTCTTTTCTTTAGTTTTTCTAACCAAAGCATGCATTATTTGCTTCATTCTGATGAGTCAAGTTTCCTTAGACATATATTGCTGACAGTCTATGCTAGTTAGGAAACGGGGTCGACTTTGCTTTCCAAGGGTGATCTGATAAATTCAGCTATCTATGTGCCTACCTAACTTCCTTAATATCCTACATTACAAGAGGGCATACACTATTCTTTATGTTCAGTTTATTTAGAGGTAAAGCACTTCTTTTCTTTGTTTAAAGTAAGTAATAGACTCAAGCCTAGAGAAATCCAAAATATTAATCTGCCCACACCCATAAAGTTTCTAAGAATGTTTTATTATTTATTCAATCCCATATGGGTTGCAAGTATTTATCTTCTATGCCAAGTATGTAAAAAGGAGCCAGAATCAAAGATATTCCCCAACTTTATTTAAGCACTTTCATGCAAGTCCAAGGTTGTCAGCATTTTTGACCAATCACTCATCAGACATAACACAAATGATACTGTAATGGTTCCAAATAATCTTTTAATAAGCTTTACACACACACAGGAACAGACTACACAATAAAATAGTGTTGAATGTATTATTTGCATTGAAAGCTTTAAATCTTTAAACTGGCTTTTATAGACAAGGTCAGACTTTAGAACAAACAAACATTCATTATACAGCAAATAACAGCCATCCATAAAATAAATTTAATGGATGCTAGAATGTCAGCCATTAAAATGATTGCTTGTAGACATACTAGGCTTAAGCCTTTGATCTTTAAATACAGTAACTAAGGCCTAATCTAGATTGGCAAAAAGAAGTGTGTTCATGGCTGCATGAAAGTCTAGCCTTTAGATGAGAAAAGGGGAAAGTGTGCCATGAAAACGCTTTTTTGCATTTTAGAGGAGAAGAAGCACCTTTAAAAAAGGTGCTGGTTTTCCCAGCTTCTTTTTTAAAAACTGCGGAACAGCGCAGCTCCATCTAAAGGCTGTGGTGCAGCTGCTAAGCATTAAGGAAAAGGCAACTTCATGTCACACTTTCCTGCCAATCTAGAAAGCCCCTAAATATCCTTGCTTCACACACAGGTATTGGCATAGATTTTAACATAGTCTTCATTTAAGATAAAACCAAGATTGCTTTTCCTATAGTGCTTAACCTAGTCTTCCTGATGATCTAAATCTAAAACAAGATTATGACAATTACAATGTACTTTAGCATACCCTAATGGTCTCTGAAACAGATAAGCAGATAAACTGACCAATACATAAACAAATTGGTCACTTTTGTGTTGTTAGAACAGAAGTAGCCTTAACCAGAAAAGAATAATAATGCTCACACACAGAAGCATTTACCATTTCCTAAGATTAGTTGTGTTTTCATAGCAATAGTTCCTTTCCACATCACTTGTTGCTGTCCTTGTGTGCCTTCAAATCATTTCCGATTTATGGTGACCCTAAAAAGAACCTATCATGGGGTTTTCTTGGCAAGTTTCTTCAGAGAGAGGTTGCCATTGCCATCCTCTGAGGATAAGACTGTATAATTTGTCCAAGGTCACGCAGTGGGATTACACAAGTTTTTGAGATTCAAATCCTGTTCTCCAGAGTCCTATCCCAAAGCTCAAACCACTACTACAAATTTATATGCACAACCCAAATCTATCAATAAGGTAGGGAATTTGATTACAGGAATGTGCACAATGTAATGAAAATGGATTGACCTCTATTAACCTGCACAAATGTATAAAACATTTCCACCAGCTACTGCCATGATTTCCAGTATTTAAAATGGGGGTGGTGTGAACAAATTTTGGTAACCTCAGTTTTTACAAGATCCAAGCATCACAAAGAAAGTTTGTGAGAGGGAAGACCTGAAATAAAATGCACATGAATAGAAGAATGTGATTTTAGTAAGATACCACAAGAAAAGCCTAAAGGCCCATGTAGTCTAGAATTCAATGACTCACCATTACCTATGGAATGGAAGAAAGTGGATTCAACTACACTCTTTCACTTAAGTACACTACCAACTCATACGCAATGGAATGCTGCTTCTAACACTAAAGACAACATACAGCCACCACACCTAGTAGCTACTTATAGCCTTATCCTCCATTAATTTGTTCAAGCATCTTTCTAAAGGATCCATGATCATGGCCATCCTGACACCATGGGGCCATGAATCTTGCAATTAAATTACGAGCTGTGTGGAGAAACTCATCTTTCTTATAACTTTGGTGGGGGAACTGAGGTCCAAGTGCTCCAAGTGTGTAGACTAGACAAGAATCTCCTTACCTACTCTACAAACCATGCATCATTTTATGCACTTTGATTGTGTCTTCCCTACTGGAGCGAAACAATCCTAAACTTCATAACCTTTCTTCAAAAGGAAGTTGCCCCATTACGATATGGACAGTTCTGGTTTTGATTCTATTTTCCCAGTTATGCTCAATGTATGGGCTTTGCTTTCCTCTACCCTCCCTTTTTTAAACTGTCAATATGCCTATTGCAACCCCAAATTCTCCTTCTGGGTTAGTTATCATCTGCTTGGATCCAATCAGTGTCTATGTGACCTTGGGATTGATGAATCAATTTACACATTTCTTACACATCAATTGTCATTTCAATCTTTAATATCCTTACTATGGTAAGATTTATTCAGTTAAAACTATTTTTATGGCCTGTTTACTATGAAAATATTTTATCCCTCCCACAGGGAAAAGGATAAATGCAGGAGTCTGAACAATTCTGCAACTGTATAACTGGAACACCATTTCTTAACTCTCCACGTAAGCTTTTTATGATAAGTCCTATATCCAATACAGTGGTCCCCCGGGTTGCAAAAGTAATCCGTTCCGGGATTACTTTCGTAACCCGGAAATGTTTCGCAACCCGGGGGACCGCTTTAGTTAATGCACAGCGCGCTGGAAGCGTATTGTTTTAAAGGGCCCGGGTTGCCTTTTTTCTTCCCAACCTGGGGATTTTTTCGGATCCCGGGGGCTTTTTTTTGGCCCCGGCTGTTTTGGGTCTCGTGGATTTCGTTCCCCGGGGGCTTCGTATCCCGGGGGACCACTGTACCTCCAAATGTATTGCTTTACACAAGTACAGTTTAAAAAATTAGTCTAAGAGAAGGCATCTGGAATCTTCCTTCTAGGTATTAATTCCTGTTTATGCTTGACAGGGTTTTTCTTCAAAGCACTGTGTTCCTGCTCATACGGAAATGTTTCTGATGTATTTTTCCATGCCAAATTCAGAAGTTCTAGAATTGTGAGAGGGTTTCTGCTTAATTGCACTGGACTACAGCAGGTACTAATCTAGGCACCTCAATTCTATAATCCATTCATTGGTATATAGGCCAGTTCTAATAACTTCAGTCAGCCTCTTCTGTGGGTAATAAGTGTGAACTCGGTTCATACTTTTTCTCATGTGACCTCACTCATGTACTAAACACAGGCAGAATAAATGGAAAGCACGAGTTGCCAACGAGTCTTTGAAACACAGTTGATTGCTCCTTCAGCCAGCCTGAGAATGAGAGGATGACACTTAGAATTAATTACTCTAGGAAGTCTGAAGGAGCAAGCCACCCCCATTCAGAGACTGCAAACAAGAACAAAAAACCAAAACCAAAACAAACAAACAAATAAAAAAACCCCAAAACAAAAACGTTTTCTGTCTGTACTTTGACTTGAATGTATTGTTTCATGATGAGTTAGCCTATGTAATTAAATTGAGAGTGAGACTAGAGTAAACAGACCTAACAGCATTTTTGGTCCCCTGCCTCAAACTGTAGGCACAAGGAAATAATATCCACCAGGGAGCTCTGGTGGTGCAATAGTTAAAAATGCTGGTACTGCAGCCACAACATTGTGAGTTCAATCCCAGAGGGCTCCAGGCTCACTAAGCCTTCCATCCCTTCATAAGTCAGTAAAATTAGTACCCGGTTTGTTGGGGGAAATTGGCTTACAGATTGTAAACCATTTTGAAAGTGTTTAGTTCATTATGAAGCGGTATAGTAATGTAAATGCTATTGCTATGCTATTGTGGATTCCTCCTTCAGACTTCCTATAATGATAATTCACAGTAAGTGTCAACCTCACATTTCATTTCCCCAAGCCTGCCAGTGAAATTGGGTATTTGGAAGTGTCACATCCTAACACATTGATAGTAATTTGTGAAAGTGTTTGCTGTGTGTGTTGTTCTATTAAATCTGCTAATAATTAACAGAATTAGTAAATAGTTTTTTTGTGGAGCTTTCAGGTTATGTGGCCATGTTCTAGAAGAGTTACTTTCTGATGTTTCGCCAGCATTTGTGGCTGGCATCTTCTGAGAATGATAGCCTGGAAAAGGATTAGATATATATATCCTGTGTGACTCTGGGAAGGAAGGAGTAATTTGCAAATGTATTGTTCTGTTGCTAATGGCAGCCCTCAGGGTGGGAGGATATGCAAACACGTCAGAACGTCAGAAAGGAACTCTTCTAGAACATGGCCACATAGCCCGAAACCTCCACAAAAAGCTATGGATGCCGGCCATGAAAGCTTTCGACTCCAGAATTAGTAAAGTTGTCCTTTTTAAAAGCCAGATGTAGCTGCTGCATAGCAGAAAGCAGAACAAGTGTATCTGCCAAGTGTCCAAGATTGAGACGAAGGGATGCTCTGCTTCCCTCTAAGGTTTTCAGTCTTTCTCCTTCAAGTAGCAGTTTCCTGTGCACACTGAAACCACAACCGTGAATCTGCAAGAGCTGAGCAGGGGGGCTGGGGACAGGGTGACTCAAGTTCTCTCATTTATAGGGTTACCGTAGGTTGAAGTTGACTCAAAGGCAGCTAACAACAGCAACAATGTTCGCTATGCCATCTTGAAGAAAAGCTAATAGCTCTTTTTTCTGAGCATTGTCAGGTATAACTGAATTCTGAGAGCACCATTTCTGGAATGCTTTCCAAGTGGTCTCATAACTGCACTGAACTGATGGCCTTCTGGATGCTTTTGTTACTAACTCTAAATATCCTTGTTGCAGCAAACCTCCCCTCTCTACTTTCACGTGGTTAGCTGCAACCATTATACTTGGGGGTAGCAAACTAAACTTTGTAGCAACAGATCTTATCTTTGAGGTAGATGATAAAGTTCCTCCACCAACATGCATTTCAGGAGAGAAGTAACCACAGGTTGAGAGGCCAATGTGGAGCCAACAACACAATCTAAGCATCTTGAAGCCTTGTTTTCATGAGGACCCTCCAAATTACTGGCTTAGGAGGAAATGCATACAACAGATCTTTCAGCGACATCACTGCTAGAGCATCATGATTTTCTGCTCTTACATCTCCATTGTCTCCATTTAAAAAATCTTTCTTTTATCAGTTGCTGACAGTGCAAACTCTCTTAGTTCAAAAGATATGCCTTCACTGTCATGTTTTCTATCTTGAGTTGAAATCTGTGATGCTCTTCAATAGCCAGTAGTCAGAGCAGCGAGTCTCCCATCCAACTAGACTTGAATCCATTGTAACTGTTACTGTCCTCTGTGGTACAAAAGAACTGCCCTTATCTAATGCTTTCCTAGATACCCAACACCTCAAATTTTTGTTTACCTTGCCTGGTAAAGTCAAATTATAATATTTTCTTACTATTGTGGTAGCCACATTTTAAGAAATCTACAACACTATGTTTTTTTTGGTTTTGTTTTGTTTTTTATGGGGTCTTAGGAACCGCTGCACCACTCTGGTATGGAACTGAGCTAAGGTACTATTTGAATTATTGCCACTAACATTCCCAATACCTGTGCCAGAGACATTATGTCTACTATACTCTACTGAAGCAACTTTGTCACTACAGTTTTTATTTCCTTTCTTTCTTCTGAAATTTATTAAAAAACCCATGGTCCTGCAGACATTTTAATGTTGTCAGGAGATCTGATTCAGCCTTCTGTTTGCTCTCATATTTAACAAAAATGTCTTCCAACCTCCCCTCTACCAGTATTTCTTTCCTATCTGGATTGAACTCTTCCAAACCCACAGGAGTGTCCAGCTCCTCTTCTCGGTTGCTGATAACCTTGTTGTCTGAAATGGAAATGTGATTTGTTCCATTGAGGCGTGAAGTTTCTAAACTCTCTTTGTGACTGAAACTGCCTTCTTCCTGGAAAGGAATAGTTTTCATTTTCAAAATATCTCCTGCCCTGTTTATCCTTTACCTCTAAGACCTTTTTTCTAAGGCCTCTTCTCTAAACAGAAATTTTCCCTGAAGAGGAGTGTTTATTAGATTAGCCCTAGTAGACTTACCTTCCAAGCCTTTAACCACAAAGACCTTCCACCTATTGTTGCCATTACTGATCTAGCTGCAAATACTGTAGCATCATAGCCAACATCTGCTACAAGCTTCAAAACTTTATCTAATTGTGAAGTCAAAGGCTTTCATGGTTGGCATCCATAGTTTTTTTCTAAAATTTTCAGGCTATGTGGCCATGCTCTAGAAGAGTTTATTCAGAGTTTCTCTGAAGATGCCAGCCACAGATGCTGGTGAAACATCAGGAATAAACTCTTCTAGAGCATGGCCACATAGCCGGAAAAACCCACAAAAAAACTATTTATCTAATTGGCTTAGTGTGTGTTGCAAAGTACATGCAGAGGTATCATCGGATTCTAATATCTCCTGAATCCATAATATTCTAGCCTAGTGATACAGTCAATGATACCCTTATGGACAGCACTGCTGCCTTGTGTACTTTCCTGCAAGCAGCATCTATTCCTTTTTTAATCTACATTCTTCAATGCCATATCTCCTTCCCGAGGGAGAATACTATGAGATATTAATGCAGAGACAGGAACATCAAGCAATAATACTGACAATTGGTTCATTTATTCCTTTTCATCAGTGTATAAATTTTTTACTGTAACCAATAAAACTCCTAGAACTTAGAGAAGTCTCTCATTTAGTTTCAATCAAGTCCTTAAACATTTCTAGTATCGTAATCTGAACTGATTGAGATGGCATTTTCTGTATCAGAGCAGCTAATGTAGCACCTTTGTGGTTTTTTACTTCTGTATCACCAAAACATTTATCTGACTACATCTAAAGTTAACTACTTTCTTATGAAGGCTTTTAAAATGATCTACCTCAAACAGTTCTGGTTTTGCCAGCTTCTGTTATTGTTGCTGAGTGTGAGGAATCAGCATTGCCCACATCTGAGTCTTCCTCATACTCAGAACTGGAACTTGACTAACCCTCTTTGTCAACTGAAATTGTTTTATTTCTCACACCTATTTATTAATTGCATGTTTTGTTTTGAACATGTATTTTCCAGACTTTTTGTGAGTTAATTAATGGACTTCATTTCCTGCATCCCAACTGAATGTATTAAAGATATGTGATGAATTCATTGTATTAACAGAATTATTAAGATACATAGGATTTACAAAGTTTTGATTATTTACTGATGGTTGCATTCAGACTTGAAGATCCCCATTCAGTATGTTTCTCACCAATGCTCTCATTACAGATAAACTAATTTGGGAAGCTTGCACTGCTACACAAAACTCATCATGGTAGTATCTGGATTCTTGAATGCGAGAATTTTTGTCATCACGCACAGAAGAAAGAAAATGTAAAAATGGCTTATTAATACTCATCTCAGGGCTCATATTTGAAATGATTCTTTGTTCCTCTGAAAAGATTTGTGTTTGATTGGCAGGAACTCCATGAGCAACAGCCATTACGTACAACTCTACGTTCGACTGAGTGGTGTTCATTGATTGTGCTGAAAGCTGCCTTCCCTCTCCCTTGCATCTGAGCAAGGATCAGCAAAATCAAGATGGCAACTAGGAACTGCAACTGAGCTTACAACCTCCTTCTGCCCCTTCACTTCCTTCAAGCACCTATCAGCCAAGTTCTTAAGACTTTTTCTTTTATCCTGACTTTCTTAGGTTATGTACCCTTATCTGCCACTATTTCTCACTGCATCTTGGTGCTATATTGAAAACTCTGTCCTAAGCTCAGTCTGGGGAACCAGCCAAAGGCTGATTCTTCACAGCTGATAGCCAGCAGCTAATAAGCAAGCCAAGTCACAGAGCAACTTACAGTTCAGCACTTACTTTACTTTAGGTAAATACAAGTCTTAAGTCCCAAACAGAGTTCAGCAATGTACAAGTCAGACAACAATATTCAGAATCAAAAAACAAAGTCCAGGTCAAGCACAGAGTTCAGGAACATGACAGGGATCCAGGCAGATCAGATAATCTCCTGGAGGGTAGGGGTGGGAATTTGAAAATCAGCAGCTCAATGCAGCTGCTGCTTAATTAATTACTTCTTCCTATAAATCTGATGAAACCTCCTGAAGTTCTCCCCTTTGTTGTCTCTGCTTGGTGAAGGTAGATAGGGGAAAGTCCGTCTCTGAGATGTTTGGCTCTGGAACCTCCTCCTGCTCTGCTTTGGCAACAGGTCCAAGCAGTTCACTGCTTTAGTCTCTAATCTCTGAGTCAAAATTCATATCCATGTTCTAGAAGCAGGGCATGGCAGATTGTCCTTCTGGTTTACTTTCACTTGACAAATTAAATATGTTCTTTAATACTACTTCTTTCATGTGTTGAGAGGCTCCCTTCTCAATAGCCAATTGAACCTTTACAGTGCTTTAGTCATTTTCCTCCCCCTCTGCGACCAATGCACCTGAAGTCTTAATGGTGATTTTTTTTTAAAAAAAAAATGTCCTTTGACAGCTTCCTTTTCTTAGAAGGTAAGTGGTGCTCCCTGGTTTCTCCTTCTGAGTCCTGTGCTCTTCTCTTTTTCTTAGCCAAATCAGTAGCCAAAGAGTTTGATTTTAATTTTTTTAGTAGAAGAATCAGAATGTTTTGATAAGATTTTTGACAGAAGAAGAGAGAGAACTAATAGTCAACCAGCTCATAAGGCAAGGAAATTAAAAACTGAGAGTGAGACAAGAGCAAAGGGACCTAATATTTACAAGCTGTCTTAAATCCCATTTGGGAGAATGGTGATATATAAATCCCAGAAACAAACAAACAAATTGTGGGCCCCCTGCCTTGATATACTATAATAGGAGAAGGACAGGTTGCTTACCTGTAACAGTATTTCTTCGAGTGGTCTTCTGCGAATACATACAAATGGGTTTTACTGCGCATGCGCAGTGCAGCTCGGAAACTTCTGGAATCGCTAGGCAGATCTTGAATTGCAACTTTTTGGCGGTAGCTCCGCCCACCCCTATATAAGCCCCGTTCCCGCTCTTTCCTCTCAGTTCCATATTTTTTTCGCCGCAAATAGCGACCAAGGAGCACCAATCAGCGGGACACTGAGGGGAGGATGGGCGGGATTTGTATGTATTCGCAGAAGACCACTCGAAGAAATACTGTTACAGGTAAGCAACCTGTCCTTCTTCTTCGTGGTCTCTGCGAATCATACAAATGGGTAGTATACCAAGCTAAATAAAGGCGGAGGGAGTGTCCAGAGAGCCATATCAGTAAATCATAACAATTTATTGAACAAGTCAACCAGCTGGAAGCTTGTAGCAAGATCAACATAAGTAAATAGTTGAGATTCCCTCCACAACACATAGCCTGTTCTGAATTTAGTTGTTGTATCAAAATTATTGTAAAGACAATAAAAAACCTCATTTAAATAACCTGAGTGGTCATTGAGTACACAGTGAACCTTGAAACAAATTCAATGGATAATGCATATATTATACATGTAGGCATTAAGGCACACCTATGGCATAAAACATGTATCTATCATCTCAGATAACAGAACATAGAAAATAAGATGCGGCATCATCAGCATCGTCAGCAGTACAATAACCCGACCATTCACCTGTGTAGGAGGTCATAATATTCATATGTACACCCTTCAAGTATACAGAAACACGGCTTAGGCAACATCATTAGTGCAAATAATAGGAGGTATGGCATACCCGTAACACCTTGATAGTAAACAACATAACACAGTGCTTGTTTGAACACAGCACAATAATCAAATAACCTGAGCAACGGGAAGAACAGTGGACCCCATCAGTGTAACCCCGAGACCAACACTGCCCTTCCAAAAGCTGCATCCCGTCTGGTTCTCGTGTCCAGCCTATAATGTTTTACAAATGTCAACGGCTGAGACCAGACTGCAGCTTTACATACATCCTCCAACGCTACACCAGCTAGAAAAGCGGAGGATGTAGCTACCGCCCTTGTTGCATGCGCTCTGACCCTGGCCGGAGGAGCTTTGCCCGCTATCTCATAGCAGAGCTGTATGGTAGCGACTACCCATTTCGAAAATCTCTGTGTCGAAACCGGCAAGCCCTTTTTCGGTCCTGAATAACATTGGAACAGTCTGTCCGACCTGCTACAGTCTTTAGTCCTGTCCAAATAAAAGGCCAGGGCTCTACGCACATCCAGAGAATGAAGGCGGCGTTCGGTTTCGGTAGTCGGGTTCGAGGCCAGGGTCGGGAGCACAATGTCCTGACACATATGGAAGGAAGAGACCACCTTAGGCAAAAAGGAAATGTCAGTACGGAGAATCACCCTATCGGGGTGAAACCTAATAAAAGGTTGGTCTCTTCTTAAGGCACACAGTTCGCCCACCCGTCTGGCCGAAGTAATTGCGACCAGAAAGGCAGTCTTCCAGGCAACCAGCCTCAGGTCCGAAGTTGCCATGGGTTCGAAAGGTTTCAGCATTAACGAACCCAAAACAACATCAAGGCTCCAGGCTGGAACTGGAGCAGAAACTGGAGGGTAAAGGTTGTTAATCCCCTTAATAAAACTTTTAACTAATGGATCCTTGAAAAAGGAAGGTTTACCCTCAAAATAATAGTGGGCACAAATGGCAGACAAATAGCATTTGATAGAACTGAGCCCCAACCCCTTTTCCACAAGGGTCATCAGGAACTCCAAGACTACTGGGGTCGACACCTGGGAGGGAGGCACCCCTCTAGATTCGAGGAATTCAGCAAACTTCCCCCACTTGGTACGATACGATTTCTTCGTAGTTGGTTTGTGGGCCGCCAATATGACCCTACGGATTGGAGACGGGACGTCATCTAAGCTCCGACTCTCCAGGCCACCAGAGGAAGGTTGTCCACATCGGGATGCCGAATCCGGCCGCGGTGAAGTGTGAGCAGGTCCGGTCTGTGTTCCAGGCGGAGGTATGTCCAATTCGACAGGTGTAGCAATGAAGGCAGCCACGGCTGTCTCGGCCACCAAGGGGTTACCAGGATTGCGTTGCTCCTGTCCCGCATCATCTTCGCCACTACCCTCGAGATCAACGGAAACGGAGGGAAGGCGTACAGGAAGACGTCTGCCCACTCGAACTGGAAGGCATCTCCTAGGGAGGTCCGAGCCTTGAACCGGGAGCAAAACCGTCGACAGTGGGTGTTCTCCCGGGATGCAAAGAGATCTACGTCTGGCGTTCCCCATCTGCGGAATAGGGTCGCCACGGCTTCCGGATGGAGTCTCCATTCGTGGCAGGATGTGGCCGACCTGCTGAGCTGGTCTGCTAACGTATTCTCCTCCCCGGGTAAATGTATGGCTTGTAGGGTGATCTTCCTCTGTACGCACCAGTCCCAAACTTCCAGGGTCAACGTCAGGAGACTTGGGGATCTCGTACCTCCCTGCTTGTTGACATAATACATGACGGTGGTGTTGTCTGTCAATAGGAGAACCACTTTGCCTGTCAGAACTGGTTCGAATGCCCTCAAGGCCTTCTGAACTGCGAGCATCTCCAGGATGTTTATGTGAAGACGCTTCTGGGACTCTGTCCATTTGCTCCTGACCGTTAGGCCCTCGGTGTGAGCACCCCATCCTTCCAGGGAAGCATCCGTAGTTAGGGTAATTTGTGGTTGCGGTCGGAAAAAGTCCATACCGGAACAAACGTTGTCTGAGTCTAACCACCAAGGAAGGGTGTTTGAAACCGACCTTGGTATCGATAGCCATTTGTTGGCGTGGTCTCGCGCAGGGTTGAACACCGAGAGAAACCATGACTGCAGTGGTCGAAGTCGAAGCCTCGCCATCGGGGTGACGAAAGTTGTGGACGCCATGTGTCCGAGAGCTACTTGGACCTCTTGAGCCCGAACTCTTCTCCTTGCCATACAAGCGCGAACGGCTAGCGTCAAGGCCTGGAATCGATCCTGAGGGAGATACGCCCGACAAGTTACTGAGTCGAGCATGGCTCCGATGAACCGAATTCGTTTCACTGGAGTTAGGGACGACTTTTCCCAATTTATCACTAGACCCAAGGATTGCATCAGTTCGAGAGCGAACTCGACATCGCTCTTCAGTTGGTCCCGAGAAACCGCAACGAAGAGCCAGTCGTCTAGGTAGGGGAATAAGCGTATCCCTTTTTGGTGCAGGTATGCGACCACTGGTGCCATGCACTTCGTAAACACTCGAGGCGCCGAGGAGAGACCGAATGGAAGGACGTTGTATTGGAACACTCGGTGTCCTATCGCAAAGGCCAGGAATCTTCTGTGATCCCTCCGGATTGCGACGTGGAAATAGGCGTCCTTCAGGTCCACTGTGGCAAACCACATGCCCTGGGACAAGAGAGGTAAGATAGAGTTTAGGGTCACCATACGAAACTTGCGGTATACCAAATGTCTGTTCAGGGCTCGGAGGTCCAGGATGGGCCGCAATGAACCATCCGGTTTCGGAACCGTAAAGTAACGTGAAAAGAAACAGTGGGAAAAGTTCTCTTCCTTAACCGGGGAAATCGCCCCCTTAAAAAGCAGAGTGCGTACTTCGTCGAGGAGGGTAGGTGAGGGTTGGGTGGGGGTGAAGCGGCCCGTTGAAGGCCAATCCTTGAATTCGAGGGCATAGCCCCTATTCAAAATGTCCAAGACCCAGGCGTCCGATGAAATTTGCGCCCAGGTGTCCTGAAAGGGTAGAAGAAGGTTGAAAAACTGAAGGGGACGAACGACGGAGCACGCAAGAGCCCTTCAGGACTTCTTTCTGGGAGGCTCCGGGTCCTGCTTCCGAAATTGCTTTCGGTACCGGGAGAAAGGCTGACGACGCCCTGAGGACGAGGATGAATGAGATGGATACCTCTGTCTTGATTGCTCACCGGATTGGAACTGCCGGTCTTGATAAGAGCGGCGGTATGAGGAATAGGGCAGACGGTAGAATCCAAAGCGACGCCGATAGGACGACTGTGGAGCCGAAGACATGCCATGCTTACGCGCCGCCGATTTCATGCGGTACTTGAAATTTAATTTATCGTCTGTTTCCTTATGAAACAGACCTGCGTCATCATAGGGCATGTCCTCAATGGCTGAACGAGCGCTTTGGTTCAGGTCCGAGGCGCGGAGCCACGCGTGGCGTCGAAGGGCTATGGACGCCGCCATGGCTTTAGCAGAACAATCGGCGGAGTTCCTCGAAGCCGTGATCAGCCAACTTCCTATGGAATGCGCCTCATCCCTTAGCTCCGTAGCTAACTTATTGCTCTCTGTCGGAACATCGGGGAGTACCGTGGACATCCGTTCCATCAGGTACTGAATATACGCCCCCATGCAAGCGTTATAATTAGCGACCTTCAGCCCTAAGACTGAGGCCGCGTAAGCCTTCTTGGCTAAAGCATCGACCTTCTTAGCCTCTCTGTCCGACGGTGAAGTCGAAGTCTTGGGGGTGAATGTGTGTTGTGCCCCTTCAACAATTGCCGAATTCTGCCGAGGGTGAGAGCGCAGCCATACGGCCTCAGATGGCGTAATCCGATAGAGGGACTCTATCTTCCGGGCTTGGATCACCGTGGAGGCAGGAGCCTCCCAGGACCGACGAACTATTTTGTCCAACGATGGCAAAAACGGGATGGACGGTGGAGTAGGCACCTTACCCTGGATTCTCTTCTCGATAGGATCGGAAGCATCATCGTCCAAGTGGGCCACCTCGATCTCAAGGGCCCTTCCCATCCGGATTACGTGCTCGGTAAAGGAGCGGACATCATCGGTGGGGGAGGACGCACCCGGGACATAGAGGTCCTGAGGAGAACCTGCCGCCTCGATTTCGGAGTCTCGGGACCGAGGAGAAATCGGAGGGTTCGAATCCAGGGATTCTGAACCTGAATCCGACGGAACCCGATGAACCAAAACCACCGGAGACGGAGACCGCGACGGACGTTGCAGGGCGGCCGTCTGGGTTGACGTCGTGGCCTGTCTAGGCTCCTCGACATGGTGCACCTGAGCCACGGTCGTCTGTAGACTCCCCTGCGGTTCGGCCAGCGCACGCTCTCTTGGGACCGGGATATAATACGTGTCCGTCTCGCTGTCGTAGACGTACCTGGGTTTCCCCCGGACTGGGTGTTTAGCCGGGGACCCCTCGGGCATGGGTGTCGGAGACCTTCTCAGCTCCCGTCGAGGAGAAGGCAACAGGGGAGGCTCAAGCTCCTCCGAGTGATCCGAGAGAACCTCAATCTGGAGCTCCTCCACCGAGAGGGCCTGTTCCGCCATGGGCAAGGCCCGTGACACCGACACACCGGTTTCCACATCCTTCGGTACTGAAGCAGCCCGTTTCGAAACCGGGGAAGTCACTGAAGCCACTTTCGCGGGTTCATCAGAAGCCGGAGTCTCCATCCGTGGCTTCTTGGATCCATGATGTCTGGACTTAGAGTCCTTAGCCTCCGAATGCTTCCGTTTCGGGGCTTTCGAATGCTTCTTACGCCTCTCCCCCTCCGATTTGGAGGCCTTCTCGGAACCCATCCGGTCCGCAGACTCCTTACGCGGTACGGACGCCTCCTTTCCTCCCGTGGATACCGGGGAACGAACCACGGATGCAGTCGAGGGAGTGGCGGTCGAACCCGAGCCCTTCGGGGGAGCCGACTTAGTCGTAACTTTCGGAGTTGCTTTATCTGCCGAGGTAGACTTACTCGCAGAAGATGGTTTGGAGCCCGACGGGAGAACCTCCTGCGGTTGAAGAGCTTGCGAAAACAGCGCGGCCTGCAATCTTGCCGCGCGATTCTTCCGCGCCTGCGGCGTCATGAGCTGGCACTGCGGGCAAGACCTGGGGTTGTGACCCTCCCCAAGGCACAAAAGGCACGTGGAATGAGTGTCCTTTTCAGGGATTTTTCCCCCGCAAGTGTCACAGCTCTTGAATGGAGGAGCCATGTCGCCCAGAGGCCTGAAACGCTCGACGGGCCGCGAAGACTCACGGAACGAGAATAGTCAAACAGTCCGAGGGTCAAAACCGAAGAATATCAATCTAAAGCTGAGGATTAATCCGAAGAATCGTCAAAAAACAGTCCGTAGTCGAAAAATACCCAAAAAGCACAGAGCGAATACCAGCGAAGTTCCCTAGTGCTGCTAACGCGGCAGAAAAAAGGAACTGAGAGGAAAGAGCGGGAACGGGGCTTATATAGGGGTGGGCGGAGCTACCGCCAAAAAGTTGCAATTCAAGATCTGCCTAGCGATTCCAGAAGTTTCCGAGCTGCACTGCGCATGCGCAGTAAAACCCATTTGTATGATTCGCAGAGACCACGAAGAAGAATAAACAATTTGTTGTGAATTACTCCTGAGAAAGATACAGAGTGAAAAAGTGAATATAAGCAAGGAGAATAATGGAGTTGTCTTATCAATGCTTCACTAACTGTTAAAAAAATATTAAAACTTGTTTCTAAAGTTTCTTAGTTGTTACGTTGCTAGACTATTGTAAATATTATTTTTAATTTGTAATTATCTTAGAATTATTTTTTTAAAGTTCTCTTTTGCTACAAATAAACAGAAGCATAGATTTTACGAAGTACATTTGTTCATATCCAGTTTATGGAAGCAGCCACAGAATGGAATTAGTAATTACAACATCAATGAAATGCTTCAGAATAACATATGCAATGTATAACACACTTGTTTAAAGGCTCTTTTTCACTTTTACTCACAGACACACAGTTGCAGAATGTAAAAACCTTTGAAGATGTAAATCAAGAAGTGATTTCAGGGGAAAAAAATGAAACCTGCTGTTCCAGACCTAATAAAAGGCATATTAGGCCTTTTGTATAAAGGGAGAAAAGACGCTTTTTAAACACATAAAAACCCCAGAATGCATTATGGGTAAATTCAGGTGATTCATTTTTAAACCCTTTCACTACGGGCATTATATTAGGAAGCTATATTTTGCTTAAAGAAAATATTAATTCACACAAGACAGATTTTATACTGTAGAAATATTCTTTTTAACAGCTATCAAGTTAACTTTGAACATGGTGACTATGAATGAGCAACCTGCAAGACAACCAGTCTTCAACAGCCCTGCTCAAGTCTTGATAGCAAGGGGCTGTGGCTTCCTTGATTGAATCCATCTTCCTGCTCTTCCTTTCTCTCTCTCTACCACTTTGTCCTTTGCCAACCATTATCAACTTTTCTAACAAATGATGTCATCTCATGATATCGCAAAATATGACAGCCTCAATTGTGTCTGTTTGGTTTCTAGGGACCGTTCAGACAAGATTTGTTTTTTCCTCATAGTCTACATTACCTGTATACCCTGAATCTCACTGGGTGTCACTTGGTGTGGTCCACACCTTTATACCCCCTAGAGATGCCCCTCAGGACAGTATCCATATTTGTTTGATGGCCCTTTCTTTGATGGCCTTCTGCCAACAGGTGAAAACATTCCTCTTCAGACAGGCATTCAAAACAGAATGATTTCAAAGAATGGATTGGGGTTCTATATTCTTTTAATGTATTTTAAGCATTTAATGTATTTTAAGCATTGGATGAGGAAAAACAGACTCAGCCTGAATCCAGAGAAAACGGAAGTACTCGTTGTAGGTTCCCCCGGCCCAGGGTTGGAGGTGGTTCCACCAGTCCTGAACGGGGTCACGCTCCCCGTAAAGGACACTGTACGCAGTCTGGGGGTGCTCCTTGACTCGTCGCTCCATCTTACATCTCAGGTGGCTGCGACGGTCAGGAGCACCTGTTTCCAGCTTCGGCTGATACGCCAGCTGCGTCCCTACCTGGACCGGAGGGACCTTGAAACAGTAGTACATGCTCTCGTAACCTCTCGGTTGGATTTCTGTAATGCGCTCTACATGGGGCAGTCTTTGTATCACACTCGGAAGCTACAATTAGTGCAAAATATGGCAGCCCGGGTGGTCACTGGTGCTCCCAGGACCGCCCATATAACACCTATTTTGAAAGATCTTCATTGGCTGCCTATTCGCTTCCGAGCTCAGTACAAAGTGCTGGTCGTCACCTATAAAGCCCTAAATGGCTTGGGCCCAGAGTACCTAAAGGACCGCCTCTCCCTACACAATCCGCCCCGCACACTTAGATCCGCGGGGAAACAACTGCTTAGAGTTTCAGAGGCTAAATTAGTTACAACCTCAAAGAGAGCCTTTTCCATCTCGGCCCCTAGCCTCTGGAACTCCTTGCCCATTGAGCTCCGTTTGGCTGCTTCCCTCCCCGCTTTCAAAAGGGGTTTAAAAACATACTTGTTCGATCATGCATACCCCTGACATCTTCTCACACCTGACTCCCCTCCCTTATTGGTCACATACTTTGACATACTGCCACTGTAATTTGATATACTGTTTTATTGTTGTTTTAATTGGTTTTATTGTTTATATTGCTTGTTTTCATGTTGTTCACCGCCCTGATCGCAGGAAGGGCGGTATACAAATAAAAATTTATTATTATTATTATTATTATTATTATTATTATTATTATTATCTTTTTAAATTATTGATTTTTTTAGTATTGAATTTGTTTCAATTATTGTAGTAATTTAATCCTATTTAATGTATTATTTTTGTATGTTTTTAACTATATGGTGCTTTTTAATGTTGTAAACCGCCCTGAATCCCAGTCTTGGGAGAAGGGTGGGATATAAATAAATATAATAATAATAATAATAATAATAATAAGTGAACCTTAGCCTAGAAGTGTTGCTTATATATCAAGATTTAGAAAAAAGCAAATTAACAATTCTAATGTACACTTTCAGAAATTACCTTTGATTTAGGTTTGCTTATTTTTACAATGAAAAGGTTGGATATTAGCACTGTATTTCAGCAGCTACCTGGCACTCAGAGGTGAATGGGCAGGTAGATGGGAGAAAATCCTCTTTTCTGTCTCTGGCACATAAATTCATCTGAGAAGTTGTTCTATGCATTGCACAGAATGAAATAGGTTGTTCAAGGAGGGGTTCAGCTCCCCATCACTTCTTTCTGAGCAAGCTAGTCATTTTTATTTTTTATTTCACAAACTATTAACATTGGTGAGTTCTTTTGCAAGGCTGTTGTATATAACAATTTGGAAGAATATTGAAGTCAATATATCTGATGCCGCCATACTTAACACTATTGTTTTCCAACTGAAGCTTTCAGGTTCCTTGCTATAATACTATCAACCTGTCTTACAGAACCAATAGAAGTATTTAATAAACAACTTTTGAAAAATAAAAACTAATCTAATAAAGACACATCAGAGAACTGGGGGGAAATGTAAAGTTAACAGCTCATGAACTGTCAGACCCATCACCTCAGTACACCAATGATGTACATTTTCATAAAGCACAAAGTAACTAGAATATCTTTTTAGTGGCATGTGTGTGTGGGACCTTGGAAAACTATTGTTCCTTGCACTAGGAATATGCTGTCATGGCCACAGTAAAGCTTTTCCCTTTGAAACACAAAGCCCCAATAATTCTCATTTGTTTCAGTTTGGCAATTTGCTGATACAGTAGCATTTACATGTGCATAAAAGCAGACATCCTACAAGTCTATAATTTCATTCTCAACACTATTTGTGAGTTGTTTCTTTAAAAAACAAACAAAAATAGTGGGATTTGAGGGTACCTATATTCATTTAGCATTCACATCATCCCTCTCATGAACATGGACAGCTGTTTCATGAATACACAAGGCATAGTGAACCTATCATGTTTTAACATGAGAAACTGCAGACAAGTAACCATATTTATCTGAAAATGTAGCAATGTGGGCCACAAGAAAAATACAAAATCCATTTGAAGTGATACCTTTATCTGACCAGTCAATAACGTAGGCACTAGGATCACAACACTTTCACTTCCTTTTCCATGCATGCTATTTTATTAACTCTACATGTCAAAGAAGATTGTGAAGTTTCAATGGTCAGTGTTATATTTTTTGATTGACCCAATAATATTTTATCAGCACAGGATGGATTTAGATTTTGTTGTTTTCAAATTTAGCTTACAAAGGAAAATATAATGATCTTCATATTTTAATTCATCATGAAGGAAAAACTAGCTCGACTGAAATTCATCTCTCTCATATGTTGAGGTTCACTTCAATCTAGACAATGGCTGAACATCTTGGTTAATTATAGAGAGAAAGATTTTAAAGACTTCTTCTGATCACCCTGCCATATTTTCAATCTCTATCTTAGAAATATTTCAAATTGTTTTTGCCTCCATTTCTCCTACCTCATCATCCTGATAAACACAAGCTGTACCTAACAAAAAAAATTACTTACATGAACACCTTTAAAGTTGTTTAAATGGTTAAGATGTGGCAATCTTAATTATTTTGCAAATAGAAGCCCACTGTAAACAAGAGTTATTAACTGAAATAAAAGGAAGTTCAAGAGGCAAAAGCAAACAGTACTAAAGGCTTGGTTTGAGCTGAATAAAAAGTACATAATTGTATTGGAAAACATTCAGTTCTGGGCTCTCTGCCAAACAGGAAGAGTGTTTAATTACCAACACTGACATAGCAATATCAACAGAAGACTGAATTTTTAAAAACTGCACGGGATTTCTTAATGCCCTTGATTCTTTCCCTTCCAAAGAACAGACAAGGCTCTTCATTTATCTTTAAACTTATTCATGAGCTGTGAAGTATATATTCTGTGAAAACCGGCTACTAATTTGAAAGATGCACTATAACAGAAATACCTGAACTTTCTAAGGATTCAGTAAAACATCTTCAAACTTATACTGTTTACCAAGGAGACGTTTCGCCTCCAATTTCCAAGTAATCTCTAACGTAATATTTATAAGAGGTATCAGAGAAGTAACCTCCAGTTTTTAGTTAACCAGAGTACCATTCAACATCATACAAACAGAACTGCACAACTGAACTTTCCCTTTCCCACTATCCATTATGACAGCAGATGCTGTTCCAGTGGTGAGCATACAAAGATTGCTTCCATTCTACTTAATTAATTAATATCATAACAAAAATGAAAGACTTCAATCAATGGGTTCATTGGAATAAATTATTTTATGATTTAGGCCAGTGATGGCGAACCATTTAGAGACTGAGTGCCCAAACTCACTGGCTTTCCCACCCCAGGTGTGGCCAGGGTGGGTGGGACTTCCGGTGGTGGGACTACCACCTATGGGCTAGTACTGACCGGTACTAAAAGCTGCCTCCCGGGTGGCTGGGGTGTGTGGCATGCACACGCTGCACACTTCCATGACTCCCTGAAAGTACCCTGAGAGGTCACATGTCAGCTGGCTTCTGGGTCTTGGGGGCATAGAGGTTACATGCCGCAAGCCCCCAATATGCCGGGAAGCTGCCATGACGGGCCATGGATGAGCCACTAAAGTGGTTGAAAACTGCTCCTTTTTCAGCAGATGGACCCACAGCATGCATTTGCCACAGCCACAATCTGTCTTCAGCTGGGGCGGCTTCACACCGCCCCATCCAGGCCATCTATTTCAGCCCTTCGTCTTCATGTCAACGCTTCTTATACTGTGACAACCATCAAGTACTGCTGACATTACTTTTGACTAGTCTGACATGTGGCCTTTCCTCATCTTTGTCAGGGTTTCTCAATGCACCGATAGCTTTCATTTTTTTGGAAAATCAGGACAAAGTAGATATTGCAGTCACTCAACATTTTAAAAATTCTGACTTCATTCTTCAGCTGGGGTCAGTACAAAAATGCCCAAACTAGGTCTTTGCACTTTGGTCCTCTTGCCACTCACTATCCTCCAAAAAGGCAGCACTGTAGGGTGTGGGTTGGAAGGGAAACCTTGACACCCTGAATTTATATGACAGGATAGGGGTTTACCAACCCCTATCCAACTAAACACACCTCTTTGCAAAGGTGACCTGAAGAGTTTTCTAATCTTCTGAAGCCATTTTTCAGGTGAATAGACTTGGGAAAGAATTGGCATCCAACCCACTCCAGGAAAAGCTGATGCATCTTTTGATGTCACAGTTTCATTTATATTGACCAAGAGCAGCCAATTGGGAAAGTACAAAAAATACACATCATGCTGTCTTGGTATCAGAAATCACAACAGATGTCAAAAATATTGTTTATAAATTGACTGAGCATTTTTTCAATGTCTAGGAAAATAAACTTGAGATTTATATTATCCCCCAAATATTTACTAAATTAGCCCTACAGAGTTATTTTAATCATTCTTCTACCCATACACATCTGTTTTTACAGAACAAAATTCTATTTCACCACAGACTAAATGGCAGTTCCTTTCTGAACAGATGTGCTCACTGCTGCAGACAAACTACAAATACAGATTTACAATAACAGGAGTAAGTCTAGATGCAGGTTGAGTATTCCTCATCCAGCACGCCAAAATACTCCAAAATTGTCCGCATTTGTGGCTGATAATGATGCCTTTTCTTTCTGATGGTTCAATGTACACAAACTTTGTTTCATGCACAAAATACTAAAAATATTATGTAAGAAATTACCTGCAGGTTCCATCTCTAAGATATCTCATTATGTATATGCAAATATTCCAAAATCCCCCTCCCCCCCAATCTAAAATCCAAAACACTTCTGGTCCCATGCATTAAGGATAAGGGAGACTCAAATCTGTATACCAGTTACTTCTTTCCTGTTACCAATTGTTCCCACCTATAACCTGTTCACACTTTGCAACAGTTTTTAACAGTATTTTTAAACAGCATGCACACCTTACTAATTCATTTCTATAGAAACCTTATATACATTCGCATTGTTTTACAATTAAGGTTTAGTTGGGCTTTACAGCGGATTAGGGATCTGAACTGATATTTCCCATGTCAGTAGAATGGTAAATCTGCTCCTGGTTTAAGTCTGACATTTAAAGGAGCTATCCATGTTGCTGAATATAGGTTGTGGCTAGGGTTCTGTACTTCAGACAGTTCCTTTAATGTTCATATTGGGGCAAAACAGATGGACAGGAGAAAGTGGCTTGAAGCTGCCTTTTCTAAAGTCACACTGAAACCCCACCAACCGCACCACCAGCTCCCAAGGCAGCTAGAGTGCTCATGTCATGATCACATGATATGGCTTCAAGCCAGGAAGAAGTGGACAAAAGCTGCTTCTTTTTGAAACAGCTTTTCTCTGCATAAGGTGCCTAGAGGGCATTTTCCTGCTGGTTTCAAGGCATGTGTCATCCAAATGCCATGCTTTCAAGCCAGCCTGAAAGCACCTCATTTTGCCTTTCTGTTTAGCCCCATTAAATCCCAAAGCAGGTTCCACTGACATTGAAGCCACCAGCTTCCAGTGGTTACAGTAATCATTAAAGCATTAAAGGAAGTATGAAACAGTGGAACAAAATATAAAGTTGTTCTGTTAGAGAATATGGTAGTATTTATATCACATAATGATACCAAGACAGCAAGAAGTACTTAATATTTAATCTCTTGGCAAACGTAACCAAAATTTAAGTTCCAAATAGATATATCTATAAATTTTATTTTATTTAAATCTATGTATATATACCTGCTCTTTTACAGAAGCTAGGATAGTGGTGGCGGTAGCCTCTCTTTCCATGGCTGGGCTTGTGGAAGATTCCTGGGTGGTCTGTTGCAGCCCTTCTTCTAAAGGTGTCTGTTCAGGAGCCGGCATATTGCCTGGGGGAAAAAAATAGTTTGATTATTTTACATTTATGTATTTGACTGATGTGCTATCTCTCCATTAAAACATTCCATAAACCTACAATTCCTGAGGGATTTTCACAGGATCTTCTTGCTCTGCTCCAAAAATAACATACACATACTGTTTTGCCTGAGGAGGGGCTTACAGAGAAGAGGTGGTCTAGGAGTATTTACATCCTTTATCTCAAAATAAACAGAAATGCACCCTCTCTATATATATTCCACTAACTTTATGTTTAAAAAAATCCATCTTTGCTGTAAGTTTACATATAAATCCATTTCTCAAGACTATCAGTTCTTTTTACCCCACAGTTTTCAGGGTCCTTCTCTGTGACTATAAATAAATTCTGCTATCCGTGGTTTCTATATCAAACAACATGTTTCTCACACCTGTAGAAGGGCCAGTTTCATGTGGATGCATATTTAGGTAGTGTTTGTACAAGGTGTTGGTTATCACCTTTAAAGCCCTAAATGTCTTGGGTCCAACCTATCTTCGGGACCACCTCATTCCGTATAATCCACCCCACACACTCAGGTCCTCTGGGAGGAATCTGTTGCAACCCATAAAAACTAGACTGTCTGCAACCACCTAGAGGACCTTTTCGACAACTGCTCCCAGATTATGGAATGGCCTGCCAGAGGAGATCCGTCACATTACCACGTTAAACAGCTTTTAAAAAGCTGTTAAAATGGATCTCTTCCAGCAGGCCTTCCCTGAAAAGATACCTGCCCCTCCCCCCAAAGCCTAATTTGTTTACCCCTAATTCTGCTGTCACTATTGCTTATCTGTTATGTTTTAAACTGTAAGTTGTTTAATTGCATTTTAGGGGTGGGTGGGTGGAATTGTGCGATATGGGAATGTATGTTTTAATCTTGTAAGCTGCCCCGGTTGTGTTGCACGGAGGATGGTATTCTTATTATTCTTATTCTTATTCTTATTCTTCTTCTTCTTCTTCTTATTATTATTATTACTACTACTACACACAGTTTGCTTGGATGGCAGGAATCACTGATGGACAGAAACTTTTACGTCTTACCACAGATTCTCAGTTGGAATGAGGTCTGAGCTTTCGCTAGACCATTCTAAGGTGAGGCATGTATGAATATTTCTGCAAGGTTCTGTATATGTTTCTAGTGTGCTCTGTATACCTCTGTACTTCTGTGGTCTGAAAAGAAGTCAGCATGAACTCTTCCAACTACAAAAGGCTTCACTGCCTAGAAGAATCTCTTATTCACTAAAGATTACCAGACAAGACATTACTTACAAGCCTACAAACTTCTTGAGAGCATTTCTCTTTATTAAATGCTCTGAAACCTATCTATTCTAAATTCCATATTTCTAGTCTTTTCCTTTCAAATATATTCTCAGCCCAGTCAGATTTTTACTCCCTTTCTTCACACATTTTAAAGTAAAGTTACACAGACTGTATGAAATCAGGACATGACCAGCATAATATACACAAGGTGTGTTTGCATTATTTCTATTATATAAACCTATTAGTTTAAATGTAGTGCCTAATGAGCCAAAAGTGTTTGCCTTCTGACAGGTGCAATATATTGAACTAACATTTTCAAAGAGCAAAAGATTCTAAGGTTGTCTCGAGTGGCAAAGGCTAACTTTAAGAACCAATTTCATAAAGAACCAGTAGCCTAAACACCCCTACACCCGACCTCTAAGATGAATCAGTGCTGTTGTCTAAGAGTTGATAAACTGTTTCAGTGTGAGTATGGTTCATTTATTCTAGAGCAATATATACTTCTCAACACCAGATTTAAGCTGCCATTTTAGTGGGCAGCATTTTTTAAAAAGTAAATTCATTCAAAAATTATTCTGATCATAGCTAAAGTCAGTTAGTTGCAAGTTTTGCTGCCTCCACATTCAAATTGTTCACAGAATATTAATTATTGAGTTTGGAAATATTACTCCTCTCTTCCCAAGAGGCATTTGGCTTCAGGGGAGATTTTCCCATTCGGAACATCAATAGCAAGAGACAAAGCTAGCTAGAAGCATACAGCTACAGGACCACTTTTTGACAGCCCTCCCTTTCAGTGCTACTTAGTTATTACCGGAATCTTTTTGTTTGACTTGTGGTCCACTCTTTCGACAAATATAAGCACAAATATAAGTATGAGCAGAGCTGTATTATGGGCACACAATGAATGACTTCTACAGTATACTTACAGTACATAGACCAAACAAAATGATGGTGCTTCTGCAACCACACGCTGCTTCTTTTTATTCAGCGTCATCTTTTTGTTCAGTCTGAGTAATGTACAGTACAAATTGTACATGGTGCCAGCATGTACAGGTATTAATGCTTATATTTCTGCTTATACAGTAATGTTCATAATGACACTTAAATATACAGATAAAGCTAAAAGAAATCGTAAGACTGTCAACTTGTTTAAAAAGCTAGAAATGATCAATCTTAGTGAAAAAAGCATGTGCATAAGTGGAATAGGCTGCAAACTAGGTGTCACTTGCTCAACAATCAGTATAATTGTCAAGAATGATGTCAAAGTGTTAGACAAAATTAAAAACGCTATGTCAGTGCATACTAAAGTTATGGGAACACTTTTAAATGTGTGGATTCAAAGCCAAATCAGCACAATATTCCACTAAGCATAAACATTTATCCAGGCCAAAGTTCTATTTAATATAATGAAGGCTGAAAAAACAAGAGACATCCGTAGATGAAACATGTGAAGAAACCAGCAAAGGCTGGTTCAACAGATTTAAGACAAGGTCCAATTTGCATAATGTAGAAGTGTAGAGAGAAGCAGCTGCAGAAATGTATCCTGCACGGAAAAAATATAGAATATGATGACTACACAAAGCAACAGATTTTCAGTGTGAATGAAATGGTCCTATACTGGGGGAAAATGCCAGCTAAAATTTTTATTGTAAAAGAAGAGAAATCTATGCCTGGATTCATAGATGCAAAAGCTGGGCTAATGCTATTGCTAAGGGCTAATGTGGCTGGCAACTGCAAATTCAAGTCTGTATTTATACCATTTAGAGAAAACTATTTAAAAACTATTTAAAGCAATGGTGCCCAAACTGTGTCCTTTAAGAGATTTTGGACTTCCGCTCCCAGAATCCCACACTATTGGCCAATATGGCTGAGGGTTCTGGGAGCTGAAGTCCAAAATCTCTTAAAGGACACAGTTTGGGGACCACTGATTTAAAGCCTAGCTTCCCAGTTTATTACAAGAGTAATGCAAAAACCTGGATGACTACCGGTATTCATTTATTCTCAGATTATTTCAAATTCCCTTTAAGATTCTACTGCTTGTTGATAATGCTCCGGGCCACCCTGGGGCTCTCACATAGTCCTTCAAAGAAATTCAAGCTGCCTTCATGCCTCTACAAATACAATTTCACTGCTGAAGTCAATGGATCAATGTGTCATTTCAGCATTCAAATGTCATTATCTAAGGAGGAATTTTGCAAAGGCTATAAATGCACTGGATAATGATCTTTCTGAGGGATCAAAGCAAAATAAACTAAAAGCTTTTTGGAAAGGCTTCACCGTTTTGGATGGCACTAAAACAACTTGAGCTACATGGGAGGGAGGCAGTTAAAGAAACAATTTTGAAAGATGTTTGAAAGAAACTCATTCCCACACCTATGGATCATTGAGTATTGAAGAGTCAATGGAGGAAACCACTTCAAATGTTGTTGTCTCATGATGAGGCCCTAAATGATGAGAATCTCCTTTTTATCTGAATAACAGAGATGGCTGTTCAGAGAACAGGAAGCCCTGTCTGATAATGTGGCTCAGTTTATGGTACTGATGACTAAAGGATTAGAAGAAGGAATTGCCAAAATAGAGGATGCAATTGCATTTAGGGAAAAGGTCGGTCCCAATTTTTTAAAATTCAAAAGTAAATAGAGGCCTATAAAAACAAATAGCCTATTAGAAAACTTCTCTGATAAAGGTCAAAGATGTCAATGCATTGCTTTCCTATTTCAAGACACTACCTCCACAACTATCATCAGTCACCCCAGCCCCTGAGATTCAGAGCCGTCAAGATCAACCCCAGTAAAATCTCCATCAAAATCACCTCTTGAAAAAGATTGTTTGAAGTTTCCAATGATGAGGCTCAACTACATCCTTCCAATTTCCTTCAATAAATCACCTTCCTTTCTCCACATATGCAAGAATCAAGATAGTTAAAGGTAAACTTTTACTCATTTATTTATACTTTTGTATATAGTCAACACTCCACATGTGTGGCTTTAACTTTTGTGGATGTGACTGTTCACAGATTTGATTAATATGTTCCCTCTGGGTCCTCCAGTGCAACTCTATAGCCAATTTTCACAAAACATTGCACTGGAGGACCTAGACATTCCTAGAGTAAACACTTGTCTAGGAATTTATAGGCCCTCTAACACAAATTCTATGGTCAACCTCTGGCAGATGTTGGCCACAGAGTTGCACTGGAGGATCTAAAAATTCCTAGAGAGGTATCCTCTCAGGTTAAAAAAAAAAGTTATCTATTTGCAGTTTTCCCCCATTCACAGGGTCCTGTGTACCTAACCCAAGCGATGTGGAGGGCCCACTATATTTAAAGGTAAGCTTTTGTTCCTTTTATGGGCTGTTATTTACGTTTTTCAACAGGCAACATGCATCAGCAAGCTAAAGAAAAGTCTGGATTTTGTATTTCAACAACTTCCACTTTTTGACAGTGTTCTGGTCCAAACCTGTTGAATAACTGGTGAGCACCTCTCTACTCTTTTGTAAAATGAATGGCTAATAAACTTTTAAGACAATCTCACAGGCATTCTAAAAGTTCAAAATCCCTCTATCGTGTGTGCACGGAGAATCATTATTTTTTGAAATCTCTAAGTAACAATCCCATTCACTTTAACACACAATTATCTAAGCAAGCATAAGTAGTGTCAGATATGACAGCACAACATTCATTTTATTCCAGCACTTAATCACAACAAACACAGTAAGCTGCCCCTGCTCAGAATCATTTACATGCAGTTTCCCTCTTATTACACAAAGAATCTGTCTTTAGGATTTTGTGTGTGTGTGTGTGTAAAGCACTGTCTGGCATGTGCCCCATATTTTGGTATGCACAAGTATGTCTATGTGCATATAGATACACACTCATGCAAAAAGACTGGAAAAGTTACTTTTTGAACTACATCCCCTATAATTTTCAAGCCAATATGACCACTGACCACTGCATTGAGATGCAGCCTTTTTCCTACCTCATTGCCATTTCCTGTTACAGGAGCATTGTTTCATCCTGAATTGTATTTGCTGAGAGCAGTATCAGATTCTGTTCTCATCACAGCAAAACCAACTATCTGGTCTGCACAACTGCATCTGGAACAGCTTCTGCTACTCACTCTTTTCCACAATGTATTTTAGAGAAAGTCTAATAGAAACTGGGGAAAGAACTTTCTGTATTTGCATCTGGATAGAGAACGTCTCACTAAATGACAGGTGTTCATGTCATTTAGTAGAGTCTAGAAATCTGAAATGTCACATATGTACTTTCTAAACATCTCGAGCCTACACAGTTGATATGATAGTTGTTCCAAACACAACTCAAGTCTGATGCAAATAAATTTTATTAGGCAAGACAGTTTTTGCCGTGAAAATTATTTTTACATTCCCACTTCTGATCTTTTCTCAGGGTGTGTCTACACTGGCTGTTTAATTCAGGGCCAGACCAGAGCATTATCCGCTGGACCAACCATGATGATGACCACCTGCTCTGGGCTGAATGTAGTGCAACACCATGTCGGTGTGCACATCAGCCATCCAGGCACACTGCATCAGCCCCTCTGGCCCATTCCAACCACCTCTTTGCAGGCAGGAGCTTCCTGAGAGTGCCTGCTTGGAATTCAGTCATTTCTGCTGAGGTCAGAACAAGGTGTCCCACCGTGTGATCAGCAAGGAGGGAGTCACTTTACCCCCTCCTTGTTGACCACCAGGGTGCCCCATTCTGACCTCAGCAGAAGCCACTGCTTCTTCATGGAAAGGAGCTCTATGTAAACCCTGCCCAGCACACCAATGCTTCTACTGAGGATAGAACAAGGCAACCCCACAATCAACAAGAAGATAGAGCAGCTCCCTCCTTATTGACCATGTCTGGATACTCATTTCTGTCTTCAACAGAAATGGCGGCATGCCAGGTAGTCTTTGCATGGAGCTCCTGCCCACAAAGAAGCAATGGAGGTAGCTCAAAAAACTGGCCTTCCCTGCACTGCACAGCATAGGGAAAGGAGACAGTATGGATTTTTGTGTGTGGACAATGGATTGGGCCATATCAGATTCAGTCCAGCTGTTCACATGCCAAAAGAACCCGAGGTCAGCCCAAGGTTTTTGGAAAACACCAGGCTCTTCCCCAACTTTGCTTAGTTTTGACAAAGTCAGGCTATGGTAGGGTAACCAGGCATCCTCCTTTTCCAGGATCTGTCCTATATTTCATCCTTTACTCCAGGAGGAATTTCAAAATGCCCTTCATTCTGAGCATGACTAAGAAGCATGGATTTACATTTGTATGAGTGTTCCCAGCCTTTAGTTGGTAATGTCCTACATTTTTCTTGAATGTCTTACATTCTGGCATGCCTTGTTCTCTTTTGTAATTAGAACATCTGGTCACCCTGGATTAAGGGCCACAGTACTTCCCCAGAAGTAATCTTACATAGCAAGGACTACCAGCACCAGCTTTGGGGTGAGTTTGGAGGTTTTCCCCAGTGCAGACAAGTCCTTAGACACTTAGAACTAAGTAATATGATGCAACAAGATTATTGTGCTCTTTAGAAGGCTTTGCTTTGGACATTCACTTTTCCCACCCCAGGTCTTTATAATAAAACTTTCTCAGTGTACCTCTGCCATTGGGGAGAAAATTGAGGAGGGACACCAAACTCAATCAGCAAATGATCTTAGTATGCCTTTATTGGGGTATACACGAGGGAGAGATCTTCCATTGCGACACTTAATTATTTTCAGAGTAACCAGAAATGACTTTTTACAGAGGTTGCATTTGGATATCATCCAAAATTATGAATTAGTGCTGCGTGCATTAACTGCACTGATGACTGTGCAGCCAGTACATTTCCCTGCCTTTCTTGTCTTCTGAACAGCCAGAAAAAGAAATTTGGATGCTTCTCCTTTGCTGTGGCTTGTCATGTCATCTGGCATGGCAAAGTAGTAAACAATGTGTGTATGTGCCTTCCAGTCACCTCTTGACTTATAATAACCCCATGAATTTCATAGGATTTTCTTAGGCAAGCAGCACTCAGAGCTGGTTTCACTAGCTGGGGTTTGGTGTTTTTAGGGTATTGTAGGCCAATACCATATTTAATTTCAAATCAGTTAGCTTCATTACTGTGGCTCTTGAAGGCTTCTTAAAATGAACTACTTCCCAACTCAGACAATGTTGGTAACTGCCATTAACTAAAAGCAAAAGCTTCTGAATCTCTTCTTGAACATGTGGGAGGAAAACAGTGGATGGTAAAAGTAGCCCAAGAGTAGCCCAAGGTTATGTAAATTACAATAAAAAATGTTTTAGTCAAGAGTTTAGTGAGACATGTCAAGATGAAATTACATTTTACTTTGGTTCTGAAATCTTGTATTCATGTTTTTCCCCTGAGAACTTCACTGGGGGGCATTATAATCAAGCCCTCTGCTAGTGGAGAATCTAGTCGAAGTTAAAACCTTCCTCTGATTTTTGAAAATAATTTGCTTCAACTACATAAATCAGGAACACAGATCAGGTAGCTAACATTAAATATATACCAGTTGCATACATATATGAGGGGGCATCCAAAAGTTTTAATGATCATCTTTTAAAAAAATTGACAGAAAGTTTGTTTTGATTTGTAGTTGTGAACTTATCTCTATGTAGCCACTATCTAGATTTATACATTTTTCTCAGCGTATCTTAACCCTCTGAATACCTGATATTATAGAAGTCTACAGATTGCGCCTGACAAGGATTTTACACTTCAGTCACTTCTGGCAGAGCCAGTCACAAAAATAAAGGACGCAATGAGTTGATTTTCTCAGCAACGTGCACTTAGGGACCAATGATGACACTGACAAAATTTCATCAATATGCCATAATAACTTCTGGGTGATAATTATTACTTTACGATATCCCCTCGTAAGGCGCAATCTGCAGACTTCTACAATATCAGGTATTTGGAGGGTCAAGATATGGTGGGAACAATGTATAAATCTAGATAGTGACTACACAGAGATAAGTTAACAAATACAAATCAAAATAAACTTTGTCAATTTTTTTTAAAAAAGTTGATCATTAAAACTTTTGGATACCCCCTCGTACCAAATACATAATAGTTTAGGTCCACAGTTCAGACATTTATCTTCAGTCCTCTTTATCTGGCTTAGTGCTTCGGCCATCAAGTTAGGACTTGATGGTGTGCTTTCAACATGGCTATTAAACAAAGTGGCTGGATGGAATCATTCTTGGAGGGTGTTGAATAGAGTTTCCTCCTCAATATGTTTGCACAGGACTGAAACTAAACATAATGGTGGGAAGATGTGTCAAAGCAGGAAGATCTGATCAGCTTCAGAGCCTGAACTATTTACAGAAGATAACAGCTTTCCACTCAACAATTTTTAAAATCAGCTATATGCATTAAGGGTTTGAACTGCTGCCTTTGTACAATCATTAATAAGATGCCAGAATTCAACATCAGAGTTTTTCTCATTTGTCAGTTGTCAAAAGTGCATGTATCCTAGTTAAGACAAATAGGCCAAAATGTTCTGGTTACATGAAATGTGGTCCTGTAGCATTAATATATTTTTAAAATGTCCTTGAAGAACAATATAAAAAAGGTGGCTTTCAGCTTACTACTTCCACATACTGCAATGCATGAAGGGGGAAAAAGCACACATTATCTGGCAAGAGTTCACATAAGGCACTATATGCCCTAAGGCTTACCAAGATTCATTTTAGTTAGATAACTTCACCTTCATTGTTTTATATAATTTTGGTAGTTGAGTTGACATGTGATAATTATAGCCTGCTTATTCTGATTAATGTATTTTCTCTAGTTTGTTTCCTAAGTGATTTACAGTGCCAGTGAATAAATAGAAAGAATGGAATGAATGACTGAAACTATACACTGTAATCATTACAAACAATGAGTTATACAAAGGCAAAGTATGGGATCAGGATGTTCAAAGAGCCCAAGTGGTGCAGTGGTTAAATGCCTGTATTGTAGCCACCCACTCACAGACTACAAGGTTGTGAGTTCAATACCAGCCAGGGGCTCCAGGTTGACTCAGCCTGGCATACTACCATAGGTCGCTAAAATGTGTACCCAGCTTGTTGGTGGCAATTAGCGTACACTTTGTAAACTGATTAGTACACCGGCAAGCGGTATAGAAATGTACTTGCTATTGCTATTCATATTTCAAATGGAAATTTATAATGTGATTATTGTGAAGAGCTTGGTACAAGGTACATGACAAGATCTACCCAAACACTTTATTTATAAAAACAGCCCTTTGTAACTGGGGTACACAGCAAAAACTTTAAACAGCAAAAACTTTAAACAAACAAACAGCCCTCATGCTCAGAAGCATTCTGCCTTTTGCTGTTGTTATCTTATCACATCTATTACTGCATGATCTAAATACAGGTTAGCAGAATACAGAATGATTCACTGAGACACAATCATTTCTCTATAGTTCCATATTACTGGCAAAATTCCACTAAATGCACAACACAGCCTGGTAACTTAGTTCTCTATAGGTTTTGGTATGAAAGGAAAATAAGAAGCAAAACAAAAACAAAAACACATTAGGGTAGGAGAACGAACGTGTAAAACATGGGGCTTCTGTTGTTGTTAGCACAATGAGTAACAACATTAGCAAAATCTATGCAAGCACTTCTTCACCCACCCTCAGAAACAGAGATATGTACTACTGTTAGCCATAGGACTTGCTGGAAAAAGAGATACACTTGAACTTGCAATGCTTTACTACTACCGCTGTTGCAATGACACAGCAATGTTAATATATCATGTCAATACGAATAAGCAGGAACAAGCCATAGCAAGCCTTGGGCTCACATGCTTCCCCTGTTTTCCTTCCTGCTCCACTCAGCCAAGAGCAATCTGGAAGCTTTCGCTGCTTATTTAACTGACTCTTGCTGTGTCATCCAGACCTGGAAGTATATTTAACACTGTTAGTTTCAAGAGGTCAGCATTAATAACTATGATTTGAAACTGAGTTGTCTGCAATTAATAATAGTCAATGTTAATCAGAATTCTGGGTCCAGATGACAGCAAATCAGTACTTTCAAATTTCATGAGTCTAAGTTCTGATAGACCTTATTCCCACTTCTACATATCATACTAATTTACAGTTCAGCATGATAGGCAACCACTTGTATCTAGTCTCAACTTTGATTGAAAGATGGCTGTCAAATAAATAATTAGTTAAGATGCCACAATATTTACATGGCATTAGTGATAAGGTAACGATGCTAAAATGAAGCGTATCAGAACATGCATTGTAAGATCAAAGAATATTCATCATCACATTGCTGAGAAAGTGTAGTTTTATGACATATCCCCTCCTCCTTTGATTACACTGGAATAAATGTTGAGTCTCCCTTATTCGGAATTCCAAAATCCAAAATTGTCCACAGGTGTGGTTGCGATAGTACACCTTTACTTTCAGATGATGAAGTGTATACATACTTTGTTTTGTGCACAAAACTTTTAAAAATATTGTCTCAGACTATGTGCACAAGGCGCATACAACACATAAATGAATTTCATGCTTAGATTTGGGTCCCATCTCCAAGATATTTCATTATGTACATTCCAAAATTTGAAAAATTCCAAAATCTAAAACAAATTTGGTCCTAAGCATTTTGGATAAGGGAGACTCACCCTGCAGAAAACTCACCTGATTCAACTCATACACTTATTTTCCAATCCACCATGCTTCACTTGTTTGCCTAGATCTCTACTAAAGGACTCCTGTATGGCTTTTTCTCATGCCACCCATCTCCACCTTGAATCCAGACCTATTTTCTTTTCATAGTCACCCATACTTTAAGAAACCCCCAACAGGAACATGCAAAATTGACTTTTGCCTTGTATGCCCAAGGTTTCTAACAGATAAGGTCTGAAAAAAACAAGGTGCTGAATAAATCAAAGACAGGTTAAAAACTGGAGATGCACCTATTAGAAATCAAAGTGGGGGGGGGGGGATGGGGAAGAGACTGAAGGCAGTATGAGACACTATTTCTGTTCTTTAGTGTAATACAGAATGAAAGCTGGGCGTTTCTACTGCTTTAGTCACAATACAACTAGACTAGACAGCTGCTTTCATATGATCAGCGATTTCCTGTCTTGTGTAGGTGGTAGCAATTTTATCAGGTTAGGAATATGAGATTGTTCATATACTGTAGAAGTTAATATTTCCCTTTCTTCTATGTCTTTCAGTATGAAGAGGAACGTATGTAAAAAATTATCCAGTCCCCCATGCCACACTTTTAAAGGCTATTGGTAGGCAGTCTTCTAAAGACTGTTGCCATGCAGAAAGTAAGTTATATTAAAAATATTAAATCTCTAGATCTCACAGTAAGTACTTAAAACACATACCCCCACTTAATGTTTGAGCTTTTAGTAATATCTGTGTAGGTTTCCATGAACCAGTGTGGTGTAGTAGTTTGAATGCTGGACTGTGACTAGAGACCAGGGTTTGAATCCCGCCTCAAGCCACAGAAACCTACCGGGTGACCTTGGGCAAGTCACACTCTGTCAGTCTCAGAGGAAGTAAAAACTTGTCAAGAAAGCCCTGTGATAGGTTCAACTTAGGGGTTGCCATAAGTCAGAAATGACTTGAAGGCATACCACAACAAATGCAAGCTTCTGTATGTTAGCTCACTTGCCTGCCAGCAGCAAGTGTCCCTACTTTAGAAGCCCAGCACAAAAACTCCTTTGCTTCCTCAAGTAATCTCTCTCATGAACTATAGGGAAAGCATGTGTAGTGAAACAAGAGGTACCATGACCAACAGAGAACTTTAGGATCAGGGGAGTGGGCAAAGTACTGAGATGGGCAAAGTACTAAAGTGTCAATTCTTGTCTTTGAATTTTTGCAGAAGGCATCAGACAGGCACAGATGGCATATTCTGAAAAAATATTGATGCCAAGGTGAGAGGTTTTAAAAAATTCTTCAGAGAACTTAGAAGGATGGAAAGGAAGAATGACTTCCTCTTCTTTCTGTGCAACACCAGTAGCAAAAACAAAAAGGACAACAACCTGCTCGCATCTCTTTCCCAGTTCTCCACATATCCCATAAGATTTGAAGTGAAAATAGAGGGTGTAATGTAATGTACTGTAATGGTTCCATTCTAGAGAATCCTGGGATTTGTAGTTTTGTGAGGCACCAGCACTCTTTGGCAGAGAAAGCTAAAAACTTTGTAAACCTACAAATCCATAGGATTCCATAGGATGGTGCTGAAGCACTTAAATTGAAGTCAGATTGAATTATTTCTACAGTGTAGCTGCAACCAGACACAAATAGCTGGTATAATAAAATCTTACAATTGTATTTGCTAACAGTGCTGTCTTTTAACCCATGCTTCTGGACTGCCTTAATATAATTACTGTATATTTATTTTTTTCCACATCTGACAATCAAAACCTGTGATTCTCCAAGCTGAATTTGTTAGTCTGTAATATTATTGATTTATTTCTATAATTCGCATCTGTGGCCAGTAGTTAATTTTATTATGTTGTGTCCAACATAATGGCCACATTGACATAATAATATTTTGGCTTTAAAAGCCAATGTATGACCAAAAGAAGCCAGTCAGTACACATAGACTTTACAATGTACCACCTTTGTGGCAGTAAGAAGCAAACAAACCAGAAAGTCCTCCATTAACCATAGCTTTCCATTTCATCCAAACTGAGTAACTATGGTAACAGTTCCTAACTTATTCAGAAGACATTATCCACACATTCCAGTTTCATCTAAATAAGGAAACAGAAACTATATTACAAATCCATGTTCAAAGTCACCGATATAGTAAAAGAAAATCAGATAGACAATTTTTTTATTGAAAACTGGAGCTTGTTAATTACATACTAAAACAAGGTATTTGATGGGGGTAATTCAAAGCAAACTATAAATGGATGACCTATTCATTTCTAAAATGTACAACTGGGACTCTCTTTATAATATGCAAAGGAAACTTGTAGCACCTTTGGGAAAGAAGTTGTAGCATAAGCCTTTGTAGACTTGGTCTACTTCCTCAGAGGCATGGAGTGAATGATGCCCAAGAAGGACCTTTATCAAATGCAAATGCAAAAATTGTTGGTATGGCGACAGACATTAATATGTAACATATGATACTATTTCTTTGTTCTCTCGTGATAATCATTAAATAAGCTGGATTCTCCCCTCACTGTTGCATATAGTTATTTTGTTTGTAATAATCCGTATTACATTAATAAAAAAACCTACAGGAACAAACACAGAAAGCAGCTCCTTAAAATACTGTATATTCTTGTAAAACTGGTAAATTAAACACAATATCTTAACATGGCATTCTAGGGTTGAATATCCAAGTGTTATTTATCATGAGTGTATTATTAGGTACTCAGAAAGAACTTTTACCTTAAACTAACTGAAGCCAAAGACATTCAAAATGCTTGAATTTAACTGAACAGCAGATTTGTTTTAACTTCAGGAACATTTAAGTTGTCTGTGGAGTTTATGACACGAAGGGAATTGGAAGTATAATCCAATGGCAATCTGAATGCAATCATGGGGTTTTGCGTGATTGCGTGAAAGCTGGTCACATACATTTTCGGGCAAAGGGAAGTCCTTTCCGAATGCAATCATGGGGTTTCGCGTGATTCCGTGAAAAACTATCACACACAATTTCAGGCACTGGGAGGCAATTGCGGGCAGTTCTGAATGCAATGCAGTGTTAATACGCAATCACGTAAATTAGCCGAACTAGTGAATTTACTCAATTCCGAACTGGCTTCACTTCCATTTCTTTCGAAATTGAGAGAAATTCTTCCCATGTTATAAACTCCTGTTAGTATTTTAGAATCACAAAAGCTATTCACAATCATGATCTACTATTTTAATCTTTTTTGCAAAAGGCCGATTTAGACAACATGATGAATCAAATGGAATAGGAATTATTCGTTATGGGCAGTATTGCAATGGATGCTACCTGATCACTCAGTTGTGAATGGTGCACCTAAGCAGACGACAGAGCTCTGTTTCATGGTTTATTTAGCATGGGGTCTACCTAGAAGTACAATTTCCTCTCTGATTTGTTCCTTTCTCAACAACCCAAAGAAAGAAACATACCAAACTCTGAATTCTTCCTCTGGCTGTAAGGAAAGAAATGAACCATGGGATAAACTATGCCAGTGTTTGGATGACACACTAAGTAAACCATGTAGCAAACCAAAGGTTTGTTTAGCAGCTGCAGCTGCAAAGTGATTTGTGCATGCCAATTTGTGTGAGGGTTCTAGCATTTATCTGGTGTGTCATGCAAACCAGCCTCATTTTAACTATGCACTAAGAAGCCAAGCCCTCCCTCAAGTCCATCTGCCTTGGTCCAGGCCTTTGAGGGAGAGAAGAAGTGCTGGACCTGGACCCCTTCCCCAGCACCATTCCCTTCTCCTTTTGTGTTGTGTCTTTTTAGATTGTAAGCCTGAAGGCAGGGAACCGTCTAATTCATAGATTCTATGTACAGCACTGTGTAAATTTACAGCGCTATATAAATAAAGGTTAATAATAATAAAGCCAAAGGCTGATCTAGACTGATAAGTGACTTTATTGGTTTATTCTTAGTTCATACCCTTTTGGCTAGTGAGCAGATGAATAAGCTACATTGACTCTGTACCAGCTATACTGTCAGAAATCTGATCAAAATGGAAGAATCACACAGATTTTTATCATCTCTGAAAATGCTTGTTCTGCCTATGGTACTCTTACCCTGACAGACGCTATCCTCTCTCCAGCTTGCTACAACTTGTCTTTTTATTGCAAGCACAAGACTGTCATTTAGTACACGTCTAGATAATGCTTAGTGCTATGAAAATATGTGTGGTATCTCTGAGTACTTCTACGATACAGCTAAATATTGAGCACTTACAGCTGTAACCTAAATCTATATTTTTGTTGGAGGTTTTCTACAAAAAGGAGGGAGAGAAAAGGTAACTAAGCAACCAGACTTTCCCTAAATACAGCCGTAGCACAGCTAAATCTGTTTCTAAGCATCAAGCCTGTACAGGTTAAATACACACAAAATAGATGTACTGGGAGGGGTGTGCAATTCTACACAATTATGATAGATTGGATTGGCATTCTTAAAGAGATGAACACAGTAAGGAGACAGAACAGAAATTTCTGACTCCTAAAGGAAGCAGTTACAGGAAACAATTCAGGGTCCCTAATACAGCCCCTTGTGGAGAGGCTCTACTCAGTTCATACTTTCAAGTATTATAGAACTGCAGCCTCTCTGTTAAGGCTGCATTGGAAGAACTGCATTCTACCAGAAAAAAGAAAACAGTTGATCTTGGAGGTGGGGCAAAATGTTTGTAGATTATACACAAGAAGTAGTTCAACAGATTGTTTTGAAATTCATCACTACTGGTGCAAAGGTTTGAGAATGCCAAGCTGACACAGGAAGTGTACAAAGTGGCTTCTTCACAGGAGCATAAAATGTTTGATAGGTATTGTCTTTTTGCCCCAGCAGATTTTGTTGCAGTAAAACGACACTCTTCAATTTCTCAATTTGTATAGTATCTTTTTGGATATTAGTTATTAGGTCAGGGAACAAATGTAGTACAGTATGTGTTTTGCTTTGTCCTGATAGTACTCCAACATATTTGTACTTTTGATGAATTTTTCTTACGAGCCCAGTGGAATTCCTAAGGTACCTCTACAAGTATTTTGCTTATCTTTGAATCTAATGTGGGAATGAACAGAATGGACGGGAGACTGGGAGCAAGTATAGCTGGCTAGCAGAGATGGGAGAGAATTCAGGGCAGTAAGAAGTTACATCATCTAAAGTAGACAGCTGAAAGAAAGAAAGAAAGAAAGAGAAAGTTATGAGAGATGGGCGGAAACAGGAGCACCTGTGTTAATTCTATTTTTAAAATATACATTATTTATGTAGCTACTGCTGATATTACACTGAATAGATGGAGAACCTAAGTTGTTGAATGGTTCTGCACAGGTACAGTGAATACCACGAGGTGGGACATCTCAAAATAAGCAGGGCTGCACTACTACTGTTATGGACCCTAATGGAATTACCCAGAACCCATTTATCTCTCCTTCCCACACATGAAAATGCTGCAGAACAACTTGCATGTTTTTTTTTTTAAAAAAAGGGGGGGAGCTATTATTTCTTTATTCCATAATGTACTACTAGGTATAATTTGGTACTTACAATACATGCCAGTGACTGATTCAGTCTACAAATCTGCATTTATGAACTGCAAGCCTCCAGGGGAGAAGATCATGGCCTAATTTTCTATTTCTTCTCCATCTCCTGCTTTCATTCTGCCACCTAACTTGACAAAGAGGTTATGAAGACCTCAAAACCTTGCACACTTTTGTGACATTTTGGCTGGTCCAAATAAGGGCATTGCCCAATTGGGGATTTTGATTAATGGCTTTCTTGGTCATAGAAATTCAAGCTATTTAATTATATGAAGCAATGCCAGAGAAGATCAACTGAGCCAGGTATCAGCAGCAGAAATCCAGTACTGATGTCAAAGCACCAGGTTAAGTGTTAGTTATTGCCTGAGCACAGAGGTGGAAGCAGAAGGTCAACATTTCAGTTATAACATTTCTTCACCTGACATCCTGACAAATACTACAGGTCTCCCAAAGCACTGCTGTCTTTCAGACTGAAGAAAGTAGTAACTGACTATTGGTAGTTATGGCATATAACACCTGGTTATATCAAATGCAGGGCATTTAACTCAATCATGAATAGGCATTGTAACACTAAAAATGTAAACTGAAAAAAAACAACAAGAAAAGTGGCTTATGTCTTCAAATGGATGGGCTGAGATTCACTGTGATACAGATGTAACCTTTCAACCATGTCAAAGAGACTGAGGAACGGGCCTAAACATCCTTCCCATCTGATCGCGGAAGCTAATCAAGGCCAGCTCTGGTTAGTAAAAGTATCAAAGGATGGGAGACTAATTTACTGTACTTTATAAAAAGAAAGCTACTTGCTCGCTATTACTATCCTTTGTTTGAACTGTCATGTCGTTAGTTGTGACATCAGAACTTGCTGACAGAGAAAGCTAAATATCTCCCAAAGCCACAAATCCCAGAATTCCATAGTACTGAGACATGGCAGTTAAAGCAGTGTTGAACTGAATTAATTCAGCAGTGTAGATGCCACTCCTGTGATGTGAAACCCTCTATCAAAACTAGTATATTTCTCTTATCTGCACTAAGAAAACCAGCACTTCCAAGTGCAGAAAAGTTATCTCACAGAACTGAACAAAGAAGTTTAGCATATTACTATTATTACTATTACTATTAAAATATCTACACCCCACTCTATATCAAAGATCTCACAGCAACTTACAAACAGAATTGAAACAAGTTAAACAGTTTAAATCAATATAATAAATAAACTAAAAACTTATTAAAGAACAATAGTAAGTTGAATACAGATTTAAAAGACTGAAAACATTTTTGAAACTATGAACAACTGTGTTTGGGATGTATTAAAGAAGCACTGATGAACAGGCAAGTTTTAAGTTGGCACCTAAATGAAGTCAGTGTAGGTGTCAGTCAAGTCTCCAAGGGGAGGGCATTCCACAATTGTGATGACACAGTTGAGAAAGCCCTCTCCATGTCCCAACTCATGTACAGTGGTACCCCGGGTTACGAATCCCCCGGGGTACGAAAGAGCCGGGGCCGCAAAAACGGCCCCGGTTCCCAAAAAAACCCCAGGGTACGAAAAAAAGTGCGGTCCCTTTAAATTTGCCGCGCGGTGCAGCAGACAAAGCGGTCCCCCGGGTTGCGAAGACTTCCGGGTTACGAAAGGTAATCCAGAATGGATTACTTTCGTAACCCAGGGGACCACTGTATTGATCTCACTGGTAGTGCACAGAGACCCCCCCACCATCAGGAGACCTTAATCCTCGGACATAACAAAACAAAAAGCGCCTGGGTTAAAACTATATCATACTGATATGAAGTCCAATTTATTACTCTACTACAGGAGATCTGTGATGGGTCCTTGAATTTTTTTTTAATTTTTAAAGTCACTTCAAATGAAATCCTAGTTTTGAAGGGAGAAGTAATGCTAAAAAAGGAGGAGTTTATTTCTCTTTTGCAATTTCTTTACTATCCTATCCTCCCAACAACTATTAACCTAGAATAGGAAGAAATGAAAAATTAAATCATTGATCTACCAAAGCAGATGCTCTCATAAGTTAGACCACTTTCCCTTAAAGAAAGGTCTCCCGATATGTAGACTTTGGCCTTTCGTTGTTATGTGCCTTCAAGTTATTTCTGACTTATAGTGGGTTTTTCTGGGGCTGAAAGTACAGTGGTATCCCGGGTTACGAAAACCCCGGGGTACGAAAGAGCCGGGGCCGCAAAAACGGCCCCGGTTCCCGAAAAAAAAACCGGGGTACGGGGAAAAAAGCGCGGTCTCTTTAAATTTGCCGCGCGGTGCAGCAGACAAAGCAGTCCCCCGGGTTGCGAAGACTTCCGGGTTACGAAAGGTAATCCGGAACGGATTACTTTCATAACCCGGGGGACCACTGTATGTGATTCATCCAGGGCCGACCAGTGGGCTTGCACAGTTGAGTGAGGAATTGGACCCTTGTCTCCAGACTCATAGTCCAATGTTCAAACCACTACAATATATTGGCACTCACTTTTGCTCTTAGTTCTACTCAAAATTTCCAAAGCTTTTCCAAAGAAGTCATATGAAATTTAAGAGGAAGGTTAAATTTGGAGTGCTTCAGGAAGGAACTATGCAGTTAATCTCCACATCTCTGCTCAATTATTTTATTTCACTAGCATCCATAATCTCTATTTATTCAGACTTTAGCCTGCTTAAATGTGGAGATGGAAGAGGAGAATAGAGGCAGCAGAGTAAGAAGGGTTCTACCAGTAGTAGCAGAGTAGAGCCTATGGGGACTAGAAAAAGACAGATCCTTTCAGTGATGATAGGAACTGATCCTAATGAAGGGGAGCAATGGGAAACAGAAGAACTGGAGGAAGTCCCTCTGAGCCAATTAACCTGTATTTCCATAGGGTCCCAATTTGTTCTTGTTATGCCACTTTCTATTATTCTGTTTCAAAATAGTGTCTAAAGAAAAAACAACAACATCCAGATGTTATAAAATCACAAGGGTAGTCAGCATGTTTTACTGTGTTGTTGCTATTATATTGAATCTATACTTATTGGCTTTGTTATTCAAACATTAGAGAGGTTTGTACGTGACAATGAAACAAATTATATTTTAGTATTGGACATTTGTCCCAATAAGGAGGAGCCTGTGCTGAGACAACCACTTGAGCACATATGAGTCAGATGAACATTTTGGGAAGTAAGCAAGAAAAGTCACTCTTTATCTAGATTGTATGAATTCTCAGTCTTTACAATGTTAGCATCCATCAAAGGACAGCAGAAGTATGGTTGTTTTGCACATTATTTCTCAGCCGCATGGTTGCTATGAAACACCTTTCCATACTGTACCAACAGCTTGGATAATGTAGAACTCTTGTTGCTGCATATCCACAGGATTAACTTCTATGGAAGAAGAATATAGATGCAGGGGAAAGTCAATTCATTCCCCCAATTATCTTCCTCTTATAAGCAATGCTAGAGTATTGTGGAAGCAGCAGACACTTTACTAATGTAACATAAAAAGCGACTGTGAGTCTAACCACCAGCAGCAGTAGTAGCAGTACGATGGTCAGAATCTGGTTTTTGTTACTTGCTGATCAAGATAACCATTTCTGTTCTGTTCTATTCACTTCAAATATATAAGTCAGGAAAACCAGTCCTTTTCAGTTACACCTTCATTACTTATATCAAAGAAAATACTCAGACATCTGAGGAAAGTTCAATGAAATTAAACTTTACCTAGTTGCAACCATTCAGAAAGTCTAAAAACCTGTAACCAGGTGACTTTAGTTCAAGCCAAACTGAGAACTTACTCAAATCCATGTTGACCCTGATTTTTCCATTTGGGTTGTACGGTCACAATGCTACAGTAAGAGGAACAACAAATGACTGAATTTCTCTATCACGCTCTAAATCTAGCACCCCATGTCTCCTTGGCCAGGATACCTCCTCCCTGCAAATAATGCACTGACTCCCTCCCAGCCCTACTTTCCTTTTACTTGTTCTCCCTCTTCTACATCATGTTTCTATCTCCCATTTTCCCTGCAGACCAATTGCCTTTTGTACCCTGTGCTCTGACCAGGCTTCCTACCACACTTCTGGCCTTCTTTTCATTCCCTTCCTGGCCAATAACATATATTCTCATATTTTAACCAAGGCAAGACCCAGATTTCTGGGGTTCAAAATCTCTACCCACTCCACCTGCACATGGGGGCAGTATCTGCCATCACCATCTCTCTCATCCGTTGCTTCCTATTCTGCCACCAAGTGGTCCTAATTACAATGACTGCAACCGCCAGTGACATCTTCACTATTTTTACGATCATTGTTACTACATAAATAGCATATATTGTTTTGTTGGTTCTTGTGACACAACCAAAAGGAGTGCAAGAGCATTGCCATTCAGGTGACAAAAGTGCATGGGGAATTCAATAGGGAGTAATCTAAGAGAATAATCACCAGTTTTTTAACAGAAAGACAACACAAAGTTCAATATGACAGTTCTGTCTATGTTATCATGAACACCCCTCCTCTACTGAGGCATACAGGATTTTTAATAAATAGCAAGCTCCTTACAGGTCTGTAGGTCACAGCAAGTGCCTTACTATTCTGAGCACTGACACTGATGCTCCTTGCCACAATTTATATAATGGTAATAATAATAATAATAATAATAATAATAATAAGAAGAAGAAGAAGAAGAAGAAGAAGAAGAAGAAGAAGTTGGGTCTCAATTTTCACAGGGATTGGGGTGCAGGACCCCTGCAAATGTGGAAAACTAAATATTTTTAGCCCCACCCTTGTAACTGCATTTAACACACACACAAAGTACCTGTTGATGGGATGGCTGGACCTGGCTGCATGCACATTCCATCTTGTCCTCCCTCACTTTGGCGGAGGAAGATGGGATGGAGTAAGGGACGGGACAAGAAATAAGGGAACACCCATCCCATCCCATTTCCTTGAGAGAATGCACCCTCCCTCCTCATAATCCCCCCATCCCATCCTCTTACCCACCCTGCCTGTGTGAGCGAGTTTTATTTCCTCCCAGCAACACGTTATTTAAGCTCCTGTTGAAAGTGGTACAGGGTAGCAGTGGCAGCTGCAACAAATACAGCAATTGGTGTATAATCAAATCTGCAAATGCGGAGGGACAACTATGAGGGGGTATTGTAAAGTTTTAATGATCACCTTTTAAAAAAAATTGACAGAACGTTTGCTTTGATTTGTAGTTGTTAACTTATCTATTTGTAGTCACTATCTAGATTTATACATTTTTCCAGCGTATCTTGACCCTTCAAATACCTGATATTGTAGATGTCTGCAGATTGCGCCTTTCGAGGGGGTATCGTAAAGTAATAATTATCACCTGCAAGTTATTATTATAGCATATTGATGAATGTCGTCAGTGTCATCATTGGTCCCTAAGTGCATGTTGCTGAGAAAAATCAACTCATTGCATCCTTTATTTTTGTGACTGGCTCTGCCAGAAGTGACTGAAGTGTAAAATCCTTGTCAGGCGCAATCTGCAGACTTCTACAATTTCAGGTATTTGGAGGGTCAAGAAACGCTGGGGAAAATGTGTAAATCTATATAGTGACTACATAGAGATAAGTTAACAACTACAAATCAAAACAAACTTTGTCAAATTTTTTAAAAGGTGATAATTAACTTTATAATACCCCCCTCGTACATTTCTTCTCTGAAAACCTCTTTCTCCTTTAAGATCGTTAACTACAGTCAGTCCTCCATAACCATGGAATCTTTATCCACAGATTTAAGCATCCACAGCTTGAAAATATTCAAAAAATATATAAATTCCAAAAATCCAAAGCTTGATTTTTCCACTTTATATAAGGGTGGCCACTTTACCATTAAGCATTCAATGGGATTTGAACATTCATGGAATTTCGTATCTATGAGAGGTTCTAGAACCAAACCCCACAGATATCCAGGGACCACTGTACAGTCAAACTGGCAATTTCCCATTCCTTCCAAGAAACTGAACTGCAAATTACCTAGCTGCAATTGAATGTCCTTAGCTCCTGCTCCATCAGCATCACAGACTGACTAAGCACAATGCTATGAAATATTTTTTTGTTTCTCTTATAAAATTTGGATGGGCATTACATACTTTTTTGTGACTACTATGTACTATTGAAAAGTAATCTGTTAGGGATTTTAAAACTTCTGAATCAATTGTACTGAGTAATAAATGGAATTCATATGCTAACCCCATTTGAAAACTAGGGATAGGAACTTTGGTATGCCCCAACTATGCTTGTTTTATTCTTGTTGTAAGCCACTTTGAGTCCCAAACTGTGTAAAAGGTTAACAGTGATGCTGACAATACTGTCAAGATTAGTTCTTTCTCTATTACAGTGTGAGCACAGTCAGTGAAAGCAAAACAGTACAGTAACATGTTATTGTTTTAACTTACAGGTGCCTGTTTTTCTTTTACCTATTCTCCATTTAAGCCATTACTCCACTTATGTGTTGTACAACCAGGACTTTTCCCCCCTGTGCATTACTGCATATTTCACTGAATTAATATTAACCCTCCTTTCTTTGCTCTTTCTATATTATAGCACATGTGCATTCTATTTTTTTTTACAACAGAGGCCTACGTTTCAGTAACCAGCCATTTTCAATTATTTATTTAACTGATCTCCCTACAGTCTTGTTTTTCAGTTATTTGCTCTTTGCAGCACATCTTGAACCAACACAGCTCTCCACACTCCTACTTGCTGCCACTTTCTTTTGTTGCACCTTCCCATACCAGTAATGGAACTAACGTCTAAACAGAAACTCAGTAGAAATAATCTCTTTAATAGGAAATGCTGTTATTTGCCACTGTCAATAAAAAAAATCAACCTTTTAAATACAGTTCAGGAGTAGAGATTCTTGATCACTGGTGGCTTTTTCATCATCACTGAAACCTTTGTTGTGCCTTTCCTACCAAGTGCCAAAAATATAAATATTAAAATTTTGGATCTAAGCTATGCATCATTTTGGTCCACTTCAGTGGCCACAATGCAAAATCCAGGCCCCATCCTCAGATCTATTCATCTCAGCCATGTCTTATTTTTCAGGTTTCCACAATTTGCATAATTATTATTTTTCTAACCCCCGTTATTCTCTCTCTCTCTCCAACATCATCTTTCAGTCTCTTTTATGTATGTAAAGCCCACCCACTTCCCGTTAAGGGCAGAGCCCTATTTCTGTTCTCTCCCTTTTTACAACTCCTTTTTAACTCTCTAGGCAGGTCGTATCATGGATAAAGATAGAAGTGGGCCCAACAAAATGGTAGCTGGCTTCAACAAAGAGGGAAGAGAGGAGCAAAACAAACATTCTCTAAACCGCACCCTTGAACTTTGGGTAGGCTGTAGATTGGGGTGGGAAATGTGTGGCCTTCCAGATACTGTCCCCTTCAATGCTAGACAACACAGATTCACAAAGATGATTTCACAAGAGATATTGGAAACAGCCAGAAACTATGCGTTACTAGATATCCTCTAGAGAACTGCAACCCATCCATAAGTCTTCATTCTGCAGACCTCTTCCACTTTTACACAATTCCAGCTGGGAGATCAAAGTGTCACATAGCTAATAAGGCAGCTACACTGCTAATAATTTGTTTCAATTTGTTGATCATAACACAAATGCTCTTGGGAAGTTATGCATTATGAGGTGTGCATAGTGAGCTTGTAGACCAAAGCCTTTCAAGGAATAACTGTGTACTTCCCCCCAAAGCACTTCTCTTGAAATGCAACCTCACAAGGGTCACTGCCATTTCCTTACATGCTCAAAAACAAGCATTTTGGAGATATGATGAAATTCACCTTAATACTGTTAATTTCCAGCTAATTCACTTTACTGAACATGAAAGAAGATGGATCTCACAAGACCCTAGTGATTATTTTTTGTATGTATAGGGCTACTATGAAAATTAAACATCTCTAAAATAAAGAAAATTATTTGTCCCACTATAGAGTACTACAACTGTTTTCTAAGAATCTGTTTCACCTTTCAGCTTGGAAACATCTTTCTGGATTGCTCTTACAAATCTTGTTTTGAGATCACTTTCCTCAAGCATTCTTGAGGAAATGCTACTACTTTATTTGTCATAAAAGCTGGAATTCACTTTATTACTTGAAACCTAAAGAACAACAAAAAGATCCAGCCATTTAAAATGGTGCTTAAAATGAAACATCAGATAAAAGTCCTCTATTTTCTACAAAGTGTATATAGTTAGGGATTCGGTTGTGTCACCAGATAGACATAGAGCTGGGGTCACCAACAAATGAAGACAGTGATGTAAAATTAATTAGAGGCTATATGCCAGAAGTAAATGGTGGGAATGGAGTATCTGGATAGAGAAAGTGAGGTTTGTAGACTTCTGAGGTACTTAAAGATATACAAGTATGGTGGCCACAAGTCTTGCAAGTGTGTGGAACCACTGGAGCATCATCAGAGAAAGGGATACAGGAAGTTCAGATCACCAAGTACCCAAGATCATTGGGCCAAAAAAGGAGTTGGGCAATGGGCATACAGATCCAGATAATTATAGAAAGGGCTTTCAAATTAAGTTTCTTGACAAGATTTTTTCATAGCGGATTTGCTTTTGCCCTCCTTTGAAGCTGAGAGGCCAAAGTTACCCAGTGCGTTTCTATGGCCAGGTGGGGATTCAAACCATGATCTCTAGAATCCTAACCCAATGCTCAAACAACAATACCCCAATGACTATCACAAAAAGGATTACAGTGCTTAAATATATTGGTAACCAGTACAGTACAGGAAACTTATGATTCCTGCACCATGTTTTAAAAAATATTTTTACCTCATTTCAATATAACTCAGTACCCTTTTATTCAAATAGGAAGAATGTGCTGTCTGTCAGATGATTAGCTTCACAATCATAACCTGCCTTGAATCCCATTGTGGGAGAAAGGCAGGATATACATCCTTGAAATAAAATAAATAAATAAACTCTATATGTAAAGTTTTACAAAATATTTACCTGAATATGTTAGGTCATGCAATCATTCCCTACAGGCACAAACAGGTGCATCTGCTATAAAGCATTACCTGTTTTAAAGGCACCCAGGAAGAATTAATTTTGAATAAACATATTTTGTCCCTACTGTTACTCTAGACTAAGCATAGAAAATATATCAAATTGTTAATTAAGCTCCACACCCGTAAGTATACCGAAACCCAAAGCCTGTTTTTAAAAAGTGTAAATTACCCATAAAATAGTATTTATGTACATGACTGAAGCATCTTCAAAGCTTGAAATTGCAACCACTTTATCAAAGCAACAGCAATACCTGTTTTGATGCATGGTATAATATAGTTTTTTAAAAAATACTTATGAGCAGGTACCTTAAAATTAAATGTAATAGCAAAATAACCACGTCCTGTTTACAAGAAGTGCCCCAAACATGTCAGAACAGCAATCTATGAGATATGCTCTGGGACTTGCTTTGGCAGCCACCACTACAATCTTCTTTACTTAAGGACTGTAATTATTTCCTTTCATCTGGCAGGACGAAAAAAGTCAAACAGAAAACTACTTCTCAGTCATGTTCAGACATGCACATTTCCCCCCTTTATCTACATCTGAACTACTGTGGTCCAAACTTTCCAACATATTTTCTCTTCCCAATCCCACCTCTTAGCCTAAGCCTCTTCCTCACAAGTATCACATTTAACTAGTTTTGGCAGCTTGAATAGATGAACAGACTTAATACATGGTACTATTAGACATAAATCTAGAGAAAGACGCGTTGGTGATTGTTATATCCCACTGGTCTTCTGTGTTGTTTCAAATGGTAATTGACATGCCCAGTAATTTAGCAGTACCAGACAGTTCTCTCTGCCCCATCTCGGGTAAAACACTGCTTCTCTGTTCTTTAATCTGATGGGCATTATATGCGAGTACATGCAGCTCAGTATTGCTAAGAAGCAGTTCTCTCTCTTAACAATCCACAGGAAGAGCTCTCCAGATTATACAACATTTCGCGTAAAAACATACATTGCAAAACACTCCTTAATGCCATACAGATTTAACATGCTCCCCCTGGTCCAGGCTCTCCCGCACCATTTTCCATAGCCCTACTTTGAAATGTGTATCAAAATGGTACGGCACTAAGGTGGAGGATGCCTTGCTAAGGGCATGGTACAACCACGCTTCTCAATACATTTGAAAGAGAGGGGCCTATCGAACCCTAGCCTTGCTCAAGAGACAGACCAGACTTATCCGTATGCCACTATCACAAGGGCCTTCAAAACTGGTCTATGAGAAGAACAATGCAACTAGACTCCAATCTGCTCCTGTGCAATGCCGTGCTCAGAGCACACAGTTCTGATATTGCTTCCACACTCACACTGTCTCTCTCTCTGCAGCATGCAGGCAGAGAGACTTCCTACTGGATAGATAGATGGTCCAGTGACCTTTGGCTGTTAAGAGAGCTGGGTAAGGAGGGGATCTGTTGCAGCTTGGGCTTCCTAGGCATTCCTTGCATTCCTGCACTATCTGAAAGCTCCAGGAACAAACAACGTGTCCCCCTCCCACACACAGGCACACACCTGCCTTCCCATTCGCCCAGAGCGCCAACAGCTTCCGTCCACACACGCACACAACACACACCGCTGTCTGTCGCACTCCTTAAACATGCAGCCAAAACGGCAGGCAGCCACTGCTGCTGCTTGCTCCCTGCCCATCTTCCCCCCCCCCATAGGTTGACTGCAGTGGGACAAGAGTTGTGGGTCTGCTACTGAGGAAACCCAAGGAAGGGAGAAAGAGAATGGGAGAAAGGGGGGGGGATATATGCCACAGGCTCTCTGTGGTTTCCCTCCTCTAGCCCTGGCTGCAAAGTGGCTCTAACAAGCAAATGGGAGAAATACAAGATGGGGGCGAGGTCGAGTGAGGGTAGACTCTGCAGGTTAAGAAAGAAGGATTTAGATGGCCAAGAAGACTGGGAAGGGGGAGCTGCCAGTTTAAGCAGGAAAACGAGAGGTGGCTCTTAAGAGGCTGAAGAAGCAGGAAGAAATGCATTCAATGACAAAGGCAGAGAGGAAGGAATGGAAAAGGAAATGTCAGGCTTTGAGAGACATGCAAAAGGCACAGAAAAGGACCAAATGGGTTTACACAGACAGATGGGGAGTGTGATCTTGCTGGGCTCAAGAAATGGGGAGGAAAGTACAGTGGCGAAAACAAGGTACCTGAAAGACAGTATTAGTCGCAGGATAAAGAGTGAAAAGCTTCATAGAAATTAGAGAGCATTTCCTTTGAGGAGAGACCAAAAATAAAAAGGCAAGGAATTTTTGTAAAGGTAATGTTCATGGAGTAAAGGACATTAGATAAGGCTCTTGATGAGAAACACTGGAAAGTTAAAATGAGAGAATAAGAATGGAGGGGAGATTTTAGGGGAGATAAATATCTTGTGATATGGAGGGGGGAGTTATCTCAGGACAAATAAAAGATTTCAAGTGAGACTGCTTATGTGGGATGTTATTTTCTAGAAAAGACATGTAGGGCATTGTGTATAGGCTGACACCTATTTAAATCGGGAAGCCAAACTATGCAAGGAAGGGCAAAGGAGGCAAGGAATAGGAGGAGGCGGTGGAATCTGCATAAAGGAAGTTGTTAACAGGGAAAAAGGAGGAGAACTGAGGTGGAGCCCGCTTACCAAAGAAAAGGAAACTGATGGGAAAGGGCACCCTGAGGGTACAAGGGAGGGAAGAGTTGTTGAAAGATGGAATATTTTAGGATGGTTAAGACAAAGAAAGCAGTTATTTTGGGGGGGGGGGATGATATAAACCAACAAGAAAGGTGACTTAGAGGGTAAATGTAAGTATCTTTGGGGGGAAGAAAGTGAAGGGAAGGAGGAAAGGTAAGCAGTGATGTTCTTAATAGGAAGAGATGCATAAGCCATGAAGGATGGATGAAAAGGAGGGAGGCCAGGCTGACCAGACGGTCTCCTTTTCCAGGACACATCCTACACTTCAACCTTCTCTGTCCAGGAGGAATCCCAAGATGCCTTCCATTTTGAGCATGGCCAAGAAGAATGCATTTACATGAGTGGTTTTAGCTTATTTGGTCATGCCCTCCATTTTTCTTGAAGGTCCCCCATTTTGTGGTGCCTGGTTCTCCTTTGTGGTGAGGACCCCTGGTCACCACACATTTCTGTCACAAGGAGGGGCTCTTCATGGAGCTGGTTTTGTTTTTAAAAGGATGTAGCTAGGAAGCATTGGTGGTGGTGGTGGGGATTTCTAGAGCTTCCCTCATTCCTACATCTCCCCCTTTCCTACCCTGCCACAGAGGGAAGTTGTTCAAAGAGCAGGAGGAAGCAACAGGGGATGATGGTGGTGGCAGTGGGGCAGCCTCAGAGGGAAGCAGCAAGGAGGAATGAGAGTCTCTGACACGAGTTTGGAAGGAGGTGGTGGGCCAAGGTGACCAGGACCTGTCCTCTGTTTCAATCTCCTGTCCAGGAAGGGATGCCAAAATGTCCTCCACTTTGACCAGAGGTGGCCCTCCTCCTTTTTCCAGGACCTGTCCTCCATTTCAGCCTCCTGTCCCGGAAGGGATGCCAAAGTGTCCTCCACTGTGAGCATGTCCTTCACTGTGACCTCAGGTCCTCTTCCTTTTTCTACTTCAGCCTTCTGTCCGGTAGGGACCCCAAGACGTCCTCCATTTTGAGCACGAGCAAGAAGCACGAGCATGCATGTTCTGGGCTGATTTATTGGGCCGTGTCCTCCCTTTTTCTTGAAGGCCCTCCATTTTGTGGCTTCTTCTCTTCCTTGGAGATTATGACCTATTTGGGCAGCCTCAGAGGGAAGCAAGAAGGAAGAAGGCAAGTCTCTCTGAGAGTTTGGAAAGTGATGGTGGTGGTGGTGGTGGACCAGAAGTCCTCCTTTTTGCTTTTTTCCTCACCAGAACCTGTCCTCCATGTCCACCTTCTCTGCCCAGGAGGAATTCCCCAAAAACGGCCTCCATTCTGAGCCCAGGAAGCATGAATGTACACTCCTATGAGTGTTTTGAGCTTTTTTATGGGGTCATGTCCTCCCTTTTTTTCCTTGAAGGTTCTCCATTTTGAGGTACCTTCTCCTCCCTGGTGGTTATGAGAACCTCCAATCCTTCCTCAGAGATCCTCTTTTTCCAGGACCTGTCCTCCATTTCCACCTTCTCTGTCCAGGAAGAACCTCCAAAACGTCCTCCACTTTGACCATGAATATGAAGCACGAATAGAAGTGTTCTGAGCTCATTTATGGGGCCGTGTCCTCCATTTTCCCTCAAAAGCCCTCCATTTTGTGGTGTGCTGTTACGAGGACCTATCTGCTCAGCCTCAGAGGTCCTCCTTTTCCAGGACCTGTCCTCCATTTGCCAGCTTCTCTGGCCAGGAGGAATCCCCACCAAAAAACATCCTCCAGCCTGAGCCTGACTCACAAGAGGCATGTTGTTGTTGTTTTACATTCCTGAGTGTGTTTTTGAGCTTGTTTAATGGGGTCGTGCCCTCCATTTCCCCCTAGAACCTCCTCCATTTTGGGCCTGGTCCTCCTTTCTCCAGGACCCGTCCTCCATTTCCCACCTAGTTCTGTCGTTCCTCCACCCCCCCAAAAAAGTCCTCCATTCTGAGCCTGACTCTGAAGCATGGATAGAGAGTCCTATGGGAGCCTGTTTATTGGGGTCGTGTGTCCTCCCATTTCCTCCCCTCAAAGGTCCTCTATTCCTCCCTGAAAGGTCCTCCATTTCCCCCTCAAATGTCCTCTGTTCCTTCCCTTAAAGGTCCTTCATTTCCCCCCTCGAAGGTCCTCCATTTTACTCCTCGAGGATCCTCCATTCCTCCCCTCAAAAGTCTCCCATTTCCCCCCTCGAAGGTCCTCCATTCCCCTCAAACGTCCTCCATTTCGACCTGAAACGTCCTCCATTCTTCCCCTCAAATATCCTCCATTTTATCCTGAAATGTCCTCCATTCCTCCCTCAAAGGTCCTCCAGTTTCCCCCTCAAAGGTCCTCCATTCTTTCCCTCAAATGTCCTCCATTCTTCTCCTTCAAATGTCCTCCATTTCTCCAAATTTCCTCCATTTTACCCCTCAAAAGTCCTCCATTCTTCCCCTCAAACGTCCTCCATTCTTCCCCTCAAACGTCCCCCATTCCCCCCTCAAAAGTCCTCCATTTCCCCCTCAAACGTCCTCCATTCCACCCTCAAAAGTCCTCCATTTCCTCCCTCAAAAGTCCTCCATTCCCCCTCAAACGTCCTCCATCTCCCCCTTGGAATGTCCTCCATTTCCTCCCCCGGCAGGTCCTCCACTGCAGCCTGTGAGGGAGTTTGGAAGGGGCTCAGTCTGTAGCAACAGGAGCTGCAGCAGCAGCAGCAGGAGGCGACCCACCTGGACCTCTTCCCTCCCATGATCCCTCCTTCCTTCTCCTCCACTCACTCACTCACTCACCGCAGGGCTGCTTCTACTGCTGCTGGGGCTGCGGGGGGGGGCGTCTCTCTCTGGCCGCAGCCAGCCAGCCAGCCAGCCAGCCTCCCTCCCCGCCGCCGCCAGGGGCCCTACCCGGGGCCCTCCATCCTCGCGGAGCCAACGCCGCCGCTGCCAACAACGACGCCACTGAAGAAAAAGAGAGAAGAAGAAGAAGAGCCCAGCAGCAGCAGCAGCAGCGCCCTCCCTTCCTCCTCCTCCTCCTCCTTCCCGCCCCTCAATAAAGGTCCCTCCCAGTCTTCTCCTCCTCCGTCCGAACGTCAACAAGGCGCCCTGCCCCGAGCCTCGCCCCGATTGGAGGAGCGAGCCCCGAGGCGCCGCGCCATTGGTCCGCGCGCCGTGTCAAACCGACCAATGGCGGGCCAGGCTGGGGGTTGCCAAGGTTACCGATGCTGCTGCTGCTGCTGCTGCTGTGAGTGTGAGTGAGTGAGTAGCAGAACAAGGCCGAAGAGACTGGACTGCAGGGAGAGTCAGTTGCTTCAGGTCAGGCTGAGGGGACGGTTGGGTCTCTCTCTCTCTCTGTCTAGGAGGGACAAAATGGCGGCACAGGTGTCAACTTAGAATCATAGAATCATAGAGTTGGAAGAGATCCCAAGGGCCACCCAGTCCAACCCCCTGCCATGCAGGAACTCCCAATCAAAGCATCCCTATTGACAGATGGCCATCCAGCCTCTGCTTAAAGACCTCCAAGGAAGGAGACTCCACTACACTCGGAGGGAGTGTGATCCACTGTCGAACAGCTCTTACTGTCAGGAAGTTCCTCCTAATGTTGAGGTGGAATCTCTTTTCCTGCAGTTTGCATCCATTGTCGGTGTTCTAATCTCTGCAGCAGCAGAAAACAAGCTTGCTCTCTCCTCAATATGACATCCCTTCAAATATTTGAACAGGGCTACTTCTGCCCCCTTTGTCAGAGAGTGGTTTTAGCCGTTGGGCTATGACTCCAGAGACCAGGTTTCGAGTCCCAACTCAGCCATTGAAACCCAGGACTCTTTCACATGGGAGGAATTTCTCCCAACTTCGAATGCAGCCAATGCGAATTCACGTGAATTCGCTTGTTTAGCGAATTTATGTGAATCCCCATTGCATTCGGAAGGCGTTTGGAATGACTTCCCATTACCCAAAAATGACCCCCCCTTGCCCGAAATCGCGTGAGAAGCTTAAATTCGCAATAACATGAAACCTATGATTGCATTCGGAGTGACTTCCCTTTTGCCCGAATTTGCGTGAGAAGAATTAATTCGCAATAACGTGAAACCCCAGGATTGCATTTGGATTGCCCTTGGATTATACTTCCAATTTCCCACATCTGAAAGAGTACCCAGTGGGTGACCATGGCAAGTCACACTCTCTCAGCCTCAGGGCAAGAAGGCAATGGCAAACTTCCCTCAGAACAACTCTTTGCCAAGGAAGCCCCATGATAGTGTTTAGTGTAACTGTAATGTGTTTTTTTTTTAGTTTATGTAAGGGATAAGGGATATGTAATTTTGATCTTTCTGTATTATAATATAATAATAATGATAATAGTTTAATTTATATTTCCCGCCTCTCCCGATTGGATCGAGGCGGGATTACAACCTAAAAATACATCAATAAAAACAATAGTAAACACAACAACAATATAATTTTGTTAATGTAATTTTATCCGTTTTATGTAACCCGCCTTAATCCTTCTGGAAAAGGCAGGATATAAATACATTATTGTTATTATTATTATTATTATTATTAATATTGTGTTGCCTTAGGGTCGCCCTAAGTTGGAAATGACTTAAAGGCACACAACAATGAGGTGGGGGGTTCTTAGCAAGATTTGTTCAGAGGAGGCTGAGAGAGTGTGACTCACCCCAGTGGGTTTACATGGCTAAGTGGTCTCCAGAGTCATAGTCCAATACTCAAACCACTACACCACACTGCTTTCCATGCCGTTTAAGGAGCCCTGGTGGTGCAGCGGTTAAATGCCTTTACTGCAGCCACTCGCTCACAAGGTTGAGTTTGTACCCAGCCAGGGGTTCAGAATTGACTCAGCTTGCCATCCTTCTATACATCACTAACATGAGGACCCAACTTATTGGGGGCAGTTAGCTTTCACACACTGTAAACTGCTGAGAGAGTGTTTAAGCGCACTGATAAGTGGTATAGAAATGTACTTGCTATTATTATTCACCGATATTGCATTGTAGCCCAAAGCCGCACAGGCACCATACCTTTTATTCATATCTTTTCTTCTCTCGGGACATTTCCTCTGTGGCCCATGGTTTTCTTAGCAAACGGCCATGTTATACCTTTGGTAACTGTGGGCCCTTGTAATCCGCTGGGGTTTGATTCCAGGACATTCTCTGGATAACAAAACCCATTGGATGTTTAAGTCCCATTAGATATAATGGAAAAGGAAATTAGTGTCTCTAATCTAAAATGGAAAATCAGGGCTTGCTATTTTATTTTATTTTTTTAATATTTTCAAGCCGTGGATGGTTGAATCTGTGAATAAAAAAAATCTGTGGATAAGGAAGGCTGACTGTATATATGTGTGTGTGTGTGTGTGTATAAAATGAAAGTAAATTTTTAATTTTCTGTATCCCAGGGGATCTTTTAGCACCTTTGAGACTTACTGAAAGAAAAGCTGGGAGCATGAGCTTTCGTAGAACTAAATCCACTTTCTCAGATGCAGGACATAGAGAAGGCCTACGTCTAGGAAAGCTCATGTTACCAATTTCTGTCTTTCAATTAGTCTCAAAGGTGCTGCAAGATCCCTTGGCGTACTGATTTCCTAGACTAGCATAGCTATATCTTTGAACTTGATTTTTCTGGGCTTTTGTTTAGTTGCTTAGTTGCTCATAGAATTGCAGAGGCCACATCTTGACAAAATGCATGCTTGGGGCTAACGTCGTCTTAATTTCTTTCCCACTCCTGTACAATTTTTGACACTTTTGCTTGATGCAGAAGCCAATGGACTTTGGAAAGCTTGCAAGATGTATTTTGTGCATTTTGGTTGATCCAGCAAAGGTATTTGTGTTTTGGATTTTGAAAGTTACTGTACTTTTGCTACTGGCCAACACTGCTAGCCCTGGATGTGCGAACCTGGATTAGTTACCTGGATTGTGCTGTGATAAAAGAATGGGCTTCCTGTGCCCCTCATCTTTAGACCTGTCATTCTGCGGTCTGACATTCATAGGAATGACTTGGTGAGGTGCCAAGAGATGGTCGTTATTGTAAATAGATTTAACTGAGTACCTGAAAGACATGTTAGTGTTAATCAATATCAGTATGCAAAGGGATCTTGTAGCTTCTTTGAGGCTGAGTGAATGAAGTAACATAAGCTTTCATAGACTGGGTCCACTTCCTTAGATCATAAATTACAGCTTATGCTACAACTTCTTTCACACAGTTCGTGTCAAAGGTGCTACAAAATCCCTTTGCATACTAATAGAATACCTGTGGGGCTTTCTAGATTGGCAAAAAGAAGTGTGTTCATGGCTGCATGAAACTCTAGCCTTTAGATGAGAAAAAGGGAAAGTGTGCCATGAAAATGCTTTTTTTGCGTTTTAGGGGAGAAGAAGCGCCTTTTAAAAGGTGCTGGTGTTCCCAGCTTCTTTTTTAAAAACTGCGGAACAGCGCAGCTCCATCTAAAGGTTGTGGTGCAGCTGCTAAGCATTAAGGAAAAGGCAACTTCATGTCACACTTTCCTGCCAATCTAGAAAGCCCCATTGTTACATAATTTTACTGTCTGCATTGTCTAAGGACAGGTTTGTTTATACCTCATCTGTCCCTGGTAAATCATTACATATATTTGTCCCTCTCACACATTTAGGGGAAAATTTTGGGGATGTAGTTATAAAAATAGCAATGGATACACAGCTGTGGATGCCTTGTTCTTGACGTTTCATTATCTCTAATAGTTAATCAGTGAGCAAAATGTGTATGTCTTGTTTCTGGTCAGATGTATGTAAATGCACATGCATGGACACTTCACATGCTGTCTAGAGCAATGTAAGCTATCTATGTGGAAAATCACTAATCCAGTGTCCATTAGTTACAACTGCTTTACCTTTCCTGGAAACGTGTCATGGGCCAGCAGCCAATAGCTTATGGACCAGCACTGCCCCATGAACCACAACTTTGAATAATACGTATTTCTCTACAGAGCAGTGTTTCTCAGCTTGCCTGGTAGGAAGTCAAGCCATTATTTCTATTTTTTTCCAATGAGCCAGGGACTGGCACTATTTTTCTACCCTTTGGATCCATTCTTTTCTCCTATTTCATGTGCCACAGCTGGTTGGTTGAAAAGTTCATTTCAATTGATAAGTATGATATTTATACAAGAATAATTATGTTATTTTTGTATGGCAGTTTCTTTTCTTTCTTTTTTTTAAGCCATGTGACCAGACACAGGTGGTGTCATGAAGTTCATTTTTTCTTGTTGGTATATTGCTTTCCCTCACTGTTCTTTATAATTTGCTGTTCAGGATACTAAGATGTTGCTGAATATATCTGAGTTGTAGCTACTCTGTGCTTAGTACAACTATATCCATGGTCAGATTAAACATTAAACATTCACAAGCTTTAAAAAAAGAGAAAGAGGAAATGCAGCAGCAGAGAGGGAAGAACTTCCAGCAAAGCAAAGTAGGGAGAGAATACTTGTTTAAGAACAAGATGGTGTTACAGGAATACCAGAATGTCCTGCTTTTCATTTGTGGAATGTTGGAGGCTATGCAGTATGTTTATGGCATGAGTTTTTGACTTGGCATTCATGCCTTTCTGCTGCAGTAATATCATTACTGTGCACTAACCACTCCAGGCTGGAAGAATCTCAGGCACCTGGTTACCTAAATATTTGATAAAACTGCTAAGAACATTAAACATGTTTGGAAGCTGCAGTCGGGATTGGTGTGTATAAGATGACACTGAAAAAAGATACTCTTGTAGGGAACTACAAATAAGGGAGCAATACTGTATTTGTGTTTCTTTTGCTGTGAGATATTAGATGTGGCAGAAGCCCGCGAATATTAAATATGCCACTGCTAGAACAGAGATTGCAGTAAAACACCTCAGATATGTATATGAAGTGATTAAGTGGAAGAGGGGAGATGAATCCTCCTGGCATGCTGCCCAGAAGAGCTGACCTGTCAGACCAAGCAGCAGGTTTTCTATCTGGGTTGGACTGGTCATGTCTATGGATTGCCTTCCACCTTCTCTAAATCAGACCATTCCCTGCACATGATTGGGGGGGGGGGGTGTCCCTGTATGATACACAGACCCAAATTCCTACTGCACCCGTGTTCTTGCCATGAATTACTTGGGAGATAGCCTATGATTCCTGTTTGCTATAGTGATTCCTGGCTTTGGCTGAGTGGTTAACTTGCAACATGAGTTGATATCCTCTGGGAGTGCTTTCTTATTGCCCTGTTTGGAGAGGGACTGAATGTACAAGGTTTGCAGAAGACAAGGAGGACAACTCCTCTTCACTTTGGGATTCAGATGTTCATCGGCCACCAGATGTTCATTTGCCATCCTCTGTTTCAGTGTGCAGTCCTCAAGATATTGTTTGACTATAACAGGCAGGATCCCTTGCCATTGTCAGTAATGGCTAGGATGGGAGCTGCAATCTAGTGAGTTCTAGAGGGCCACATCCCCACCCAATATCATAAAGTGAACCATCATTGAAGCTTGCTGTTCTCCATGTGGTCATGCTTATTACAAGTCTTGGGCCTTCTCCTTTGATGCTTAGCAACAGAAAGTTTCCCTCCCTGTATGAGTATTGACTCGTTGTCCTAGCAAGATGTGTATGTGGGGTGATGAAGACCAATATAGTGTAGTGCTGGACTGAGAGTCTGGGAGACCAGGGTTCAAACCTCGCTCAGCAGCATGAACCCACTGAGTAACCATGGAAAAGTCATACTTTCTCCGCCTTAGAGGAAGGCAACCAATGACAAACCTTTTCTGAATCAATCTTGCCAAGAAAACCCTATGGTAGGGTCACCATCAGTTGGAGTGAGTATCAAGGTAAACGATCAACAGCAGCAGCAACAAATGTGTACAAAGTCGGGTGTTTTCCTGAGTTCTTTCATGTTAGGGCAGCATGTTGCTGTCTTTGCCAATGCAAGTCCATGGGCATTGATTTCAGATACTTTGAGAGCATATCTCTAATTTTCACACTGTTCTTGGATTTTCTGTTTTGTGTGTTATCCTTTCCTGCTGTGGCTGAGCCAGACCTTGAGAAATATTTATTTAAAATTAGCAGATTACTGCTAGTTTGTTAACATTGTCATTGGTGAGTTAAATTTTTTTTATTTTTACTTATTATTTTGACCATTAAAGCACCAGTACCTTTAATAATGCTTAAAAATTCAAGTTATTTTGATTATTTATTTTGGGGATAATGTGACATTTTGAGTCCTTTTACATTCATTTCATTTAACAATTAACAGGTCTTATCAGTGTCAGCACAATGAATTAATTCCATAGATTTGTCACCATTTTTATATTTTCTCCTTAAAGATTCAGTACTAATGTGTTGATGTTAATACTAGTCTTTCTAAGCTCAGGATAAGCACATCATGGATGTTCTGCTGATGTAGAAGCAAAGGTCCACTACTGCTGCTGAACTGAAGTAAAGGTTGGTTCTGTAATTTTCCTACTGTCCTTTAATAAATCTTTCCTTAGGAAAGATTCCAAGTGATTACTTTAAAGCAAAATACAGTTTGTGTTTCTCAATTTTCTAAAGGCAAGCAAGCAAGCAAGCAAAAAAGAAAAAAAAATCTTCCTGACTCACAAAAATATCCATTCCTGACTGTTTTAAGATTAGATAGCTCATGACCCTCTAGGAGCAAAATGAGTTTTGATAACTTACAAAGCAAAACTTCATAGATTTCATGCGGCACATACATTCCCCCAGAGCTTGTGAAATATTATACTTTGAGTGGATAAGAAAAGGCTATTAGGGTTTGCTTAGGGGTGCTTGTTTAGAGATACTTAGTGCTTGGTGTGTGTGTGTATCAATTCTTTATATTCAAGAGAAAAGAGCTTGGGTTTATAAAGGAATTTGTAAACATACTCTTAGTAGCTTTATAAAAATTAGACTTCTTTAAGTTTTAAATTAAATCCATGATTTCTGCATGTATGCATGCATACTGTAACTGTATCTGACTTGTGTGTGAAACTTTTATAGCTGGCATTGCTTCTAACATTCCAGTCCTAAGAGCATTATATGAAATTAACCCCTATTGAAATAAATAGGACTATCTTATAAATAATGATTTTAGGATCAGAGTGTTAATGTGATAGGGTTCTACCCCCACTCTCTGCCATTGCCATTTACAGTTTTGTTGGTTGGTTTTAATTTCATTTAGTAGTGCTGATGTTATATCGTAAACTTCCAGCTAAAGACCTTCAAGGCCTAATTACAGCTTTAATGTGTAACTAGTTTTGGACCAAGTCCAGTTTTTCCATAATACTCCATTGTGCTGATACTATAGCATTCAACTAGAAGCTTGTTTCATGATTAGAAACATCTTCCTTTGGGTGTGAAACATAAGCTAACTTTTATATAAAATAAAAATAACAGAGGGTGCATAGAGTACTTCCATTGATCTTACACCAGCATGCATTCGATAGTTCTCTGTCAGCAAGTTGCAGAATCTGTGATAGTTGTTTCAGTAGAGCTGTTTAAAAGTTGAGAAATGTCAGGCTGCTTAATGAAACTGTACCAGTTACACAAGTAGTTGGAAGATTTATTATTTCTGAGCTAATGCCAAGAAATTCAAAAGTAATGACTGTGTTTACATGAAGGTAAGTTTTATTTTTAAATAAATAAAACTAAATGAGAAATCCAGGTAAATGTGTTTCAGATTAGGACATTAATATTTCTTTCATTTTGATTTAAAAATAAAAGCAAGGATGAGTTTTGAATCAGCATGCTGTGATAACATGGATATTTTTACTCTTAAACAAAACAGTGTAAGATTTGGACTGTGTCTGATCCTTTTTGTTTGTTTGTTTGTACTAGATGTTCAGCTGTGGGGTGTTTCCTGACTATTATGGTGATTCATGTTGGTTTATTTTAAACCAAAAATCTACTTTCTGGTAATTTGCCTGTTGCTGAATTGGGGGCAAACTCATAGGATCTATCCACATTTCCTCTTTCATTTTATTGAAAAGCAAGTTATTTGGCCCATATTAATTGCGGCCTTTGTAATTTATCTAAAAAATGTGAGTTGCCTTTCAGCAGAATAATTTTAAAATGCAAGATAAAATATGAGTAAACATACAGGAAACATATTGCAAATGAAAAAAAAAACATTAAATACAGTTTTAAAATGGTGAAAATGAAATTATATTGGTCTTGTGTTAAGAAGTTAATTATGCTGGTGCTAAAAATTTTGGCTGCTGCCAGAGGTTTGGGAAGGTTCTTTTCAACTACACATTCCAGAATTTTCCAAGCTGTTCTAGACGTTGTTGTGGTTGCTGCTGTTTCATCTCTCTGGCGAGCAAACTCCGCAAAAGAAGTTCCAACTATAAACAAGTTTTTCTCTCTGATTTCTATTCACTTCACCTCAGACAGAGTAAGCACTTGGAGGACAGTCGGCAGCAGGGTGATCAGTTGTCATAATAACCACAAAGGAGGACAAAGCACTGCAAAATGGAGGGCATTTGAGAAAAATGGAGGGCATTACAAAATAAAAGCTAACATCACTAATATAAATACAAGGTGCCGCAGAATGGAGGGCATTCAAGAAAAATGTAGGACACTGCCAAACAAAAGGTAAAAAAAACTAATATAAGTTCATGCTTCTTAGTCATGCTGAAAATGGAGGACATTTTGGAATTCCTTCTGAAAAGAAGGCTGAAATGTAGGACATGTCCTGGAAAAGGAAGACCTCTGGTCGCCCTGTTCTCCAGAGTTTTCTAAACAATTGGCCATGGACACATGGGGGGGGGGAGGGATTTCTTGGTGTATTTGCTTTCCTAAGCCTTCCATATAAAGGCTTTTTCCCAAAAAGGTTGGGGGAGGGGGGGTGATCTATCACTGTGGTGAGCAGGTTGCTTCTGTGGAAGGCAGCAAGCTGAGAAGGAGAGTCTTTTAATTTGTGTTGATATGTGACATGCTGCTGTGAGGTCAGCTTGTTCAAAAAGTGAGAGAAGAACTGCCATGATTTCATTTGATTTGCTGGCTGGTGTGACTTAACATCTCTGATGACTCCATCTGAGATTTCTGTTCTGTTTGCTTTAGTTGCTTTCTGTGATAGCAGATAACTACACACTGTAGTGTTATTATAAGCCACTTGATCTTCGTGTTAGCCACAAAGGGCAAAATGAGGATGACTATAGATTTTGTGATTAGTGCACTTTTTGAACCCTTGGAGACACTATGAAAACAGCACTGTTGAAGCGAGGAACACTTGCAACACAATTAAAAATGGCCTAGTATATAGGATTGATGTGAAGCTCTCTAAGATAATATATATGAAATGCCATTGAAATCTAAATGCATCCTATTTCCCAACACCTAATCCTATGCCAAACACCCTGGGGTTGTCCTGATTTTATGTACAGCATTGTGTAAATTTACAGTGCTATATAAAATAAATAAATAAATAATCACTGCTTGATTATATCAGTGTCACCACAATCAATCAAAAAGGTTGCTTTTGTGACTTTGAAATTAAAATAATCAACCAGCTGGGAATCTCATTGTTTCTGGGATTTCTGGAAAATCCCACTGAAACTCCTGAAACAATATATATTGTCTAAAAGTTCTGGCTTTAAGTTACCGAAGCCCTTTTGCTGCTTCCTATTGAGCTAAATTAAGTTCCCCATTGAATTCAATAAGTGGGCACCCTCTCAGGACCTCCTGCAATTTGGGTAACAAGATCTGCAGGTTCATACCCTAGTTTCTGGAGCAGTAGAAGGCAATCTCACTCCATCTTCTTCATGACATCCTTTCAGCTGCTTAAATATAGCTATTATATCACCTCTTCTCTCTTCATTTAGATGTTATGGAGTAGGGTAACTTTCCAGATGGCATGAGGAGGGTGGGAAAGACTCTGTCTCCTATAGAGTGCTCAGGCTCGGGTTGGCTGTGCAATTTTCCTTCTTGCCTCATTAGCACTGTATCAGGTCTGTTAAGATAGAATAGGAGTGAGGTCTTTAACCTGCCACATGACATGCTTTTGGGACAACACCACTTTCTGTCCCCAGAGATAGAAGCTGAGTTTCACTGTTAAAACTGACTAGTGGATCCCCTTGTAGAAGCCCAGTTACATATTTTAATATTATTTTTCATTGGTGATCATATAGCATGTAAAGTGACAGGTCTATATTTGCATGGATATTTCTTTTAAACGGATGTTATTTGGCCCACCTTCTTACCAAAGAGGCAGATTTTTGTTGATTTTTTTTAGTTAAAAATCCAGCAACTCCCAATGCAGGATTCCAGCTTTTTCCCAAAGATGGCTGTATTTACAGAAGTGGTAGAAACATAACCATTAATTATCTTTTCAACATCCAGCAAAAGTAATTCCCACTTAACATTATTGCCAGCTTCATTCAGAAGTATTCAGCAGCAGGAGATAACCATTCTAACATAGTTTGCAGCAAACTTTTTTGACAGTGGTTAATGTACCCACTAAACTATCTACCTGCCTGTTAATGCTTGTCTCAAAGCTCCATTGAGAATATTAATAGAATATTAAGCGGGCCAAGCCAACAAGGTAAGAGCTAAAATTCAAATAATCTCTTAAACCTTGGCAGTAGAAACCCAGGTATACAGAAAGAACATTACAATACAGTGATAGGTGGTCTTCTTTGTGTCTTAATCTGTTTGATGATCTGCATTAACCACAAAACATTATCAGCAGTTTCTTTCACACTAGTGCCCTTTAACAGTCTTCTGCATAGGTCTTCTGCAATCACTGCAGATGAAGGTAAAATTATGGTTCTACACATCATATAATACAGTGCTATATTATATGGCAGTCATTTTGGCCACCATCCTTTTAGAAGAGCATTAATTCAGTCTGCACAGTCCAAATTTGTTTTGCCAGGGACCTGGGAAATGCTGTCTTTCCTCCTCAAACTTCATACATCTTACCATCACTGGAAATGTGAACAAGGTTTAGGAGGATTTTTTTGGAATTCAGAAACATGATCATGTTAATCTAGGATATCAGTATGCAAAGGGATCTTGTAGCACCTTTGAGACTAGGGGGCTATACAGACTGACACTTTGTGCTGGCCTGTGTGTGGGGTGAGGGCTGATTGTCCTCACACTCTAAGCCCTACTGCCGCCAGCAGGGCATCATTGTGGCGTGCACTGGTCTACACAGTGTGTGCCATGATGACACACCTCTGGGGCAGCGTCCAAACAGTGCAGCATGGAAGGGGTGGCATCATGGTGTGCCATTGCACCTATGATGCCCCTTCTAGGGAGCAAAAAGAACCCGCTTTTTGCAACTTCTTTTTGCTCCCTGTAGAGGCTGCGATGTGTGGTTCCTGCAGCCCCAACCCGGGGTAAAAAGGGGTGGCGTCCCACTGCCCATCTGTACAGCCCCTTGGTCTACTACCTCATGGAGGCATGCCTTTATTTCTGATCTGATATCAAAAGTAGCAGAGGAATTATTCATTTAGGGGAAGCATGGAACTCATGCAACTCTGTATACAGAGAGGTGACAAATTGTGTGTGGGAGTAAATAGGCCTGGATGATATGAAGAGAGAGCAAGGCACAGCCCCGTGGCACACTATGTCTGTGCTGGGGCAATCTGACCCTGGGGGCCAATCCACTTCCCCATCTCTGTTCTATAATTTTTACTTAGGAGTAAGCTCCCTTTAGAGAGCCAGAATGGTGTAGTGGTTTGAGTGTTGGACTAGGACTCTGAAGTCCAAGGCTCAAACCCCCATTTGGCCATAGTAACCCATTGAGTGATCTTGGGTAACTCACATATTCCCAGCCACAGAGGAAGGCAATGGCAAACCTTCTGAACAAATTTTGCCTAGAAAACTCCATGATAGGATCTCCGGAAACAACTTGAAGGCACCAACTATAACAATAACAACAACAAAACTCCATTTAGCAAAAGCTCCCTACAAAACCTCTTGCATCTCTGCCTGTAATTGCTTCCTGTTACACATGCCATAGTATTAGTGATGAAGTGTCCTTAATTGTTCTTTGGTTCCTGTCCCTTACATTATGGGTTTCTTTCCTCCTTTTGAAACAGCAATTAAAAGAAAAGACTAAAAAGAGAGAGAGTCAGCAATCTTTCTCATAGTTTGAAGGACTGTAAATGAATTCCCCCCACTTCCCTGAAAATACATTTTCTGCTTGTATTTTTGTGCAATCTGCAGTTTCTCATGGTGTCTAAAACTATGGTAAGCAGTTTTCTAGTTTGAAAGATTTCTCCAGTTTTGGTTTGGCAAGCACTAACCACTGCCAGGTACCATGGACATCTTCCCTCACTCTGGATATTGTCAAATTGTAACGTGAAGGTACAGTTGTGTACAAGAAGTAATGTTTGACCTCTGGGCCAAAACAGGTGAGGTATAAGTGCACGTCAGATATCAATGCTTTCAAAATTGAAATATCGCCAGTAGGGCAGGAGGACCAGGGATCAAGACTAGGGTGCCTGGGAAAGGCTGTTCAACCTTTTCCCCAGTACTCTCCTCCCAGTAACCATTATGCCCTGCTCCATCTTCTCTTTTTTCTGGAAGAGGCACTGTTACTGGCACCCTCAATGACAGGCAGTAAATCTGGGCACAGAGAATGTTCACTAGGTACCATGATGTGGAGACAGAGATTACCTCCTCATTTTCTGGATTCCAGATTCACAATCCTAATCAGCTCCTCTCCCCATGCCTTTATTATTATTTTTTTTACAGAAAGATACATGAGATACACTTAAATATTACAAATATAGTCTAGTTTGGCTCTGAATCAAGCCAGGGTATCAGGTATGCTGTTACTGAGAAACTTGGGATGGAGGGGGAGGGAATCCATATCCTTCCCTACAGTAGTAATCAAATGCTGCATTTGCCTTTTATCTGGAAAGTAAACCAGTCAAGCATATGGAATGTCCGTTATTTGCAGAATCAGAACCAGAATTGAGTTAAACTGGTAAGCACTAATTCCCCTGTAGCTGCAAACTGTTGCTAATTAAGCATCGCTGCAGAATCAAGGCAATCTTGTCTGTTAAGAGCTCTGTGTCTCACTGTTCCTTCTCCTAATTATGCCTCTTTAATTTTGTCTTCTCCATCTTAGTATCTCCTAAATGTCTGCTCTGTTCATATCTTCCTGTCCTGTAAAAGCGTATTTGTGCTGAAGATTCATGCATCCTGTAGTGCTAAATGTACATAAAAATAAATCACATGATATATAGTGTGTGGTTATGACACAATATATATGTGTGAATATATATATATATATATAAGCAAGCAGTGCTGTACCTAGATAAAACTGTTTCCTAGCAATGTACTGCACAGATTCCTGAGTAGTATTTTTTGTTAATTTAGATTCATGTCTTCTGTGTGTTTGGTAATGGAACTATGTTTCCATTCCCTCTCCCTCTCTTTTTAATATTGAAGGCACTGGATTTACTGCACTAAATGGGGAAGTGGTTGTAATTCTTTTTCACTCCTTGAAGTACGGTGTCTGAGAATAGCAAAGTGAATGTTTGGATCAGTTTTTGCCAATATCACTCTCTGTGATTTAAATGCCATGCTATCTATAGCTCACTAAACAATCTAGTAACTTCCAATAAGATTGTTCGCTTCTCTGTGTTTACGGGGGTGGTGGTACCTTTTTCCAAAATAAAATAAACCAACCTCTGTTCCTGTTCCACCACTCATTGTCGTTAAAGTATTTATAACAATCACACTGTAAAAACATCCTGTAGGCATACAATCTCACATATTTTCATATGCACCGATGTACATTGTCCACATATTCTATTAATGGCTGCTAATCCTGCATAAAGTAGGCATGGGCAGATAAATGTACCTGGTTTTGTTCCACCTAATTTTTGAAAAATGGGATTAATTCATTGTGTTTGCCCAAATTCCAGATTGGATCACATAATCTGAAATGGCTTCCATGTGTACTCCCTAGCTAATCTGCTGGTTTGGGGATAATTATGATAGGAACCATTTAAGAGGACTAGTACTCTGTAGCACACCCTGATTATAATTTTTAGAAGTACTGAAGTGCAAACATTACTCCTCTTTCTGGTAATTTCTCTGAAAGTGATGAGCATAAATAGGCTTCTTTGGGATCCCTGAAAAGGTAGAGGAAATCCTTATCAATCTTCTTGTTCTATGCACCTTCGAGTCCTTTCTGATTTATGGTGACCCTGAAGTGAACTTGTCGCAGGGTTTTCTTGCTAAGATTTGTTCATAGGAGGTTTGCTTTACCTTCCTCTGAGGCTGAGAGAGTGTGACTTACCCAAGCTAACCCAGTGGGTTTCTGTGGCTGAGCAAACCCTAGTCTGCAGAGTTGTAATCAGCAGCCACACTGCAGAAATAAAAAAAAATTGACACCACTTTAACTGTCATGACTCAGTGATGTAGACTTCTTGGATTTGTAGCTTTGTGAGATATTTAGACTTCCCTGTCAGAGAGCTCTGGCACCTCAATAAACTACAAATCCCAGAATTCCATGCCAATGAACCATGGAAGAGGTGTCAAACTGCTTTATTTCTGCAATATGGCAGCACCCTTTATAGAGCAACATGCAGACCACTATACCATTCTGGCTCTTATCACTCTTACCAGTTACTTAAAAAAATAAAGAAAATGCTCACATATTGCTTTCTGTTGTGCATGGCATCTTTGAGTTTCAGACAGAGGCCTGTGTGTGGCTTAAATTGCCTCACAGGAAAGCTATGGCAGAGAAGCAATCCCGTGAGGGGAAAGCTTGAAGAAGAAAAAAACCCTACAACTCAACGAACACTTTGCTTCCTGCATTTGAGACTGTCAGATACATATCAGGCTAGTCCAGTGGTGCTAAATATCCCTCCCTACACCCAAGCACACCCATCCTGGTGTATTTTGGATACCAAAATCTATGGATGTTCAAGTCTCATTATGTACAATGGCCTAGTAAAATGATGGTGTGTGGTGCTGTGTGCCTCCAAGTTGTTTCTGACTTATGGCAACCCTAAAGTGAACCTATCACAGGGTTTTCTTGGCCAGTTTGCCATTGCTGTCTGCTGAATCTAAGAGACAGTGGCTTGCCCAAGGTCACACAATGGGTTTTTGTAGCTAAATTCTCCAGAGTCATAATCCAACGCTCAAACCGCTACACTATTCTCTGTTAGTAAAATTATGTACTTATATGAAATAGCAAAATCAAGGTTTGCTTTTGTGAATTTATATATTTTTTGAATAGTTTCAAGTTGTGGATGGTTTAATCCTTGGATAAAGAATCTGTGGATATGGAGGGCCGACTGTATACTTTTATATCTTCTATCGGGATGGGTAAGTAGTGTCCTCAGCAGGCAAAAATAAGATGAGAGAGAGAAATCTTGGCTTGCTCAGTAGACGCAGGAAAAAGACAAATGCAAACTGCTGCAGCCTTTCCTAACTTGTGTGCTTGTGCTCATTAATAAATTTTGACATCTTGACCACACTCTGATGTTGCTTGGCTGAATCCCAATCTTCATCTGTGTAATTTTTGAAGGTATTTTAGTCCTTTAGTTACTGAGATACTAGTCCGACTGATTTAAAATGGTGTGTTTCCATATTAATTGTGTTTAGAATCTTAGCCAAAGTTGCTTAGGGCCAAAACGAGAATCTGTAATAGGTAACAGAATTTAACAGAGGATGTTAGCAAAATAGAATATTGACACTGGTTGGCTCCTCTTCTTAGAGAAACATCTTGGCATTGCTTCCCATTTATCAAAAGCAAGTTCTGAGGTAAATCCAAGGAACTCTTTTGTCATGCAAGCAGCATACTAATTTTATGGCAGGTTTCTGTGACAGTGACTTTCTGTTGCACTTAGTGACTGATGTAGATTTAATCATTTTATCTAATGCGTGCCAGTGTTCAAGAATGATAGTTGTTCATTGTGATACTATTGGGAAAGGAATAGAGAAGAAAAGGGAGTTATTATTTGAAGACTGCTCTAGTGGTTATGTGGCCAGCATGACTGCACCGAATGCTGTTACCTTCCCACCGAAGTGGTACCTATTTATCTACTTGCATTTGCATGCTTTCGAACTGCTAGGTTGGCAGAAGCTGGGACTAGTGACAGGAGCTCACCTCATCATGCAGCACTTGGGCCTTGAACTGCCAACCTTCTTATCTTCTGATCATCAGAACCACTAAGCCTAAAATGAAGCTACTAGGACTACAGTCGTCCCCCGGGTTACGAAGGTAATCCGTTCCGGATTACCTTTTGTAACCCGGAAGCTTTCGTTTCGTGGGGGACCGCTTTAGCAGACGGACCGAGCGGCCGATTTAAAGGGGCCGCACGTTTTTTTTTCTTCGTATCCCGGGGGATCTTTCAGATCCCGGGGGATACGTTAGCGGTCCCGCCGGTTTCGTACCCCAGGGTTTTCGTACCCCGGGGGATTCGTAAGCCGGGGGACCACTGTACTAGAACTTACTAGTGGCTAAAAAATCCTTACTAAACATAGGACTTACTAGTGGCTAAAATGAAGCTGTGATTGATGTAACAAAACTGGTTGTGAATGACAGCTTGGAAATGCCACTCTTTGGACTATAGCTCCCAGAACCCTCCAGCCAACATGGTCAGTAGTCATGCTACCAGAGTAATCCTGGAAGTTGTAATTTAAAAAAAATCTTTCTAAGGTCTGTTTGGAACTGAGTAAGGGATGAAGTTTGCTAAACTTTCTCAAAGTCTATGGCTTCATGACCACTGATTAACCTCAAGGATTAAGCAGCCTACTTAATGTGGCCCTGCTGCTCAAGGACTGTGATTATAGGCTGCCTCTTAATCCTTTATGAATGCCACTTGCTGAAACCATTTTTTAAACATAAATATAATGTAAAACCATACAGAACAATGGAAGATTTTGGCATGTTAGCTGTTATTGGCTGTTATGAGCGATAGATACAGAAAGGCCTAACCCTATGCGTACTTGTTTAGAAGCAGATCCCTCTGTGTTCAGTGGCACTGACTCCCAAGTAAAGGCTTCCCACTATTGCAGCCTGGAATGAGAACCTCTTCCCCTCTCTCTTTTTCTGAACTAGGCTTTTGAAAAGGACAAGCTTACTGTCTACTGTTGGCTAACTCTGAAATGGATTACTTTGGTCAGCAGAAATGGTGTGTATAGGGGTTTTGTAGAAAAAAGACAAAACCCCAGCTGAATTGCTTGATTCAAGATAGCTTGGCAGACATGGATAACTGCAGTTCCTGCTTTCTCATACTCTCTTTCAAGCCTTTGCTCTGATCAATAGATGTTTAGACATTCTTTTTTTAAAGTTGTGTTTTTAAAAAGTTGATGGCATCAATTGAGTTATTTATTTCAAATGTGTTCTTTAGCTAAAGAAGCCATCCAGAAATTTGCTAAAGAAACCCATCTGAAAACTCACAAGTTCATCACAGTGTGCTGATGTCCTAGAAAGGAAATGAACTAATTCTTATTTAAATTGTCACAGAATGTCCTATAATTACAAAGATGATTAGATTTAAACAGTAACTGTATTTGGACAACCTATTTTACATGAATTCCTTAACTCTCCCCAAAAGTTAACAGATAGTCCAAGAGCAAAGGACAGCTTCTTGTTTGGAGAATACATGTGACTGATACACTGTACTTTTTTAAAAGCTCAGTTCTTATTTAAAGGTATGGCAGTGGCTAGCAGAGATGCCACTTGCAGCTTTTATCATGTCTCATTTATTAAATTCTATCCATGAGGGTCTTGTTGTTGTCCATTGATAATCTCCTCTTGCGTTTTCAACCATTTCTTCTCCCCTCCCCCCCCCTTTATTGCAGAATAGCCATTTATGAGCAAAAGATGGAATGGCTGTCTAGTGAGACTGCTTTGCTAGGCAAGGACCCTCTAAAAACACTCTGGTATAGAATTTCTGTGTCAGTTATTTGAGTGTCTGGCTCTTAATCTGAAGAACAGCATCAGATGAATGTTTTAGTTATCTATGTATGGCCAAAATTGCTAACTGGAGTTTTTCTGAAGTTGCTGGTATGGCAGACAAATACAGTTTTTACAGTCTGGATGAAGTTGTCTTGGCTTTGCTCTTGGTTGCAGCCATCCATCTGAAAATTATTCCCTCTGCCTATACCATTAGTTGACAATTAACACAACAAAAGCCACCATATACTTACATTCTCAATCTTTGAATAGGACCAAACCAATTAACAGGCACTTAAATCTAACAAAGAGGAAGCATGGTACAGTTTCTGAGAAATAATGGATGTCTGAGCGATATGCAGAAATGTGAAACAAAGTTTGTATACTCATAGGAATAGTATTAGCGGGCTTTGTTTCTTTTAAATTTCCTTAAAGTGTGGTATTGTGTGCTGTCCTCAGTCTCTGCTGAAGTAAAAATAAATATTATAATAGTATTTCTTAATTAATTTTTACTCTGAGTGTATTTTAGGAGCTAGCATAATCTTATATTTAGTAAAAGCCTAAGAGAATGCTGGCAGTTTTAAAAAGTACTAAAGAAAATGTATTCATAGCTCGTGCTTTACTGCTTCGATGAAATGTTATGCAAGAAAAACACACATCATGATAAGCTAGAGGACAGGGCTGAAAAAGATTTTTAAATACATGTATCTCATTCCTACATAACATGTTCCCAAGATTATAGCCGTGCTTCATTTTGTATGAAGATAAAGAGCTGTGTGTCTAAAGCTGAACCCAGTCAACATCTGAAAAAATATTCTCTAGATTAGATGTGACACAGTCTATTAATGTTTTGTAGCACCTTCTCTCAACCTCTGGAGCCCTGTAGATATGTTGGCTGGTGCTGATGAGAATTGCTATCAACATGTTTGAAGGTCCTTAGTGAGGGACTTGTCTCTAAAGCAGATAGTATGGTCCTCCAGATATTGCTGAACTGTGATTCATAGTAGTCCTCACCATTGGTTATACTGACTAGAACTGCAAAGGACTGCACTCTAACAACATCTGCAGGACCATTAAAGGATGACAATGATCTCTTCAGTTGTGCCCAGAAGAAAGCTCTTAACCAGTGCACTTCAGTTATTAAATATGTGTTGTTAGCCGTCTTTCTCCCTATATTGGGATAAAGGTAGGATTTAACTAAATTTATCAACAACAACAACAACAACAACAACATGGTCCTGATGGTCTGTCAGGAGACAGGCTTCTATGGTTTGCAGAACTCATGCTTCCCAACTTTTATCAAGGGCAGATCCATCTAAAACATTTTACAGTAGTAAGAGATGATTAACGCCAGGATTTAGGAAACATGAACCATGTTCTCATTATAAAGGTGCAGGTACTGGAAGATGGAGTGTTAACAAAATATATTTTTAACCCTGGCCCTCCGGATCACCTTGGATGATCCAAGCAGCATTAACCAGCATAGGGGCTTTCTAGATTGGCAAAAAGAAGTGTGTTCATGGCTGCATGAAACTCTAGCCTTTAGATGAGAAAAAGGGAAAGTGTGCCATGAAAACGCTTTTTTTGCGTTATAGGAGAGAAGAAGCGCCTTTAAAAAGGTGCTGGTTTTCCCAGCTTCTTTTTTAAAAACTGCGGAACAGCGCAGCTCCATCTAAAGGCTGTGGTGCAGCTGCTAAGCATTAAGGAAAAGGCAACTTCATGTCACACTTTCCTGCCAATCTAGAAAGCCCCATAGTTCATGGCTAATTGGAATTCTGGGAGCTATAGTCGAATGACATGTGAAGAAGAACACAAATCCCAATCTTTTTCTAATCTCAGAAACTACTTGTGTGTCCTAACCAATTCCTGGGGAATACAAAGGTGTAAGGTGATTTACTCCATTTAAGCTACAAATTTTCCATTTGCCAGGCAATAATTAAGGCCTATGAACAATCAACAATAGAATGGAATAAAGTTTGAAACCCAATTGCTTCCAACTAGAGTAAATCCATTGAACTAATGGAAACTTGGTAAATCAACCCATGTGCAAATTCCATTGATTTATTCAGTCTGCTTTAGTTGGGATTTATACAGTATAGTCAGCCTTTCCCATCTGCGTGCGTTTGGTTATGGTGCCCCATGGACAAGAAAAAATCTGGGAGCTCAAACCCATATTAGTTAGGTAGTGACATGTGTGTATTTGTGTCAGCACACCACTGGATATGGAGCAGGGTGATCCTCAGGAACTCCAATCCGTTGGAGGCTAGCCTGCTGATACGGCAAGCCCACTGTAATTGGATTTAAACCAAAATTGTTGGGAAATTTGTTGCTTACACAGCGTGATTTCTCAGTTAGTATATCTTATGAACTTACTATGTAGAACAGGTTCATAGAAGCAATAGTTTTTATTTGAATATTTGCACAGTATTAAACAACGTAAGACTTTAAGTTCAGTAGCATTCCAGCTTAAAGTTGCATTGGTGATAATGAACACCATTATCTTTTAAAATAAATAATAATAGATGTTCTAGTAAAATAGTTAAAAGCAATTTAAAATTGCTTATAATCCTTTTCTAAACCCAGTTTAATTCCTCAAGTGATAGTTTCAAATGACACTTTTTTTTCTATCATAGAGTCAATTGCAAGTGAGGTCATGCTTTAATTTAATGTATTGCCATGGAAATCTGGCATAAACTGATTAAAAACATGCAATTCAATCCATTCCCCACTCCCACATGCTAATTTGAAAGATTCCTTTTGATTTCACAGAGAGCTAGATCGTGCCCGTAACCATAGCGTGTTGTTTAATTACGGAATCCATCCAGTTTAGAATAATTCAGTTTTCAATCCCTTTTTTGATGGAGAGCTATATTGACAAAAGATTGCTATGTTTTTTGCTCTTATCTCCCCACTCTTCAACTTGTCCCGATAAATTGTAATTCAAAATTGAAGGCCAAACCCAGCAAATTGTGGTAGCACATTTTTATACTGGGTTGCTAGTATGGATTAATTACTGTATATACTCGACTATAAGTCAAACTCATGTAGAAGTTGAGGGCAGGTGTTGGGGCCAAAATTATGAATTTTGATATGACTTATTGGTAGGTCGAGGGTAAACTTTAGGGGCAACAAAGGATCTAAAGGATGAAGTAAAGGAAAACAATGACATGCAAAAGAACTTACAAAATTCCAGCAGGCATAACTGTTGGTGCTCACCCTAAAGGCTGGCTGGATGAGAGAGTAGAGGGGGATCAATGCTTCCAGGACAGATTGTACTGTACTCTTGCCCCTCACCAGGGGATGGTACTTTTTTTAATAAGAGTTAAAGTCTCTTGACCCATGGATAAGTTGGCTCAGTTTTTTGGGATAAATTTTTTGACCAATATTTCTAGACTTATACATGAGTATATACAGTAAAGTATATAGAAATCTGGTGGGTGACCACATCCTACAGAGACAAAGCAATGCAATACTGTATAAGGTTTTCTCATTCTAATGTATAAAAATTTAACTTTGAAAGTAAACAATTCATTCCCCATCAGAAAACTGTTTTGTATCTTTATGTGTATTCTTCACAGCCAGGATCTGCAGACAAAATACCCATAACAGCCAGTGTGCACCTTTAAAAATTGCTGCAAGGTTTTGGGAAACTGTCAGGAGCCAGATTCGAGGGTTGCAAGAGGGAGAAAAAGAATGTTCTGTGGCACTTCAGCACCTGCCGAATTTTGGGTTTATGTCTCTGAGTCACAGCTGAGGAGGGAGGAAATCCCAAATTCTATTTACCTTGGTGCCTAAAAATGTAGGGGCTTTACAGACCGCCCAAAAAGGGTGGTCTGTAGCCTTCTCTTTTTACTGCGCACCATCACCGCAGCAACTACACGGAGTGGCGAAGATGCGCAGTAAAGAAAAGGAGCGCTGAAACCCAGCTCCTTTTTGCATCACAGTTGCAACACAAAAAACGCTGCCGGTGCTTTTGGAACGGACGTTTTGCAGCTGCGACATCGTTGCTGCATACGACGTGTAAACTGCGCTGCACAGTGACGATGCCCCAATCATATGCTAAAGTTGCAGGGCGTGTATAAGCTCTGCCCCGAGGCAACTTTAGCACACGATAAGGGTGCCTCTTAGTGCCCATCTGTTTTATGCCTTAATTCTCATATCTAGAATGTCCATAGAGATGTCAAGGTTAGCATGTGGAATCATACCATTGCAGATGAATTTTATGAAAAATAGGCATGGATTTTCTTCCTTTTTTAAACATGAGTTTTTAGGCTTTTGCAAAATCTGGGATTTTCAGCTCCACATGAGAATTTTGATGTGTACCACATTGTGGATATTCACTGTAACTCTGAAGTAGGGCTTTATGTCCTTGAATATTTGGACTTTAGAGTAAGGCAAAATGTTTCCTTTATTGCCTGTTCCTAGTGTTTTGCTCACTTTACAAGAATCTAATTTTTGGGTTTGGTTCAACTTTGCCTGATCCACAGCCAATGCAAAAATTTCTGCTCTTCATTACTTGTATCAATGTGTGTTTGGACAAAATAGAGGAAAGCTTCAGTGCTGCTTGAATTTCTTAATATTCATGCCCTTTAAAAAAGACAACTTGCATGTGTCCAGAATAATTACAATTTATCTACAGCTTTGTACTCTAGCAATATGGTTACCAGATGATCCTCCATTTTAAAGACACATTCCTTATTAAGAAACTTGACAGCTCCATAGAACATAATAGTTATCTCTTATTGCAGAATGCCACAGCACAATTGCATGCAGAGCAAGGAACCACAACTCCAAAATGTCTCTTCTTTCTCTTTCAAAATACACAAACCTGTTTGACAACAATACACTTGGCTATTTTGCCTTCCCTGTCAAGAACCTTCCTTGTATTCCCCATTTCATTTAGGCTGAGGAACCCTGCACACCCAAAGTCAGTTAATTTGTTGCATTAACTCTTGTGCATTCTAAAATTCTAGCAGCATATAAATAAGGCAGAATCTCCCGAAAATCTCAGCATTGACTTATAAAAGTGTGTGCTTTTGTTTATGTAAACATTATCATAGTGATGATGACTCCAGGAGCATTGTTGTCAACTCTCTAGACAAAAGGATGAGGTAATAGTGGTTGCTTTGTATCACTGTTTTGTCCATTACCAATATATTCTGTGAGTGAGATGCATAAATCTGTTTAAAGTACCAAAAAGTCAGGATATAAAAAATATAAAATTGCAGAAGTATCCGAAGTCTAATAACTCATTATTACATCATGATTAAATGCATAATTAACAGCTTTATCTGGTATTAATCCACAGTGATATAATTTAATAATTCTTTTTCTTTCCTCTTTCTTTCCCCACAACTGCTCACCACCTTTCATTCATTTCTCTAATCCCTTTGAAATCCTCTCACACACATACAGACCTCCCAAGTTGAAAAGACATGGATCTTTTCAGACAGGTTTGAATTCTAGCTTCTACACTAAATGGAGTCTTTTAAAGTCCTGTAAGTGAATTCCACTTTTTTCTGATGCTGTAACAAACAAAAGCTTTGACGTTGGAACTCTGGATGCTACCTTAAATGAACTTCTTTGCCACAGGAAATTTTCACGTCCCTGCATTTAAAAATTGCAATCCATTTGATTCACCTTTTAAAATAATATATTAGGCTGTTCTTTCTAATTATTTGAAGATGAAATACTAGCTCAGGCAGGGACATAGTCTTTGTTAACCTTTCTTGGGGGATTCATTTAAGGATTTAGTGATATCTAATTACTCTATGAGCAAAAAGAGTGTATGACAAAACACCAATTTTACTTTAGATAGGATGAATAGGTAAGAATGGAGAACAAGTATTTTTTAATCTCCAAAAATAATGAAAAGTTCACTGAAAACAATTGGTCCCTTATGATATTTTTATAATCCTTCTTATTGCTTAGTTGTGTTGTTTTTTCCTGACAAACAAAAACAGTCTTCTGGGTTCTTAAATACTTTTTAAAAAGTTTGGTCTATCTTTATACTGATTGTTCAGTGGGGTTCAAGGATAAAAGAATCTAAATATTTCTTGATGGTTCTGTTTATTTGTTTATTTTTTGAAGGTTTTGAAGGGCATCTTCCTCCACCTGATATCCCCCCTCCCAGTTTTAACACTGATTTCCAGTGGGAGTTTGAAGAAAAACCACTGCAGTCCCTTTTAGCTTTATATCAACAAATATTGGTTATTTCCCCCCAGTTAAAATGCAATTGTGTTTAGTTTAATCCTGGTGATGGGGGGAGAGACTATAAGAGCAGCTTCACTTTCTTTTTACCTCTTACACATTGTCCTTTATCTAGAGAGACTAGTGAATGAGTCTTATTTAATCTTTTAAAAATTATATTTGATTACTTGGAGACAGAGCAAAGTACTCTTCAGTATTCTGCTCATACTCAGCTTATCTTTGTCATTTGGGTTCAGTTTAGCAAAGTTTAGATTTTCTTGCAGCTGATTGCACTTAGTCACACCTGCAGAGTTACTCATTTGTAATTCATCAGTGTATCAATATAGGTGATTATGCTTATGGAGTTCTTGTAATTTATGGAAGAATGACAGCATATAGTACAGTGTCCTGTCCTATGCTTTTATGGCTGTCACTTCTAAGGGGAAAAGGTGTAATTAAACCATACCATTGCCATGCTTGTATCATACATATGAAGGTGTATTGATATTTGATTCCTTTACATTTAGCATTTTTGACCTAGCACCTAGTTATATATTCACAACCTGCTAGCATGTGGTAGGTCCTGTTTCAAACAATGGAATGAAAAGTGGAGGGGAGGTAAAGAAACTTGATCCAAAGGAAAGGATTATTTCTAAAATTGTTCTGTGGTTTTAAATTCCTTGGCCCTGTTATTTATAAGGCACTGTGCCAGCAGACAACACTGGGTTCAAGAATCTCAATCCAATTGATAGCCCAGGTAGAGCAAACTCATTCAATCAGTAGAACCTACATGAGTTTTAACTCACCTTATTGATTCAATTTCTACTTTGATTGGAGCTAGAAATTGGATTTAGGCCAGATGTGGGAATCTTCTGCTCTTAGGTTGTTGGACTACAAATGTCAATATTCTTCAACATTCAACACAGGAAGTTCAAGAAACAGAAGCTCATAATAGCAGTTCATCTGGCCCACAGTAACCAACCAAATGTCTCAGGAAGCCCACAAAACGCTGATAAAGGCAGTAGCCCTCTCCTGTCACCACCTAAAACAGAGCTGGGATAGGCAAAGACTACTGCAGACAGCATTCATAGATGCACATACGCCTTCAAGTTGCCTTTTTCACTTATGGCCACCCCATGAATTTCATAAGGTCTTAGGCAAGTAATGCTCAGAGGTGGTTTTGCCCATTCCTTTCTCTGAAATATAGCCTACAGTGCCAGGTATTCGTTGGTGGTCTCCTGTCTAAGTGCTAACCAGGGCTGACCCATCCTAGCTTCCAAGATCAGATAGGGTCTGGGTGCCTTTCACATCGTTTGACCTAATATGGGCAAAGGAAGGAAAACAAAGAGGGAGAAGCAGCCTATTTATTTATTGTTTATTATTTCATTATCATTTCTTTCACAAGTGTTCATGTCTCATGATTTAATCTAGCCTTGGGTTAGGTTAACAGAAAACAATAGAAATATTAGAAAAATAAAAATTTGCCAGCATGGTGTCTTTTGGAAATCAAGTATGTTTTTTTCCTGTCCTGTATTTAAAGCATTGTAAAGCTTCAAGGTACGCTGTCATGCTTATTAACCCATAAATGCAGGGTTGCAAAAGTTGAGTAAGGGATGGGGCTTGGGTGGTTTCCTATAACATTAATCCTGAACAGATCATGAAATAGGGTGAGGTGTCATAAATCTGTGTCAAGCTGGATGAAGGTACCTATTATCCCTCACCTTTCAAACACTGCTTTTACCTGCTGGCTGTCCCCTCCCAGCATAGCTATTACCTTCTAGTGAAGAGTAGGGAGAAGGCATCACAGAGGAGTGCTCTGCCTGTTTCAGGTGACTGGCATCTCCACATCCTTCCTCTCCACTATCCACTGTCAAGACAATAGTCTTGTTGGGAGAAGATGGCTGCAGCTGAAAACTGGGATTTGGAAGATACCTTTGTCCGACTTGACAGTGCTTGATGGTACTTCATCATCCTGCTTCATGATCTGTATGTAAAGAGATCTTGTAGAACCTTTGAGACTAACTGAATGAAAGAAGTTAGCATATGCTTCATGATCTGTTCCTAATTAAAGTTGAAGGAGTTCCCTCACATATCCAAATGGCCAACCCTAAAAAAATGTAATGTGATTCGGTGTCTTCTTGTCTTTCATGATTCAATTTATTTCATTTTTCCAAACCATCTTAAGGTTTTTCTGATCTTTCTCTATACTACATGCTGTTTTGGCCATATACATCTGTAAGGTTTAGAAACAAGTTAAATATGAACCATTGTTTCTGATAATGCAATGTACTGTACACCTGAGATGCCTGGTAATGTGAAAAATATGTTCCTTAGATCTTCAGTCTAGCATCAGAAATGAACAGGAAGAGGTAGCCATGATTTTAGTGATACCTAGGGCAAGTCTACATGCAAATGTGTTATGCTCATTGCTGTGGATTTTCACAAGCACATTTGCATCGACGGTTAATTGTCTTCACTTCCCTGCACAAATTTTCACCTGTTCATCCTCTCTCTGCTGAAAATGCATAGACATCTCAATCCATGGACATCTCAATCCACATGCAATAGTGTGCCTTTCTGCGGATTTCCAAGGATACTCCAGTAAAAACCATGAAGCATTTTTCTTCAGAATTTAAGGAGGTTTTTTGGAGTGGGAGGCCAAATTCCTGTGACTTGCATGTCTCTGGATCACATTCTGTTCTACTGGTATGGGAAATATTTTAATTGTGTAGACTGGACCCTAGTGAGATATCACCGTCCCCAGAACCTGGAAATATTGCTTCATTGGACTGCAACCAACATGGGCAATGAAAATCTAGAATTTTGAAAGTTTTGTCGCCTCCCAAAACATTTCCCCCCGAACTCTATTCAGTTCATGGGGGTAAAATCTTGCTTCTGATTTGTTCTCCATGTTACATGTTTTTAAACAGTAGTGGAGATGCTGAGCAGTTAGCAGAGTATATGTGAACTCTCTCTTATTAGTAGTTAACTTGGGGTCAAAGGGAGGCAGAACTGTATCCTCTAAATGGTTTAGAGACAATAAGAACAGGTTTGGAAAACAGCTCAGCCTCTTTTTCCTCATTTTTGTGTGGGTTTAGCTCAGAGAGCTCCCTGGAGCACTATTTGATTCTCAAAATCAACCATATTGCATGCCTTGAAAAATCCATAATTTTACTATGCTTTGAATTCAACAGGTAAAGACGATAGCTAACTTGATTTCTTTATTATGCACACACTGGTTAATACTAAGAATCTGTCCTAAACATACAAGTGTTAGATCAAAGCTTTTTCCCTCCCCTGATTGATATCAGGCAAATTTGTTAGGCTCAAATTTCATTACAAATTACTTCATAATGACTCTTGGTTTGATTTTAACCTGATTATCATTTGTTATTATATTTGCTCTTTATGGCATGGCAATGGATTTTCAGTTGTCTCTTACAAAAATAAAAATCCGAAACAATAACTCTTATATTAATCAGCCTAAGTGAAGTGGATAAGGATGTATTATTGTTTTATTCTTGTGTGCCTTCAAGTCATTTCCAACTTATGGCAACTGTAAGGCGAACCTATCATGGGATTTTCTTGGCAAGGTTTGTTCAGAGGAGGTTTGCCATTACCTTCTCCTGAGGCTGAGAGCATGTGACTTGCCCAAGTTCACCCAGCGGGTTTTATGGCCAAGCCAGAAATTGGACTTTGGTCTCCAGAGTTGCAGTCCAACAGTGAAACCACTACACCACACTTGTTCTCACCTTCCAACATTTCACAAATGAAAACTGAGACACATGCAGACAAGCAGCATCAGCGGTCAAGATCTCAAAGGTTAAAAATGGGGAAGAAGACATAATCTGGGAAAGGCTACAGGGGTTGGCTTTTGCTTGAATTTACTGGGAAGGTACTCTCCCCCTTTCTGAGTTAATTGAGTGCAAGCTTCTCTTTCTAAATGAAATCATAAGAATGCAAGAGGGTACAGGACCACCAGTTACCACATCTCAAGAACTCTTTGCAATAAGGGTATGGCCACCATGGGCTTTACAAGGATTTTCTTAAAGGTTAAAGTGCAAAATATGTTCAGTACCATAAATAGAGAAATTGTGAAGACTGTGAGCAAAACAGTCTTTCAACTGTATCTTGCAAAAAAAGAGATAGGTACAATTTAAGAACCAAGTGATTTTATGCTAGAGTAAAGGGTATTTCAAAGCTATTAACAAACATGTTGAGGCTAAAATAGAGAATTCAGTCTTGTTAGTGAACTGGGTGTCAATTAACTTTATGATGCATTTAAAATAGTTAAAGAACTCTTAACATGTTGTAACTCCTACTTCTAGTAAGAAGCTAGACAGGCTCTAAGTTATGTTCTAACCGTGTCAGATAAATTAAATGTGGAAAGATCTTTTGAAGGACAGAGATGATTAAAAAATAAAAGGTGACATTTCCCAAAGCACTGAAGTAATTCATGAGCATAGCTCTGTGCTTACAAAATACTCTACAAATATGACTGTAATTACAATTAGGTTTATGCATGTGAATGTGAGCAGTATTTGTTGTGTTTTATTATGTAGATGTTTACTTTTTTGTAACATTGACATTATTGCTTACCACAACTTTGTGGAACATGCTTCTGGTGGCTATGGTCCAATGAGAGTCCCCCAACATTTATACAATGTCCATACATGAGTGCAACATCAACGTGCATTACATTTATTTCATAGATTTTCGTGCACTGTTTAGGATAGCTCCCGACAGGATTTATGGTCAAGTATCCTAACATATTCATTATTCAGACCGCAACAATAAAACAAAATCAAAAGCTGTAGGCCAGAGTATAAAGAAATTTGTTTTCTAAATATCAAAATATGAAATGTACAGACTGCCCTCTGTATTAATGGATTCTACTATCTTTGGCTTGAAAATATCCCCCTTTGCCCCCCTCCCCAAAACAAATCTTGATGTTGCAATTTTACTACACTGTTGGATATAATGGGACATGAGCATTTATGGATTTTGGTACACATGGGGAGCGCTCTGGGAACCAAACCCCAACAGATACCAAGAGCCCATTGTACTGAGACAGTATCAATTAAAATTCAGTGATTAATTTTGTTCCCATATAGGCTGTCTATGTATCGATAACAAAGGTTTTGAGACAAGGTGACTAGGGTCCAAAACACACTGCAGAAATAATCCAGTTTGAGGCCACTTTAACTGCTCTGGCTCAGTGCTAAGGAATCCAGGGAATTGTAGTTTGTTGTGGCACCAGAGCTCTCTGACAGAGAAGGGTAAATGTCTCAAAATTACAGTTCCCCAAATTTCCTAGCTTTGAGCCAGGCCAGTAAAAGTGGTCTCACACTAGATTATTTCTGCAATTTGTTTTGGACCTATGTAACCAAAATTATTTCACTATAAAACAAGACAGAGTGGTAGCAGCATGTTCGAGGGTACCCCAGTGCTTGGAGAAGGAGGAAAACCATCTTTAGGAACCCCCCAAGTGGTAAAACAAGAAGACAAAACAACCCAATTGGGACCGAGCATGCTCATTAGACCCAAAATGAAATGGAAACCAAGGCAAGAGAGGAAATGGAATGGAGTATCCTAGAACAGTGGTTCTCAAATGGTGGGACGGGACCTGGAGGGGCCTTGAGAGTTGCTGGGGGGGGGGCATGAGACTTGGAGATGTTGATCCCTCCTCGTCTTCCCAAACTTTTTTATGTGTAAAATTTACACATGCATTGCGTTAAATATTGAATTTACTTAAATAAAATTGTTCTAATTTGAATGATATTATTTCCTTATAAAATGTTATACTATGAATATACCTGAATGTGCAAATGGAAATACAATAAATAAAGTATTTTTATTTATATACTGCATCAAGCGGGGTCTGATGTCTGCACGTAGATGCAAAAGTTAGTGGTGGTCTCAAGGGTAAAAAAAATTGATTACCACTCCTCTAGAAGAAGACATGGACAGCTGGATGAGTAGAAGCCTGAACAAAGCACTGCACAGCTACATTTTTTTCCAAATACCATTTGTAATATTTGACTTTGGTATCTCATACAGACAGTCTATATTATAGAAATATCTATGGTATACCACTATTCATAAATGTATAGTAATAGAAACCTAATTATTAGTTTGCTAGAGACATTTCAATAAATCAGTCCCATTCAGCAGTCTTATATTTCATAAATTCAGACAGGGGCATCTGAACACATTTTTGCAGAGTGGAAACAAATCTTGGTAGTTCTGTACTCTAGTAGTTGCACATTTTTTTAGGGAGGTACAATAGTTGTGAAGTAAAGCATACAAAATCTGCTGGCTGTGACAGTGCTTCCTTTGCAGCTGCTGCCCTTGCAGTCTTTTTTCTTCTGCTGCTACCTACATTGGCATAGTGCATTATCAAGATTCCAGCACTGTTACAATACCCCTCTGCATTTCTTTTGTGCATACGCATGCACATGCATGGATATATGAAATGTAGCATCATATTCAGTGGCATTGAGAAACCTACAAACACTGGTAGGAACATCCTTAGAACTAAGAATTTGACAGCACTAATATACAGTAGTCAGTCCTAAAGTGCAAAGATATAGGATCGTCCAAGTCATTATATTCACCATGTATGAATGTGATAGCTGAACTGTAAAGAAAGGAGATAGAAAATAAACTCATTTGAGATGTGGTGTTGGAGAAGAGTGCTGAAGATAATGTGGATGGCCAAAAAGACAAACAAATGGCGTCTAGAACTGATCAAACCCAAACTCTCCCTGGAAGCCAGGATGACTAAATTGAGTTTGTCATACTGTGCCCAAGAAAAAGACTCATTTGAAAAGACAATGATGTTAGGAAAAGTGGAAGGCAGTACAAAGAGAGGGAGACCACGGACCTGAGCCTGCAGGATCTGAGCAGAGAAGTAGAGGATTGGGGGTCAGACATGTCTAATCCACATAGAATCATAGAATTATAGAGTTGGAAGAGAACACAAGGGCCATCCAGTCCAACACCCTGCCATGCAGGAACTCTCAATCAAATCATCCCCAACAGATGGCCATCCAGCCTCTGTTTAAAGGCTCCACCCCTCTTCAAAGGAGTGTCTTCCACTGTCAAACAGCCCTTACTGTCAGGAAGTGCCTCATAATGTTTAGGTGGAATCTCTTTTCCTGGAGCTTGCATCCATTGTTCCAGGTCCTATTCTCTGGAGCAGCAGAAAACAAGCTTGCTACCTTCTTTATACGGTATGATATCTCTTAAAATATTTAAAGAGGGCTATCATGTCACCTCTTAACCTTCCCTTCTCCAGGCTAAATATCCCCAGCTCCCTAAGTCATTTCTCATAGGACATGGTTTCCACACCCTTCACCATTTTAGTCACCCTCCTTTGGACACACTCCAGTTTCTCCACATCCTTTTTGTGCCCAGAACTGGACACAGTATTCCAGGTGGGGCCTGACCAATGCAGCATACAGTAGCACTAGTTCTTCCCATGTTCTAGAGACTATATTTCTATTGATGTAGCCTAAAACTTTATTGGGCTTTTTAGCTGCCACATTGCACTGTTGACTCATGTTCAATTTGTGATCTACTTGGACTCCTAGATCCCTTTCACATGTAGTCTCGTTCAGCCAGGTGTCCCCCATCCTATATCTGTGCATTTCATTTTTCCGCCCTAAGTCCAGTACCTTACATTTCTCCATGTTGAATTTCATTTTGTTAGCTTTGGCCCAGCTTTCTAGTCTATTCAGGTCATTTTGAATTTTGATACTGTCCTCTGAGGTATTAGCTACTCCTCCTTATTTGGTGTCATCTGCAAATTTGATAAGTATGCCCCCAATACTGTCATCCAAGTCATTGATAAAGATGTTGAATAGCACTGGGCCCAGGACAGAACCCTGTGGCACCCCACTGGTCACTTCTCTCCAGGATGAAAAGGAACCATTGTTGAGCAACCTATGGGTGCAGCCAGTCATCCAGTTACAAATCCATGTAATGGTTACCTTGTCTAGACCACATTTTACAAGCTTGTTTGCAAGAATGTCATGGGGAACCTTGTCAAAGGCCTTACTGAAATCAAAATATACTATGTCCACAGCATTCTCTTCATCTACCAAGCTGGTAATTTTATTAAAAAAAGAGAGAGAGAGATCAGATTTGTCTGACATGACGTGTTGCTCTGAAACCCATGTTGACTTTCTGTGGTTATGGAATTGCCTTCTAGATATTCACAGACTCTCTGTTTAATGATCTAGGACAGTGGTTCCCAACCTGTGGGTCGGGACCGCTTTGGGGGTTGAATGACCCTTTCAGGGGGGTTGCCTAAGACTATCAGAAAACATCTATTTAATTACAGTTATGAAGTAGCAACAAAAATAATTTTATGGTTGGGGGTGACGACATCATGAGGAACTGTATTAAAGGGTCACAGCATTAGGAAGGTTGGGAACCACTGATCTAGGATCTTTCCTGGTATTGATGTCAGACTAACTGGACGATGACTGCTGTGAACCAAGGTCAACTCAAAAGCAATGAACAACGCCAATACACAGAATACAAAAGGCATAATGAACTTCAGAAAGTGTTTATGTAGAATGCGAGATACTAAGAAAAATGTGGGTTGCAGATGAACAAAAACTGTATGAGGTATTTTCTGCCATCAGCACCCTTATTAAATCTGCTTCACAAGACTTTTTAGAAAAAGATTCCCATATTCTTGTCTGACTTCCTTCATCTTAGAAGACACACAGTAGGATAGCAGAGGACGGTTGGTCTTGAGGGAGTCTATTTGATGGTAGGAGTAGCTGTGTTTGATCAATTCTGAGAATTTCATTGGAGCTGTTCATTTAACTCTCACAATTGTTATCAGCTATTTTTTATATCAGCGAACATACTTGAATTTTGAAATGATCAGATGTTCTTTTCAAACAGCATATTTTGCATAGTTTTCAGACAACAGGTCTACTGTTTCTGGTGAAAATGGTAGCCTGCACACCAGATCTACCAAAATCTACCTAATTGGCTGCTGTATTGTTGTTGTCACGTGCCTTCAAGTTGACCCCACTTTATGACATTCCAATCATAGAATTTTTTTTGGCAAGATTTAGTCAATGGAGGTTTTCTTTGTGCCTATGCTGAGTGTCTTAGGGGCTGTACAGACAGCCCAACAGGGGCAGGTCTGTGCCACCCCTGGAAGCACTGGGTTGGGGACACTTCAGAGGCATTCCACGCCCCAACCCGCTGTTAAAAGGAGCCGTGAAACACAGCTCCTATTTGTGCCATACAAGGGGCGCCATAAGCGCCCCAGTGCAGCATATTGACGCCCCTTATGAGCAGCACCGTTTGGGTGTTGTGCATGAGGGATGTCATTATGACTTGTGCTGTCTGGATGGGTGCTCGCCATGATAGCGGCCAGGCGGTGATAGAAGGGCTTTTAGCATGTAAACGCTGAGCCCTACTTGAGCCCTAGTTCGTTGAACAGGCTCTTTGTTTACTCATTGACTTTTCATGTTTGAGGGAGGATTTGAGTCTTATTCCAGAAGTGAAATCACTACATTTCTAGAGAAATCTGTAAAGGTAAAGGTAATCCCTTGACATGAATGTCTAGTCATAAACGACTATAGGACGGTGTTCATCTCCATTACTAAGCCGAAGAACCAGCATTGTCCAAAGACGAGTCCAGTGGTCATGTGGCTAGTATGACTGCACCAAACGCTGTTACCTTCCCACTGAAGTGGTACCTATTTATCTACTTGCATTTGCATGCTTTCGAACTGCTAGGTTGGCAGAAGTTGGGACTAGTGACAGGAGCTCACCCCATCATGCAGCACTCGGGCCTCGAACTGCCAACCTTCTGATACTCTGATCGTCAGAATTGGCATCTTAACCACTAAGTCACCACCAATTTGCCTGCGGGATAAACATGGGATTTAACAGTCAAAGATTGATTTTATTGTATTGCCCCATAGCAACCTGTATGCAATACACTTTTCTGGGCTTGTCACACAGTTTTTCAAACACGGGACTCCCATCTACGGGGCAGTGCAATATATCTTTGACTTTCAATCCCATGTGTATCCCATGGGCGAACTGCAGTGCTATAATTTCCAAACTAACCTGGGCATTTAGGGGAAAATTTGTTCTCATATTTTGAAGGGTGGGACCAGGTAATTTGACAGTTGCTAACTTGATGCTAGATGTTATCAAGAAACAGAAAAAATGTTGCTGGAAGAGAGGGGATGAGAAAGAAACGGACTTCTAGTTTTACTGACATCTATTAATCTTCCATACTATGCAGTTTTGGCCAGATGCTGTGAAATAATGAGAATTTTATAAGGAATGACATATTCTCCAAAATTTTACAGGTGAAAGCCAGGACACATCTGGCCCGGCAACACCAGATTGAAGTCAAGATGGCAAAAGTTATTAATAGGGAAGAGCTTACAACTCCATTGCTGAAACTATTTTGTTGGGCCCTTAGCTACTATGCTCAACCAAATTATTAAGGGAGTGAGATTTTCTTTTTCCACCTCAAGATGCAACATTTCTAGGGCTGGCTCTGGAGGAAATGAACTCAAATTTTAAAGCAGGTACAAACTGTAGCTTTGCCATATGACGCTTGCAAGAATGATAACAGTTTTGTTGCTGTCTGTATTGCTGAATCACCGCTCTGTCACTCAGCCTGTGCTGTTATAAAAAGAAAGCAAAAACCTTAATCTTTGCTCAAAATATTTGCACTAGAGTGTGTTATGCAAATGCCTAGTGAAATAGGGTGTTGTTGTTTCTGGCTTTACTCTGAATATAATGGAGGGAGAGCACAGGAAATACTACAAGATTTACTGTCCTCTTCCTGCTGCCAACAGAGGACTGACTCCTGGATCTGCACATGTCAACAGAAAGCCTTCCACAGCTTTCATTGTTAAATTGTCAGGGAGGTGCTATCCAACTACTAAAGCGTAAGAAAGAACCCAGCGATTACATGGAGCGTGACAACATAGCCAATCTAATCTTTTTAAGGAATTTGGGGTCTCATTGTTCCTGTGCTTTGTGCTCTTCCCAGACAAATGGGATTTTAAAGATGCTTTTAGTAGAGGTAAGGTTAATTATAGCACACATTTTCTTTTTACTAGCATGTAAAGACGACCTGCAGGGTAGCAGAATGGAGCATCTGTTTATCTGGCTCTACCCTTGAACTTCCAGAATCATAATGGGCCAGGTTTGCCATCTGCCCAGCTTTAAACTAGCCTAACCAGATATTATTTTTTGTATCTAGCTAATTATCTTTAGCTCATTCTCTGTGCTTGGCAGTGAGGAATTGGCTAGAATGCTGATATAAACATATTAACAAAGGTAGATGAGCGGTGGCCACATTCGTGCTGTCTGCTTATATATCAGGAAAAAAGAGGACACAAATTTATCTGATACAGGTTGAGTATCCCTTATCTGAAACGCTTGGGACAAAAGGTGTTTTAGATTTTAGAGTATTTGCATATACATAATGAGATGTCTAGGAGATAGGATCTAAACCTAAATATGAAATTCATTAATATTTCATATACACCTTATACACATAGCCTGAACGTAATTTTATTCAATAGTTTTAATAAATTTGTGCATGAAACTAAGTTTGTTTACACTGAACCATCAAAAAGCAAAGGTGTCACTATCTCAACCATCCATGAAAAAGTCTTGGATTTTGCATTTTTGGATGAGGGATACTCAAGCTGTAACATTCAAAAATAAGGGGCTGCCAATTTAAAAATGTCCTCCCTGTGAGATGCAGAAGTTATGGGAAAAATAAACTGTCTTTGTTGTTGGCCACTTCAACACAGAATAGACCTATATGTAGGTTCTAGCCTGTGGTTTGATCAACTTAGTATTGAGGTGTCATCTGTCAACACTTTAGACATGCCTTTTCTTGCCTCAAGATCCCCAGGAAACCAGCTGGGGGTGTCTTGCTGTACCAACATGCAGAGGATATTTGGGAACAATTGTGCCCTTCACCCCTCTCTGCACCTATCACCTTTCTGAGACAAACCAAGGCATTGACAGAATCATCACTTGAGGTGACAGGAAAGCCTTGAGGAGCAGAACATTTGAATCCATCATGCTCCAAGTATGATCCTTTGTAAAAATTCTCCAGTCCTTCAGAGCCTTCATTTTATTTACAGCATTTGGTTTCTGCTAATTTAACAGGTCTTGATTGAAGCCTACATTAGAATCATTGAACAGACTGAAGCATTGTTTCATTTTATTTTGAACACCCTTAAGCCAAAAAGGCTCCCTGAGTGTTTTTACAAATTCTTAATTTGACTGTTCCCTGCCTACAGGCTTACAATCTAATAAAACACACAAGGAAAAGGGAATGGCAGTGAGGGAGGGGATTAAGTCCAGCAGATGCTGGCTGCTCTTCTCTCCCTCAGAGGTCAAAGCAGTGGTAGTTGGAAAATGGGGAGACTCTCACCAGCCATTGGGACTAAGGCACGATGGAACTGTGCCTGGCTGCTCTTCTCTCCCTCAGAGACCACAGCTATGGGGGGGGGGGGGTGAAACATGAAGGGAGGGCTTCTCACCAGCTGTTGGGACTAAGCCATAGTTAGGAAGCATGGGAAGAGACTTAAGGGAAGCAAAGCTGTGGGCTCTGAAAAAATATAATAGATAGAAAGAAAATCAAGTACTTTTTTCCCATTCCTCAGCCGAGATACATTTTGCATCACACACTCCAATGTGTGCAGATCTTAAATTATTCAGATACACTGTTCGAGTGATTCAGAATTATCTTGCCTCTGTATCAGGTTAGCACCAACCTTTTCAATTAGCAGGATACAAAGTTATTAGGGCAGAATGGAGACGGGCTGTTCATTTCTATGTGTCTTAGCAAAACTAGCAGAACGTATTGTGAAGGAAGTGTTCATCCCAGTTCTGTGTGTTTGTTGCATACAAAAAACCACAAACAGAAAGTAGTCCCTGGGTGGTGGTACAACCTTAGTCCCATGGCATATGAAGAGAACCTTTAGCTTACATTTTTCCCTGAGTTAAAGTAACCACATAGCTTGTATTAAATGTTGAATCTGACCATCATTTCAAATTATTTTGTGGTTCACAAGTTTTCATTCTTATATGGCTGGGCAGTGATCTTACCCATGTACACTTGAGAGTAAGTCTTATTAAACTGGTGGCGCAGTGGTTAAATGCCTGTACTGCAGCCACTCACTCAAAACCAGAAGGTGGCAAGTTCAAGACCAGCAAAGGGCTGAAGCTTGACTCAGGCTTGCATCCTTCCGAGGTCGCTAAAATGAGTACCCAGATTGTTGGGGGCAAATAGCTTACAATTGTAAATGAAGCTGTTTGTTTAACAAATTGTAAGCCGCTCTGATAGTCTTGGCTGAAGAGCGGGGTATAAATAAAACATTATTATTATTATTATTATTATTATTAATGTTTGTCAATACTAACGGAACAGAATTGTAAATTTTGTAATGCAAACACTCTTGTTTCACAAAGAAAACTTTATATTTGACAGTACTTTAAATAAGCTTTGTCCTTTTAAACAACTGAGTAAATGCAGTCATTCCAGGGCAGCTATAACATTTTGTCCTTGAAATCAGCTACATATAGTAATCAGCAGGTATTTCTGTCAACAGGGGCCTCTCTATTCAAACAAACCCTTAATTAAAAAACAAAACAAAAACAAAATAGGTACTGTAATGTTCTTACTACTATACTATCACTATATTCTTGTTCATACGCATGTTGATTCTTCAACAGGTGAAAGATGAGTGGAAGAGATCTTCCAGGATTCATTACCACTTATAGGAGTAGTGATACAGGTAAAAATAATTTAATTTCTTTATTAATTACCCATTTCCTTATTTGTTTCACAGCTTGCCTTCTTAAAAGTATGAACCATATTAATTGCTTGGTGACTAGTGTTCATAGGGTTCATTCTATCATTCTCTTCCATAGTTTCCTCCCTCATAACTTCTTGCATAGCCAATAGATTATACTTTCATGAAGTTTTTATTTTTGTGGGTAGAAAGTCACTTCTTTCAATGAAAGTACATATTACTTTCTCTCTGTGGTAGAAACAGGCATATACCAAAAGCCTTCTTTGGGCAATGTTCTTATCAGACAAGTTGTTTCATAAACTGTATTTTGAAATGCAGTACCATTGTAAGCTTTATTCCACTTTTTCAGATAATGGTACAGCCTATCCTAAGCTTGTTTACTTAAAAAAAGAACCCCACCATGTCCAATGGGGCTAACTCCTAAGAAATGTCAGGAATCCTGTTGACAATGTATATGGGTAAAACCAGAGGTGATACCAAAATAAAGTAAGTAGGTAACTTTGGGTATATTGTGGAAGGAGGTATTTGATACCTCCTTCTGCATTGCCTTCACCCTCTGCACAAGACAGCTTTTGACTGCTTGTGCCCCTCTCAGTTAGTGGTTGAGGGAACGCAAGGGGTGCCTTGGCATTTTCCTAGCTGTACTTTTACAGTCCAGATAAAAGAGAAGATCACCAAGGCATCAGACATCACTGGTGGAAATCATCAACTCTCTTCTCCTAGCTGAGGAATGTTGGCTTGATGCTGCCTGAGTTTCTTCTGTCTTCCTCCAGACACTAAATGGCCGTGTGTGTGCGCGAGCTGGTAGTGAAAAGAGAAGCCCTGTGGAAGAGAAGCCTTGCAGTGGTGTATTTGGAGAGTATTACTCTCTGTGAGCATAATTAGGATCCTGGCCAATGTGTTCAGGGTTTCAGCTTTAGAAGTAATTTGAGGATGCAAATTGGCTCTAGACCAAAAGTGGGAATATGAGCACATGTGTGTTCATTTTCCTGCAGTAGATTTGCTCAATTAAATGAAAGCCACAGTGGTCAAAACCAGGTTCATATCAGTCCATTCCCATTATATACTTGGGACTTTATCAAATTAATAATAATAATAATAATAATAATAATAATATATTTATATCCTGCCTCCCTCCCAGTATATGGACTCAAGGCGGCTTACTAATCTAAATCAGTCCAAATTTAAACACGCAAAATACATGTTTAAAAATAATTAAACAATTCAAACAATTAAAAACATTACATTATTAAAATTTAAAGTTTAAGACTCTTTAAAATAAAAACAAAACAGCATCCCTGTCATGCGAAAGCCTGGCGGCATAAAAATGTCTTTACCTGCTGCTGGAGGGACAGCAGGGATTGGAGCCATCCTGACCTCCCTGTGGAAGGAGTTCCAGAGCATGGGAGCAGCCACTGAAAAGGCCCTTTCTTGTGTTCCCACCAAACGCACCAGAGAGGGTAGTGTGACAGAGAGAAGGGTCTCTCTTGATGACCTCAATATTCTTGGAGGCTTGAACAGGGAGATACGGTCATTCAAATAGCCAAGCCATATAGGGCTTTATAAGTCAAACCCAGCATTTATTGTGCCCGGAAATGGACTGGCAGCCAATGGAGCTGTTGGCAACAAGGGAGTTGTATGCTCCCTGTAGCCAGCTCCAGTTAACAGCCTGGCTGCAGCTCTTTGGACCAGCTTAAGTTTCTGAGCACTTTTTAAAGGCAGCCCCACGTAGATTAGTGATCCATGGCATGATCTGTTTTCTGCACTGCCAAATACCATCGTCTGGGAAGAAGGGTGAAAACAAGATATTGCAATTGCCAAACACCTCTCAAAGCTGGCTGCTGTGTGAATGTGCACAGCACATAGCAGCCATCTTTGGAAAGGTGTTGGCAGCCAGCATCGCTGCCTCCCCCCCCCCCCCCCCCCGGTGCTTACCTTGCTGACAGTAAGCATCAGCAGTGGTGCACCTACCCATCTCCGATCTTCACTAAACTCCATTTCCCATCAGCCCCAGCCAACATCCACAGATGACTCACCTTAGTTCAAGGGAACGAGTAAAATTATTACATAAGAGAAAAGCCTGTTACATTTTCCTCCTCCACACCAGTTGCAAGCAGATGTTTACATCCAGCATACATAGATAAGTGAGGTACATGAAGAGAACTGGATTGTTCAGCTTGTGTACATTATTATCCATATCTTCACATCTTTAAGGAGCTAGCACTTCAGCGAAGAAGAAATGTAATGATTATATATTTTTTAAAACACACAAAATTTATTTGTGACCTTGCTGTCATGGGTTTCTTTTCTTTTCTTATTATCACCTTGTTCTCATTGTAATGGGCTGAATGAAAAAGATAATGGGAGGTTTGATGCTGTTTCAATTATTATTTAAAATGTATGTTGGCTGTTAACAATGGAATGCTAAGTTTTATTCATTGATTTGAAGTGTTTCATGCCTGAACTAGATAGCCTGGTTGTACGTGTGAAAAATGGTCTTAAGAGTCCGAAGTATAAACCTGTTGATTACGAGGAACTACATGCAATTACTGAAGCCAAGAAGTTGGAATCTGCTAAAATCTTGCTAAAAGTAAGTACTAGTGAATTCTGATGGATGTGAAATGTGACTGCAGATGTTGAGTGGAAATGTGCCATAAGATCTTATTAGTGATGCACATATAAGAAGTACCTGCTACCCATAAGTCGAACTAATGAAGAAAAGATGAAGTGGGTAATGATTGCTAGATATTTGCATTATTGATTAATTATATTAACTTTGCAATCTTCTGAAACATTTTAAAGAATGGGCTTGACCATTCTTAATAATCATTACCTAGTAATGCCAGTCTATGCCTGTTTCATCTGTAGTTTATGGATGCTTCTATACAATTTTAGAAAGCCCTCTCTCTTTTATTTGTTTATTAATTAATCCAAAATCATTTCTACTCCACCATTTGAAGCAATGTACAGAATAATAAAAGATAGAATACCACGGAGTGCATTTGTTTTACTCAATAATAAGGCCAGTTAAATTCAGTGAGACTTAATCCCAGGTAGCCTTATGGTTGCATCCATTTGTTTATTTGCCAATAGAGCAGGCACTGTTAGTGGAATGTACATCCCCACCACCTACAATGAGGTCCCCTGCAGAAAATTTGAGGGGAAGAGGAACTGCCATTGCCACAGTAATAAGCCATTTACATGATGTGCAGTGGAATCTAAGGGCCCGTTCAGACTACGTTATAAACCGGTTAGCAAACCGGTTTAAAATCAAGAAGTTCACACTGAAACTGGATTTAACACTACTGAATCCGGATTTTGCACACCCGTAGCGGGGTAAATCCCCCATAACCCAGGTTCTCCCAAAGCGGTGTATTTACCGTTTCTTTTGGGAAAAACCAGTTTGTGGGGAATGTGAACTTGGCTCCGATCACGATCGGGTCAAGTTCAGGGGAGGGGAGAAGGCCAGGGGGAGGAACATGCCTCCTCTCCCGGCAAAATCGGGCACTCACTCCAGCATTTTTAAAATATTTTTTTAACTGTATTTTTAATTAATTAATTATTTTATTATTTTATTTATTTTAGAGTTATTTTATTTATTATTTATTTATTGTATTTTATTGTATTTTATTTATTAGTAATTTAATTGTATTTAATTGTATTATATTTTAGTATTTTTAAAATATTTTTTAATTTCTTATATATATTTTATTATTATTATTTTCAGTTTGACAGCTTATGCGCATTCTACGAGGCTCCTTTCCCATCCAATTTTATGAATGGGGAAAAAGGGAAACTCCTGTCCATATATGGATTGGGGTTCCCTTTCATGGGGCCCTTTAAAAATTGAAAGGGAACCCCAATCCATATATGGACAGGAGTTTCCCTTTTTCCCCATTCCCTTTTTCCCCATTCATAAAATTGGATGGGAAAGGAGCCTCGTAGAATGCGCATAAGCTGTCAAACTGAAAAAAATAAAAAAATATATATATAAGAAATTAAAAAATATTTTAAAAATACTAAAATATAATACAATATAAATCAGGTCAAGTTCAGGGGAGGGAAAAAGGCCAGGGGGTGGAACATGCCTCCTCTCCTGGCAAAATCGGGTACTCCTGATTTTTTAAAATATTTTTAATGTATTTTTATTAATTATTTATTGTATTATTTTATTTTATAGTTATTTAATTTATTATTTATTTCATTGTATTTCATTGTACTTTAGTGTATTTTATTGCATTTTATTTATTAGTAATTTATTGGATTTTTTTGTATTTTTTTGGTATTTTTTAAAATATTTTTTTTCTTTTTTCCCCCCAGTTTGACAGCTGTCATTCGCACTGGCTGTTCCGTTTTTATGAATGGGGCAGAGGGGGAATCCCTGTCCATATATGGACTGGGGTTCCCTTTCAGGGCCCCATTCATTCTTTAAACTGGAAGGGAATGAATGGGGCCCTTTTAAAGGGAACCCCAGTCCATATATGGACAGGGATTCCCCCTCTGCCCCATTCATAAAAACGGAACAGCCAATGCGAATGACAGCTGTCAAACTGGGGGGAAAAAAGAAAAAAATATTTTGAAAAATACCAAAAAAATACAAAAAAATCCAATAAATTACTAATAAATAAAATGCAATAAAATACACTAAAGTACAATGAAATACAATGAAATAAATAATAAATTAAATAACTATAAAATAAAATAATACAATAAATAATTAATTAAAAATACAATGGAATATAATAAAATATTTAATAAAATATTTTATTTAATAAAATATATATTAAATTAAAAAATAAAATATTAAAACATATAATAAATAATTTAAAAAGTACTGGGAGGAGGAGGAGGAGGAGAGGAAAGGATCGCCTCAATCCGCACCGCTCCCAGCCAAATGCTCCATGCGCATAAGCTGTCAAATATTAAAATATATATATAAAAAAAAACACAAGCATCTCGCGCAGCCAATGGCTGCATCAGACGTCACCATGACATCATTTGATTGACAACCAAGAGGCTCCATCTTTAATCGTTACTTTTGCGTGTATGAACTTCGTTGGGGTAAAATGCACCGGGAAGCCTCAATGGGGGCAAAAGGTAGTATGAACTCCTCTCTGGATAGAATCGGTTTGCCATGATCGATCTCATCTGGATCAAACCAGGGCAAATGGGCTAGTCTGGACGGGGCCTTAATATACTTAAATACTTAAACCAGTTCTGACATACAGCAAGGCAACAATGAAGATACATAGATAACCGTTATCACCTTTCCAGCCACTAGGATGTCTGTCAGAAAAAGAAAGGAGTTTATCACATGGGAAGAATTTCTCTCAATTGCGAATGGAGCCAATTCGCAATTATGTGAATTTGCTAGTTTAGCGAATTTACGTGAAATCTGTTTTCATTCGGAATGTGTTCAGAATGATTTTCCATTGCCCAAAAATGACCCCCCCCCATTGCCCAAAATTGTGTGAGATACTCTAATATGCAATTAGGTGAAACTCCATGATTGCGTTCTGAATGACTTCCCATTGCCCAAAATTGTGTGAGATACACTCATTCGCAATAACATGAAACCCCATGATTGCGTTCAGATTGCCATTGCACTATACCCCCAAATTCCGTCGTATGATAAACTCCTAAGCCAACAAAGGGAGCAATGTTGTTAGTACATTAGACAGGAAGGCTTACAACCAGGTGTGGTATAGTGGTTTGAGCATTAGGCTACCACCTTGGAGACCAAGGTTCAAATCCCTGCTCAAACATAAAAAATCAACTGGATGACCTTGGGCAAGTCATAGTGTCTGAGGATGGCAAACCCCTTCTGATGAAACTTGCCAAGAAAACCCCAAGATAGGTTCACTTTTGTGTCACCATAAGTCAAAAATGACTTGGAGGAACACAGGAACAAATTGGATACAATATGGTATTCCTAAACAATCCAAATCTACTGAATTGGGAGCAAGTTCTACAGAATTAAATGGGAATGCTTAGAGCATGATTGGATATTCCATGCAAGATGACTGTGCATCATGAAAATGCTAACTGATAGTAAAGGCTCCAAGGAAGATAGTTTCACTCTTCTCAGCAATAGGGTATTTTGAACTGGGAGAGGAATCCCCCCCCCCCCAATTTTGGATTGAGTCCGCTGATTTGGTTCATGAGCTGCCATTGGCTAAAATGTTTAAAACAGATTACCTGTGGGGTAGCAACTTTAAGCTTTCAGTGACATTACTTGGACATGTATAAAGGACCCCTAATATTGTCATAATTATACCACTACTGCTGAAGGAATGGGCCTGGTCTCAACTAGAACCTGCAAGAGCTACTTTTTTGGACTATGACTGGCTGTTGAATTTTGGGAGTTGTAGTTGGGGGGGGGGGGAGGGAGCAGAAAAGAGAAGTCTGCAGGCTTAAGTGAACTGTAGATGTTTTGGTGGACTGGGACCTTTTGCTGCCAGAGGTGGAGAAGCAGAACAAAACCCTTTTCAGAAGCAAAGTGTACAATAGCTAACCTAACATTTACACAGCCAGATTATTATGGTACCTGAGACAGGATATACCATATGTGTCTTTTCTACTTCCTGGCAGAAAAAAGAGACAGCAACAATAAATTAATCATTTTAGCCCTTTTATGGTTACCAGAACCTGCTGCCTGAAATTGCTGAATCACTTTTCCAAATGATGAGGTAGACCTTGTACCCCTGAGGGCTTTTAGGGGGCCTCAGGGACTTCATAGGCTGTGTCCTTTTGTGCTAATAAGTCTTGAAATGACACACAGGTTATAGTTCTTACTTGTGAAGCCAAGGATGCTGTATTAGCTGCTAGAGCTGAAAACATGTAATGGAGTAAAAGTAATTGATATAAATATGAGAATAGCCTTCCTTCATGATACTGACCACTTCAGCACTATTTGTTTGTTTTGAGTGTGCTTAAGCTAGTACTTCTGAGAATTTAATTTGCTGATTTTGTTTTGGCTGATGAAGACAAAGAACAAATTATTTTTTCCTTACACACAAGCAAGAATATAGAAGGAGCTGGTTCGATTCCCACCCCCCAGAAACACTCTGCTCAGGGGTCTTTTGCACACTGGCCCATGAGAAGAAAAGTCACACTATTCAATAGCCTACTATGAACAGTTTGCCCAGCACTTGGCAGATAAAGCCACTCAGAGCCATTCTGCCTTGGATGCTGTAGTTGTTATGGCTCTAGAGTAGATGTAAATTTGGCTCCTCTTTGTTCTGTGAAAATTGATAATTTTCTGTTTGAACAGCTAAAGGATATGTGCTGGATCCTTGGAGAAGTGAGAGTCACCATATGTTCACCAGATCCTTGGAGTTGGGGGTGGGTGGGATGTGTGGCTGAGTGTGTAAAGGGACAGGTTGATGCCTCTCTACAGCAAGATCCCAATGTGCTTAGAAGAGATGCTTGCAATACTTGCTGAAAAAGCTCTCCTTGGATCCCACGGTACTGGATAATTCTCAATTTTGGGGCAAAGTATCACACCCTATATCCCCCAAAATAAGACATCCCCCCAAAATAAGAGCTAGTAGAGGTTTTCTGAATTGCTAAATATAAGGCCTCCCCAAAAGTAAGACTTAGCAAAGTTTTTGTATATAAATATATATACAGTATATAATAAATGCTCATTTTTTTGATTCAACAATAAATGTGAATTCTTCTTCATGGAAAAAATGAGACATTCCCTGAAAATTAGACCTATCTTTGGGAGCAAAATAATAATATAAGACACTGTATTATTTTTGGGAAAACACGGTAGTGCATGGTGGCATCTCATTTTAAGTTTCTAGTTGAAAAGGTGTGTGTGTGTGTGTGTGTGTTGTGTGCCTTCAAGTCATTTTCGATTTATGGTGACCCTAATACAAAACTATCATGGGGTTTTCTTGGCAAGATTTTGTTCAGAGGAGGTTTTGCTATTGCATTCCTCTGAGGCAGATAATGATATAGCTCTCTAAGGGGGTTAATGTGGGGAAACTGTTTTGGTTTGAATGAAAGTCTCTTGTCAGTTATGGATTGAATGAAGGCAAACAAATTAAAGCTCAATCCATCAAGGAATAGGGATTCCACCTGTGTTGGTTATAGTTACATTCCTCCTCCATCAGGTTGAGTTTAAGTGTTCCTCTGGATTCAGGCTACAACATGGATACACAGATTTCAATAGTACCCAGGAATGGATTTGCACAGTTAAATCTAGCTCATCAACTGTACCTGTTCTTAGAGATGTGTGATCTGGCCTTAGTTATATCCCACTTGGATTATTGTAATGTACTGTAGTGTACTCTGCTTGGGCTGACTTTGAAGCATGAGAAAACAACTTCTGGTCTAAGGAGCTACAGCCAGGTTGTTAATTGGGGCTAGGTGTAGAGAATACACAACTCCCTTACTGCAATGGCTGCATCCACTCTGCAGAAATAATCCGTTTTGACACTGCTTTAACTGCCTTAATGAGATAGGATCCTGGGAACCCTGACAGAGAAGGCTAAATGTCTCACAAAACCACAGTTCCCAGATTTCGACAGCATTGAGCCATGGCATTTAAAGTGGTGTCAAACTAGATTATTTTTTGCAGTGCAAATGCAGCCAACAAATACACTGGATACTTGACTGTTTCTGGGCACAATTCAGAGTGGTGATTATAAACCACAAACCCCTAGGCAACCTAGGTCCCACGTGAGTTTGTCCAGACTATGAGGTCTTCAAGGGAGGCTCTTCTCTTGGTCCCACCCTCCCCAAAGGCAAAGCTGGTAGAACAGTGGGAGAGAGCCTTGGTGATTTACCACCAGGCTCTGGAATTCCTTTCCTAGGAAGTTAAGACTGGCCTCTTCCTTGTTGTTCTTCTGTCAGCAGATGAAACTTCCTTATTCAACAAACATTTGAAAACTGATTGCAAGGCATTTTAATAATTTGATGTTTTATTTTTTTAATTCTTGCCCCATTAATGTATATATTTCCAATGGTTTTAATTCTATAGATAGTTTAATTACATTTTATTTGTTGTTGTGTGCCTTCAATTTGTTTCCGATTTATGACAACCCTAAGGCAAACTTGCAATGGGGTTTTCTTGGCAAGTTTCTCTAAATGGGGTTTGCGATTGCCATCCTCTAAGGATGAGAGAGTGTGACTTGCCAAAGGTCACCCAGTGAGTTTTGTGGGCAAGCTGGGATTTGAACCCTGGTTCAGCACTTAGATCACTACACCACACTAGTTCTTTTAATTTAACTATTATATTTTATGCTTTTTTAAAACCTTATTCTGTACAGTATTCTTGTTTTAAGTTCTGGGGAAAGGCACGATATAAAAGAAACATGTCAAATCAAATTACATAGATCAATCAATCAGTTTTGGCTGTTGTCAGCTAATGCTGCCTTAGGAAGCTTTCTTAATAATTTCTTGTTGGTATATGCTAGATACCACTAACACTGTACTTCTTTTTCTTTTCTGTTAGGCGCAAAAATGACCAAAGAAGCTATAGAGGAGGGGGAAGTGGAATGGGGACACAGTAACTTTACACAATATTTTTCCATCTCCATTCATAAAACAAAGCAACTGCTGATCATGTGGCTATTCCTCAAGATTAATACAAGACCCGTCCTTTGTTTGCAGTTATTCCTCATGATCCTTTCAGCAGAGGGATGGGTCCACATAGTGTCCTTCTGCTGGGCAGTTAGAAAACAAGAGATTCAAAGGTGGTATTAAAGCCTGTTGGTGTAATTTTGAGGGCATGATGAGGGAGAGGAGAACATCCGAACATGATGCAGAGCTGTAAGAAAGTGTGGAAAACATTGACAGAGAATGTAGAGTGATTTTGCTTGCTGTTTTTATTGGAACTGGAGAGGCTATATCTTTCCAGGTTAGATGTGTTTTTACAAACTCCTCTCGCTGGCAGCTAGAGCTACTTAAACCCTCCTGCCAGGTTGTGTTGTTTCCTTTGCACATATGCTTCAGACCCCTTCCCTGTCTGCTCTACAGACAGACAATGTAATTTACATGCAAGATCAGTAGTGTAAGCCCTTTTGCCAGTGCAGTACCTGCTTCTAGCAGGGACAAAAAGCCTCTAGCACAGACATTTCTTGTGTTTCTTATATGGAGCTCAAATGCCAGATCAGCACTGCTTGAAGTTCCCAGGGAGATGGGAATAGCTTAGGGCTGCTTTAGATGAATGTCTTATTAACAGCTATTTCTCTCTTTAGTTGTTTCCCTGTTCTTACCCCACTGAGAGGCCTGCATGCCAAATGCATTAGCACATCTTGCCATTGTTGCATGCCTCCACATAATGTTTTCCAATTAAATGCTATTGGTATGGTGTGTGGAAGTGTGCTATTCTGGAAATATATAGTTAGACAACTTGTGCTTCTGCCCCTCTGTACATTGAGGTGACTAGGCTGAAATTAAAATAGTGGTTAAACATATACATGGGAAGCTATGCTTATGAGAATACAGTATATATACAACGCTTTGGGTGCTTTCAGACAAAAGCTTTCATTGTGGCTATGTCTCATTCCCAGAATTTTAGGGATGGGGGCTCTGGATTCCATTGTTGTCCATGTGGAACCCTCCAGGGTTTTCCCACTGCTGCTGCTTTGTTTTGTGTGCACACAAAAATCATTCAGGAGTAAAAGACAGAAAAACTATGTAATGTCTTTTGGCTGGTATTGCCAGGAGCCAGTAAGCCCACATTTAGTTTTTTAATTTTTTTAATATTAAATTAAATCAATTCAAATGGAGATAACATTTAAAGAAAAAGTACGTTCATAACATTTGAGCATACAGGATTCTTACTATACTGCTTTTTGATCTTGTCCCACATCATTAAAATGAAAAGATAGGATCTTGCAAAGGAAGAAGCTACATTAGCAGAAGATGAACTGATGAAGAATGAGTAGCAAGAATGTTTCCTGCATGTTTTATTTTTCTTTGAATAATACAAGTAGAATTTATCAAAGGGATTGGCAGATATTATTTTTCCATGAACTGGCAGAGCTGAATTCAGCTCAGTTCATTTGAGATTTCCCAAGCTAAGTTCTAGTCTTACGCCTTTTAGTATTTCATTTTTCACAAGTTTCTTCCAGTCAAGGAATCAGTAAAACCTGTTTGCTGTAATGCTGCTCAGTGATGAAGATAGGTTTTCATATAACCCAATAATAGAAATATTAAAATGGTGTTTTGTAAGCTGTAACAGAGATGCGTGGCTGGCATGTGAGCAGTGAGGAGTGGTGAAATGTTGACAGCTCTAAAGATGAAACCAAATTTTTTTCCATCCACACAAACAAGCTTTAAAATCTCATATATGAATATTGATGGGCCCTGTTTATTGACAACAAGCTCCATTAAGCTGTTGAAATGCAAAAAAAGGAGGCTTCTTTAAATTTTATATTAAAACATGTGATGAATTGCTTCTATCAATCTATACTGAAGAAAATATTCCATCTTTGTGCAGTAGAATCAGAGCAGAAAAAAAATCTATGTTCTCATGTTCAATTTCTGTAATATAATTGTCAGTACAGTATTAGTTCTTTCTATATTCTATATTCCTCTGACCTTACTCTCTAGCTATAGCTGTATCTAGGCATTCTACACCTTGTTTTGTCAACACATAAGAATGGGGTGTCAAATTCCCCTCTGCTCAGTCATTGCTTACCACAAATGGGAAGTTGTGTTCTTCTTCCCTTTCATACCTTTATGTAATTTTCTAGGGTCTTGCAAACATGAATCTTTTGTATTTCATGCTGCACCTGTCTACTGTCTGTCTGTCTGATTATAGATTAGGATCTGATAGAGTGGATTATAGTCCATAAAAGTTCATTATAATAACTGTGCTAGCCTTTAAGGTGCTGCATGACATTTTGTTGCTAAATAGAAGCTGCTTGCCATTGTTGTTGTTGTCATTGTGTCCCTTCCAGTCATTTCCAGTTTATGGTGACTCTAAGCTGGTGAACCTATCATGGGATTTTCTTGACAAGTTTCTTCAGAGGGAGTTTGCCATTGCCATCTTCTGAGGCTGAGAGTGTGTGACCTGCCCAAGATCATCCATTGGGTTTCCATGGCTGAGCCGTGATTCAAACCCTGGTCCTCCAGAGACGTAGTCCAACACTCAGACCATTACACCACACTGGCTCTGTTGCTTGACTTTATTTGTCCTTTAATAATGCTTGCCTCTTCAACTTGTTTCTTTCAAGAAACTTCCCTGTTGAAACTAGTTCCACGTGGTGATTCCTCTTGCTGCAGCCATGCATTGGTTTGCCATGTATACCTCCCCCCTGAGCCCATGGAAACATCTCTTATGATTGCTATATGTTTCTGTCACTGGTATAGAAACTCTACATATGCTGGGTGTGGTTGGCCCAATGACTATTTTGTGTATTTTGTATTTTGTTGTATTTGGCTGCACAGCCACCATGGCTACCCCTGAAAAGATAAGCTATGTTTAGTTTTTTATGTGGAAATAGCTATTTTATTTAATTAATTAATTTATATTGTGCCTTTCTCACAATATGGGACTAAAGGGGATAACAAATTTGAATTAAAACAAAATGCAGTAGACAGTCAACATTAAAAGGCCTGGATAAACACAGTGTGCCTGTCAATGAAAAGATTACAGAGAGGGGGCCAGTCTGTAGGACAAACATATCACTATATTGGGCCATATATTAATAAATGAGAGTCACATGTTTATTGTATTGTATGGCAGTGCATCTCAAGCTATATGATGTGGAGCATGAGCAATTCCCCCTTCCCCCCGATATGACAAGAATCAGTACCATATTTGTGTCCATTGGCTACAATTGTTTCTTTCTTTCCTAGAACATCACTATGAGCTAGTAGGCAATGACTCATGGACCAGTGCTAGTCTGTGGACCATCATTTTGAATAATGCTGTTATAAAGAACTCTTTATTGAGTTGTTATATGCATATTTGAAATTTTAAAAATAATGTTCCTCTACTTTGGTGAGAAAATTGGTAAGACTTTCTTCACTGTGATCCAGATGAGTGATCCTTTTGACCTTTGTGTAGTGCTTGAATGGCAAATGATTGGATGTGGAAAGCTGGATGCTGCAACTCATACAGCATGAGGTTTCATTGGACAGTGTTTAAATGCCCTTTGTTTTGGAGCAAATTGCCTTTTAATTTGGAATGATTCAGACTATTCAAGAACCATTGACCTGCAAGGGCAATAAAACTTGAAAGTCTGTTCGTTTTAGAGGCCTATAAAAGACCTTTTAGTTTTATTTTTAAAAATATCTTATGCCTAGATCAAAAAGACTGAACATGCTTCAAGAATTAACAAAGAACAAATGCTGCTGAAACAGCATAAACAAGTATGGTGGAAAGAGCACAAAAGACTGCATGAAAGCAGGTAAGAGGCAGGAAAACTTGATAAAATAAATGAGAAATAAATTGTAAAGTGAAGGTGTAGCAGGTATAGCTTAAGAAATGTCTATGATAATATGATAACAAAAATGTGATATTAAGATAATTGAGTATGTGATAGTTGATAAATTTTAGCCTTACAAAACAATGCATGTTAAATGGAAGCGCCTGTATCTTGTCAGAATTATAATGGAGTCTTCTTGCCTTCAGAGATGGTAGCAATGTCTGTTTGTGAGAAACTGAATTGGATACCAGTGAAGTACAAAGTGAGAATTAAAACATCACCTGTGGGACTATAAAGACAAAATGACTTCTATAGCAAGTACTGTCCCATAAGAGCTCTGGAATGTTACTAACACAGAGAAGGTTTGGGGCTATTTGAAGGGATCAGAAGTCAAAAGATTGCCTTGGAGAAAGAGAAGATCAAAATTGCTTCCAACTGCAATTTTATGCTAGTAGTTGCAGAAGCAGGTTAGACTGAATAAACTAGATCTGAGAACTAAGAAATGGGTGACTTCATCATAGTGGCAGTTCACATAAGTAGTTAACTATAAGTTTTTCTTCGTGGTCTCTGTGCCTCACACAATAGGGATTTTTGTGCCTGCATAGAGACTCCATTTGGAAAACTGAAAAATTGAGCAGATTAGTGGGAAGCTCCACCCGCTCCCATATATTGAGCATGCACATTGCACAATCCCACTAATCTAGCTCCACCTTCAGTTCTCTTTCGTCCGCCACAAGAGAAGCTGCTTTTGGATTGCTTTCTAGCCGAGTTCCTCTCATGTATGGTTAGATAATTCTTTTTCTATATTTTTGTGTTTTTTATTTTGATTGTTCACCTTTTTCTTGAGCTGCTCCTTTTTCACAAAGCTCAGAAGTGGTGTTTTTCTTGTTTTTTCACGCGGCTGGGCACTCCACCTCTCTTTTTAAGCTCTGTGTGTCGTGTAAGAGGAAAGTTGCCCTCACCGATTGACATTCTAAATGCCTTTTTTGTTTGAGCGAAGGTCATATTGCTGAGCATTGTTCTATTTGCCACTCTTTCACTACTCAAACACTCCGCAATAGAACTCAATGCTTAAAATTTTAAAAGTCTTTTGGAGCTCTTTCAGTCATTCAGAAATCGACTTCCCATCAGGACCTTGGCTTTGGTTACATTTTCAAAGCTTCCGTGGATTTCTAAGATAAAGAAAAATTTACAGACCTCTACACCATCTTTATTGCCACCACCAAGCTCTTTGGCGTCACTCTTGACATTGACTACTGTATCAGCCTTGACATCGACCACGCTTCCCTTGTTACTGACACCCTTGGTATTGAGTGGCTCGGGGCCAACTGCTCTCATGGCTTAGAATCATAGAATCATAGAATCATTGAGTTGGAAGAGACCACAAGGGCCATCTAGTCCAACCCCCTGCCATGCAGGACCTCCAAATCAAAGCATCCCTGACAGAGGGCCATCCAGCCTCTGCTTAAAGACCTCCAAGGAAGGAGACTCCACTACGCTCCGAGGGAGTGTGTTCCACTGTCGAACAGCCCTTACTGTCAGGAAGTTCCTCCTAATGTTGAGGTGGAATCTCTTTTCCTGCAATTTATATCCATTGTTCCGCGTCCTAGTCTCTGCAGCAGCAGAAAACAAGCTTGCTCCCTCCTCAATATGACATCCCTTCAAATATTTAAACAGGGCTATCATATCACCTCTTAACCTTCTCTTCTGCAGGCTGAACATCCCCAGTTCCCTAAGGCGTTCTTCATAGGGCATGGTTTCCAGACCCTTCACCATCTTAGTTGCCCTCCTTTGGACCCGCTCCAGTTTCTCCACATCCTTTTTGAATTGTGGTGCCCAGAACTGGACACAGTATTCCAGGTGGGGCCTGACCAAAGCAGAATAGAGTGGCACCATTACTTCCCTTGATCTAGACACTATACTTCTATTGATGCAGCCTAAAATTGCATTGGCCTTTTTAGCTGCCGCATCGCACTGTTGACTCATGTTCAGCTTATGGTCTACTTGGACTCCTAGATCCCTTTCACATGTGGTCTCATTCAGCCAGGTGTCCCCCATTTTATATCTGTGCATTTCATTTTTCCTCCCTAAGTGCAGAACCTTACATTTCTCTGTGTTGAATTTCATCTTGTTAGCATTGGCCCAGCTTTCTAGTATATTCAGGTCATTTTGAATTTTGATCCTGTCCTCTGGGGTATTAGCTACTCCTCCTAGTTTAGTGTCATCTGCAAATTTGATAAGTATGCCCCCAATTCTGTCATCCAAATCATTAATAAAGATGTTGAACAGCACTGGGCCCAGGACAGAACCCTGTGGGACCCCACTGGTCACTTCTCTCCAGGATGAAAAGGAGCCATTGTTGAGCACCCTTTGAGTTCGGCCACTCAACCAATTACAAATCCATGTAACAGTTAACTTGTCTATCCCGCATTTTGCAAGCTTGTTTGCAAGAATGTCATGGGGAACCTTGTCAAAGGCCTTACTGAAATCGAGGTATACTATATCCACAGCATTCCCTTCATCTACCAAGCTGGTAATTTTATCAAAAAAAGAGATCAGGTTCGTTTGGCATGACTTCTTTTTCTGAAACCCATGTTGGCTTTTTGTGATTATGGCATTGGCTTCTAAATGTTCACAGACTCTCTGCTTAATGATCTGCTCTAGAATCTTTCCTGGTATTGATGTCAGACTAACTGGACGATAATTGTTGGGCTCCTCTTTTTTTCCCTTTTTGAAGATGGGGACAACGTTTGCCCTCCTCCAGTCTGCTGGGACTTCTCCTGTTCTCCAGGAGTTCTCAAAGATTATTGCCAATGGCTCCGATATTACCTTTGCCAGTTCTTTTAATACCCTTGGATGTAGTTCATCTGGTCCTGGAGATTTGTATTCATTTAGATTAACCAGGTATTCCTGTACTGTCTCTTTACTTATTCTGTGCTCAAATTCCCCCACTCTGTCCCCTTCTTCACTGTCCTCGGGTTGAGCGCCTTTTGCCTTTTCTGAGAAGACTGAAGCAAAGAAGGTGTTGAGTAATTCTGCCTTTTCTCTGTTCCCTGTTAGTATTTTGCCATCTTCTGCACGCAGTGGTCCTACCGTTTCCTTCTTCTTCCTTTTGCTGCGGACATATCCAAAAAAGCCCTTTTTATTGTTCTTAACCTCTCTAGCAAGCCTGAGTTCATTTTGCGCTTTAGCTTTTCTGACTTTATCCCTACATGTGCTGGCTATTTGTTTGAATTCCTCTTTGGTGATTTCCCCATTTTTCCATTTTTTATACATGTTCCGTTTAAAACTTAGCTCAGTTGTAAGTTCCTTAGTCATCCATACCGGTTTCTTGAGACATCTCCCATTTTTCTTCCTCATTGGAACTGTCTGAAATTGTGCTTTCAGTATCTCCCTTTTGAGGAACTCCCATCCATCTTGAACTCCCTTCTCTTTTAGTATTCTTGACCATGGGCTCACCCCCAGTATTTCTCTAAGTTTATTGAAATCAGCTCTCCTAAAGTCTAGAATTTGTGACTGACTATGGCTAGCTTAATCTTTCCACTGTATAGCAAACTCCAGGAGGACATGGTCACTTCCACCTAAGGAACCGACCACTTGCACCCCATCAACTAGGTCTTCCCTGTTGGTTAAGATAAGATCTAAGATGGCTGATCCCCTTGTTGCTTCTTCCACCTTTTGGACAATGAAATTGTCTTCCAGGCAAGTGAGGAATTTGCTAGACCTTGAGGATTTGGCTGAATTTGACTTCCAGCAAATATCAGGATAGTTGAAGTCCCCCATCACTACTACATCTCTCCTTTCTGAGTGTGTGCTCATCTGTTCTAGAAAGGTATCATCCAATTCCTCTGCCTGAGTTGGGGGTCTGTAGTAGACTCCCACAGTAACATCCCTGTTATTTCCCTCTCCTTTAATTTTTATCCAGATGCTCTCCACCTGACTTACAGTATTGACTTCCTGGATCTCTTCACTGGTGTAAATATCCCTGACATATAATGCTATTCCTCCTCCTTTCCTGTTTGGCCTGTTTCTCTTAAAAAGGTTATATCCCTCTATTTCTACATTCCAATCATGAGACTCATCCCACCAGGTTTCAGTGATGCCTATTATATCATATTTCCCTTGTTGTGCTAGGAGTTCAAGTTCATCCTGCTTATTTCCCATACTTTGTGCATTAGTGTAGAGACATCTAAGACCATGTGTCCTCTTTACTTGCTGCTTTTGCATGGTTTTTTGCCTCCTACTCTTGGGTCCTTTCACTGTTTGCCTTGTTCCCTCTATGCCACTTTGACTATTCTCTCCATCCCTTTTGCCTTCCAGAATGCTGTCTCCCTCCCCCACATAACTCAGTTTAAAGCCCTCCTGATCAGGTTCTTCAGACTGTTGGCAAAAATGTTTTTGCCAACTGGCGTGAGATGAAGCCCATCCCTTGCCAGAAGTCCCTCCTCATGGAACCGCAGCCCATGATCCAAGAATCCAAACTGTTCCTGGCGGCACCATCTACGGAGCCAGTTACTTACCTCTGCTATTTTCCTCTCCCTTCCTGTACCATGCCCTTCCACCTGGAGAAGAGATGAGATGACAACCTGTGCATCCATCTCTTTCAGCTTCCTTCCCAGAGCCTCATAATCCCTTTTGATATTCTGAAGGCTGTGCCTTGCAGTATCATTGGTTCCCACATGAACCAAAAGAAGGGGGTAATGGTCAGTAGGCTTGACAAGTCTTGTCAGCCTCTCTGTCACATGATGGATCTTTGCCCCAGGGAGACAACACACCTCCCGAGACATCTTGTCAGGCCCACAAACCACTGCTTCAGTACCCCTCAGCAAGGAGTCCCCCACCACGACTATGCGCCTCCTCCGAGGCTTAGCAGTGTCTGTTCCCTTTCGTGATACTCTCAGGCTCCCCTGCTCTGTCCCTGATGTCTGTCCCTGCTGCTTTTCCTCATCATCTCTGACAACAGAGAGAGATTCAAAGCGATTCTGTAGCTGCAAGCCGCTCACAGAACGTTCCCTGGTTTCCTTACTTCTGTGTGTGACCTTCCTCCAAGCATCTACCTCTGTTTTATGTGCAGTGACCTCCTCCACCCCAGCAGCTTCCTCTGTGTGTTTCCCACCCAAGACATTCTGGCCTGTTCTGTTCTGGAGAATCTCCTGCTCTCTATGATGCTGGCGTGCAGATATCTGCTCCTCTAGCTGCTGTACTTTCTCTTCTAAGAGGGCTACCAACTTGCACTTAGGGCAGGTGTAGTTCCCCACATCTGTAGGCAAGAAGACAAACATCCCACAGGTGTTGCAGGTGACTGCTGCAGGGCCTTCAGTGTCCATACTGAGAAGTCTTAAAGAGGCACTGAAACAAGACTGTGGGCTTCCCTTGTTAGACTTGGCTTTGTTCCCAAGCTCTGACACTGAGTTCAAGTCACGGGGCTTATAGGTATGTAGTGAGCTCCTGGCTAATAGCTTCTTCCAGAGGCAAGTCTCTGATTAACTTCCTCTGATGCTTCAGGCCAGCTTCCCTTCTATAGTCTAAAAACTTCCTTGACTAGATAAGAAAAATGAAAATTCGCGCGCAGTTAGGCGCGCGCCTCTCCAAGCCTTGTGTAGCTTAAGAGGTTTGGCTTCTCCCAGCAGTTGCTCCCAGTAATGCAATGGGCTCAAGAGTAAATTAGATTAGATCTCACCCAAGCACATGGACTAAAGCCCCCTCCTCCTCCTCCTCCTTCTTCTCCTTTCTTAAAGGAAAATGCAGCCTCTCCAAGCCTTGTGTAGCTTAAGAGGTTTGGCTTCTCCCAGCAGTTGCTCCCAGTAATGCAATGGGCTCAAGAGTAAATTAGATTAGATCTCACCCAAGCACATGGACTAAAGCCCCCTCCTCCTCCTCCTCCTTCTTCTCCTTTCTTAAAGGAAAATGCAGCCTCTCCAAGCCTTGTGTAGCTTAAGAGGTTTGGCTTCTCCCAGCAGTTGCTCCCAGTAATGCAATGGGCTCGAGCCGTCTACTGACCAAATGCCGGTAATGCAAGAGGCTCCCTCCATTTCTCAGGACAAACATCATTTGCAAAGAGCAAAGAAGAAATCTGTGGCAGATAAGGTTAAAAGGAAGCATAGCTGATCCATCTCTATAGCTGCTTCATCTTCAGCCACTGCCCCAATACCAGCACTATGTCAACTGCATCATTAGAAGCCACCATGGCCTTTCTGCTTCTGGCTACAATGCTATTAGCCCAACCTCTCTTCTCAGTCCCTCCTATGGACTCATCATCAGGAGTACTAACCTTGGCATCATTGAGTGTGGCTTCGGTAACAACCTTCCAGCCCACTTTCTTTGTGTAACATTGTTGATGATATCTCCTCTGCCTCTGGTCCCAAACCTCAGTATCTCCACTGCCTCCAGTCCCAACCTCAGTGCTGTCTCACATTTTCTCCTCTCTAATTTGGGCATACAGACTTTCTTTCTCGCCTCCGCCTCCTCGATCTCAAGCAGCTTCACCTGCAAGGTCTCATCGCTCCCCAACATGTCCTTGGGACTGAGCTGACCTGTTGGCCTCATCCTCGCGACTCTATAATCAAGACTTGCCCTTTGCTTTGGCATCTTATTTAGATTGTTACTGAGCAGAAGATTACTGGAGAGAACAATCCACTTCATATAGATGTTATTCTCTCTCATGCCAGGATTGGTATTATCATAGGGAACTATACTACCATTCTCCATCTTATTATCGAGTTCTCTCTTATTCCTGATCTTGTTTCCATTCTCCTTCGTGCACTGTTTCCCAGTCTAGATCAGAATTTAGACCCTCAATACCCCCATCTCCATTTCTCTGCCCGGAGGAATGCACTAGCAGAGTGCCATCTCCAGCACCTTGCACAACTGCTACAGTCTCTCGCCCACCTCCATCCCTGCCTCAACCCTTGGTACCAACAGCTCCTGTTCCACTCACTACATCTGTGTTGGCACCCATTCCCACAGTCATCCTGATTGTGTCTTCTATACTTGCTTCTTTAATCACCCCTGTTCCTACCATAACTCAGGCTGTCCAGTTTGTCAATCCAGCTATGCCTCAACAGTCTACTGAAGAGTCTGCCTATGACACTGAAGCCTCACCCACATCTCCTTCCCCATTGATTGAGTGGCCTCAGGAGGAAGTGGAAGATACCGGACCTCAGTCACCAACAGAAAATGTCCAGCTGTTCTCTGACATGGTTGCTCAGATGGCTAGGGCACTTAGACTCCATGTGGACGCTCCTCCAAAACCAGCCCGAGACCTAATGTTCCAGACTGTGGGTGGCAAGGCAGTTTCTCCAGCTGTATTATCCTTCCTTGCCTTCCTTTCTGATGTAATGCATCTTTCCTGGACCAAGCCTGCTTCTATTTCACCTGCTTCTAAGTTGCTTGAAGGGCTCTGCAAGGTACAGCCTGACATGACTCCTTACCTCTTCACACATCCAACACCAAACTCCTTGGTTGTGAAATCCACGCCTAAATCCTCAGGCAAGGCACTGTGCTCCTGTGGATAAGGAGGGTCGCCATTTGGACATTTTTGGGAGGCGTTTCTATGTTTAAGCAACCCTTTCTGCGACAGTGGGGAAGATACAGGCTTGCATGGGTGCCTATTAAAAGTTCTTGTGGGACTGAATGGCCTCTTTTATTTTCAGCCTACCTGAAGAACAGGGGGTGGATGCTCTTGAATTTTACACTGAGGTACTCTCCCTAGTGAATCAGCAAATTCATTCTGCCAGACACTCTGTAGACTATGCGGCCAAGATAATTTCTGGCACAGTAGCGCTTTGCTGCTAAGTGTGGCTGAAGTCCACTGACCTTTCTGACTAAACAAGGAGGCAAATTGAGGACTTACCTTTTGAAGGTGAAGGTGTCTTTGCTATTAAGACTGATTAGTCCCTGGACATCTTGTGTAAGGCCTGCATCACTGGCAAAAAGTTATGCCTTGTGTGCCAGAAACAGCAATATTGCCCTTATTGGCTACAATGGTGATCTATGCCGGCTTCATCTAACTACTCAAGGTCTCGCTCTTCGGGCTCATCTCAGTTTGTTTCATTTCAACAATCCTCTTCTTTCTCCTGATGACCCTACAGACAACGCTATCGACAGAATCAACAACAACAACAACAGTCCTCTAAGACTTCAAAATCTCTGTTTTGATGGGTCCACAGTGATGACACCTCTCTCTTAGCCAATCCCCCCACTGCCAACCCACCACCATGCTACCAAGCTCTGCCGCTTCTATGACAACTGACAGCTCATCACCACAGACACCTGGGTCCTTACCATCATTTGCTTGGGTTACTCCACAGAGTTTTCAAGTTCTCCACCTCTTGGCATCTTTCATTCTACTCCCTCTTCCCCTTCTCTACAAGAGAAAATTACCTCTCTTCTCAACAAAGGTGCAATCCAGCACATCCCAGACAGATGGCTACTTTTCCAAATGTTTAACAGTGCTAAAAACAGATGGTGGCCTTCATCCCATCCTTGACCTCAGAGACATGAACTGTTAAATCAACCCACACAAATTCAAGATGGTGATGCTGCAATCCATCCTTCCCTTCCTCCATCACAGGGACTGATTTGCATCAATCGACCTGAAAGATGCTTATTTTCACATCGCCATTTGGCCTCAATACTACAAATATCGTCGATTCGCTGTCAATGGGAATCTCCATCAATTTACTGTCCTGCCCTTTGGCCTCTCCACAGCCCCCAGAATCTTTACAAAATGCATGGCAGTAGACATTTTGCATCTGCATGTTCAAGGCATGAAAATATTTCCCTACCTAGACAATTGGCTCCTGGTGTCCTCCCTCACACAGTTGTTCCAAGACATTCACAACGCGCTCTCTTTCCTCACTGATTTGGACCTTACGGTCAATGCTTCCAAGACCAAGTACTGAAACTGGTCAGAGTGATAGAGTACATTGTCCGGTCTTTGGACTCTGTTATGACTCATGCCTACTTACCCACTCGCCTCTGGTCTCACCTCCACACTGTTCTTCATCTCAACAGGGTCTCAGTCAGGGACATTCAACATCTGGTTGGTCTGATGGCATTGACCGCAGTTGTGACCTACTTGACACGTCTAAAGTTCTGTCCTCTTCAGGAGTGGTTACTCTCTGTTTTCACAACAGTCAGTCCAAAAGGTTGACCATTCCTCAGGAGGTATGACCCTTGCTCCACTGGTGGTCAATCCTCTGGAACGTCCTTCGAGGAATGCCCTTCCAACCTCTGGAACCTTCCAGGATGGTTACCCAAGATGCCTCCATGACGGGTTGGGAAGCTCATTACAAAAATCTTCATGTCCAGGGACATTGGTCATCCTCCAAGTTGGCGATGCAGATCGACACCCTAGAACTCCTGGCTGTCATGAAGGTCTTTCGTGCTTTCGAAAACCACCTTTGCCACAGTGTTGTCTAGATAGTAACGGACAACACCACTACAGTCTGCTGTATCAATGAACAAAGAGGCACCCACTCTCCCATACTTCTCTGATTTGCTATCCAGCTGTGTTGAAGGTGCTGTCTATGCTCAATCCATCCAGTGGCAGTTCATCTAGCCAGCAAATGCAGTGTCCTGGTGGACTTTCTGAGGTGAAACAAGACCCTACATAACGAATGGACCTTGTAATCGGAGGTGTTCTGACTCATCACATCTCAATGGGGAACTCCTCAGCTGGATCTTTTTGCCTCTCCAGAGAATACTCAGTGCCATCTGTTTTGTACCAGGGCAGGATGAGGGAAAGGATCCCTAGGAGATGCCTTCCTTTTGAGCTGGAGGCACCGCTTTCTCTATGCCTTTCCTCCACTTCCTCTGGTGGTGAGAGTTGTAACCAAGATGACAGAGGACAGGCCCAATGCAATATTGACAGCATCCTACTGGCCAAGACATCCCTGATTCACCCCTCTGCTCCACCTGTCCAGGGGTCGATTAGTCAGACTTCCCAACCGGCAGGACCTTCTCTCCCACTACAACGGTGTGGTCCTTCATCTGGACCTACACAGTCTCCATCTAACAGCTTGGAGGATCCAGCCTTAACTGCACCATAACTCCTACAGATTCTCTCAGCTTCTAGAAAGGATTCTACCAAGAAGTCCTTATCTACAAATGGAAATGCTTTTGTGCCTTTACTAGTGATAGGCAGAGCCCTCTTCACCTGTTCAACTCTCTACGGCCCTACACTTTCTCCTCCATCTTCATGGACAAGGATTGATCTTTTCGTCTCTCAAGGTCTACTTGTCAGCTATTAGCCAACCAGCCTCCAAGCTCAGCTTCTGCCAAATTCTTCGCTTCCCCTATGTTGAAGAGATTCTTTAAAGTCCTATATCCTCTCTGCCCTCTGATCCCTCCCTCTTGGTCACTCTCCTTAGTTCTTACACAGCTCACTAGGCCACCATTTGAGCCGATGGGATCTGCTTCTCTCAGACTACTCACTTTTAAGAGGTCTTTCCTTGTGGTCATCACCTCAGCCAGGAGATCCTCTAACTGACTGCCTTGCGCTCTGATGAGCCTTTCTTGATTTTTCACAGAGATAAAGGTGCCCTGGTGGCTCAGTGGTTAAATGCCTGTACTGCAGCCACTCACTCGAAACCATAAGGTTGCGAGTTCAATACCAGCAAAAGGGCTCAAGCTTGACTCAGGCTTGCATTCTTCTGAGGTCGCTAAAATGAGTACCCAGATTGTTCAGGACAAGTAGCTTACAGTTGTAAACCGCTTAGACACTGCTTAGGTGGTATGAAGCGGTATATAAATGAAGCTGTTTGTTTTGTTTTGTCCTCCATCCTGACGTTTCTTTTCTTCTCAAAGTGGTGTCTTCATTTCACCTTTTTCAGGACATTGTTCTACCTGCCTTTTATCCTGATCCTTCTACGCCTCTGGAAAGGACTATGTGCACTCTTGATGTTCTCCATGCTTTGGCCTTTTATGTTCAACATTCTGCTGAGTTTAGGTTGACCAGCAAGTTTTATCTGTTATGGTGGACCCAAATAAGGCCACCCTGTTTCTTCACAAAGGTTTGCAAAATGGATTTCACAGACTATTCTCCTGGCCTCTGAACTGGCTAAACGCCATCTTCCTGTTGGTGTGTGCTAGCACTGAGCCAGAGCTGCCTCCTCATCTGCTCCTTCCTGCTGCCTGAGGTCTGTAAGGCAACTACGTGGTCCCAACCTTTCGTATTTGTCTGCCATTATCAGCTTGACTCTAGGTCCCAACATCATGCCAGTTTGGGTCATACTGTTCTCTCTTCTATTCTACAGTGACCTTCCCACCTGCCACAAGTAAGCTTTTAAATCACCCTACTGTGTAAGGCACAGAGACCATGAAGAAGAAGTGGTTGTTTACGTGTAACTGTGGTTCTTCGAGTGACCATCACACAAACCTGCCCTACCTCCCCTCAGTCAGGTCCCTGTAGTTCTTTGTGGAGGATGTGAACTGATGGTGGAGCTAGATTGGCAGGATTGGGCATGCTCAATACACGTGACTGGGTGGGGCTTCTGGCCAATCCGCTCAGCTTTTCAGCTTTCTGAATGGAGTCTTTACACAGGCACAAATCCCACTATTGTGTGAGGGCACAGATGACCATTCGAAGAACCAGTTACAGGTAAGCAACCTGTTCTTCTTTATCTGAAAGAACCACATATCAGGGGCAGAAACTGTACAGCCATCTAGATATTGTTTAACTGAAACTTCCAGCACTTCTGTGGATGTTGCATAGCTCAATTTCAGTAAGACTTTCGACAAGATGCTGCATGATATTCTTGCAAACAAGGTAGTAAAATGGGGACTAAACAGTGCTGCTGTTCGGTGGATTTTTAATTGATTGACCGGCCAAACCCAAAGGGTGCTCAGGAATGGATCATCTTCATCTTGTAGAAAAGTGACCAGTGGGGTGCCACAGGGTTCTGTCCTGAGCCCAGTGCTATGCAGCATCTTTATCAGTGACTGAGATGAAGGAATAGAGGGCATGCTTATGTAATTTGCAGATGACACCAAATTAGAAGTAGCAGCTAATAGCCCAGAGAATTCAATATGACCTTAATAGATTAGAAAGCTGGGCCAAAACTAGCAAAATGGATTTCAATAGGGAGAACTGTAAGGTGCTGCACTTAGGAAAAAAATGAAATGCATAGGTATAGGATGGGGGACACCTGTCTTAAGGAGAATACATGTGAAAGGGAGCTAGAAGTCCTAGTAGACTACAGGTTGAATATGCGTCAACAGTGTGATGCAGCAGCTAAAAAGGCCAATGCAATTCTAGACTGCCTCAATAGAAGTATAGTGTCTAGATCAAGGGAAGTAATCATGCCACTCTATTCTGCTCTGCTCAGGCCTCACCTGGAATACTGTGTCCAGTTCTGGGCACCACAGTTCAAAGAGGATTTGGAGAAGGTGGAGCGTGTCCTCAGGAGGGCAACCAAAATGGTGGTCTGGAAACCATGCCCTATGAGGAAAGACTTAGGGGGCTGGGTATGTTCAGCCTTGAGAAGAGATAGTTAAGAGGTGATATGATAGTCCTGTTTAAATATTTGAAAGGATATCATAATGAAGATGGAGCAAGTTTGTTTTCTACAGCTCTAGAGAATAGGACCTCGAGCAATGGATTCAAACTACAGGAAAAGAGATCCCACCACAACATTAGGGAAGAATTTCCTGACAGTAAGAGCTATTTGACAATGGAATACACTTCCTCTGAGGGTAGTGAAGTCTCCTTCTTTGGAGGTTTTTCAACAGAGGCTGGATGGCCATCTGGTGTGGATGCTTTGACTGTGTAATCCTGCATGGCAGGGTGTTGGACTTGATGGCATTTGAGGTCTCTTCCAACTCTGTGATTCTGTAATTCTTACCACTGGTTATGATGTCTTGTACTTGCTGGGAATTGCATTTTAGTAGCATCTGGAGGATCATACAATTCGTACCCCTGTTCTAGAGAACAGAACTTGATGTGAACTCCATGGTGGAAACAGGGAAAGAAAAATCTAGAGAAGGACCATGAGGCGTGGTATCATAATCATTCCAAAAGATGATAAGGGAGAGGAGCTCCCTAACACCACAGCCCTGGCAGTATGTATTTTCAAGAAGTTACTTAAAGAACTTGGGAATGGGTAGAGTCACTCTGCCTCCAAAATTAATCTGGGAATAACCTGATGAAATACCTGAATATATGAATGGAGCAATGAACAAAGTAATGTCTCATTTCAGTCAGAAGATTGGAGCTAGGTAGACAATACAAGATAGATTTTCTGACTAGACATGTGAAGCCAAGGGAACAACACTAGACTGGAAGAACACAGAAGTATGAGTGACAGTAGGCTTCTAGACAGGGTAACAAAGATATGGATTAGGACAAAATAAGGAATGAAAAAGGAAGGAAGCCTAGGCATCAGCTATGGACAGTTAGGGCAAGAGGTGAGACTTAGAAACAAAATTTTAAGCAAACGAAAAATAAGGCAAAAGGAGAACTTCTGAGATGTGTATAATGTACAAAAGAGATTGTGTTACTGTACTGAGAATATTAAAAACATAAATCTTGAAGTGTGCTCAATTAATTTTTCACATGAGAAATACTACTGCGGCTCTGTGAACCTACCAATGAAGATTTCTGCTCACCACATAGCTACAGTTTAAGGAAGGAAACAATGTTAAGAAGAAAAGACAGAAAATATTCAATAGATCCATGGACTGAAGAATTTGATGTTTGTCATTGTGTGCCTCCAAGTCATTTATAACATATGGTGACTCTACGATGAACCTGTCAAGGGGTTTTCTTGCCAAGAGCGGTCCAGGGGTTTTCTTGCCATTGACTTCCCCTGAGGCTGAATAGTACGGTAGCTACATTTTCTCAGTGACTGTGTGGATGCTTTAGTTCTCCCTGTAGTGACTCCCTGTTCTCCCTGTAGTGTACATCACGGATGACCTATGGCCTATTAGCATGTGATGCAAGCTCTCACCAGCATGTACCACCCCTTAGATTAACCCTTTGTAGTCTGAGAAAGCTCCCAAGTGACAGGTGGGTCCCAGTCACTACACTGCACCACCCCCCCATCCTTGGCTACAGAAAAAGTTGGTTGATTTTTTCTGAGATGAAGTTTTTCATTTCAGGCAAAAACTAGAATCGGATATACAAGCCTTGTTTGATGAAGGAAAAGAATGTTTTTTTGACTTGTGGGATTTGCGTAAGTACTTCCACTTTATTTCTTGATCAAACAAAATCTTCCAAAATACTTAGGTGCTGACATATTCTGTGTAAAATTGCACAATAATATAGAAACTTAATAAGACAAAGTATTTGCCAGCTTCCATCCCCCCATGACTGTTCAGTTTATCATCCATCATAGCTATTGTGCTGTCAAGAATACCAAGCATGGCTGTGAGAAGAGCCCTCCCTTTTGTAGAAAAAAACTGTTGAATATATTAGAAAACATGGAGTTTGAGGAGTTGCAGACCGAACTCCATATCTTTTCTTGTGTGCAATGAAATCTACTTTTTTGCCAACTTGTTGTTCCCTTCAGAGCCTTGAGGTGCCTAAGGAAGTCTCATTTGTCACATACTTCCCACATTCCCTAACATGTCATTTTAAGAGGTAGAAAAGATGTGTAGGATGGTGATATTTAGCATATCCTGATTGGTCAGTTAAGCAATAGACGATAGCTAGAGAGGGAAGGAGATAAACCAAGAAAAGTAAAGTCCAAAAATTGATATGTTAAACCAAAATGTGCCCTCAAGGAGATATAGGTATTCCACAGTTAATAAAGTAAATGTGTTCCTGAGCATTACTTCTTTAGCAGAAAATTTGGTACCAGTTGTAGAAATGACATGGAAAGAATAGGGATAGGTTCCTGCACCACAAAAAAGAAGAGTACAGTCATCCCTCCATATTTGCAGATTTGATATTTGCAGATTTGATTATTCATGGATTTGGTTAATATGTTCTCTCTAGGAATATCTAGGTCCTCCAGTACAACTCTGTGGTCAACTTTAAGTAAAAATTGCATTAAAGGAGCTAGAGATTCCTAGAGAGAATACTAGGCATTTGTAGCTCCTCCAGTGCACGTCTGTGGTCAGTGTCTGCCAGACATTGACCACAGAGTTGCCCTGGAGGACCTAGAGATTCCTAGAGAGGTGTTCTCTCAGGTAAAAACATGGTGTTTTTGTTATTTGTGGTTTTTCCATATTCACGGGGTCTTGTATCCTTAATGCTAGCGAATATGGAGGGGCAAGTGTAATTCAACATGTTTTAGCAATGCTCTTCTCCCAAACTGATAATATACATGTGTGAAATTAAAGAAACAGGTCAGGGAAGACTTGTATCAATGAACAAAAACAATTTCGACCTTCTAGAAATTACTTGAAATGCTCTTCTGAAATGCATTCAGAGATTTCTTCTTTCACTAGCTTCCCATTTTCCTATGATTTCCCTTTTGGTCTATCAATCTATGCTTTTCTGACATGTTTGGGGTAGCTAGTGCCTTCTTTTTATCTCTCTTTTCTGCTGTTCATACTCACACTCAGTAAGAGATTCTGGAAACAGCTGTTGTTTACTTTGCCTATTTTAGGCAGGCACACACAGCTACAGTACAGTTGGTTAGAGCAGAGTCCCTTTCTTTTGCAGCTAAGATTTTATTTAATTGTTTACACTTCTGAAACCTGACAGTCAAAGTCTGCCTCTCTAGCCCTCCTTTGCAATCCTCCCAATGTTGTTTTAAAAAAGAACCTTCCAGCTAGACAGAGGATGGGGAGCAAAGGGAGGTTGGGGTGAGCATGCATAAAAGAGACTTTATAAAAAGGAGCTTCTTTATCAGAGGCTTTGGGGCAGTACAGATGGGTGGCATAATTGTGCACATTTGCAGTGCAGGATGGAGGGCAGATAGGAAGAAGGAAAATGTCTTGCACCCACCCATGACAAACCAGTGGGGGACAGCTAATCTGATACTGCTACCAAATCTGTCTTCTACCTAGAATGCATAGCTGTGGACAGTGGCATCACTGAAGGGACACAGGGGTGCGGAACGCACTGCGTGACCCCCAAAAGAGAGGTGACACTCAGTTGGGCCTTCTTCCCTCTTTAGGGCAGGAGGGACATGCATGTAGGCACCCTTGCCAGCTCCTATGGGCCCGGGCTTCCTTCCAAGGAGAAAGCCGAGGTACAGGAGGGGCACACACCATGGCAAAGCCTGGAATGCCAGTGTTTTCTTTTGGCTGCCACTACCTCACTGGCAACGCCCTTGCACCAGGTAACGCCCAGCATGGGTACCGTATCTCTTGTGTTACTCCTTGAAGCTTCCTGAAGAAGTATTGACCACCCATAAGAAAATAGGAGTTTTCCTTATTCCTGTTGACATTCCCTGCTCTCCCCTTTTTCTCTTGAGCGGCTATGCAGGACTGCTATATTTACTTCCTTTAATTATCTTAGAAGCTTGGCTTTTTAATGTAATGTGCAATTCCTTTTCTTGAAAATTATGCTTCACATTAGAAATGCAGAATACAATCTATTAATAGACAAAGTCTGGTGATTAATTGACTATTGCTTTAGCTGACCAGCATTACTAATTTGTATTTAACTTCTTCTAGGATATAAATTATCAAACGCGCTGGATACATTTCAAGCAAATACAGTGCAACCTGTATGGCAGTTAAGAGAAGATTTAAGATACAGGCTGGTGGAAATGCAAGCCAACCAAGAATCTCAGGAATATGAGCTTAATCCAGATGCAGTGTTAAAAGAGGTTAGTCATTCAGCAGACTTCATCACTGTCTCCTTCCCAGTATGGGGCAACCCTGTGACTTCATAGTCTCTCCAGTCCTAGGTTAAAGGGGTTAGTCAAGCAACTCTGACCAAGAATGGCAATCTTGGGCCACAGTCAGGAACACAGTAAAGTCAGGTTCTTTTGTGTTATCTGGTGGAGGTCTTCTTACCTTTTCCTCAGGACGACTCACCTGCGATCCCACAGTTTTATTGGACTCCAGCTTCCATCATTCCACCAGCATGTCCAATTGTCAGGAATTATGCAACTGGAATTCAACAACACCTGGAAGGCCATAGGTTCTTAAACCCTGCTATAGTTTATGACTCCTGTTACCCTGTAAATATTAGACTATAAGTCGACCTCATATATAAGTCAAGGGCAGGTTTGGGGGCCAAAATTATGGATTTTGCCATGACCCCTGGATAATTCGGGGGTAAAACTTGGAGGATCCTTTAGTGTGTGTATGTGTGCATACAGCAAGAGAGGCTCTAACTGAGGCTTTCTGCTTCAGCGTTTCTATTTTGGTTTCATTCTTCATCCAGATAGCGGCAGCCAGCACTGATGGAATAGGGACCCTGTTTGTTTGTTTAACAGCAATTAATCACTCAGGACTCTTTCTGCTTGGTGAAAGAGAGAAATAAACTGCTCTGCTGACTGCATGGGGAAATCTGAAAAAGCTGCTATTACATTACCGTACTGACCCATAAATAAGTCGGCCTGCGATTTTGGGGTCAATTTCTGGGTGTAAATTTTTAGACTTATAGATGAGTATATACTGTACTTGTTTTCAAAAATGTTCTATGTGCTGACAAATATACAAACAAAAGTGTCTAAGATTCAGATCTAAATAAATCTAGACATTATCTACATTTTGTTCACACTAGTTTGGCAGATCTTGTTTTTTAGGGGGGATTGGATGCATGTATGTATCCAGGTATGATCTAGCTCCATGGTGGTGAACTTATGGCATGGGTGCCAGAGATGGCACATGAAGCCATTTTTTAGGGCAGGGGGAGGATGGAAAAGAGGAAGAATAGGTGCATGCCTATTCCTCCTCTTCCCAGGCCTTCAGCTGTCTCTGGAGAGGCAGCTGAAGACCTAGGGGGTGGAGGAAGAGGAGGAACAGGTGTGAACCTGTTCCTCTTCTTCACCCTTTGCCTTCAGCTGTCTTTGGTGTCCCATCCTTTGGCAGTCCCATCCTTCCTGGCAGTCCTGCCACCAGCACCAGGTAGCACCTTTTAGTTTTGGCACTGGGTCCCTAAAATATTCTCCATCACTGATCTAGCTAATGCTATTATTGGGTGGAGCTGTGTTGATATGCTGTGAGAGACAGGAGATAAGTTTACAAGTAACATGTTCAAACTGTTGTTGATTGTTACTCTGAAAGCAAATTCTATTGCTTTTTCAGCAGGGGGGGAACTTCTGATTTCATACCCGTATCTCTTTATCTGCCTTCCTGTTCATTATTTATGCAAATGTTGTTTACCTTGTATACAGAGGCCTCTATATACAAAATACAGTATGTGCGTTTGGATAAGCCATAATTGGTGGCTGTGGCAATGTGTATTTGGCTTTTCTCTGGTGCCTTTCAGTCTGGTTGCTAGCCCCATAAATACTATAACCATCTGTGAGGATACACGTTTCCACTTGTCCTACTGTACATACAGCAGTGTACATCTACTCTCCTGTCATCACTGTGCTGGAGGCATCCTAAGTCATTATGCTTCCTTAAGCAAAGAACAACCATGTGCCCTTCCCATCCCCAGCTCTCCACACAGGAGCCAACTGGACTAGCTGTGGAATCTTCCTTGGACACTGGTAACAAGACAACAGTAGCCATTACCTGAGGCAGCAAGCTTCTCAAGGGATGCCAGGCAGTCTGTGTAACTCACATACCAACACAGTCCAACATCTTGCCACTGGTGGGTGCCTCCCAACATTGCCACTGTCATCTGAGGCCATTGCCTCATTCTGCATAATGTTAGGTCTAGCCCCACACTGTGTATTTACTCACATGTAGTCATCTCTGGATCTCTGAGGAGTCACTGCTTACTTATTGGCCTGATCTAGATTGGCAAAAAGAAGTGTGTTCATGGCTGCATGAAAGTCTAGCCTTTAGATGAGAAAAAGGGAAAGTGTGCCATGAAAATGCTTTTTTTGCGTTTTAGGGGAGAAGAAGCGCCTTTTAAAAGGTGCTGGTTTTCCCAGCTTCTTTTTTAAAAACTGCGGAACAGCGCAGCTCTATCTAAAAGCTGAGGTGCAGCTGCTGAGCATTAAGGAAAAGGCAACTTCATGTCACACTTTCCTGCCAATCTAGAAAGCCTCAATGTCTGTGTTTCATAATGTGTTATTTGGTCTGAATTTTTGGGATTTCTTTTAATTTAATGGTGTTTTAGATTTAAAGATTATCATTAACTTAACCATCATGCCTCAAAATGGAGGCTGTAGTCAGGAAATCAATAGAATAAGACTTGGAAGGACAGCTATGAAGGATCTATATAAGATCCTCAAGTGCAAAGAAACTGAATACCAAAACTGGGATCATCCATAGTATTTATAATTTCAGATATGGATCTGAAAGCTGTACTTTGAAGAAAGATAATAGGAAGTCAATCAACTTATCTGCCAAAATAACACACAGGTGGATCCTAGAGCTCAGGCCTGAAACCAAAGTAGTAGAAACCAAAATATCTGAGACTATTTATGAGATGATATGACTTACTGGAAAAAGCAATAATGGTTGCTATAGTTGAAAACGGTGGCAAAAGAGGAAAACGGGGACAGACACAGTTGAGGAAGCTACAGCCTGAGTTTGCAAGACCTGAGAAGGGCTGAAAAAAAGGAGCCTCTCTCTGAGGTCTTTCATTCACAGAGTCATTATAGGTTGAAGGCAACTCACAATAACAATTATCCAGTGCTTAGGCTGGTTTGTTGTTATTTAACATTGCAGCAGTGTGGATTAAAAACTGAAATATTTAAAAAAGTATTGAATCTGAACCATACAAATGAGAGGCTCATTGTCCTGCCTCTTTTGGCATTTTGTGTCGTGATTCTTTTTATCTTTCCTGGCTATTGCAGCAAAGCAAATTGCCTTCAGGCCACCTTGCAAACTATTACAAACTGTTGATTTAACTCATATGATGCAATATAATATAGGATTCTACTGAACACATAAACACACAAATATATACATACATAGCCCTTCTGTTTCTCCTTCCACTACCTGGTGGAAGAAGAAATTCTGCTTGTTGCCTTGCAGAACAAATTTAGGGGATTTGTGATTTCTTTGCACCTTCAGTCACAGAGGGGATTGCTCATGCATGTCAGGCTAACTTGTTGAAAAGAGCTGGGGAGAGCTAGTGTTGTATTGTGCTTAGATTGTTGGACCAGGAGTGGGAAGGCAAATCCCCACTCAACTGCAACTCTTGCATGATGACTGTGGGCCAGTTACTCCTTTAAGCCTGATCCAAGTTGTTGGGGGAAGAACTATTTATGTTCTCTTCAGCTCATGGAAGGGAAGGTTAAAATGAAATAAATAAATTAACAGCATAATGTGCAACATGATGTGGGTAGCACCAGGTACAACTATCTTTATACTCATGAAAATATTTCCTACAATTAGATAGAGTTTCTGAAGGCGCAACAGCAAATAGTCTTGGAAAAGCTTCAACTTGAGAGAGTCGTTTTGGAACAGGAGCTTGAAGAATTTGTAGATGAAGTAAGCTCAAATTAAAAAAAAACACATTTAATTACATTAACAAAAAACTTTTTTCCTGTATCTACCAATAATCTTTGATTTTATTGTAGGCATTGGCTTATTCTTTAGAAGAGAAGACTGCACTCATCCATGAGATACCTGCAGAATTATTAGTCGTGGAGTGCCCATATCCTGATTTGAAAGCTGCAGTATTTACAGAATTTGATAAACTAGCAGATGACTATTGGCTAAAGCTCCAAGAGGTTGATCAAGAGTTAAAAGTCATATCAAGGTAATCAAACCTGATGTCATGTTTCTTTAAGGGCTAGGCAAAGTGTTTTGATATTGGAGTCTTCTGAGATTGCAGTTTCATTTACCAGGAACAAAATTTGTTGTCTTTTTGTTGAGCACAATGCATAGTTGTCTCTCTGCCCAGCTCTGTGGGATTAAATAGTCAGTAACTGTTTGCACAGCTGAGAGAGCTGTCTCTTTGTAAAATGGCTTGTTCAAAATAGTATGTGAAATGTTCAAGGGTTGGATCACCAGAACTATGGTATGTGGTAAACATCTCCATATTTTATATGGATACAGTGCTTTCAGTTTCTTTCTTTAATATTTACACTAATTCATGCTGGAATTGGTATTTTTACTTAAACGTCTGCAAGAGTTGCTGTACAGCTGTTAAGCTGCATCTTTCTATAGAGTACAAATCTCTGTCCTTATAAACTTGTATCCAAATAGATATTATGTAAACCTCATCCAATGAGGTTTCTTTAGTGTCTATGACAGATTTCAAGTGTTTAGATCAATATATGAGCCAAGGAGTTACAGTCAAGCCAAACCATTCAGTTCTGTCTTGACAATTATTTCCAGTGTCCCACTGCCTTGTCTTCCAGTTACAACTATGAATGGCACATGCGGTTTTGTGCTGATTGTGTGGAAGGAGGGCTGCTCCAGAAGCCACTTGGATGCTGGCATTTAATTCTCAGCAAGGTGGATGATTTAAATAACTGTTTAGAATCAAGTAATATTTTTCTTTTTTTAAAAAAATTCATGTATTCCTTAACAGGCACGCATATTCATTGCTGGTTACAATGGTTTAAAAATTGGTTTATAAGTCCTGAGGAGTACAGTCCAAAACCTCTTGTCATGCATTTCATTCACCTTTTAATGTTCTAAGCAGATACAAAATTCTGTAGGGAGACAGTTTAGAAATATGATATTTCTGTGTTTGTATGCATATAAAGATACTAAGCAGGAGCACCTGTGATAAGACTAAAATGTCCTTTACATTTGCGAGTTTGATTTTTGCAGCTTTGATTATTCATTGATTTGATTACTATGTTATTTATGAATCTCTAGGTTCTCCAGCACAAAGTTGATCATGAGTTGCTTTGGAGGACCTAGACATTTCTGGAGAAAACACTTCTCTAGGCATTTGTAGGTCCTCCAGCATGATTCCATGGTCAATTACAGATGATCTTCTTTTGGGAAAGTCAAGAGGTCTATATTCAGAACTTATTCTTCTTGATCTCGCTGCAGCTTTTGACACAGTTGATCATGGTCTTTTGGTAGATCTGCTCCAAGAGCTAGGATTTACTGATTTCGTCCTCAATTGTTTTAGATCATACCTTTTAAATTGTCATTTTCTGTGATAGCTGGAGGTCAAGTTTCTACTTCCATCTCATTACCAGTTGGAGTCCCTCAAGGCTCTGTCCTGGATCTGTTGTTATTTTCTTTATACACTCTGTCTTTAGGTAATCTTATCAGCTCCTACAGTTTTCAATATCATCTTTGTGCCAATGATACCCAATTATACTCTTCCACTTCAGAACTTTCTTTAGACACTGAACAACATGTTACATCATGTCTGTCAGTATATCAATGTGGATGGTTCCTTGGCGCTTAAAACTTAATGTGGCTAAAACAGAACTACTCATTTTTCCACCAAAACCTATTTCAAAATATACATTTTCAATTACAATCAATAATATTCCCATCCATCCTATAAAGGAAGCATGAAGCCTTGGCTTTATTTTCAATTCCTCTTTGTTGTTTATCCCACAGATCTAGGCCACAGCCAAGTCTTGCTGATTTTTCTTTTACAGGATAGCTAAAATCAGATCACTTCTTAATAATAATAATAATAATAATAATAATAATATTTATTTCTATTCCGCCTCTCTGAACAAGCAATTCAGTTTCTACTGCTAGGACTTTGGTTCATGGCTTGATTATCTCATGCCTTGAATACTGCAGCCCTGTTTTGATGCAGCTTCTGTTGTCTCATCTCAGTCCTTTGGTTTTCATGCAACACTCTGCTGCTAAGATTATCTTTTTGGCTCACCGTTTTGACAATGTCATTCCTCTGTTGATATCTCTCCACTGGCTCCCCATTCCTTTCAGGATTTGGTATACGCTTCTTCTTTTAACCTTCAAAGCCTTACATGATTTGCACCCGCCCCCGGTCAACTCTTGTCTCCTCCTATTACTCGGTTCCGTTCTGCAATCCAAGGGCTCAGGGCTCCTGACCCAGGCAAGAGTTTCTTCTTCTTTGGCTCAAATTTGCCCTTTCTCCCTTGCCGCTCTTTATTCCTGGAACTATCTCCCTAAATATTTATGGACAATTACTTTTCTAGTTAATTTTAATTCCAAATTATAGACTTTTTTGTTTACAGAAGCATTTCAAACTACCGCTTGATATCTCAGTTAGTTCAGACTAGGATATATATTTTATCTATAGTTTTATAGTTTTAATGCTATTTTAATAAGCTAAATTGTCTATTTACTATATTTTGTATTTTATATTTTAGATTGTATACCATTGGCAGGTTTATGTTTTGAACACTCTGTAAAGTGTAAACCTACAGCGCTATATAAATAAACACTAATAATAATAATCATCATCATCATCATCATCATCCAGCAAATGTTGACCACAGAGTTGTACTTGAGGACCTAGAGATCCCTAGAGTGGTGTTCTCTAAGATAAAAAAAGTGGGTTTTTTTATTTGTGGTTTTTCCACTTTCACATGGGGTCCTGTGCCCCAACCCCAGTGAAAGTGGAGGCTTCACTGTAATTTTATGCATATATACACAGAAGTAGCCTGCAGAAAGTTACATGGACTTCACCAATAGGTGAGGCTCTATATGACTGAAGCTCAAGTGCCTAGAATCCTGATGGTGAACCTATGACACGCGTGTCAGCACTGAAATGCGCAGCCATTTCTGATGACACACAGCTGCTGAGGCGGCCGCATGCCGAGAAGGATGTTTCATCCTCGGCTCCTGCATCGAGGATGAATAAGACTCTAGTTGCAAATGTTTCAATCTTGGCTATTGCACTTGTCTGTGCTCCCTGCTCTGCTGGAGGAAGTGAAGGCAAAGATCCCAGCTTAACCGGAAGTCCCAGAACTAGACGCTCTGTGACGGGCTTCTGTTGTTTTGGCCTACAGACTTCCGGCACAGAGTGTCTAATAGGGGAGGATGAAACATTTGCGACTTGTTTCATCCTCAGGAGCAGCAAATGTTTCATCCTCCCCTATTAGACACTCTGTGCTGAAGCTCTGTAGGCCAAAACAACAGAAGTCTGTCACAAAGCATCTAGTTCTGGGACTTCTGGTTAAGCCAGGATCTTTGCCCTCACTTCCGCCAGCAGAGCAGGGAGCAGCGGAATGCAGCAGGGGACGCATCTCTGGGGCCCTGCCATTACCAGTAAACAACAGTTAACCACGGCAACCATTATCTACTGTTCTGGGGTATCATGGATTTCTAATCTATCATTACTGAGATAAGTGATTTAAACTATAAATATATAAACTATAAAAATAAGGGATTTAAACTATAAATATTGTGAAATAATGTTTTTTCCTCAAAGTGACACACCACCCGAGTTATGCTCAGTTTTTTGGCGAAGTTTGACACACCAAGATCAAAAGGTTACCCATCACTGGCCTAGAACATTCCTGTGTTGTTGTTGTTTTTCAGCACATGGCAATAATTGATCTTTGGCTGAGAGTCTAAATGTTGAGTTTGTTCAGTGGCAGCTTCTGCATACACAACCTTATCTATCATATGCATCATTCCTGGCTTCAAATGCCATATTGCTGTCACTAATTGGTTATTTTACATAATCATATTTTAACAAACCATAGTTTGGTAGAGTAAGGAGTTCTAAATTATCTATTTTGCTGTGTCGGTTTGGAGGCAGTGCTTAAACCAATTCCCAGGCTGAGATGTCATCGGAAACTATGATTTAAGAATAAAAGAAACCTCCTCAGCAACTGAGCATGCAGGAAGAGGAGAGGAGGGAATAGTACTCAAGCTTATCCCTTAAACTGCATCACATTGCTTATTTAGCCCATCCCTTATCCGAGGCAGCTTCATATGTTCACCCCCAGTTCACTCTCATCCCCCTTCTGTTATTCTCCCAGTCACTCCTACAAGTAAGCTCTGAGATGGTAATAACTGAATTGGGTAATAACTGAGATTGGGGATGATAACTGCATTCTAGTAGCCAGTGCAACGCCATTGCAAAAAGTACTGTCACATCTTAGAAATATAACCAGGGGACACATTAGAACCATGGTATCATCACTTACTGTGTGCTTGTGTCTCCATACAGTAGAGTGGAATACTTGTTGTTGTAACTGCCCTTGAGTGAACCCGAATTCATGGTGACCCTGTGGATGAGACATATCCAAGCTCCCTATCCTCCACTGCTCTGCTTAGGTTCTGCAAATCTAGGCCCAAGACCTTTGTGATTGAGGCTATTCACCTGGTGTTTGGTCTTCCTCTCTTTTTACTTCCCCCTATAACTTTTCTAGCATTATTGTCTTTTCTAATGAGTCATGCCTTCTCATGATGTGGCCAAAGCATGACACCATGATCTGTTCAATATGCTGGCTATTTGCTGTAATAAATGAAATGTAAATGATCTGTTTAAGGACACACACTCCCCTTTTATTTTTATTTTTATTTTTTATTTTTTGTCTTTTTGGCTGTCCACAGTATCCTCATCACTCTTCTCCAGCACCACATCTCATCTTCACTAAGTGGAAGACTAGGGTGTGAATATTCCTGTAGAAACACCTCTGCATTTCAAAAGCAGAAATGATTATATTCCCAAAGAAATAGTTGAATTTTGCTACCATTAGAAGTTAAACCTGATTACTAGAACGAACACTGCTGAGAGAAAAAGAAATATATTCTGGAAATGAAAGATAGCACTTTTTCAAGTGCTGGTAATCAGTCAGCAGTGAACAGTCAGTGGTCCTCACATTTTCATGAGCTAAGGAGGAAAGGAGAGAAATGCAAGACATAAAAGAACACCTTTGTTTCATGTTTTCTATATGCGCAAGCTTCTATTGTTAATTCCCCCCCCAACATATTTTATACCTATGATATCTTCAAAATGTATGTAATATAAAAGCCAGAGTGAGGTAGTTGTTAGGAAGATTTAAAAAAAAAACCAGCAGAGGAAGCAGAGAAAAAAGCCAAATAAAATGGAAAGATTTATCAAATGTAAAATTATGAGGTTCTAATAGATTATTTTAAACTGAAGAAACTGCTCCTGATGACATCCAACGTAATTCAGAATTATTTTTGAACTATTTTGATTTTCAATTTTAAAAAATGTAAAAGCCATAAAAAGGAATTTTTCCCCTAAAATTTCATAGAATCATAGAATCATAGAATCACAGAGTTGGAAATAGTAACAACAGTAAAAAAATTTCATTCATGTTTAGTCAGAATCAAGTCTCACTGTGTTCAGCGAGGCTTACTATGTTGTGTTCAGGAAACAACAAGCCTTAGTTTATTTAAAGGAAGTTTTGCTGAAACTAACAGGATGCATTACAGAGCAAATAAGATGACAATGTCAGCCCCAGAATAAAAGACTTGCACGGATGCTAGTGCTATAGAAAGGATAAACAAGTAGTCTGTAGCTCTATTGGGAATGACATTCTGCACTTTTGGAGAGAAAAGCCATTTCACATCTGAAAAGCACCAGGTGTCTGTGGGGGGGAAAAATTTGGTTGTGACTTCATTGATAAAAGATCTACATGGAACACAGCTTTGAAAATAGAAGATACTGGTGCTTACAAGAGGATGCAGTGAGTGGAAACCTGAGTGGTCAAACATAATTTTCACTGTTACTTCTAATGAGCAAAACAGTCTTCCTTGGGTTCTTGTGCAGACAGAATGAGAAATGCAAGAAGTGTATGTGAGTTAAAACTTGAATTTTAAAAATAATATAAAATGGAAGTTGTAATTATTTTATCTAGCTGAAATAAATCCAAGCCATTTTGATGTCTGAGAGCAGAGAATACAATTGGTGCTAAAATACAATAAATGGTATAGTGACTCTTTGACCCGTGGTGGGCAACGCTACCATGGGTTCAGCCTTTCTTTGAACAAGCATATTGGAAATCCTGGATTTGCAGTCATTTTGTATTCTTAGCCAGAATGCTCTTGGGCCTCGCTAAACAACAAGTCCAACAATTCCATAGGAGGCAGCCATAGCAGTTAAAGGGGAATTGTGGAAAGTGGAAAATATCATGATATATGTGCTCTACCTAATTATTGTTCATTAATGCCAGTTAAGGTAATGATAAATGTTTATCCTTCTCCCCTCACTAATCACATCTTTCTACTGCAACCTTGGGTATAAGTACCTGCTGAAGCACCACCCCATGCATCAGTTCAAATGGACTGCAGTTCACAAAAGCTTAGGCTAAATAAAAAGTATTAGTCTCTATGGGTAGATACTATTGGGTAGATAGTAGATCCTGGTTTGGGCTTTCTTTTTCGGCATAAAACTAATGCAGCTACTCCCTTGAAAACTTTGAAAGGTATTCCTTTGCCTAGGTGTGGGGGAGTGGGGGGGGGGATGAGAGCAAGTGGCAATCCGATGTGACTCACTCCTGTAATAGTTTGTTTGGAGCTAGCTGATCCTGTCTCCCTTCTATCACAACCACTGCCCAACCCTTGGAAAGACGTACCTGCTATCATAATGCACCATTAATCCAGCTTGTGGATGCAGCCCACTGACAGTAACCCTGTGTTGTAAGGAAGGCTAGTTGTGAAACGTATAACTTAAATGAATTTGTGTCTGGAAGGGGAACCACACACGCACAAAATGCTGCTAGGCATTTGACTATTTGCTGCAAAAACTGTGATCAATGCTGTTGTCCTCCTGATAGCATTCCCAAACTAGAAAAGCTCTTTGCAGAGTATTTGAAGAGATTTTTGTGTGTGCGCTACTGTTGCAGTAGTTCTAATAGTGATTGCTGCAGCACTGCAGAGGGTAGGTGCTCTTTTACACTTTAAAGTTATAGTGATCTGATTCCACTTTAACTGGCATGGCAGAATTCTGTGCCATTCTGGTAATTTGCACTTTAGGGAGGTATAGTTAGAATACTCAATCACAGAGTTCTTCTGGTGCCTCTGACCAAGCTGCAAACTCCAGGAGTCCATGAGATGAAGCCAGGGCAGTCAGATGTATAATGATAAAACTGTGTTGCGTATATGGACATACATGGTTCCCAACCTATGCTCTGTGGAGCCCTTAGGGTTCTACAAGTCAAAAAGGTTGGAAACCCCTGGTCTAGGTCATAGCACCAGGGAAATCAGATTGAATTTACCAGAGCATAATGCAAAGTCCAACAAAGCTGCACTATGCTGCCATCTATGAAATTGCATTATGGCTTCTACTGTCAGTCTGCAGATACTATTTGTTGTTGTGTGCCTTCAAGTTTTTTCTGATTTATGGAAACCCTAAGGCAAATGTGAGAATGTGACTTGCCCAATGTCACCCAGTGTGGTTCCATTGTTGAGCAGGGATTTTAACCTTGTTCACCAGAGTCATAATCCAGTTCTCAAGCCACTGTACTGCTCTGGATGTCCTACAAATACTATTTGTATCATTATTCTGAAGAATCCTCTGATTAAATAATATTTCATCACTAATTGCAGTGCTCCCTCCCCATCCCCCAAATATTGGTGTCATTGTTCTTTAAATTGAGTACTTCCAAGCTTTTCCTGGCTGTTCATAAAACTCATTGAACTCCAGGCATGTAGTGAGGAGGAATTCTACTGTACCAGCTCAGTAACTAGATATTTCTACAACAACAATTGGCAATGACATGGTTGACATATGGAGAAGCTGACATCTCAGTCGGAGTTATTGTTGTAGTGTGTCTGGCTGCAAATGCTGTGAAACGGTGCATCAAATTTACATTGTCCTACCTATTATAGAGCGGAGCAGGGGATTATGGTTACGGTATTTGGAGGGTCAGTTCCCTTAGGAGGTTTTTATGTTCTTTAGAGGGTGTAAAGCCAGGGATTAGCTTGGGGTAAATCAGATTCAGAGGAAATATAAAGCAGCTGCCTGAGGGTGTTTGTATATAGGCCTGGTGCCAAGTTTCAGTTCTGAAACCAAATAATGGTGGTAGCTGTTTTTTCCTCATGGAAAAATGATCACTATGTTGTTAAGTAGGTGCCAAGTTTAATATTTGAAGCACATTGCTGGCATGGTTGAATTTTGGTTAACTCCTAATACATATACATGGATCATGTTCTGTTTAAGGTAGCACTTTCCCATTTAGATTCTTAATGTGGGAAACATGATTCAGGACAGTCTATCTCATGGTACAAAAGTTCAGTATTTATAGAGCATGAATGCTATGAAGATGAATATAAGAAAGTATTGTTTGAATGGAAAAAGTAGTTTTACACAGAAGGTGACTGCCTCATTAGAGGGGAAGTCCAAATTTAGAGTTCATGGTGGTTGAAACCTGGAAGTAACTAGTTAGTAAGTATGATTATGACTGCTATACCAATTACTGTACTGTTGAGACAGCTCCAAAACAAATGGGGGGGGGTGTCATCCCTATTCTGTTCTCTAGAAGATTATGAAAGCAAACATTTTTGTAACTAATTGTTTTCCCCAAGACTTGTGCTGTTTTATGTGTAACTCGATTCTGGTGAATGCTTGCTAAATGCATACTTATAGAAGCTTGTTTTTACTATTTAACTTGAGTATGCTCACTTCAGGCTTTCACAATAATTAGCAGAGAAGCAACTGCCAATGTGTTCCAGATTTCAGTCTGTTCGCACAAACTGTATCTGTTTTAGTTTTGAAAACTAAAATACATAAAAAATGCTAGAAGGTAAGTCATCATTATGGTGAACTGACAGAGCATTAGAGTCTGAATGAAGAGGGGGAACATGGAGAGTGACACCCCAGGAGTCCAAGGCTGTAGTAAAAAAAATGTACATCAGTGTGGCTTCATTCTTCATTCATAGGTTCTTTATTCATAGATTCCATTATCCACGGATTGAAAATAGTTTTAAAAAATATACATCCCATAAAGCAAACCTTGATTTTGACATTTTCTATAAGGGAAATAGGAAATTATATAAAAATATGCCATTATATATAATGTGACTTGAGCATCCATGGATTTTAGTATTCATGGGGGATCCTGGAACCAAACCCCAGTAAATATCAAGGCACTGTAAATAAATGAGAAGTGGCTGAGGTATGAAACTTAAATACATTATTAAAAGGTTCCATGTATCTCAGCAGGAAATAAATATGTGCACAGTCAGGGCAAGTGCAGCCCAGTGTGCTCCATAACCAGTCTCTCCCTTCTCTGGGAAGTGGGGCTAAAGGGATGTTCAATGTGTTTAGTCCTCTATACGCCAGTCCCTGTGCCAATAATAATTTAGAAGTAAACCATGTAGATTCCTATAAGAAGGCAAAGTACTTAAGTCCTGTACCTGTGTGCTGGTCTATGACCATAATAAGTCCTGTATGTGGCCTGAAAGAACACCTTCTCAAGTGGAACACTGCTTTGCTTCTTAAACAATTTAAGGTTGTCCTCTGTTTTCATTTTGATGGCAAGTAATGAGAAAATAATTAGTAATCTGTGCCACACAGTGGCCATTCAAGTAACTTGTTGACATAGAGAACCTCTGAAACAAATGAGAACAACAAAGATCTGGCAATGTGTTTTGAAATACATGATTTTAACAAATTTATGCTGAGCTGTAATTTTAGATGGGTCCAATTATATTTCAGTGTTGACTCTAAATCTGCTCCCAATTAATACTGTCACTTGATATATTTAAATGTAATTATTTTTTTACATAAAAAGCTGTCATGATGCTTTCCCCTTAGTTTATGTACAGGAAGATATATTGCTTTGTGGTATTTCAGTTGAAAAAGAACTCTGTTAAGAGAGCCATTAGGTCTGCCCTTTTTAAAGGGTTTGATGTGAGGATGTGAAAGATGTCAACGCAGAATATTTCTTTCTATTTTCAGCTTCTACGCTTGAACATCAGCATCCATACACTAAGTATTTTCCAAAGCTGTAGACTGTATCTTTCTGTTTCTGCATCTCATATTTTTTAAGAAAAAGAGATGATTCTAGAATCTCAATGGTATATTTGTTGCAAGACATTTAAAAGTAATTATTTAATAATGATAAAATAATATTCCAGATACGATTTTCTTTTCTTTTTCATAATAGTTTCATAGTTTGTTTTGTTTTAAACTAAACAATACTTGCAACCAGGACACTACCTGTATTTCTAATGTCTATGTCATGCCTAGGGGTAGAACTAGATATGTCAGTGAACATAGGCTGCTAAAAGTGGTATCCCTGTGTTAAGTCACTTTCTCTTCCCCTTAAGATTTAAGACTAATCCACCATAAACCTTTTGATGTCATAATGTTTTGCCCCTGCTCAGAATTTTTCTATTCTTACTCTGCATTATTGGATGCCATTGGTAGGAGTGGGGAAATAAGGGGCAGGGGAGAGGACCTGATTCAGGGCTACTATATTTCCTCCTGGCACATTGTACACAATTAAGAGAAGACTTTAGTCCCACTTTTTCCAGCCATATGTAGATAAAATGCATACTTAGTTACAATTGATTGGGTCCAGGATCTGCCTCTGGTATACAGAAGGTGTCTCCATTTCCAGGGATTTCCTTTCCTACCAAACCACAACTCTATTCAACAGGATTCCTTGACCCGGTAGTATTTTGAAAGTCTGTAGAGACTACCATAAGGAAAAAGATGTGGGAAGTCTGTACTTAGATCTACATTGATCTAGGCTTACTGTAGTCAGGAGTCTCATTTATTTGCTCACATGTATGGCACTGAATGAGTGAGTAGCCCTATTGTCTGATGTAACTAGTGTTTCCAATTATTAGAAATCTTTGGAATAAACCACAGGCTTAATTGAGAGCCAGCTTGATGTAGTGGTTTTAACATTGGATTATGACTCCGGAGAACATGGTTTGAATCCCTGCTTAACCATGGAAATTCACTGGATGATCTTGGGCAAGTCACATTCTCTCAGCCTCACAGGAAGAAAAAAGCACACACCCCTCTGAGCAAATCTTGCCAAAAAATCCAGTGACCTTAGGGTTCACATATGTTGGGAAAGACTTGAGGGACTTGCTGGCACAGTTCTGGCACTAGTATTGAAATTGAGGCTGAATCCAGACAAAACGGAGGTACTAACAGTCACAGGCCTGAAACCAGGTTTGGGAATACAGCTTCCTAGATGGAGTCACACTCTCCTCGAAGGACCTTGTTCGCATTCTGGTGGTGCTTCTAGATCTGTCGCTTCACATGACTAGTCAGGTGAATGTGACAGTCAGGAATGCCTGTTATCAGCTTCGGCTGAGACGAAAGCTGCACCCTTTCCTGGATATGAAGGACCTGGAATCTGTGGTACATACTTTGGTAACCTCACACTTGGATTTCTGTAACACACTCTACATGGGGCTACCCTTGTGCCTAACCCGGAAACTTCAGTTGGTTCAAAACATGGCAGCCAGGCTTGTCACAGGAACATCAAGGAGAGAGTACATAACACCTGTGCTTAAAGCTCTCCACTGGCTGCAGATTAGTTTCCAGGCGCAGTACAAGGTGTTGGTTTTAACCTTTAAAGCCCTACATGGCTTGGGGACCATCTTATCTCAGGGACCACCTCTTCCCATATGATCCCCCCCCCCCCCCCGCTCACTTCTGTTCTCTGGGAGGAACCTGCTTCAGCCCATGAAGACCAAGCTGTCTCAGACCTCCCAGAGGGCCTTCTCTGCCACCGCTCCCAGGCTATGGAATGGCCTGCCGGACGAGATGCGTCTCATTAGAAAAGCTATAAAGATGTATCTCTTCCTGTAGGCCTTCCCAGAAACCCCTTAACTCTGGAATTGGCTCTGGAATTGGGTCATGTTTTCCCCTACCAGCTTTTAATACATGACCTATGACACTACAGCTTATACCGGGCATGGAATGGTTAGCTGCCTTGCTTTTGTATATGTTTTTAATTGTCTTTTGATTTTAACTTGCTACTAGTTTAATACACTTTTAAGGGGTGGGAGGTTGGATAACGGGGTGTTAGAATTGTTTTATTCTGTGACTTTTATCTGCTGTAACCCGCTCTGATTGTTTTGACAGAGGAGCAGGCTATAATTATTATTATTATTATTATTATTATTATTATTATTATGGCACACAACAACAACAGGCTTAATTGGTTTTCTTGTTAAGCAAGTACCATGGTCCCTATTGCCCAGCTCTCTCATGTTTCTAACTATGGGCTTGATTCTTGTATTCCTTTTGAATGGTTATGCTCTGAGTTATTAAATATTGAATAGTAAAAAGAGAAAGCCAGCATGGTGTAGTGGTTTGAGTGCTGGACTACAACTCTAGAGACCACGGTTCAGTTCTCAGCTTGTGTCACCTTGGGCAAGTCACAGGCTCTCAGATTCAGGGGAAGGCAATGGCAAACCTCTGAACAAATCTTGCCAAACAAACCACATGATAAGGGGTCAGAAATGATTTGAAGGCACACAACAACTAAGTCAGAAATGATCTGAAGGCACACAACAACTACAAACATTTTGAAAGACATTTTAAAGCTTATCTTTTTACCAGTCCGCTTAAGAAGCCAATTTTCACAGGTTTAAAAATTGAGTCCAGTTTGCACTGGGGTAGGAAACTTTGTCCCTCTAGATGTTTTAACTGAGACTTTTAGAAGTTGGTCCAAAATGTCTGAGGGCCAATAGTTCACCTGGGACTACACTCACTTGTAGTGGCTTCTCAGAGTTCCAGACCACCCCTACACCCAAACCTTAACTGGGGAACAAACCTGCGACCTTCTGCATACAAATGTACCCTGAGACTTTACTACAGTACTTTTATCTGAGTCATCTTTTGCTGAAGGCACATCTTTGTTGCTGCATGCAGTTCTGGCACTAGTATTGAAAAGATTCTTGGGCTCTGCAGGACCCCTGGTCTTTAGATTGCATGCTGGATGGATTTTATTCTGCTGTCTTGAGCTTAGCCCTGACCTCTTCCATTTGGTCTCTGTTTTCTGTGTCCATTTAATATTTTGCAAAGAAAACACGCATGGGGTAAAGACAGCTGGCCATGTATTTGATGGCTCTGAGAACAAAATAACTCTGTTTTTATTCTTAGGGGGTTGTTCTGTTCTGTTCTGTTCTGATGGTGTCACCTTTGTGTTTTAATTGACTAACTCGCTTTGTGGCCTCCCTCTGTTCCCATTCCCTAGTGGTTCATTTGATGTTTCTCAAAAATTCAGATAGCTCCTCTCCAAGTTCGCTTCTGTCTAGCAAAGAAGAAAACAAAAAAGCCACAACTACTTTCTTATTTTGCCCATTTGTAGCAAATACAATGTACAACTATGAAGAGCTCCAAGCTCTACGGGTGAAAGCAACAATGAGTTTGCCAAACCTTTACAAAGGAAAAGCTGTATGTCTTCTCAACAATAATGCACTCATAAGTTCACAGACAGAGATGTGCTGTGAAGAGTGGAAAGGGGAAGGAGGATGTTGAATGGAATCTACTGCAGAGGAATTGGTTCCTGTCTAAAGAAGCATTCTGCTTCTTAAATGAATGCGAAAACCATCAGCTATGATGTACCTGTCAATATACATTTACAAGTTGAATGTGAAATCAGGGATGCTTTGATTGTGAGTTTCTGCATGGCAGCGAGTTGGACTGGATGGCTCTTGTGGTTAGTTTTTGTGGAGCTTTTTGGCTATGTGGCCATGTTCTAGAAGAGTTTATTCCTAACGTTTTGCCAGTATCTGTGGCTGGCATCTTCAGAGAATTCCATGCCAGCATTCTCTGAAGATACCAGCCACAGATGCTAGTGAAACATCAGAAAGGAACTCTTCTAAATTATTTTAAAATAAGAATTGGATCAGGAAAAAATAGAAAAATATTTAGATAAACAAATCATTAATAGATTAACAGAAGAACAAAAAGAAGAATTAAACAAATAAGTAACAGTACAAGAGATTGTGGACAAGATACAAAAATTGAGTTCAGGGAAAACTCTGGACCAGATGGACTAGGACCAGAATACTATAAAATATTTAAAGATCAATTAAAGATACCCTTTCAAAGAATGATAAATGGAATTTGAAAGGAGAAATATCAAAAACTAGGACCCAAGCAAATGTAACGTTGATCCCAAAAGAAAACCACGACCACCTAGATCCAAAAAATTTCAGACCGATCTCATTATTAAACTGCGATAATAATTTTTTAATGGAAATTATGGCTAAACAACTGAAAAAACTCATAGAGAATTGGATACATGAAGATCAAGCAGGGTTTTTTACCTAATAGATTAATTAAAGAAGATATAGGAAATGTATTAGATATAGTAGAATACCACGAAAAAATATTGATAAACAATTGGCACTTTTGTTTTCAGATGCCAAAAAGGTTTTTGACCAAGTCAACTGGAATTTTATGTTAAATGTTTTGAATAAAATTCATGTAGGACCAAATTATAGTAAATGGATGGAAAACATATATAAAAACCAAGAAGCTTCACTGATAATAAATGAGGAACTTTCAAGAAGTTATAAGGTGGAAAAAGGAGTTAGACAGGGCTGTCCCCTTTCACCTTTGTTATTTATAACAATATTAGAAATTTTAAATAATTCAATAAGAATAAATAAGAAGATTGAAGGAGTTAAAATTAATAATAAAGAGTATTTGCTGATGATTTGATGTTATCAATAACAAACCCAATTGAAAGTATAACTTTCTGAAAACTTACTGAAAACAAAGAATATAGTGAGGTATCAGGATTTCAAATAAATGAAGAAAAGTCTATAATGTTAGTAATGAATATGAATATAAAAGATAAAGAAAAACTAATGAAACAAACAAAATTTCAAATTAGTAATAAAGTAAAATACTTGGTAATTATAATTACCACAAAGAATTGGGACTTGTTTAAAAACAACTATAAAATTAAATGGCAAGAAATAAAGAAGGATCTAGAAAGATGGGGGGAAATTAGATTATCGTGGATGGGAAAATATCAACTATAAAAATGAATGTACTACCCAAAATGTTATACCTCTTTCCAAATATACCAATTATACAAAACAATAAACCATTTAAAATTTGGCACAAAGACATATCTAAATTCTTATGGTTAAGAAAAAAAGCCTAGAATAAAATGTAAATATTTGCAGGATGAAACAAAAAAATGGAGGACTGGCACTACCAAATCTAAAAATATATTACTATGCATGTTGTATAGACTGGGTGACAGATTGGATCAAGCTTAAAAAGAAAGAATGTTAAAATTAGACAGTGCAGGACTAAGATTCGGATGGCATGGATATCTATTTTATGATAAGGTTTCAATAACCACTTTGTATGATGTGCTCTATTGAAAGTTTGGTTAAAGCTGAAGACAAGGTGGTGCAGAAAAATTCCAAAATGGGTATCTATTAATGAAGCCTTTTTCAACAGGGTGAAATTAAGTACTCATAAAGACAAGTGGATAACATAAGAAGATGTATTAGACTGAAAACAACATAAATTTGAATTAAAAACAAGAGAACAGCTTTTAACAATGGGATATAATTGCACGTGGTTTATGTATTTTCAGTCGAGGGGAAGATTTGCCATGGATATTAAAAATAATTACATTGTTGAAGGAGATGTAGAATTTGAAAAAATTGTAAAATCAGAAGATAATAATAGAATCAGTAAATACTATAAAGCATTGTTAAAACTGGAGATGGAAGAGGAGTTAATTAAACCACAAATGATAAATTGGGCTCAGAATATTGGTCAAAATATAAAATTGGAATATTGGGAAAGAATATGGACTAAAGAAATCAAATATACGTGGAGTTATAATGTAAAAGGATCTTATGGCTGTTATCAGATGCAGATTATGCATTCATCTACAAACTGTGACCAAATGCAATCACAAAGACTGTTCAACCTTATGACATCACAGATTTGCTCATTGAAGTGCAGAAAATATTAAGAAACTGGCCAATCAAGAGGCTGCAAGAGAGTTTGAGTTCAAAGCATGCTCTAACAATGAAAAATGTGTAGAATGCTTGAAAGCAAAGGCCCCTAGAGCTCTACAACCTCCGCTTACTGAAGACAAGCCAGCAAGGCATTGTATTTTTTTATATTCTGCTCTTTCTGGACCAATGAATCAAAAGTCTGCAGGAGGCAACTGTGACTATTATTGATGACTATTTTGGTGATGTTAGTAGGTTTAAATACATTTACCTTCTCAAAGAGAAGAGTCAAGCTTTTCAAAAATTCAAAAGTACTTTAATCAAGTCTCTAACAAATTTGGCTATAAGCCCAAGAGCCTGCACAGTGCACACAGACAATGGCACTGAATTTGCCAATGGAGAAGTTGATGAATTTTTAAAAGAACATGGTATGAGTATCAGACAACACAGGCTTATTCCCCAGAGCAAAATGGTGTGACAGAGAGAATGAACAGAACCGTCACCATGCTTCTAGAAGCTCATATGCCCAAACACTATTAGTCTGAAGCCATCATGACTGCTCCATACCTGTGAAATCGACTGGCAACTAAATCCAAAGATGTAACCCCATTTCAGTTATGACATGGAGTTAAGCTAAATTAAACCAGCTTGATGCCACCCCTTGTTTACTGGATCTTGGCCACGACAACCACACTCTATGCTCCCGATCCAGCGTTTTTCTGGCCCAGAAAGAAGTGGCAAAATGACCTCCCTTTTTGGGGTGAAATAAGGGTGACTTTTCTGCTGTGGTGCTGGATTTTTGGCGCGCTTGTGGTGTATAAACACCTTGGCACTGGAGTGTTGCAATGCTGCCTGCCATCTAGCCAGGCGGGTGGCATGATGCTGGCTTGGGGCATTGTTGGGGTGGGTGTCATCTAAACGCCATGTCCCCACACCACCCCCAAGCTGACATATTGTGCCAGTCTGTTTTGCCCCAGACTTGACTGCAGAAGTGAAAAGGGAATTTTTGTTGATTATGCTAGAAATGGTTACAGAATTCTAAATCCAGATGGATGCACAATAAAATTAACAAGTACTGTTTATATTGATTAAAGACCACATCTCAAATCTAATCCAAACCAAGATGTCTATCCTGATTTATTTGCAGTAAAGGAACACTCCCACCAGCAACCAGACTTCCTTTTAGCAAACTGACATGGTTGTAGTAAAAACTGTTTGCACAATCACATCTAGGATGAACTGTATATTGTCTGTGTATGTTTATGAACAAGATGACAATCTCCTGCCTTGCCTTACCTCTCACCTCACACTGAGATGGCATCTTAAATGTGATGTGTAACTAGGATCTATGCATAGAGTTCACTTCGTATTCATGATCAGAAATGAATGACTATGAATCATGCTCATATTGAATTCATAATTCTGTCTGCCATAAGGCAACATATTCAGGGATAGCTGTGTTGGCCATGCAGCAAAATACAACAGAATATAAAATCCAAAAAAGTATGATACCTTTATTGGCCAACCACAATGAAAAAAATATATAATGCAAGTCTTTGGAGCTCCACTGGTTTCTTTATCAGGCAAATATATTTTAAAATCACATAGGAGAAGAAAAGTGATAGCATTGGAGACACAGACCTATATATTGTATTAGACATTTCTGCTGTAGTTCAGTAGTTCTGGAGGCTTTCTTGGCCATATGGAGACTGATTCAAAGAAAAGTAAAATGTAACTTCTTAACAGCCATAAAGTAACTTCTCTTGAGTATGATATAATGCCAAAGATGGGATTATCAGTTCCTTCACATTTTGTACACACTCCATAATATAAGATTTGAGCTAGTTCAACTGGTTTGAACTTGAACTGGATTCAAACTTCTTCATGTTGTGAATTTTATTTTATTTTTATTTTGATGTAACAGCTTTACTTCAAACTGAATCTTGGAAAGGGTGTAACACTTAAAATAATTCCTGGAATGGGAAGGGAAAACGGATGCTTTCTGCATCCAGAGTCCTTCGTGGATTCAACATTCTTTGTTTTATTTGGCTGCAGACTGTTTCCTTTGTTGTATCAGCGCTTGGACTTTCTGCACTTCTATGTATTAGGAGAGTTTGACTGTAGAGAGGTTTGTTTGGTTTGGTTTTCTTATTCTGGTTTTACAGTTGTATGGTCAGCACTGTTAAGAGCCTGTATTTCTAACTCAAAAAGTGAAAGGTGGAACAACAGAACCCATTTTTTGATATAAAAACAGACCAAAGTACAAAGAAGTAGCAAGCATCTTGCTAGCTGCTGCCCACGAGCATGATGGAAATTTATTTTCCTTTTCTCACCCTGATAGCTCTTCATGCTATCTGAAAACCACCTCTGGATGGTTTTCCATCTCTCCGGAGCAGGGTGTAGGAGGAGAGGAATGGAAGCAATTTTGCTGATGTAACTAGTTCAAGCAGCAGAAACAACCAGACTAAATCCTGGCCGTTATAATTTAATCATTGTCACAGCATGACCTTTGCTTTCACTCACACATGTATCAATTGAATTCATAATATTAGCAATTTTGAATATTGACCAAGCTATTGATCTGAAGTGCCCCACTCCTCGACCTGCAGGTGGGTGTTCCAACTCCTTGCACAACTTCTGGGGAAGAGGTTTAGGGAGACACAGCTTTTCTGGATGGATGCCTTCAGGCTGTGTTGGACTTATGGTGACCCTAAGGCAACCTTAACATATTTTTCTTTCCTAGGCAAGATTTGTTCAGAAAGGATTTGCAATTGCCTTTCTCTGAGCATGGCAAAATATGACCTGCCCAAGGTCATCCAGTGGATTCCCAAGGCCAAGCAAGGATTCAGATGCTGATCTCCCAAAACCCAAATTCAACACTTACACCACTACACCACCCTGGGTCGATTGCACAGCTAGCCTAGGGAAAACATTTATGAATGCCTTTTGCAAGATTACCCTAGGGTACAAAGGGATTTCTTTGTACTGAATGGCAGGGATAACACTTTCAAATTGATTGCACAGCTCTTAAAATCTTATACAAGATTTACATTCAGAAAGCCATGTGCTAGTCCCAACAAACATTTTGTTACCTGAAATTGTTCCATCACTGTTCCAAAATTGCTCTTCTATTATGGTTTATGACAAGATTGGAATGTAATCATGTTAGCTGATTATTTCCATTTTTTAAACTGTCTTCTCTTGAAGGCTAAGAATGTACTAAAATTTCCCCCCTCTTCTCTTAAACAGTAGTTTCCAGTGGAGTAAAGAAGATCTTTGGATTTATCAGGTTATCATTAATCAGTACCCCAAAGATATACAAGGCAGAAGAATTCTCTACTTGGATATGCTACAGAAAATTCTGCCACACAAGTCTAGGCAAAATCTCGTAAGTGGCACAAGAATTTACCTTTTTAGTTCAATGTTATGATGAACATTTGGGCTGATTTTCAACAGAGATGTATTTTGTAAGTTACTGAATCTAGGATTGCATCCAGCATTGCACAAGAGGGTTTCTGTTTGCACATCAGAACTTCACATTTCTTTCCTGTCTCATGCACATTCCTCACCAGATGGATCTGATCACAGTCATTGGTGTGGGAATTTATAGACATATTCTGCAAATCTAAAAGCAAGCAAAAATGGTGCACTAACGCAGGTCACTCTAGCCAGCTTTGCAAGTGAAGGTACTGTACTTTCATATTAAGCTTAATTATTAAGGCCTTAATAGATGCCCTTTGCCAATGCCCCAGGTGGTTAAATCCATCACTATTGGCTCCTTTAAATCAGGGATGGGAATCATACCTCCCTCCAGATGTTGTTGGACTACAGTTGCCACCACTTGACTGTGCTGACTGGGACTGCTGCAAGTTGCAGTCCAACACCATCTGGAGGGCCCTAAAATTTCCAACTCTAAAAAATTCATCCAAGCCCAATGTCTGCTTCCAAAACCATTCCTACAATCTCATTCCACCTGAAATGAAGATCTTGAAGATCAGAAACTTCCAGAGTGTGTTTCAATACTATTTATAGGAACATGACCAGGACTTCAAAGTCTTTCTCTTGGTCTCTCTCTGCAGCCCATGTGCACACACAATTGATTTCTTGGATTCAGAGACACTGCTTCTTCAAACATGGGATGAGATGGTTCCTGATCACGCACCAACATTAAAACTCCACCAGTGTCCTAGTCTAACTGCAATCTGTAGTAGCTGCAACAGATTACCTGACTACCAGGACCAGCATTAAAACTTGTAATCTGAGGATGAGTTCTTTACAGCGCTACTCTGTGTAGTCCTTTTGATCACAGATATCATCTCTTTAATCTTTTCTTAACCAACTCACTAATATTACATGTCTGTCTTGGCCATTTGCCATTTCAAACAAAAGTGCCAAAATGATATAAAATGATATAAAAATCGATATAAAATGTCCATTGCTACAAAAATGATGCTATATTACTGTACCTATAATTATAGGTGGCACCTCCAGTATGAGTGTGCATTTGAATTTATATCTTGACTGCTTCCCCAAGCGCACAGGAAATTACTACAGTATCAAATCACTTTCAAACAATGAAGTATTCACGCAACACCTCTCTGTTCAAGACAATTCACAAAAATTACAGTATGCTCCTACCACCAGCTGCATATGCTTTGCATCATTGCTGCATTCTTGCCTCAGCTTTTTTCTTTTACAAAACAATATTCTTGTGTCATTTGAGGGTGGTAGTGGTGGTGGGATAACTGAACATATCCATGAGATTCATCAGAAGAGAGAAAATCTTATTGTTCTATTGCAATTATTCTCTTTCTTCTCTGCTTTCTCATTGAATAATGCTTTTGCTTCTTTTTTTGACATCACCCCATGGATATCACCTTCTTTTTCAAAGTATTTTGAAACAACAAGTTCATCAGCCCAGCCTAAGCCAGTTTGTACAAGCACTTGACATTTTTGGGAGGGCAGGCTTCCCTTCTGTCTTAATTACTGAGTAGAAAGTAAATGTTGATATTTTGGCCCAGAATTCATTTGGGGACTTACATCTGCAGGAAGTAGAACTAAGTCCTTTTGCAATGTCCAAATTCAGCAAGGGGCTGCCATGATGTTCCTACCTACCCGTGTTTCCCCGAAAATAAGACAATGTCTTATATTATTTTTTGTTCCAAAAGATACGCTGGTTCTTATTTTCAGGGGATGTCTTATTTTTCCATGAAGAAGAATTCACATTTATTGTTGAACCGGGAAAAAAAACACATTTATTATATATTGTACATATATTTATATACCAAAACTTTGCTAGGTCTCATTTTGGAGGGGGGGGGGGAGGCCTTATATTTAGCAATTCAGCAAAACCTCTACTAGGTCTTATTTTCTGAGGATGTCTTATTTTAAGGGAAACAGGATAGCCAGTGAAATTATCATTGCTCATCGGGAGCATTTTGCATTGGAATTAATGCACAATGAGACCAATGTACAACAAGACTGGTACATAATGGTACCAATGCACAATGGGACTGATGTGCAGGGGGACTAATGCACAATGGGAAAATACATGTCAGGACCAATGTGCATCAGGATATTCTTCCGGGTGTCCTAATTTACATCTTTGCAGTTCTCTAGGTGGACTCCTTAGCGCCTCTGCTATGTAGCTAAGTATATATAAAGTTATATAACGTAGACCACAATATGCCAGACCACAGAATTTTAACTTCTTATGGTTTCTAATGATGACTTGCAGTAACTGTGAACTATGAATGTTCTTTTATTAGGTTGCTCACGAACGGGCTTGGGACCACTATCATTTTACCAGGAATCAGTGGAGGGTGTTGATGTTCAACTGGTTCCAAGCAAAGAAAGCATTTCTACTGAAGGCAGTAATGACTCTGGCAGAAGCGTGTGCTGCTCATGAGACCGAAATTATGTTAGCCAATAACAGAAGAAAACAACAGGAAATATGTGCAGATCTTAAGAAAAAGGTAAGGTCGATTTCGCAACTAAAGGATAAAATGTATGTTGCCCTGTATCCAAGCCTGTTTAATATTTGCTTGAGTGGGGAAGAATGTTGTGTTAGCTGTAGTATAGGCTTTCCCCCTTTGAAAATTGAGACTGATTGCCACACACTCATAGTTACTAAGCTTGTCATTCTTCAACAGTGCATTTTTTGATTACATGCCTCCGGGGAAAGGAGGAGGACAGACTTGATTTGTTTTGCTACAAAATTTGTATACAATTTGTTTTTTAATTTCACTGCTCTTGAGGCTTTATATTAATGGACTTGTTTTGCTTCAGTCACACTCACGCCTATGGAATCATGCGTTTCCTTTTGCTAATATATCTTGTTTTCATTAATAGTATTCTGTACTGGTGTAATAGTAACAGGCATGAGTGAACCGGAAGAGAGAAAAATCTATTAAATTTGGTGAGGATACGTACTAGCAAAGTGTTTAATTCTGGTGTGTAAAAAGTGGTCCAATGCTCAAATTATTTACTGGAATGAGAAACAAATTCTTAATGAAGTTCACAAGTCCCCCTTCTATCCCTGTCTCAGTTGTAGCCAAATTACAGCCTTGTGTACTTTTGGAAAAACAATATCTAGGGGACCTCCAGACTCCCCTGGAATTCAAGCATACACCAGAATGAATCAAACAAAATCAAACAGAATCAAACAAAGAATGAATCGTTCAAATTGATAACTAAGGGGAATAAAGAGAAATAAATACAGGAATTAAATGTGAAAACCAAGACAAAAGCATAAATTTGGGAAAACCTGAGATAAATCTAAATGACCAGTCTACCAATTGCCAGAAGTGTGATCAGCCAGAATAAACAGACAGCAATAAACATGTTCTGTCCTGCCAACATTTCTGAGTGCTTTGCTCTGGTCTCTGGCCATTCTCTGTTCATAATGTCAGCAGAGTGCCTACTATAGAAACTATATGTAGAGAGATCTTGTAGCACCTTTGAGACTAACGGAAATAAATTGGCAGCATGAGCTTTCGTAGACTTCAGTCTATTTCCTCAGAGACTGTTGCAGTTAATATGATTTATATGTGATGTAATGCCATTTATATCTGGTGAGAACATTATAGTTATTCTTGTCTATACAAAAAAAGTGAGCACCAGCAAGGATGAGGGAGAGGAGGGAGGAAGAAGAGCTCCCTTCCTTACCTTGCTCCCCTGCTTCCTACTCTGTCCTCTGTTTTTCAGTGTTTTCAACTGCTCCCTCCCCCCCGAATTACAATCTATCTCATGCAGGTCATAGATCAAAGCAATGCACAAAATGATTTTTAAGACCCCAGACAGCTAAAGTAGGGCACAAAACTTTGTGACAAGTGGAGTTGACGGGAGGAAAGGTGCTATCATCCAGACACATTTCCATTTTACATGCAACAGCCTACCTCTTTCCTTGGGTACAGTTGTGCCTGATAACCTCCCTGAGCATGTGGATTCACATTGTTGGAAGATGTAATGTTACCTTCAGGACAACACTTACTCATCTAAAGTTGGGAGTTGCAGAGGAATTCTGTCTCCAGTTTATCTTTCTCCTGCTTACATGTGCTTTCAAGCTGCAAGCAAAAATGACAAGCGTTTGGCCAGCAGCAGCAATTAACAGGTAGAATAGGAAGTCTCATATCAACCAACAGAGACAGATGTGCTCCACATTATACTAAAATGCACCTGATTGTGGGTTGCATAACCCTTAGTGCCATATTATCAGCCCATTTTTACTCTTCCTGTATGTAAGAGACACTGCCCATACTTGTTGAGTAAGGAAAGGTTTCTAACCCAGTAGAGTTTTTCTCATAATTGCACTAAAGTATGGGTGGAAGGATACTCTTACACACCCTATCTTCTTTTACAAGAAGCATTGGGGGGAAAGAATGAAGGGTGTGTAGGGTTTTTGCTTTGAGACAAGGCCACATATTCTGTTCAGCTGCCTCTCTTATTTTCCTGGGTTGGGTATTGTTCCGAAGGTCACCTGTGTGAAAATAGAAAGAGGGCAACAGAAGGTAGATGGACAGTAGCTGTATTTTCCTAAGCTGTTTCCGATGAATTGGAAACAAAACCAAAGAGAAACAAGCTTGCTTTATTTTCTGTAAAAAATCATGTGCTAAATGGTATGATCCATCATGTGCTAAAAGGTCATGTACTAAGAGGAATGATCCATCAGTACCCACATTTCTACTGGTTTTTCTATAGTTCTATGGATTCTGAGTATTAAAACAGAATGCAAGTGTGCCTGTACAAACTTTGAATGAGTAAGATCCATCCCATGAGGTTAAACCTACTTCTACTATATGGAGTAAAAAGGAAAATTGACACTTTATCTGCTTTTCAGAAGCCTTTGTGTCACCTTATGTAGCAAAACTGGAAAAGCAATTGAGATAGAGATGGGATGTGTGTCATGAGTTCAGGCAGTTCTTCTTTTCCCCATATAGTTTTCTGTTTAGAGAAGTTTAAAAATGATGGGAATAAAGAAGTTTAAAAAAGTCCCCTTTATTGTTGTTGTCATGTGCCTTCAAGTCATTTCTGACTTATGGCAACCCTAAGTTGACCCTATCACAAGGTTTCCTTGGCGAGGTTTGTTAAGAGATTTTTTTCCCTTTACTTTCCTCTGAAGCTGAGAGAGTGTGACTTGCCTAGGGTCCCCCAGTGGGTTTCCATGATTGAGTGAGATTCAAACCCTGGTCTCAAGAGTCGTAGTCCAACACTCAAACCAGTACAGCACATTGACTCTCCCCCTTTTCTGCTTTCTATAAAAAAGTCTCCTTCTCCGTCTGTTGTTAGAAATAAAGTGCTCACCCATCCTGTTTGTGATGCTACTTATGCATCTGAAGCTCTGAAACTTTTTTAACAAGACCAGTCCAACAGGCTGGGAAACTTTCTTGACTCAAAATGATTGGTGAATGATGAAGGATCTCCTTCTCTCACCCACTTTCAGATGCCCTTTCTGAAGCTTTTTGAAGGGAGATCATTGGTCATGTCTGGAGAAAGAGTCTTCTCTGTTGTGGCATCAGAACTATGGAATGTACTTCTTCGGAAGTTCACATGGTATAAAATCTTTGTAGCACCAGAGGAAGATTTTTTCCCATTAGCTTCTGACATTTAATCTAAATGTTTTGACTGTTTTTACTCATGACTTGTATTTCTTTTTACCCAAGATCATGGTAATGCTCATCACCAATATTCTACATCAGCTACTTACTGTAATTACGCATGCCTTACTAAGTAGTGTCTCCTAGTGTGACTTTTCTCTTAGCCCACCTTAATAGCCAGCAGTAACATTGGGCAAAGAAAGTCTTTCAGCTCTTCATCAGGTCACGAGAAGGATGTTTCCAGCCCCCTTCCACCAGTAAGTGAGGCTACAACAAGGAATTACAGTGAGCCTGCACCATACACGGGCTCATTATAGGCAGCTTTCATCTTACGCTGAAGCCACCCAGCAAAAGGAAGAATGACGCACAAGCACGTGGCACATGCAAATGGCCACGCAGCAAGCACGAGTCCTATTACATCAGATGGGGCTCGAGCATACGCGCTTTTTGCATTACGGATCCCCCGCGTAGGCAAGGGCCCACTGTACAAGGTCCCGCTTCTTATTAAAAGATTTTATTAATTTTCAGAACATTAAAATACAACTGTAGCAAACACCACACAAAAAACAAATACAAAAATGACAACATATATGACAAAAATAATGACAACAAAAATGCACTTCATTCCAACAATAACTATTGATAAACTAACATCCCACTTCATTCCCAACCCCCCAACGCCCCTATAAAAAGACTTCACATTTCCCTCCAGTTGTCTCTATTATATTCCTTATCAAATATGCTCCTAACTATAGCTACAAATACATTAAATCTAAATAGGGTCCCACTTTTAATTGTACTGTAGAAGCCTTGCTCGCTGGTAGGAGGGGACTGGAAATATACTCCTCCTTGTGCTCCTACCAGCAACTCAACAGAGGTCCCTTAACTCATACATTTTTGTATTAAATAAACAATACTGAACAAAATAGTAATGGCTTCGGAAACTGGGAAGAACCATTGGCCTGTGATCTGAAGAGTGGGGACCTCAAGACAACACTTTGGGGTGAGGTCTCCCTCCCAGCTCAGATCACAAGCCAACACTGGTGGGATGATTCAAGGAGAGTTGTGAATGGTGACATTTTTTCCACTAGGGTCAAGTAATATATATGTGTGTGTGTGTGTGTGTGTGTGTACAGTCAGCTATCTGTGTCCATGGATTCCTTATCCACAGATTCAACCCACAAGAAATGGTTTATTTTGTCATTTTATATAAGGGGCACAATTTCTATACCATTGTATTTAATGGGATTTGAGCACACACTGATTTTGGTATCCAGGGATCCAAACCACAATGGATACCAAAGGCCCATTGTACCAAGTCAACTGTTGTGTTGGTTCATTTGATCCTTGAAGATGCTGCTTTGAGCCTGAAATGTGTATTTCTTTACTTCTGTGTACAGGCTGGCAAATAATAATTTTTATTATTGGTCTGTTTATGTCTGAGGTCCAAAACACATTGTAGAAATAATCTGTAGAAAGTGCAATTAGATAAATAGGTACCACTTTGCTGGGAAGGTAACAGCGTTCTGTGCAGTCATACTGGCCATATGACGATGACATTGTCTTTGGAGGACCACTGCCCCCTACAGCTGGTTACGACTAGACAGTTATGTCAGGGAGAAATCTCTACCATTTTAATAAGATAGTTTCTGTGCTTTCTAACTATAAATTGCCAATATGTGGTTCGTGAATGAGTGAAGGATTAGAAAATGGGGACATGGGAGCAGGCCTTACCCTGTTTGTTGAATGACCTCTGCTTCTTGGCCTGATTGATGCCAACACTGCTTTTATTTAGATGTCAAGAGAAAATAGTAGCTGTTAATAAGAGCCTTTGGCCTCCTCATTGATTTGTCTAAAATACATAAGCAGTTCTTATCTTTTAAATCTGTTTAAACTCATTAATTATATTTAATATATTTAAGTTAATTCAGATTATTTTTATTGTTTTAAATGGTTTCTTTTAATTTTACTTGTAAGCTGCCCTGAGATTTTTTTTCTATAGGATGGGGTAGAAATAATTAAATAAATGATGAGGAAAACAAGATTTTAATTAATTTTTAATTTAAATTTCAAAGAATTGCTGTTGTTGTTTTAATCCAACCAAATGTTTTAGTAGAAATGGCAAGAGGTTTAAAATGAAATTGAACTTCTCTAGGGATAAACTGCCTAGCACTGTGAGATACCAAAGCAGAGTAAATCAACAGAGACCATATGGCAGTTCTCGGAATTGTACCAATGGGAGACTAGAATATATCTATAAAACAGCTATCCTTTACAGTGTGGAGCATGGCAGTTTTCCAGAAAAAAGTGACACACAACGAAGAAAGCAAACGAAAACAGAATTGTTGTCCCATGTGATCAGAACCTGCTCTCTGAGCATTTCACATTTTGAGATTCCTGTAAAGACTCTAATATCTTCTCTTCCCAGGATCTGAAATGTGTTATCCTTGCCAAAGTCATCTCCTGATTCAGCCCATATGATGTCACTTCTCTTTCCGAATCCCTTGATCTCTCTCTTACTCTCTTTTAAAAAAAAATCTTTTCTATTAACATTTTAAAAACATCTTTTGTTAGGTCTGGATTTGTGCCATCCGTAGAGCTGGAAAAGATGTGGTGTGTGGTTCATAAAAAGAAGCAATTAAGAATTTCTCCCTGCCCCCACAACACACAATTTTTCAGAAATTGTCTTTAGCTGCTGTTTCTTCCTGGTAATTCTAATTGGGACACAAATCCTTCTTCCCTATTCTAGTGTTAGCAGACAACGACATTGCCTTCTATTCCCTTCAGTGGAGCTGAGGATTTATTTGTGAGAGGCAACCAAGCCTATGCCATTATCTCATCTGCTTAGGAGACAGTGGCTGTCTATACACTGTGCCACATTCTGAGGTCTTCCTTAGAGATGAATTTGGGCTATTTTCAGCTGGCAGGGCATGTTTCTGGGCATCATGAAATAATCATGCTGCTGAGCTAGGAGTGTGTCCATTAATACATTGTCAAAAAAGAGGAAATGCAACACTAAAAGAGCACAAAGGAAAACCCATATTTGCATAACACTAGCATATCGTAGTTTATACGGAATAATACAAATCTGGAGGGGGGAACACTGTGATTTAAATAGCAATAAAACTGTAACCTGGTTCCCTGTCTGTTTTCTCAGTCTGTTGTTTAGTAATAACCATTAATGGGCAACTTTCAGACCCCTAGTTTGCCATCTTGTGGTTCTTTAACCTGGACCTGGACTGAACAAGTATCTAAACAGAGGTTGCCTTCAAACAGAGGACTGCCCCAGAAACAGCCTTACATATAGAACCATCGTTTTAAACAGTTGGTTCTCCAGATGTTTTGGACTTTAGCTCCCATAATTCCTGACTATTGTCCAAATAGGGAGATATGGCATTAACAGAGTAGCAAGCAGAAAAAAGGGAAGATGAGATCGATGCTTGATATCTATCCTGTCTTCCAGGCACTCTGTTAGCTCCCAAGAACCTAGGGTCACCCCAACCATACCACAGACCCTCACCTTGCTCCTTTTGAATGCCAGGTCGGTAAAGAATAAGACCCATGTAATATATGATCTATTGGAAGATGAAGACGCCGACCTGGCTTGTATTATGGAAACCTGGCTGGGTGAAGATAGTGGTGTGGTTTGGGCTAAGGCCCTCCCAATCGGGTATGCTGTTCAGGAGCAGGTTAGGGGAAGTGGGCGAGGGGGAGGTGTCGCCTTAACTCATAAGAGTACCATCGTCTTGACCAGGAGAACTGTCCGTGAGACGACTTTCATCAAGTGTATTTACCTGACCCTGAAGGCCAGAGACAGCTTAGGGATTCTGTTGGTTTATCGTCCACGCCGTAACCTAACAGACTCCCTGGCCGAACTGGCACAGTTGGTCTCGGAGCTGGTGTTGGAGTCTCCCAGGCTTTTGGTCCTGGGGGACCTCAATATCCCCTTCGATTCCAACTTATCAGATCTGAGAGGTGCAGCTCAGGAGTTCATGGATTCCATGACATCCATGGGCCTGTCTCAATTGGTCTCAGGGCCGACGCATTCTGCAGGTAATACACTCGACGTAGTCTTCTGCATGGAACAGGAAAATCCGTGGGCAGAGGTTATTACTACCTCTGCCCTGTCATGGACGGACCATTTCCTGGTCAAACTGGAGTTAAAGGCCTTCACCTACTCCCCCCTCAGAGGTGGAGGACCTATTAGAATGGTCCGCCCTCGAAGCTGATGGAACCCAAAAGGTTCCAAGAAGCCCTAGAGGGTTATATGGTTGGGATTGACGGCGATTCTGTTGAAACCCTGGTTGATACATGGAACAACGGCCTCACCAGGGCTATAAACAGTACAGTGGTCCCCTGGGATCCTAATCCCCCGGGGAACGAAATCCCCGGGACCCGAAAGTGCCGGGGGCGAAAAAAAGCCCCCGGGATGCGAAGAAAACCCCGGTTTGCGAAAAAAATCCGCAACCCGGAAGCTTTAAAACAGCGCGCTTCCGGCGCGCTGTGCATTGGCGAAAGCGGTCCCCCGGGTAACGAATGACTTCCGGGATACGAAGGTAATCCCGGAACGGATTTCCTTCGTAACCCGGGGGACCACTGTATTGCGTCCTCTCCAGCTCGCCCCTAATAAGTAGGCCTGGTATACTCAAGATCTAAGAAGAATGAAACGAGCTGTGAGACGACTAGAGCGCCGTTGGCGGAAACAACAACGCTTATCCGACAAGACACTCCTTGGGGACTTTCTTAATTCCTACGGAGTGGCAATCGATACAGCAAAGAACATGTTCTATGCTGGTTGTATTGCATCGGCAGAGTCTCGTCCAGCAGATTTTCAGAATGGTTAGAGAGCTAACACATCCTTCTCCCACCCTGAATTTATTGTTAGAACCAACCAATGCCTGCTGTGACCCTTTTAATGACTTTTTTGCCGATAAAATCTCTCGGATAAGGGCTGATCTGGACGCTAACATTGAAACAGAAACTATGAGAGAGGTGTTCAGTGACTCCGTGGACTTAGTTAGACTGGATCAGTTTGAGTTTGTGAGTACCGAGGAAGCAGACAAGCTGCTTGGATCTGTTAGGAGGACAACATGCCCCCTTGATCCCTGCCCTTCCTGGATGACCGTGCAGGGAGGAGATGTAGTGGTGACACTACTTCAACGGGTCATCAACACGTCTCTCAGGGAGGGGAAATTCCCATTCCAACTCAAGCAGGCTGTGGTTAAGCCTCTACTGAAGAAACCCTCCCTAGATCCCCTGCTAAGAGACAACTACAGACAGGTCTCCTTATTACCATTCTTGGGCAAGGTAATCGAGAGGGAGTTGCCCACCAACTCCAGACAGTCTTGGAGGAAGCCGATTATCTAGATCCATTTCAAACTGGGTTCAGGACGGGCTACGGAGTTGAGATGGCCATGGTCACCTTAGTCAATGACCTCCGTCTGGGCATGGACAGGGGAAGTGTGTCCCTGTTAGTGCTCTTGGACATCTCAGCGGCTTTCGATACCATCGACCATGGTATCCTTCTGGAACGCCTGAGGGGGTTAGGTTTCGGAGGCACTGTACTTCACTGGTTCCGATCCTACCTCACAGGTAGATTCCAGATGGTGAAGCTGGGAGACAGTTGCTCTCAAAAAAGAGAGCTGACATCTGGTGTCCCTCAAGGCGCCATTCTGTCTCCCATGCTATTTAACATTTACACGAAACCGCTGGGAGAGGTCATACGGAGACATGGGGCGCGGTGTTATCAGTACGCTGATGACACCCAAATCTATTTCTCTATGTCTCCGACTGATGCAGTGACTGAGGATGGCATCTCTCCTCTGAATGCCTGCCTTGACTCGGTAATGGACTGGATGAGGAAAAATAAACTCAGACTGAATCCAGAGAAAACGGAGGTACTTGCAATAGGCTCTCCAGGCCCGGGGATGGAGATTTATCAACCTGTCCTGGACGGGGTCACACTTCCCATAAGGGACAAAGTTTGTAGCTTGGGGGTGCTCCTGGACTCATCTCTACAATTGACATCTCAGGTGGAGGCAACTGCCAGGAGTGCCTGGTATCAGCTTCAGCTGATACGCCAGCTGCACCCCTACCTGGGCAGGGAGGACCTAGAAACAGTAGTGCATGCACTGATAACCTCTCGTTTAGATTTCTGTAACACACTCTACATGGGGCTACCTTTGTATCAAGTTCGGAAGCTCCAGTTGATTCAAAATGCAGCAGCCAGATTACTAATGGGGGCTTCAAGGATGGAACACATCACCCCCATTCTGAAATCTCTGCACTGGCTGCCAATTTGCTTCCGGGCGCAATACGAAGTGTTGGTTATTACCTTTAAAGCCCTATATGGCTCGGGCCCAGGTTACTTGAGAGAATGCCTCTCCCCACATAATCCGCCCCGCACCCTAAGAATGACCGACAAGAAATTGTTAAACTGTCAACATACGAGACTAACATCTACGTCTTGCCTAGCATTCTCAGCTGTGGCTCCAAAGTTGTGGAATGACCTACCGGAGGAGATCTGTATGATACCTACATTAGAGGCGTTTAAAAAAGCGCTGAAGACGAGATCTCTTCCAGCGGGCATATCCACCCGACCTTATTTAATTCCCGCTGTACTAGAACTATCCCTGAAGTTACAGGTTCTATGATGTAATATGTTTTTACTGTGATATTATTTTAATTGTGATAATGTAATATTGATTTTATTGTATCGTATTTTATCATGCTGTAAGCCCGCCTCGATCCGTAGGGAGAGGCGGGAGATATAAATATTATTATTATTATTATTATTATTATTATTATTATTATTGGCTTTAGCTTCTGGGATCTGAAGGCTACAACAACAACAACACAATAAAAATACAATAAATGGAGGACCAAAGGTTGGAAATCACCAATATAGAGGATTGTTCTGAATAAAATAGGGCACATGGCCAACCTATGGGATAAAGCAGCATACATTTCCTTCACATTGAGCACTATCCTACTTCAAGACTGGGGACAAGAGTGAGCATAGCTTTTTTAGGGCTGTGGTTATGAGTTCAGATGTACTTGAGCATCTACATGTGAAACACTTCCCAATGATGCCCAATGTTTCACTGTGGAAAAGGATGTTGTAATAAGAAGCTGGATGATGTCAAAGGCATGTTTTTTCTAATTCTGAATGAGTTGTAACAGAGCCTTTAGGTGTTTCCTTTGTCAGAATGTATTTTTCATCAGCTGAACCATAAAGTGGCTATCCACCCTGCCCAGTACACCTCTGGTGCACCCCACATAACCTGATCCAGAGGGCTGGCAAACCTGACAGAGCTGGTTTTCAGACCATGTAGAGGGCTGCAGGGAGAGGGGAGGGACAGAAATTTCTGTTACACAAGTGGTCAGACACCAGCATGACATTTGATATATACCCATGATATGATTTTTCAGTAGCCAGCTAAACTTTCAAGTTCTAGCCCTATTCTTTCTGGAAGTGAGTCATTTCCTTTCTTCAGCTCACAGCATTATAGTATACAACTATGATTTACTTTTCATTATTCATTGTAGGAGTGAGCAAAGGGCAACCCTCCAGGTGTTGTCAAACTGCAACTTCTTACACGGGCTGCTATCATCATCATCATCATCATCATCATCATCATCATCACCATCACCATCAGCAGCATAATTCCCCCACCTTTTTCTAGTTTGAAAAAAGCTAAAGTTAAATTCTAGACAGTTTAAAATTCACATCATACAAAAGTTAAAAGTGTAATTAAACTAGCAATTAAATCCAGGTATAAACATTACAATTAAAACGAAAACAACAAATAGAAAATAGAGCTCATTATTCAAGGCCCTTTTCCTCTGAGCAATCAGTCTTCAAAGGCCTGCCAAAACAAAACATAAGAAGTCTTCATCTGCTTACAGAAGGATGGCAAGGGAGGTGCCAGTCAAATCTCTCTAGGAAAGGAGTTCCCAAGCAACCACTGAAGAGGCCCCCTCATGTATTCCCACCATATGCATCTGTGAGGATGGTAGGACAGGGAGACCAGTATCCCCAGAAGATCTCAAAATACAGAGAGGTTGGTGTGCTAGGGCAGATGGGAGCTGGAGTCTAACAACTTCTAATAATTCCTCCAAATGCATCTAAGGGAATAGGCTCAGGTCTATGAAAATTCATGCTACTAACATCTATTTTTCAGTTAGTCTCAAAGGTGTTGCAAGATCCCTTTGCATACTGAACTTCTGAAGGGCCACATGTTGACTATAACTGCTCTACTATATAATGGCTCTTGTGATCCTTAAATATGCTACCATTTGTCCACTTGTCCAACCAGCTGTATGATTATTAGTTGCACAGCTGGAAACTGGATTGAATTTCTCCCTGCACATAGGGTAGAACTGGGTTGTGCAAATGCAACATCATTTGCACTAGCAGAATAACACAATTGGATACTGCTCAACATTTTTAATGGACATTTTTAATTAAATTCTAAGATTGATGAGTTTTAAAATTTAGGAAAGAACAGGAATTAATAAACATTCTACTCCACCAATATCTTTTTAGGATTAACGTTTGATATTAGCAGAGCACTGATGTGTTCAGCCTTTTGGAATACAAAAGTAGGGCCTAATCTGTCTCATCAGAAACATGCAAACCTGAGATGTCTTTGTGATGTTAATTTGTTGATTTTTGGGGTGAAGCAGACCAGCAAGAAGGGACAGCTTGAAGCTGCCCCTTTGAAAGATGGATTGAGGCCATGGCAACCACACACTGTGGCCCCAATTTGCCTTGAAGCCAGCCAAAAAAGGAGCAGCAACGATCCACACCTTTTTGGGCTGGAAAAAGCTGGCTTTTGCCGCTCTGCCATAGCTTAAAGCCAGTTTCAAGCCGTTTTGACGACATGCGACATATAAATGCTGCACTGCCAGAGCACCTTGAACCCACTCATATCTGGGCAGCCGAGTGGCTGCATGCTGGCTTTAGGGTGTCATTGGAGCATGGGGTGTGCAAATGCCATGCTCCAATGATTCCCAAAAGCAGGCTTTTTTTCGGCCGTCTGTTACAGCCCGGAGTCATCATCACAGTAATGATAGCGATAATCAGGAGACTTTTATCAAGAATGAAAGGACAAGTCTCTTGATCCAGAGGAGCTTATAGTCTCTCAAAAACAACACAGGGGAAAAATAGACAGCCCTGAAGGGTGAATCAGACTGGGGCCACAGAACTGCATGCTGTGTGGTCCCAATCCAGCCCGCTTCCACTCCAAATAGGAACAGAAAAAGTCCGCTTCTATTTGGGGTGGAAAAAAGCCGCCCCTTTGCCTCTAGAGTCGGCTTTTCGTGGGCTCTAGGGCGAGTGGTGTCTGAATGCCACACCCCGAAGTCACCCGCAAGCCAGCTATGTAATTGCTGGCATAGCTTCCGGGTGACTCGGGGGCATGGTGTGTCTAAACATCATGCCAGCTAGAAGCTGGTTTTCCTTGGCTGTCTGTTTCAGCCCACGAAGGGAAAATGAGGTTAGGAGTAAATCAGGGAAGATGATATAATCATTGTGTATCCTCTGTAATACAGTGATCAGAGTGAGAAATTAAAAGGGAGAAATTCCTTACTAGGTAAACTGCACATTGGGAAGTCATAATGTTTGCATCTGTTTTACTAGGAAATCATTCTAATATATATTTTTAAGCTCTTTCATATAGTCATATATGTGCAGATGACATAGCTGGAAGGAATATGTTCTGAAAAGAAAACCGTTTGTAAATTCCAGAAGCTAGCTTTCTGTAACAACAAGTCTGAGCTTGTTCTTCACTTTTATTGTTCCTAATTATAGTTTGTGGTTTTTTTTAATCGCGAAGATAATAAAACCAAGCTAATGAACTCCCTTCATTCTAACAGTGATCTCTCACAACTAATTTCCCTTTCCCATTTCTCCTTGGTTCTGCTTCTTTGCTTCTCACTTCCGCCTTGTGCTCTCTTCCAATTTCTTATTGTTTTCCACTCCTAATTAAATTGGAAGACCTTCAAGAAAGAACCCCAGATTTCTTATATGTATATTGTACTTAATAAAAGGGCAATGTGTACAGAACAGATATTTATTTTTTATATAGGTTTGGCAAATGTGATCATGTCAATAGTAAGCCACTTTGATTGTTTGTTAACAGAAAAGCAAGAATTATTATTATTATTATTATTATTATTATTAATAGTATATAATACGAAATCAAATATTATTGGCACTTTTAGAAACAAGGAAATGCATATTAATATTCATTTTTTAAAAAAAATATTCTTGACATTATGGGCTAAGCACTTCACAAGGAGAACAGTAAAGTCTGTGGCTCTGAAAAACAAAGACAAATTTCCTATTGTTTGCATCAGACAGCATTCCCAGCCTATCAGTGAACTGCATATTTTTCCTAATTGGTTGTTATCCAGTAGGTGGCTTTTAAAATGCTATTAATTACATGTAGACCTTTTAACACCCAATTAAAAATAAATTATCATCTTAGAGGAAGAAGAAATACCATTACATTATTTATGTATAGATTTCTATCTAGCTTTTGAATCTGTATGATTATTACAGCAGTTAACAATCAAATATAATTAAAAACCCCAAACAAAAGTGGTAATGTTAAACAGAACAAAATTTGTGGTGAGTTTTGGAGACAGTTGGGGAAAGATCTGTAGGCCATTTCAGGGGGCTGGACTATACAGTTTGCCTCACAAATGGAGAATCTGTGGCTCTCCAGATGTTGCTGGGCCTCCTTTCCTGTTACCTTTCAACAGTGGCTATGCTGACAGCAGTTAAAATCCAGAAGCTCTTGGAAAGCCACATAGTCTTCACCTGTAGTTCACTTTCTTTTTTACAAGAAAATCCAAATGTGAATTCATTTTTTCAAAATACTGCTGCTGCTTCCACTTTCTGAAATTTTGAAATTCCTCCTGGACAGAAAGTTGAAATGTAGGATCTGTCAGTCCTGGACAAGGAAGATATTTGGTCACCCTGTGCTCATCTCCTCTTTTCTTCCTTGTCTTAAGTCTAGCTTGATGTTCTAGCAGCATTGACATTGGGAGGATGGTGAAGGCTGAGAAACACAGAATTTTGGTAACAGGTTGTAGCAGCGTGTCTGCAGTAAACAATGCAATAAAGCTTGGCCTAAACTCCTAAGTATGGGATTCTCTTCCAACCAATTCTACCATAGCTGTATGAACCTGCCTGCAACGGACAAGGTAAACAGGAGCTGTCTCAAAAATCTGTTCACACAGGAGCATGTGTGAACGATAAAACTGAGAGGAAACTTGAAATCAGATTTGCTGATCTCATTAGCTACCCACAGTATGTTTAAAAAGCATAAATCCAAAATTATAATAAAAGTGAAGAATGATGAAATAGAAAAAAATCATCTCAGGATTCATTTTGGAAGGAGCCTTCAAGCGGTCTCTAGAAAGTTCAGAATGTTTTTGTTTACGCATACAGTGCTTACCTGACATTCTTGTTTCATTTCAGATGTCCATATTGTTAGTTTTGTAGGGCGAGGAAAGTTTGCTGGAACATGAACTGCTCTTCTTTTTTGTGATGTGGGAAGCTATCCCTATTCTTTTCATGTCATTTCTACCTCTGCTACCAAATTTTCTGTTAAAAAAGTAATAACCGAGAACACATTTACAGTACTTTGTTGATTGAGGCATACGTGTATGCTGTTAGCTGATCTCTCCTACCTTCATTTTCCCACCCAGCCAAGGAGCTCACAGAGACAGGGAAGGTAGGCCTTCCATCCTAGAAATCCTTGTTCCGTTTTGTGTGTGTGTGTTTTAAATGCAGATTTGCATGTACTATTATGGTAATTTGTTTGAAGGAAGAAGGTGAAACTGGTTTCATCTAATTCTGTCCAGCAGTTATGCAGGCTGACCAGCTGTTCTATTTAGCAGTCTGTGCTCTTTGGATATATGCTTTTGTAGTCAGCAGATCCTTACCTTGCTGCCTAGCAATCTCCCTACTTGAGCTAGCTGGAGCAATCTCTTTGCTGTTGGGCTATGGTGAACTCTCCCACCATAGCCCAACAGCAAAGAAATGGAGGCATCCCCAACAGCAAAGAGATGGTGGGTAAAATAACGGGCATTCACTTTGACTTGAACTCTGATATTAAGACAGAGAGAAGGTTGATATAACTGTGCCAATCATTTGCCCTGTTCTATGAGATTCTTTGATATTATCCTATTTGATTTGAAGTAGTGTATACTATCCATGCTAGATATTCCAGCTAAATTAAAGACCGGGAAGAACTTGGCATTTGGATCCTGTCTCACCAATTTAGAGCACTTTTTCCAGTTTGGTTCCAATGACTGTGCAGCACATAGATGCTAACTTTTAAAGCACTACATCACTTGGACCAGTATTTCTGAAGTGTAATTACTCTCACATCAACCTAGATGTAGAGACCAACACCTGAGGCCTTTCTTCTGGTCTCTCTACTTTTATAAGTGAAGTGGATGGTGGGTTGAAACAGAACCCATTTTGGTGATGTGCAACCTATCGTATTACTTGAGATGGTGACAAGGATTTTTTAGTGAGGAGGGCCAGGGTATCCGTGTCTTGCAAGTGTCAAAATAAATCTGTTGATCTCAGCCATAATACAGCAGTTGTGTCTAACGTTGTGCATGTCAGTGTCAGCCTCACATTTAGGAAGAATGAGGCAGCAACCTTAGAGTGTCAGGAAATGGTCAGCAAAGTCTTAATTATTTAATTGCTGAAATAAATATTGTTAAAGTTTGGGCCAGAAAAAGAGTGGTCAGGATGGCCCAAGGGCCACACAAGCAACTTTTGAAGCTTTGTGCTTTACGCACCTTTGTGTTAGATCTGTGAGAGCACTTTAAGAACCATCATTAAATTTGAAATGGATAACATCTGCTATAAAAATAATGTTATCATAAACCAAAGTTATTGGAAATGAGGTTGAATAAATTCCTTTTTTAAAAAAGCTTAAAAGATAAGATTTTAAACCCCATTTGCACTGGAATTAGAAGGTCTGAAAAGTCTAAATGTACCCAGTTGTACCCAGTCATGGACCAAAAATTATTATCTGAAAGTTAAAGCATATTGACCAAAGTCCTTGCAACATATTTCCTGGAGGCAGATATAATCTCATTTGGCTGTTTAAAAAAATACTAAGTGGATGATGATTGATTTGTGACCCAATTCTTCCTGCATATGTTAAAACACAGAATAAATTGAGGCTTATATTGGAGTCAAAATTATATGATGAAGCTGCAGGGGGTCACTGGAGTTGCCCTAATAAAAAAATGTAGAACATATTTAGCTTTCACTTTATCATTGTAAGCTAAAGAAGCCATTATCATTTTTATATTTTGTGCAGATGGAGCCATCTGTTGTGATAAAGAAATAGTGGTTGTGAGACATTCTTTTAAGATTGTTCACAAAAGATAAACAGGTATCAAAGGTATACATAATTATTAATTTTTGTATGAGCACTGATGGGCTCTTTAGGAAGGAAATTTGAAGATTCAAACAAATATACTGTATTGTAGTGACAATCTTATTGTTGTATAAACTAACTTGTTCTTAGAATGCAAAGATACAGCTGTGTAAGTCTGTAGAGACAGTATATAGAGAGATATTGTGGCACCTTTGAGACTAACAGAAAGAAAGACATTGACAGCATGAGCTTTTTTAGACTAAAGGCTACTTCCTCAGATGAAGTAGACTTTAGTCTACAAAAGCTCATGCTGTCAACTTCTTTCTTTTAGTTAGTCTCAAAGGTGCTACAACGTCTAACTTGTTCTTAGTTTTTTGTTTCTTGTGATAATGTCTTTAAAGAAGGGGTGAGGAACTATGGATTTCCAGAGATGGTTGATTTCAAATCTCAGCAGCCCCAGCCAACATGGAATGATGGGGGCTTTCATTCAACAACATCTAAGCCACCTCCCTTATCCCATATCCCATCCCTCCATCTTGAATTCGGGAGAGAAGGAAACTGCTCCATGAATTTTGAAAATTCCACTTCTCACTCACCCCAACTTTCTTTTGCTTTCCCTTTCCCCACTTTTTCTACTCCTCTCCTCTTTCTCTCTCTTTCTTCATTTTATGGATTCCCAAGGGGGGGGGGCAGTTTCAGAATTCACTTTCCTCAGGTGACTTTGCTGGTGTGCAGTTGTGCCATGACTGGGGCACTGAAGGCTCAGGGTTAAAAGCCTTAAACTGGGAGAAGCCGGTTGTGAGAACTAAGTGTGTTGTATAATTACCTGCTTTAAATGTCACAAAATAAAGTTGGCGATAGAATACATCTGTTTTAGAATTGTATAGTTCTACAAGTCGTGGCTTGTAACAAAGTGTGGTGGTGTATCTTCAGCTCCCTGAAAGTATGTTCTAGACAGCTTTGGCCAAGAATTTTGTCATGCTGTTTGAGGGTTGCAGAAGACTCCAGCATGGGGCTATATGCCAGTTAGTTCTGAGCTTCTCCTGTAAATAGGAAAGGAAGAAATCACCACTGAGGTAAATTGATATCACTTGCTGCTGCTCCTTCACTGGCTAGGACTAGGGCCCCATACTCTTGCAGAGGCTGATAAGAGTCACCTGTCCTACATGCAGCCAATGAAAAAGAAGCAAATTCTCATCATCACCACTTCTATGAATAGCTTCTTTTAAAACCATTTTTAATTTCATACTCTAGTTCCTACTGATCGTACATAAGCCCCAGTGGGAGCCATGTCCAGCTGAAAAGCAGGTTGAACAAACTTCACATAGATACATATATTAAAAACAAAATACAAGACTGGTGTTATAATCATAGAATCATAGAGTTGGAAGAGACCACAAGGGCCATCCAGTCCAACCCCCTGCCATGCAGGAACTCCAAATCAAAGCATCCCTGACAGATGGCCATCCAGCCTCTGCTTAAAGACCTCTAAGGAAGGAGACTCCACTACACTCCGAGGGAGTGTGTTCCACTGTTGAACAGCCCTTGTTCCGCGTCCTAGTCTCTGGAGCAGCAGAAAACAAGCTTGATCCCTCCTCCATATGACATCCCTTCAAATGTTAATTGTGCATGATTTATAACTATACCTCCTGTGGGATAGGAGAGTATGGGCTGGGAAGAAGGCTTTTTAAATTTCATACCAGAATGTCCTTCATCCTAGCATTCACTTCTGTGCTGCTGTAAGTGGGACTCCTTGCAGGCTTCCACATGTTCTTAGACTGCAGCTCCCAATAGCCCTAGCAAACCTCAGTGAGGAATGCTAGGAGTTGCAATCCAAGAACATCTGGAGGATCTCACAGTTCCTGCCCTTTTTATAGGCTGTATAGAGGTCTGCCAAGTGTTGTCTCACTTAATCTCCCCAGAAACATCACTAGGGAGGTTTTAGGGGTGTGGGCCACATCAGGTGACACCCATGGAGATGGTGGCACCACTGCTCCCCAAACATCGACCTTCGGGCAGAAACAGGCTGTGGTATTTGCCTGCATCCCTTTCAAATGCTGGAGCTCAGCAGAAGAGATCGTATGACTGGGGCAAGGCTCAGTGCGGGGAAGAAGGGAGGCCTCAGATTTTAAAAGAAAAGAATTTAAAATTTAAATTTTTAAATATTTAAATATTTTAAAAAATTACTGTATTTCAATTTTCTTTTAAAATATCACATCTTATCAGATTTTCAATTTAATCACATGCAGTTATGTACATGTAGATACATTTAAGCTGTGCATATGATACTATTATTTAAAGGTCCAATTTTAATTTTGCTGGCTGTTTGTGCCACAGCTATTACTATTGCATTCTGTGATATGCGGGAATTACAATTTCTGAGTAACAGTTGTAGAAAAACCATTACTAATGTTTCTAGATGGTGTGGTATGGGAGCACTTCAATGGGAAGAGAGGTGATACCATGAATTACCGCACCAGGTGATGCCAGCCCTAGTGACACCACTGAACCTCCCTATATCTCTGCAGTATATTTAGCTCCAGTGTAATCTTTATAGTAATGCCAATTAAGACCAAAGTAGAACCAGTAAGAATCAGCACCAAAACAAGGGCTGAAAATAGTCCAAAGATCCAAAACTTGCAGGGTACATCAGAGAGGGAGGCATCCAGATCTGGAAACTGGAGGACACAGTCAGTCCTCACAACTGGCTGCCTCCAGCTGAAGGCTTTTAATCCTGAGCATTTGACATCCCACTCAGGGCAAGAAGCTCACCATCAGTCACCTAAGGAAATTTTGAAACTCCTAAACTCCCCCACCTCCACCACCACTGGGGAATCCATAATCTGAACAAAGGGAAAAAGAAAGGAAAAGAGATTAGAAGAAGTGGGGAAACGGAAAATAAGGAAATGGTGGGGTGCATGAGAAGTAAGGTTTTCAAAATTCATGCAGCTCTTTCCTCCTCTCCCAAGCTCAAGATAGGGAATGGATGAGATGGGATAAGGCATGAGGGAAGGAGTAAAATCATGGATTATGTTTTTAATTTTCACCCTGATTTAATGGCAGCATTTAATATAAATGGAAATGACAATTTAATATAAATGTAATAATTAGACTGTCTCCCTATATAAATGCAACTGATTTTGATTTTTTTAGCACATTAATTATTAACTAACTGCATTATTTCCCCCCCCTTTTTTTTTTTTTACTAAGTCCCATTTCTGAGGTGGGAGAAATCTTTTTGCTAAGCCAGTTCTGCATTAAGAAGGGCTAGGGGAAGCCCTTGTTCATTGCAGATGGGTCATCTGAATTGTGAAACAGCAGTATAAACCACCATTTTGGATATTCCTCGAGGCTCAGCAGGCTTGGGTGGATGTAAGAATGAATGAATCCACCCAGATGACAAAGAGATCATCATATGAGGCAATAAAATGTGAGGAAAATGGAATGCTCCCGTCATTATACTGTGATCGCACAAAGATTTTCACACAACATCATGATCATCCAGTAGTTCTCCTGGGAATAAATTGGAATTGTCCTGTAACTTCTTATTACTGGGGAAACCCCATGAATGGTTTGCCAATAGTGCTTAATTTGCACTATTGCAAAGGTGCAGAAGCTAATAGTGATACATTTGTGCTATTGGGAAGCTCCATCGGGGAGCTTTTCCCAGTCTGCACTTCAGCACAGGCATTTCATTCACTCCTAGCATAGTTTTCAGAGTAGAAATGGTTGGAGGTTGGTAAAAGTCAATTTCTGAAATGTTGCCTAAGTATGACACATGATCAGTAAGTAGAGAGATCTTGTACTACCCTTGAGACTACCTGAAAGAAAGAAGTTGGCAGTATGAACTTCCGTAGACTAAAGTCTACTGCATCTGAGGAAGTAGGCTTTAGCCTACAAAAGCTCATGTGACCAACTTCTTTCTTTCAGCCTTAGAGGTGCTACAAGATCTCTCTACATATGATTCTACAGACTAGCATGGCTATACCTTTGAATTCTAGCATGACTAGTAGGAAGAGGAACAACACAAGGGAATGGTAAGGGAGAGAAACCTGGGATATTTGAGGAAAGAGTTTGGGTGCAATCCTGGGAACAAAAAGAAATGTAAAAATCCAGAGACTTTTTCCTCTTCTGGATAACCCCTTATTGTGTCTTCCTCAATGGAAACAATATTCTAATTTCATTGGTGCATATGGATGACAGAGTGAATTCTGGTACACTACTGGAAAGGAATGAAGACTCCTGTGCCACAATCTAGAATTTGTTGCCACATTTAGTCATGGTTTGTGCACATAACATCTCTACAGCATACACTGGTCAAATGATTAACTGACTATGAAGAAGTATCCCCTCCATGTAGCAAACCAATCTGTACTCATTTTGCAAATCCTCCTTTTGCTATGTATAAACTGTGAATTATATTTGAAAGTAATTTTTTTAATTACAACTGGCATTCAAAGCTTATTGCTCCTGGCAATTGTCGCCTTGCTAAACTGTGGTCTCATTTGCGAAGCATGCTGTGGGGAAGTCAGTTTTCCTACTTCTGTAATATTAGCTTAACAATTTGGATAGTTTAATATTGAAATAGCACACGTAATGTTTGCATGCTAAAAGCCGTTTCTTGATATTGTACCATAAAAGATTGAAGAACTGCAATCCACATCAGGAGTACACACTGTGTGTGAGAGTGTGTGTAAGTGTGTGTGTGAGAGGGGGAGAGGGAGGTGGTCTACTTTAGGCTTATGTTTAGCTAGTAAGGTTTCTAGCTCTTATAAAACTGGTAATGGGAGTATTTTTATACATGTAATTCTAGTATATATTTTATATAAGTATATTGTAATGTAACAGGGTGTTGTGTAAGTAGAGATGTACTTGGGCAACAGGCCTTTCCTCTCTCTCCCCACAGTCTTTCTCCCAGAGAGCTCCCAATCCTCTGGATTAGTTTTTTCAGGCTGAATAGTGGATTTCACAATAGAAAGGATATAGTTCCTCTCCATATATTGCTGACACAAGGCATTTGAAGGAGTTAATTCAACATCCTCATCTGCTTCATATTTAATTGATAACATTACATACTGAATAACTGTGGGGCTTATATATAGGAGTCATTGTTCAGATAATTTGGTTTTCTTGGCCAGTGTTGTCTATTTAGACTGATAGATGAAAGTTGCTGCAGGGAAAGTTTGTGGTCCACCACAAAAACCAAGAGATTTCTTACCCTGATATATCTGTGCCTTTCACAGCCTATTTGAGCTGAGGGTAGTATTCCTCTAGCCCTGTCTGCATAGTAGAAGGAGAATTTCGCCATGAATTAGAACTGTTGCCTCACAATTCAAATATGAAATCTTTTGACTGAGGTGGTTTGTTTTAATAATAATAATAATAATAATAATAATAATTATCCCGCCCCTCTACAAGATGCAATCGGGCCAGCTTATAAAGATTCAAAACAAAACACAAATGCAGTTCAAATCCCTCAATCCCCCGTTAAAATAAAATTAAACATAAACAACATAAAGTATACAACATACTTTTTAAAAAAATGTGGCTGTGGATAGATTGGAATTCAGCAGTTAGATTTCGGGGAACTATTCAGGAAAGGCCTGCCAGAAGAGAGCCATCTTTATAGCTTTTTAAAAGCTGTTTAGGGTGGTAATATGACGGATCTCGTCTGGCAAGCCGTTCCACAATCTGGGTGTGACACCTGAGAAGGTCCTCTGGGAGGTTGTGACATGGACAGTCTTGTTTTATAAGGCTGTAACAGATTCTTCCCTGAAGATCTAAGTGTGCGGGGAGGATTATATGGAAGGAGATGGTTCCAAAGATAGATTGGACCCAAGCCATTTAGGGCTTTAAAGGTGATAACCAACACCTTGTACTGGGCCTGGAAACTAATGGGTAGCCAGTGGAGTGATCTTAAGATCAGTGTTATATGGTCTCTTTGGGATGTACCAGAGACCAGCCTGGCTGCCATGTTCTGAACTAGTTGAAGTTTCTGGACCAAGCACAAGGGTAGCCCCATGTAGAGTGCATTGCAGAAATCAAGAGCAATATGTGGCCCTCCACATATTGTTGGACTGTAATTGCTGTCATTTCTCACCATTGCTATGCTGGCTAGTGCTGATGAGAAGTGCAGTCCAGTAACAAGTGGCCCAACCTGGGTTCAACATGTCATCTGAACCAAGAATCTTGGTTTGCTGCATCTTTTGCTAACCAGGGTAACAAACCAAGGTTTGTTCTTAGCTTACAAATCCTGACTCATTTTGAAGCAATAAGTAAAGATCCTCTGTTGAGTGATATAGCTAAACAAATTCTTCTTGGTTTAGTTAGTTGTGCTAATAAAGCAACTGAAATACTGTAGAAGGAAATGGACTGTACCAATTAGCATTCAGCAAGTTCACAGTAAACTCAGATTGCCCAGTTCCAACTTGTTATTCTCTGTGTGCATACCTATACTGCCATGCAAAATCTAGTTTCACATTTGAAAAATATCTTCTACCTGTCTATTTTCCAAAAATGCTTTTTACCTACTTATTTTATTCTTATAGCCAAAGAATTCAAGTTTAAATTGTAAAAAACACACTTCTACTTTAACTGTGACATTTCTCTCATGGAAAATTCCTTCCAAGGAATTCTAGTATTGAAACATTATTTAATTGTTGCTCAAAATGAAAAGAAAGTGCCCTGTGTAACCTCTGCAAGCCTGTGGTCCCCTGCAAATTGCACATAGAGAGATGGAATATTCTTCAAATGATATGCCAGCTGTGACCCTACCTGGATCCAGGGAACCTAGAAGCTGTGATACATGCACTAGTAACCCCTCGTCTTGATTTTTGCAACATGCTGTACATGGGGCTACCCTTGTGCCAATTTCAGAAGCTTCAGTTAGTTCAAAATATGGCAGCCAGACTAGTCGTTGGTAAATCCAGGTGTCACCATATAGCACCTGTATTAAAATCTCTCCATTGGCTGCCAGTTAGGTTCCACTCGCAGTATAAAGTGTTGGTTATTACCTTTAAAGCCCTATATGGCTTGGGCCTAGGTTATTTGCAGGAATGCCTCTCCCTATATAATCCTCCCTGTACTCTCAGATCCTCTGGAAAGAATCTATTACAGTCTCAGAAGACCAGATTGGCTGCAACTTCCCAGAGGACTTTTGTATCTGTCGCTCTGAAATTGTGGAATGACCTGCTGGAGGAGATCCCTCTTATCACCTCTCTAGACACCTTTAAAAAGGCTGTCAAGACAGATCTCTTCCGGCAGGTTTTTCCAGGCTGACCTTCCAAGGAAATACCCACCCACCCACCCCCGTCCACCTTAAATTGTTGGCTCCATGTTGCTTACTTTTAGACTGTGTATTATGTGATTATTTTAACTATTTTGAATTTTGTTATTGTAAGGGGGGAGGGCCTAGGGATTAATATAATGATTTATTTATTTATTTATTTTGTATTATACCTTGTGTTGTAATGCTGCATCGATCCATAGGGACAGGCGGGAAATACAATTATTATTATTATTATTATTATTATTATTATTAATTATTCTAATTCTACTGGAATAATTTTCCTTTATGTTGCCGTTATTATTCCAAGTATTCTTACACCCACCAGCAACATACTTTTCTGCTTTGACCAACTGTGTGTCCTTCAGCAGTGGCCAGTTACATTGAAATACTTCCAAATCCAAAGCAAGCCCTCCTAAACCCCAGAGACTTTAAAATGTAAAATGCATTTTCGCTATCATCAGCACTAGCTCATCTCATTTCATTCTATTACCAGAGAATGGTAACTCTGATCGTCACTAGTAAGTGAGTCTTTAGGAGAACATTCTGCTGTTTATGGGGAGAAAAAAACTGTCACTAAGAGCTTTTTCTTTTAAATGCATTCAGCTTCGGGACCTGGCCGAGGGTGAGTGGGTGGGTAGATTTTGGCAGCCAGCTTGATTTTTATCATAAGATGGGGAAAGAAAATGAATGAATGCATGACTCACTGAATTTAGACTGGAGGAAAGATTTCTTAGGCATTCTGTTCAGTCTTGCACTTAGGGTTTAATTCACTGTTCTACTTAAATTTCTGACTTTAAAAAAAGAAGGAAGCATATTGAATCTCAATTCATTATCCACACTTTCCATATCAGTAGAGGGACTTAGCACAAAATGTATTCATAGATTCTTGGTAAAATAAGGAAAACATTTTTTTCAAAGGCTGACTACTCATTTCTCTATAACTCTGCAACATGTTTCCAAGTTTGTTTTTATGTAGAACATTATCACTCTTATTCTCACAGTGAACTAGTGTGGTAGATAACTGCTTTTCCATTTTGCAGATGAAGAAACTGAGGCCTAAACATATGTAATCTCTGGGTCAGCCCATGAATTTATCGATGAAATGCAGTCTAATCACACTCTGAAAATCCAATTGAACATTCTGTAATCTCAAATGAGATATGCAATTTATTGTTTACACATTAATATGGCCCACAGTGATTTCTGGAAAGCAATACATCTGGGTTTGTAATTCGAGAGGTCCTTCAGGCTTTAGGCTTTGTCTTAAAAGTGAACAATGGGAAACAGTTGCTGTGATCTTGTCACTTATTTATTCATTTAAATACATGATGAATAAATTTCATCTCTTATAGCAACCCTAAGTTAGCTTATAGAATAATTTGAAAAAGAGTAAGATCAGTTCCATGAAAATGCCTAGAATTGAAAACACACACATGCAACCTATAAGAGCCTAATGGAACAGGAAATCCTTTGCTTTATTCCTAAAAGCTTATAACATCATGGGGCTTAAGCATTGCCACCAGAAGGTTGCATTGGCTGCTCCTGTGAGATTGGAAGAGTATAAATGGTTATAGCATAGCCCTTTTTGTGAGAGAAGTAATTGCTTGGCAGTGCTTGAGTATGCGTTTGGAGTTCACCCTACTTGGGAATGGGAAGCCATAAAATGACTGTGTTCCCCCCTGCTACTAGTGAATTATTGCTTCTTGGGGGGTGAATATGACAACACGGACTCCTTCAAGATGGGCTGCCTGTTGAGTAGGGCCAAAAAAAGGTCTTCTTTCCCACTGATATTGTTTATACATTAATGGAGTTTGGAAAGTTATTGCTTTTGACTATAGTTCCTGGAATCCCACTAGCCATACTGGCTAGGAGATTCAAGGAGTTGTAGTTTTTAAAAAGTAGCTTTCCCAAGAGTTTTGCATTTTGGATTGTGGCGAAAATGTACTAGCCATTTCTGAAAGTTGAACTACCTCCTGCTGGAAGCAAGACCTCCTGCTGGAAGCAAGAAGAGCCCTCCCTTCAACCACCATCTTGAGGGGAGAGAAAGGCAGGCCACCTCCTGCTGGAAGCAAGAAGAGCCCTCCCTTCGACCACCATCTTGAGGGGAGAGAAAGGCAGGCCACCTCCTGCTGGAAGCAAGAAGAGCCCTCCCTTCAACCACCATCTTGAGGGGAGAGAAAGGCAGGCCACCTCCTGCTGGAAGCAAGAAGAGCCCTCCTTTCAACCACCATCTTGAGGGGACTTAATTGTCTAATTAACAAATTGTAAGCCGCTCTGATAGCTTTGGCTGAAGAGCGGGGTATAAATAAAATGTATTATTATTATTATTATTATTACCCATTTAAACATCCACTTCCTTTGAGAAACCATGGAAGAAAAAAATAGCGTTTTAAAGTCCATTGAAAGAGAAATCAAGGTATTATATAGCTGCCTCTGAAAAAAATAGGCAGTTGTAATGAAATTGTGACCCATTTTGCTGTATTGCACTTCTGCATTTCTCAGTAATGATAGCACTTGATCCTGGTTGCTTCATTATTATCATTCCACAGTTCAGTGCAAACAATCTGCTTTAAATAGGTGATTACAGTAGTCTCCTTCATAGAAAAACAGCAAAACTACTCCTCGCTACTGCATCTTGTGCTGACGTTTTCATCGGCAGCTTATACACTGAGAGAAAATAGCTGTATTTTTCTATTGATTTCTTCAGCCAACACATAGGTTATCTTATCCACACGAATCTTGGTAGTAATGAATGCATGGTGGCAATCTTTATGAGGCATGCTCAGACATCTGGTCTGCTTAGTGGGTTGGATGTATATTATTAACATGTTCAAGCCTGTTTGGCGCACTGTGCCTGGATATGAAATCTTTCATGGCACCATTATTGAGACAACATTGTCATAGTTACAGTCATATCTATAAGGCTGATAAGCTGATTTGTACTTTGGCTCTAAGCATGCTTACTTGAATATAATTCTGAATCAGTTCTTCCTGATAAGTGTACTTAGGCTTTCAGGCTGATTACTACTCTGAGCACTCTGGGGAGAATGTGATCCACAATGAACACAATGGAACATACCTCTGAACAAAAATGAATCCAGTGTACAGCATGTCCCATTGATTGCACTGGGTTGTGGATCCAGCTGTGAAATCTTATGCATGTTTGATTACAATTTTCTTCTAACCACCTTTAATGTTTCAAAAAGGTTACCACTGAATATTGCACAATATGTATGTTTAGCATCGATCTTGGTTTTAAATGCATATTGCAGATATTACAGGTTTGGCAGGGCGGGAGAAGGATGAGGATACTTTTATAAACAACTTCAAAGAATATTGATCCTTAGTAGCAATTTCACCATCTGTATCGTTGTTTCCATTGCAACGTCTGCATTGTAATAAAAATCAGACTTGTAGCATTTCTCACTTTCTTTTCTCCTCTGAGATTTGTTTGTGATTGGCAGGGATGGCTGTCAGTAATCTATTTTGCTGATGAATTATTAGTATGCAGTATATAATCAAATGAGACAAATAATACTTCCTGATTTTAGAAACAGAAATTATCCAGAATAGATTTGTGTTGGGGAGGAATAGTTCACTAATTGCATGTAATTATTATTTATGTTAATATGCCATTGCTTATTACTGCTAAAGTTGTTTAAAGAAATTGATGGATTCCAAAAATACACAGGCTAGCTTTTGGTCCAATTTTATGTACGCCAACCAATTTTTAAAAATGTGTTTTCTATAGCCAATGGCAAAGATGCTTATTTTTAATAGGCAAATAACTTTAAAGGATAGCCTCCAGTAATTTATAATGACCCATGGTTGAAATATATTTCTTGAATCCAGTCATTAATCCTAACAGGAGTAAACCCACCGAATCAATAAAACTTAATGTGCTGACACACCATTCAATTTAAGATTCACTAGGTTTGTTCTAGTTGGGATCACAAGTAAGACTGAGGCATACTGAATACTTCAGTGAAGAGAAGTGCAGGAAGATCCCAAGTTATGTGTGACTGAAAGGAATCACCATGGTGGATGAATTTGAAGATGAAAAATTCAAACTGATGACAACCTCTGGAATTGATATTTTCCAAAAATGTATCCAGACCCAAATTATAGAGCACAGTGTGCACTGTATTGTATGCACAAATTTCCTGGGCATGCAGACTTCTCACTTCTTGTCACTGGAGATATCACTCCTGTTTGCATCCATTATGGATGTGCTTAAGGAAGTCCTTGAAGGCAGGGAGGAACCTTCTTATGATGCACACTTGAGTCTCTGTGATTCCCAGCCCAGAATCTTAGTTTGCAAAAGCCCTGTGCGTAGCTTCTGGCAGCTTGCCTCTGACTCCTGCAAGTTAGGAGGTGGTTCTGCTTGAAGGTTCATGCTGATGATCTTCAGCTTATTTTCCATATTATTTACTCAGAGCTTTAAATTGTAAATAAGCACAAAGAAAGATGTATATTGTCTGTGAGCCTGCTTAGATTTTCAATTGACACTTTATTCTTAAATAGTGTAGAGTATAAGGTCTACTGAATAAATCAGAGGATTAAACAACTTCATGCTTGTAATTAAATATAGTTTTATTGATTAAATGGGCAAGTTATGTTCTCTGAGGAGGCTTGTGGTTTTTTTTTCCCCACTCTAAGCACTTGTGTACACGTCAGATTTGAAGTACTAGGTCCAGGGGAGAAGAGAACATCGACATATAAATGACACTGGCAGCATTTGAACAGAAAATGTTGCTGTCCAGGTATGTTTTCTCTGCCACAGCACATGTTAATACCCCAAATATGCTGCAGTGCCCATCATTTCCAGTAAGCATACCCAGTGGCTAGGAATAATGGGTGTGTCACTCCACACATGTGGAAAGTGCCAGGGCGAGGAAAGACTGCCCAAAACTCAAGAGAAAACAAAGAGTCTAAAGGCATTTGGAATAAATGAATGTCCTTCAAATGTCCCAATTTGTCAGGGACAGTCTTGATTAATCCTTTGTTTTCCCACTTTTTAGCTGCTTTGAAAATGTCCCAGTTTAATTCCTCTGTTCCAAATTAGTTCAGAGGGATTAAACACACAGTATCACAAACAGGAAGGAAAACTGGTGCAAAATGTTCCACAGATGGTATCTAACCCCAGATAAGGTAGTTAAAATTTACAAAAGTACAGTGGTTCCCCGGGTTACGAAAGTAATCCGTTCCAGATTACCTTTCGTAACCCGGAAATATTCGTAACCTGGGGGACCGCTTTGTTTGCCGGAGCGCGCGGCAAATTTAAAGGGGCCGCGTGGTTTTTTTTGTTGTAATCCGGGTTTTTTTTTCCGTAAGCCGGGGTCATTTTTGCGGCCCCGGCTCTTTCGTACTCCGGGGTTTTCGTACCCCGGGGGATTCGTAACCCGGGGGACCACTGTAAAAGCAACAAATGTTGGAAATGTGGGGGAATAGAAGGAATTTTTTTTCATTGTTGGTGGAATTATAAATACGCGAAAAAAATATTGGAGGACTATAAAACAACAATTGGTGATATCTTACACATAAAATTAGAAATGAAAACTGAAAGCCTTCTGTTGAGTATGTTCAAGGATGAAATGGAAAAGAAGCATGGGAAAGTCTTGTTTTATATGACAACTGTTGCTAGGATTGTTTTTGTACAGAAGCGGAAAACCAAAAACACTCCGAATGGCTAATGAAACTACTAGATATAATAGATATGGATAAAGTGACACAGTTGTTAAAAATGACTCTTTAGAAAAGGCTAACAAAGATTGGGCTTTGATTTTTTTTTTTTATATGAAGGAGCAATGGGGTGATATGATAATATAGAAGGATAAGAGTTGGTTAGCTATAGTAAGCACATAAAATCATCAGTTGGTGCAAGATGAATAAAGAAGAAATACTTGTATCTCTGCTCTATGTTATGTTATTTTCTATGGAAGAAATAATTGTTGGATGGATAGTTATGTGTTTTTAACTAATAAAATTTATTTTAAAAAGTATCAGTTGGTGACACTTGAGAATAGAGAAGTAGTTAAGAGAAATTAGAGTAAGTAGAACAGAGAAATTTGATGTAATAACGATAGAACAAGAACTAAGAAGACAGGTAGAAATGGATAAAAGATAGGAGAAGGTAGCAAAGTCAACTATTTAGAAGTAGAATATTAAGAAAGGAGATTATATAATGAATAAATACAGGAGAGAAAGGAATTTAATGTATTGAAAGATTGGTAGGTAAAGATGAGAAAGGTGAGGGACTGTAATATAGTATGGTTTTAAGAAAGATAAATAAGTAGAAGAGGGTGAGAGTAAGTGAAGAGGGTAGGATGAGAGGAAGGAGGTGGGAAAATGAGGAGACAGAGATAGAGGAGAGATGAAGGGAGGAGGAAGGGACAGGGGAAAGAAGATGAGGAAGTGAGTTAAGGAAAGGAAAGGAGATAATGAGAGGGATTGATGGGGAGGAGTAGGAAAGTGGGGGGAATATAGATGGAGAGGAAGAAGATATAGAGAAGAGGGAAGATATGGAAGTAAGTAAAGAAGGGAAGGTGAGATAGGATAGGATAGATAGAGAGATGCATATAGGAAAAGAAAATAGAATAGTAGGAGGAAATATTTAGAGAAGGCAGAGTGGGATTAAGATTAAGAATAATAGAAATATGGGAAAGCAACGATGATGTGTAGTTGATGAGGGATTGATGAATGATGATTGTTGATGGGAGTGGTGTTGATGATAATCTTGGGTATATTGATTATTTGTTGATTATATTTTAAAATTGAATAAACACTTTTTTTTAAAAAAAGAAAATGTCCCAGTTTCTCTCCTCCTCCCACTTTCCCCCTTTGTCCTCAACTTATTTTTGCTACAGACCATGTTCAAAGTACAAAAGTCAGCAGGTAGGAAAGAAGAGGAAGGGGCAGGCTAGATGAGGGGAACAGATACGTGGATGACCACATTATCTTTGAACCATTGCTTGTTAGAAACTAGTGTTAAGATAAACATCAATGTTTGTACTTTTGGTTGGTTCTTCCATTTCCCTTTCCTACCTGAGCATGAGTCTGTTAACTGAAATGACACTCTGCATCTGGTAAGTGTTCCTTCTTGCTGCAGGACAGTTGCAAAAAGGAGTTGGCAGAGAAACATCAAGCACATATTCACTCAAACAGGTTATAGCCAGCGGTAGCAAGGTAGAACCCACCTGACGAGTTTATCACATGGGAGGAATTTCTCTCAATTGTGAATGGAGTCAATTCGCAATTACGTGAATTTGCTAGTTTAGCGAATTTACATGAATCATAGAATCATAGAATCATAGAATCATTGAGTTGGAAGAGACCACAAGGGCCATCCAGTCCAACCCCCTGCCATGCAGGACCTCCAAATCAAAGCATCCCCGACAGATGGCCATCCAGCCTCTGCTTAAAAACCTCCAAGGAAGGAGACTCCACCACACTCCGAGGGAGTGTGTTCCACTGTCGAACAGCCCTTACTGTCAGGAAATTCTTCCTAATGTTGAGGTGGAATCTCTTTTCCTGCAATTTATATCCATTGTTCCGCGTTCTAATCTCTGCAGCAGCAGAAAACAAGCTTGCTCCCTCCTCAATATGACATCCCTTCAAATATTTAAACAAGGCTATCATATCACCTCTTAACCTTCTCTTCTCCAGGCTAAACATCCCCAGTTCCCTAAGGCGTTCTTCATAGGGCATGGTTTCCAGACCCTTCACCATCTTAGTTGCCCTCCTTTGGACCCGCTCCAGTTTCTCCACATCCTTTTTGAATTGTGGTGCCCAGAACTGGACACAGTATTCCAGGTGGGGCCTGACCAAAGCAGAATAGAGTGGCACCATTACTTCCCTTGACCTAGACACTATACTTCTATTGATGCAGCCTAAAATTGCATTGGCCTTTTTAGCTGCTGCATCGCACTGTTGACTCATGTTCAGCTTATGGTCTACTTGGACTCCTAGATCCCTTTCACATGTGGTCTCTTTCAGCCAGGTGTCCCCCATTTTATATCTGTGCATTTCATTTTTCCTCCCTAAGTGCAGAACCTTACATTTCTCTGTGTTGAATTTCATCTTGTTAGCATTGGCCCAGCTTTCTAGTATATTCAGGTCATTTTGAATTTTGATCTGATTGCATTTGGAATGCATTCAGAATGACTTCCTGTTGCCCAAAAATGACCCCCCATTGCCTGAAATTGCGTGAGATCCTCTAATATGCAATTACGTGAAACCTCATGATTGCGTTCAGAATGACTTCTCATTGCCCGAAATTGCGTGAGATATACTCATTCACAATAACGTGAAGCCCCATGATTGCGTTTGGATTGCCGTTACATTATACCCCCAAATTCCGTCTTATGAGAAACTCCGTAGAGGCAGCAGTGCAGGGGTGGACAACTGTATGGCATCTGCGGGCCAATTTCCCCCCAGACCTCATTGCATCCCAACACATACACCAAGCCATTTTCAGAGGGATAGCAGAAGAAATTGGGGGTATTTGGCGATAGTATGGGATTCTGGGATGCTTGTGGGAGTAGCAGTATTTTTTTGGTGTGTTTTCATACATTTGGAGATTTTTTTCCTGCATGGTTTGCAGGGCACAAAATTGCCTAAAAATCCTGTGGGTTTTTTTTTTTGTGGGGGGGGCAGCTGCGGGCTTTGGGGCTAGAATCCAAGGGCTGCATATGGCCCATCGGCTCCCTTACATGCACCCTAAACTACCAGGCTTCTATAATGCTAAGTGACAATACTTAATTATTTCTCAGCTCATCTGATCTCCAGCAGCTGGACTTAACTCTTTACCTTTAGACAGTAAAAAGATCAACAATCGTAGAGTAGAAGTGCAAAAGTGACCACATGTTATTTTAGAGTACTGGGAGAGAGAGAAGATGTAGCCCAGCTGTTGAGTCATGTTGTTTTATATCAGCCACTTTTCGGATTCTTCTTGATCAAAAAGCAGGTTGTCAAATATTTAAGTCAACACTGACTTTGCCCATCTTCCTCTACATAGCTACCGCTTGCTTTTGCTCATGCAGCCATTTTTTTTCCTTGTGAAAAACTAAAGGCCAGGGTATTTCTGTCTCTTACATAGATGGTGCTGATGGAACTCAAAAGTGTCTCCATTTTTCTGTAGGTCCTTCAGTGGCGTAAGCAGCAGGAAGAGGCTGCTCAACTGGAAGCTGCTATTGCTGCCCGAAGAAAGGAAGAGGAAGAGGAAAAAAAGAAGTTTCAGAGGGAAAAAGAGACACTTCAGAGAGCAGAGGATAAAGAAAAAGTATGCAAAGAAGATGTTTGTGTGTTTGTGTGTGAGTTGTTTTTTCAGGTGGCTTGATACATTTAAAGTGTTAACTGATCTTGATAGTTCATATCCTCACAAAAAATCTTGAGCATTATTATAGATTAATAAGTGCTTAGTGGAGATCTTCCAGTGCTTATTGCAGCTTTCACCTTCCATGTTGTTTTCAGAGTGATTATATTAAGTCATGTGTGTGTGTCTGTGTTTTGAAGTTTGCTTTTATTATGACTAACACCTTCTTAGGGATATGCAGGTGTCTACCACACTATCACAGAGAGCGAGCAGTACAGAGAGACTAGTGCCTAGCAGACTTCTGTTGTCAAGAGCTAATGTGGCAAAAAAACCCACTGTGGTTTCCAGCGCTGCAGCAAGGTATGCTGCAATGCACCAAATAAGCAATGTGATGATTGCACACTGCAAAGAGAGCATCTCAGCGGCTGCTTCAGTGTGCACAGGGCCCAGTGCCTGTAGTATGTGGGGAGGTGGGGGATAAAATGAAATGTCTGTCACTCAGTGTGTCTGACTCAGCATCCATTTTGCTAATCATTTGAGAAGCAGATCTGAAGAAAAACCTTGATGGTATTCCAGAAAAATAAAAAAGGAGCACCATAAAAAGTATATATATTTTTTCCCAGTCCACAAGATCAGGCAAAAAATAAACTGCAAGAGCAGGCAAAAAATAGAGCTCAGTTTTATAATCTATAGGTTTAGTTTTCATTTTCATGGAATGCAAATAATTCATTTCCTACAAGCCTTTCTTTTTCACTTTTGTAAGATTTACTCAGATGAATGTTTCACTCTTGCAGTTCAGGGCATGCAAGGATTTGTTTCTGTGCACGTGTGTGTGTGTGTGTGTGTGTGGGTGGTTGAGGAAAAAACAGAATACAGAATGCCTAATTATTTCAAAGGAAAATGTTGCACCAAACAGTGAAGCTGTTTTTTTTTTTTTAAGTACTGAAATATGGGATGAGACAAGAAATACAAGGAAATCTCATACTATTTTCTTCATATTTCTGAAACCAATGTTAGTGAGTCATAACATATTACCAATAGGACTTGGAGAATAATTCACACAGAGGCAGGGCTAGGATCCAAAGACATGTGTAAACACTTCTGTGTCAACACTGGGATTTCCCTGTTTAATTCTGTTGTTTTTTCCCCCCCTTCATCCTACGGTTCTCATGTGGCAACATAGATTGCTGAGAAACTTCCAAGATTCAGAAGACGTTTGCAGGATGACAGGGAGAGCTGCTTTTCCAAAAGAATTGGTGGCCACAGCCCAACCATATGATGAGCCAGGGTATATGCTGGAACTTGGTTTACTGTGGAGGAGCAGGCCATCTGATGATTTTCACCTGCAGAAGGAGCACCTGCACAATCCATGGAACTTTGCTCTCTGACTTGTTTATTGTGTCATCTAAACCTTAGACAGACATAATAAACCAGGTAGGGTGGGAAAATGTGGCAGGCCCAGGAAGTACTGCACTGAATCTGTGTGCCACCAAAGGAAGTGCAAAAAATTGTATTTTCTGATTAACCTCCTCCCCCCCCCCCCAAAAAAAAACACTAAAGCATACTGGAACCACATGTTATATTCCAAAGGAAAAATCACACTTCTGAGAGCAATATTCTTTTATTGCAGGACACAGTATTTTTACCATTGTGCGGTCAAATGCTGGGGAGGGGCAGTAGGGACTCCCGTAATGGGAGGGGGCCTTCAGGGTGTCTACCCTTGTAACAAACAATTCATAGCTGTTCAGTAACCAGGTTTCCAGTGGATCCCTGGTTTTTCGAGTCATGCTGCTGAGGCCAGTGCGAGTTGCTTTGCTGTGCATGAAGAACATCTCACATGTCCCTTTTTAAGTTCAGCCTCTACTTTCTGAGTTGAATAAACTTTATTTACATTTTTAGTTGCTAATACTACTGTATGTGTGTGGGTGTTGTGTGCCATTGCCTTCCCCTGATACTGAGAATGTGTGACTTGCCCAGTGGGTTTCATGGCCAAGGGTGGAATTGAATCCTGGTTTCCAGAGTAATAGTCCAACATTCAAACCACTATGCCACACTGGCTGTCATTGGCCCGATCTAGACGCGCCTAAAGAGGTGCGATTAGGGCTAGATGGGGCGTCTTTAGGCTTAGGGAGGGTGCTGCTTCCACATCCTCCCTAGCCCCAAAGCGTATGGGCGCCACCATTTTTGAATGGTGGCGTCCATACGGACGTGCCATGATGTTGTCATGGCACGCGCAGCGTTTAGAAACGCTATCCACGCCATGACACCATGGCGCCGCAGAAGAGTGCCAAGCGCACCCTTCCCGCGGCGCAAAAAGGAGCTCCAAAACGGAGCTCCTTTTTTGCACTGGGTCCATGCTGCGGCCCTTAAACGGCTGCGGCAAGCACCCAGGGAGAAAGGGGCACAGCGGCAGCCCCTTTCTCCCTTCACCAGCCCCAAGGGAATAGGGGTGCAGCCGGCGCCCGCTGCGCCCCATTTTGAGGCTGCAGTGAAGTGGCAGTTTGCTGCTTCCCTGCGGCCTCCAGAAGTGGCGAGATGGGGCCTTGGAGGCTGCCGGTGTGGCAGTCTTGGCCCCATCTTGCCGCTTAAAGGGGCGAGTACAGACCACCTCTTTTGGGCAGCCTGGAAAGCCCCAATATTACTGTATCAATATTACTCTGTAAGTGGGGCTTATTTTTACATATGCTGTATGCAGGGAGGGTGAGTGTGGTGAGTCCTGAATGCATTGACTGTCCTCCAAATACTGCTCAAGAAACAGAAATGTATAGAAAGAAAATTGGACCTTTTTATAGCAGATCTTCCAGACTTCTCATGTGGTTTTAGTGTCTTTATTATTAGAAAATAGTTAGGTCTACGTTACCTGTAGGGGGGCAGCCTTATATAATTATTTAAGGTGACTTTTTCATTCCAGTATGGGAGCCAACCCATAGTGTAATACATGAATGTTGGAATAGGACAGCAGGAGACCAGGGTTCAAATCCCTGCTCAGCCATGGAACCCCACTGGCTGGCTTTAGGCAAGTCACATTCTCTCAACCTTAGGAGAAAGCAATGGCAAACCACCTCTGAATAAATCTTGGCTAGAAAACCATGTGATAGGGACATCATAAGTTGGAGATGACTTGAAAGCATAAAACAACAACCGTTCATTCCACAGTATGACAAGGTTTTATGTACAATGTGTGTATGTGTAAAGTAATAAACAAACTGTAAATGTGTCGAATCAGGTCCTGTGAACAGCATATTCTGACTAAGGAACATCACTCTGTCTCTCTTTATTCTTTTCCTTCAGACTGGTGGAACAGTCCATAGCCTATCACTTTCTCCCATGTCTTGATCTCCCACAATGACCCCCTTCTGAATTCCAGATTACTATTCACAAAGAGCCGTGTTAATTTTAGTGAGGGCAACCATCATTACTTTAACTGCCAAGTGTGGTGGTGTTACCACTTTGACTTTTCAGCGAGCTTTGTGCCAACAAGATTCAGACATCCAACTTTTCCCATTATTGATTCCCATTGAATCATTTAGTGCAATCAGCATGTGCCCTTACTCCTCACTGTGAAACCTAGACTCAATAAGGGACACTTGTGTGCTTGCTTTATGGTTACTTATCTGCCCAGTTCTCCCCACATACATTGTTATTCCACTTCTATTGCAAAGATGTCTGGGGGCAGTTGGCATGATGCCTGCATGAACAATACTGACAGCAGTAATGGCTTTGATTACCTGCGTAGATGCCAACCTATAAGGCATATGGGAGTGGACAATGCATCACAGGAACTCTGGCTTCTCCTTATATCTGTGCTGAAGTTGAATTATGAATTTAAGAACTTCATATGTCTCTTGTTGAATTGCTCTTCTATTTTTGGTCAAATAAAATAGTGGCATTGGAATCCTGGAGGGAGATTAAATTCACCATTGATTGCATGTTATTTTTACTGAATGCTCCATAATTTGGCAAACCATACCAGGTTACCGCAAAATATGCTTAGATTATATATGAAATGTAGCATTCTAGGAAGCCAAATAGTCTCTTCAAAGTAAGTACTAAACCTATTAAATCCATAGTTAACATGTAGAGCTACCATGGCACTATAGTTTGGACTGGGAACATATATAACTTTGAGCAGGAGCTTTATATCCAGATAATTATTCCCCAGAGACTTGTACACCCTAGTAAACTCATTTGGGTAGAAGGAAGAAGAGAGTAGGTCCTTTGGACTGGGAACATATATAACTTTGAGCAGGAGCTTTATGTCCAGATAATTATTCCCCGGAGACTTGTACACCCTTGCAAACTTTTTATGAAAGAGCATGATTTGCCACTTAGGCAATATTGTATAAAACAAGGCAATTAATGCAGTAAAGAATCAATTTTATTATAAGGCATAAACATGTCCACTAATATTTAGTAGAATTGGGGAAGTAATCAGAATACTTAATTTACTCAGCCTAATATGATAGTAAGAATAGCTTTAATAAAGCTGTACTTAATATTCTGTTGTACATTTCATTCTTTTGTTGGTGAAACCCAATCTGCTAAAATATCATTGTTTCAGGAAATACTTACTTTTCCTCTGAGCATGCCTGTTAGATTTGCCTTTATGCATTGAAATAACTGTATTTAAAGGAGATAATTCAGAGAATAACTGAACTGTGAACACATTCCAAAATAAGCACGTACAATAAACATGTTTCCATTAACTTCCATTAAACACTTACATTTCCTTATGCAGGTTGTCATGGTAGAGCAGTTTTTGAGTTTGCTTTTTAAGCCACTAGTGATGGGGTGGTTCCTCTGGCTTCATTGAAATTTAATCCATAAAATTTGGAGGGAGGGGGGGCGGTTTTAAATAAGACTTGCATTTGCTATGCCCCAAAAGAGCATAGACAGATGTAGATTAAATTTCGTAAAATCAAGGTCTGCAGAGAAAGTCAGCTATTCTTTTTGCCCTCCCCTCATTTGACAGTGAAAACTAAATTCCTAATGACTTCACATAATTATTGGGATAAAATGTTAAGATCTATAAGGGGAAATAATACCAGGAGTGTGCCACAGGTCCTATCACCCTAGAAAATGGTTACAAGACGGCATACCAATTTCTGTATAAAAGGAAAGATGGGACGACTGTTGCATCCTAGTCCTTTTATTTCATCAACACAGTGGATTTAGTAAATACCCACTTAGAGCAGAGACTGCCACCTAGTGTAAGTCTCCATGAGTTTGAAACCCCTCTGGAATTTAAGACCTCCTGCCCTTGGGCTCACTGTACAACGGTCAAGATAGGAATGCCCAGATTCTATAGAATATCAAAGAAACACTGTGGGGATGGAGACGAGAAATTACATACCGGTAGGGACTAAAAAGTCCTCTAGCCATTGCACACAATAATTTGGATTTGTGTGTGTGTGTGTGTGTGTGTGTGTGCTTTAGTGAAGCAATTAATTTTGTTAGCTATACATTATTGATGCATATTTGCCATTTTAATTTTAACAGAGTGATACATCATCCACTCCCTACCTAGAGTAAATACTGTAAATCATATGTTTTTGAAGTAATCACAGGTTTGTTTCTCCTCTGAATATTAATTACTAATCATTGTTTTGGGTTTTTTGTTGGTTTGCTTGCTCTGAGAAAAGGGAATTAATGAATCTTAAGCTTAAGCATAATGCTAACTTTTGGTTTCTTGGAAACAAATATTAGATTTTTTCCCCTTTCTTTAGTGTATTCCCTTCACTTTTGTAGTTATTGCAAAAAGAGATATTAAGGTGCAAAGCATTGGCTGCCTTTGGCTACTGCTGTGCAGTATTTTCCGTAAGATGATAAAGGAAGGTTTGATCTTTGTGAGAAAGTGAACCTCTGCTACATGAATATAGTTCAAGCTTTTTCTTCTGGAAGAAATCTCAACTTGGTAAGAATAGGAACTTTCTAGTGAGTGAGATGGTAGAACTGTATCCAGTTCCTTGTTTTGTTAGTGAATAGCTGTTTTTTGCAATTGTAAAATGGTTTGCTTGCATTTTGTTGGTTCAAGGTGTGTATCACCCAACACGGAACATTATTTTTTTGCATCCTAAAAGTAACTTGTTGTCATTAATGTTGCAGAGCTTTTAGATGACTCATTACATTTCTTCTTACTTTTTCACTGTGCATGGGGGAAGGGAATCCATCTAAAAAGTAATAATGTTGGAAGCCTTTCTCCTAACCTGCCTAGTAATGAGAAAATGTTAACAGTCAGTTCTCCGTAGCCATGGATTCTGCATGCAAAGAATATTAAAAAAAACATTCCAAAAGTAAATCTTGTGTTTGCCATTTTATATAAGGGACACCATTTTATATATAATGGGACTTGAGCATCCATGGATTTTGGTATCTATGGGGCAGGGGGGCAGGATGTCTTGGGGCTAAACCCCAGCAGATATCAAGGGCCCACTATATTAGTAAACACTGAAAAGTAACACTAGCAGGTTAAAGTTGTTTGCAAACAAAGAACAGTGTTATGCTTTCTTTTTCAATAAACAATACTCTGGAGACCAGGGTTTGATTCCTAGCTAAGCCATGAAACCCAATGAGTGGCCTTGAAAAGTCAAACACTCTCAGCCTAGAGAAAAGCAATGGCAAGCCTCCTCTACACAAATTTTGCCAAAAAAAACCAACAACATGATAGGTAGGGTTGCCATAAGTCAAAAACGACTTGAAGGCACACAACAATAACAAATAACAACAATGGGGTGTTTTAGCCATAGAGGCACAGAAACATAGAGTTGGAAGTTACCCTTGCTGAACAGGAATATGGAAATAAAGCAATTACAAATCCATACAGTAAATAGTTTTCTTCTTCCTGGGAAAATTGGAGTCATTTAGACTGAAATTACTGTTGACCACCTTTGGACTTATTTAAACAAAACATGCTGAATTATGTTCTCACCATTTGACAGAGGGTTGATTTGTACGCATACAAATGTACAAACCAAACACCATGTACAACAATTTAATATCACTTTACTCCAAGAGTAATCATGCTTGTCCCTCGTCCTCCCTTGGAATACTTTTAGCTATGAAGTCTCACGAGATGGGACACTTACTTCATATATATGTGAATCAGTCTTCAGAGTACTGGAGCCTTCACACAATTGTCTCTCAGTCAGTAATTTCCAAACATATCTTTTCATACAGCCTTTACTAAAATACTGTGATAGTATATATATATAATAGTGAGAGCTGGTGTGGATTACTGCACTGGTACTTAGGAGATCCAGTGTCAAGTTCTCATTGAGCCATGAAGCTCTCTGGATGATCATGGGCCAGTCATTCTCTGCCAGCTTGACCTACCCCGCAAAGGTGTTGCGAGAATAAAGTGGGAAAGAGGAGAGCCATGCACTGAGCTTATTGGAGGAAAGATAGTATATAAATGTAAATTATCATTCATCACCATCACCAACTATATTTTAATTGAGACCATGACAATCCACAGAGGGAGGAATGGCTGCTACTTGTTTGCTTCTTGGGTTGGAGGGAAATTGGACAGATTGCCCCTACCCTCAGGTTTAGTCAAGAGAAGAATCAGTTGTTTCAATTTAATTAACCTTTAGTTTATCTCTGGTGTAGGCTAGCTTTTTTTTTTTCATGACAGAGGAAGTGCTTGTCCTGTTAATTAGCTTTTGCTCTGAACAAACACATCCATAGTTGTTGGATTTCTTTCCATAAACCACACAGCCAGACAATCAGCTATAAAATACGCAAGAGTATTTCCATGTATCTTCTCATATTATAGCACTGACACTTTTGTTCTGTTCTGTTTACTTTCATTGCAGCTAGCTTTGATCAGAGTGTCCAGAAATTGCCAGTTGTTCTTTGTCTGCCTCCTGTGACATCTGATTTCAGTTATTCTACTGTGTGTGTGTGTTTAAGGAGAACATCTAAAACCCAGATGACCAATATTCTGTTTGTTTCACTTCCTTGTCTTTCTCATTCACACACTTGCATTTTGTCTTGCATGTCCACTGTTGGAATTTGCTGTTACATATTTTAAAATTGGTCTTTTGCAGATGTTTGTAGAAAGTTCCTAAAGTGAAAATTTGTTTCCTTCCAGATTTTTTGCAGTAATAATGCTATCTGTGATTCCTTTTATATAAAGAGTATGAAAAGAGAGTGTTGCAATAAGCATAGTCAGGCCTAACTGTTCTTTAAGCGAGTTCATGTCCCAGAATGTGAAATAGGCAGTTAAATTACTACCTGGCAATATGCTATGGGCAAATAAAACTGTTTTTATAGAAACCAAAATAGCCTTCACCTAGTGATAGAATCTCTGTTCCTCTCCCCTATTTTTTGTTACCTTTGCATTTTTTCAAATCCTTAGATGAAAAAGTATTGGGCTGAAAAGCAACGCCAGTGGCAGGAACTGGAAGCAAAAGATCTACTGCGTTTGGCAGAATTTAAGAAATTAATGGCTGAACAAGTGATTAAAGACAGAGAAAGGTAAAGTTGCACATACTCCTATTAGAAGACATACCAAAAGGAGTCTTGATTATTGAGTATTGACTCAGGGGCCATTCACACTATGGAAATAAACCAGTTTATTTCCATGACCTGTTGCAGTTTGCGGGGAGGGGGAGCACACTTAAGCCAGTGCAATTGACACCAGACCCCTTAGTGGTTCTTTTTTACAAGAGCCACAATGATCTACATCTTTGGTAGTGTAAGTACACTACCAAATCAATTCAGATTGTACTGCATCATTCTCAGAAATGGTGGCAGCTCCATTTTAAATTGATACAATGGCAAATGTGAATGGCAACAGGGTTAAAATGGCATGGAGAGATTTGATCATGGTAAACGTAGTGGCAACACCAAACTGATTCTGAATTGGTTCTGGATCAGCACAGAGATGCAGATTTCTTTGTTCAAAAAAGTAAGTGTGAATGACCCCTCATAGGTCCAAAACACACTGCAGAAATCATACAGTTTGAGATGGCTTTAACAGCCCTGGGTCAGTGCTAATGAATCTTGGGAATTGTAGTTTATTGTGGCACCAGAGCTCTCTGACGAGAAGGCTAAATGTCTCACAAAACTGCAGTTCCCAGAATTCCCTAGCATTGAGCCGTGACAGTTAAAGTGGTCTCAAACTGGATAATTTCTGCAATATGTTTTGGACCATAGTTGCAGAGATCTGTTTAAAAATCCATTTTAGATCTTAAAATAATTGTTTCCCTTTAAAACTAATACTACCTTTATTTATAATTTAGCATGGAACTAAAAAATAAATAATTTGCACACAATTACGCAGAAACTCAGTGGAGCTTACTTCTGAGAAGATTTGCACAGGGTTCTTATTTCTTTCCCATTCTGATCACACTCTTGATATGACCTGAATTAAAGCACTGATACACCCTTAGTCCAAGGAATGAAAGGCTCGCGGTCACCCTAAACTGGTGGAATGAGCTGCCTCCATTGTTCAGACCAATAGGTAGTGGTGCTGATAGACCTCAGATGGTATAGAGATTTGTGTGAAGTTAACCACCACCTCTGAGCTTCTCTTTCCACCTGTATATTCATGCCCTTGTACAAACATAAGCACCTGTAGTGAATTAGGCCATTATGCCATTTAGCTTAGTGCTTCCAAATATGACTAACAATAGCTTTCTCCAAGATCAGAGGCTGAAGTCTTTTCTCTGCTACAGTTATCCTGTAACCTCAGCTCATAGCATCCTACATCCTTAAATATTTTCAGGCTTCCTCTCTGCTGCTTCAGAGGGTGGGGCCTAAACCAATGGGGTTCAGATTTCAAGGAAGGGGCTTAGACTAAATTTTAGAAATACATTCCTGATGGCATGAGCTGTTCAGCTGTGAGGCACAATGCCTTGAAAGATACTGGATTGTCTTTCATAAGAGTTTTTAGCCAGACGCTGGATTGCTACATTGGGCAGCAGTGTTTTGCTTTGCTTTGTTTTTGCATTGGCAGGTGGTTGGACTAAATGACCTTTGTGATCCCTTCTAGCTGTCTTATTCTCTGATGACTGTAGGAGAAAAAAGCAGCGTTTAGATTCTGACAGCTTACAGTCAAAGGACGTGATGCCTTTCAGGCTTCCTATGGCTCTGATGAGGCCAACTACTTTTACCTCTGTAGCTCTTTTTGTGTTACTATTCTACCAGCAAACAAAAGAAATGAAACAGTATTTCTGTTTAGACAGCAGTGTCCACTTTCTCTCTGTTGCACATTATGATGCTCCTTATTGTAACGATAACTCTTTAGAATATGCCTTTTGTCTTTTCCTCCCTAGGTCTTTCACCTCATTTTGAGATTGAGAGACCTACCAGGGGAGTATCCAAAAGTTTTAATTATCAGCTTTAAAAATATTTGACAGTTTGTTTTGATTTGTAGTTGTTAACCTATCTCTATGTAGTCACCTTCCAGATTTACACATTTTCCCCAGCGTTTCTTGATCCTCCAAATTCCATTATTGTAGAAGTCTGCAGATTGCGCCTGACAAGGATTTTACACTTTAGTCACTTCTGGCAAAGCCAGTCACAAAAATAAAGGATGCAATGGGTTGGTTTTCTCAGCAATGTGCACTTAGGGACCAATGATGAAACTGACAAAATGTCATCATTATGCCATAATAACTTCCAGGTGATAATTATTACTTTACGATATCTCCTCGTAAGGCGCAATCTGCAGACTTTTACAATATCAGGTATTTGGAGGGTTAAGATACGCTAGGGAAAATGTCTACCAGTAAATCTAGATAATGACTACATAGAGATAAGTTAACAACTAAAATCAAAATAAACTTTCTGTCAATTTTTTTTTAAAAAGGTGATAATTAAAACTTTTGGATATCCCCTTGTAGGTCTAATCTGCCCTGCAGAAATAATGCAATTTGATACCATTTTAACTGTCACAGCTCATCTTATGGAATTCTAGGACTCTAGGCTAAATGTCTAACAAAACTACAAATCTCAGAATTCCATAGCATTGAGTCATTGCAGTTAAAGTGATGTCAAATGACATCATTTCTGCAGTGCATATTAGACCCTAGCTAAAGATATTGCCTGAGGGTACTCAAGGGCAGTTTTGTTTTTTGTTTTTTGCATAAATGTTTTCAGTAGCGGTTATAAGAAATTGTTGTGATGACAACAGTTCCAGCTGAAATATCCAGCTATTGCATCATTCCATTTTGTTCTATATTCTACTTATTGATTGATAAATATCAGGATCTCAAACTATTTCTTCAGTTATTCTATCCATTGAGTTAACATGAGATGGTTCTCTTAAAATTAACATCCTTTGTGAGTGTATTGAGTAGGGTCTCTGTTATCAGGTATATAACTTTTGGAATCCTTGTTAGCACCGTGGCCAAACAACAACAGCTATCCAGTGCAGAGGAGTCGTCAAATTGTATTAGTGACAATATTTGATACTTTTTGCTTTCGGTTGGCAATTTGAGGCTGCAGAAAGATATGAACAGACTAGAGGAGTGGATTTTCCTCTATTGCTAACCTGCTTGCATAGTTCTCATAGTGGGGGCGGGGGGGGCGGGGAGGGGGGAAGAGAGATGGGCCATGTTTGTGCACTTTGATTTTCATTGTTAGCTTCTGTACTATTATAACCCTTGGAAGTCCATCTTCCATCAGCCTTAGCCTTGGGGGATGCTACATATAGCCAACAATGAGGAATTTGATTGTTGGCCAGGGATAGTCTGGGTTGAATTAATCTGAATGCTCAATACTACTGTTTTCTAGGAGAAAATGCTGGACTCCATCAGCTAAAGGTCTGGAATACTTTATCTGCTATAGACCACCTACTGCATCATTTACCACCAATGAGACTTTTCATAATAGGAGTAATGTGTATTAGACTTTGACATTGAAAGAACCTCTAGGAAGCCCTGGAACTGCATGCAGTTCTGGCACGGACCAACTTGGCCCAGAAAGTGATGGTGTTGAATCTGTAATCTAAGCAAGGTTCAATGAGAAATATTTTGGATATAGAAGCACTTTTAAGTTTTGTGTTTTCATTTACTCATAACTCTAATGCAGCAGCCTTCAGTGGTTTCAACCACACTCACATTTTGACATATCCAGTCCTGCCCCACCCCAATTTATTTTGAGCCATCATTTTTATTGCATTTATTTTGAAAGTTCATATCACAGCTTTCAATTAAATTGTTCTCAAAATGGCTTAGAAGGAAGAGATTATGATGGAAAAATCCCAAATATCTGCTCACGGGGGGAAAAAACAGCATTTGTGCATAATTTTCTTTCTGAAAAGGAGAGAGAGGAAGAAAAGACCTGCCTGTTTTTTGGCACATGGCTGGGTCTGGTATTCCCATTATGCTCTTCTTGGAAAGGTTTTTTGGCACATGGCTGGGTCTGGTATTCCCATTATGCTCTTCTTGGAAAGCAGGAATTGCAACTTCTGAATAGCCCTTGGTCCATTGACTGTGGTGGATGCTTTTAATACCAGGAGAGCCAGCATTGCATATGGTTTGAGTGTTGGACTATGACTCTGGAAACCAGGGTTCAAATCCCAGCTGAGCCATGAAATGCACTGGGTGACCTTGGGCAAGTCCTACTCTCTTAGCCTCAGAGTATGTCAATGGCAAAAAACCCCTCTGAAGAAACTTGCCAAGAAAACCCTGTAATAGATCATAGAATCATAGAATCATAGAGTTGGAAGAGACCACAAGGGCCATCCAGTCCAACCCCCTGCCAAGCAGGAACTCCAAATCAAAGCATCCCTGACAGATGGCCATCCAGCCTCTGCTTAAAGACCCCTAAGGAAGGAGACTCCGCCACACTCCGAGGGAGTGTGTTCCACTGTCGAATAGCCCTTACTGTCAGGAAGTTCCTCCTAATGTTGAGGTGGAATCTCTTTTCCTGCAGTTTGCATCCATTGTTCCGCGTTCTAGTCTCTGTAGCAGCCGAAAACAAGCTTTCTCCCTCTTCAATATGACATCCCTTCAAATATTTAAACAGGGCTATCATATCACCTCTTAACCTTCTCTTCTCCAGGCTAAACATCCCCAGTTCCCTAAGGCGTTCCTCATAGGGCATAGTTTCCAGACCCTTCACCATCTTAGTTGCCCTCTGGACATGCTCCAGTTTCTCCACATCTTTTTTGAATTGTGGTGCCCAGAACTGGACACAGTATTCCAGGTGGGGCCTGGCCAAAGCAGAATAGAGTGGCACTATAACTTCCCTTGATCTAGAAACTATACTTCTATTGATGCAGCCTAAAATTGCATTGGCTTTTTTAGCTGCCGCATCGCACTGTTGACTCATGTTCAGTTTATGGTCTACTTGGACTCCTAGATCCCTTTCACATGTGGTCTCATTCAGCCAGGTGTCCCCCATCCTATATCTGTGCATTTCATTTTTCCGCCCTAAGTGCAGAACCTTACATTTCTCTGCATTGAATTTCATTTTGTTAGCATCGGCCCAGCTATCTAGTCTATTCAGGTCATTTTGAATTTTGATCCTGTCCTCTGGGGTATTAGCTACTCCTCCCAGTTTAGTGTCATCTGCAAATTTGATAAGTATGCCCCCAATTCTGTCATCCAAATCATTAATAAAGACATTGAATAGCACTGGGCCCAGGACAGAACCCTGTGGCACCCCACTGGTCACTTCTCTCCAGGATGAAAAGGAGCCATTGTTGAGCACCCTTTGAGTTCGGCCAGTCAACCAATTACAAATCCATGTAACAGTTAACTTGTCTATCCCACATTTTGCAAGCTTGTTTGCAAGAATGTCATGGGGAACCTTGTCAAAGGCCTTACTGAAATCGAGGTATACTATATCCACAGCATTCCCCTCATCTACCAAACTGGTAATTTTATCAAAAAAAGAGATCAGGTTCGTTTGACATGACTTGTTTCTCTGAAACCCATGTTGACTTTTTGTGATTATGGCATTGGCCTCTAAGTGTTCACAGACTCTCTGCTTAATGATCTGCTCCAGAATCTTTCCTGGTATTGATGTCAGACTAACTGGACGATAATTGTTGGGATCCTCTTTTTTTTCCCTTTTTGAAGATGGGGACAACGTTTGCCCTCCTCCAGTCTGCTGGGACTTCTCCTGTTCTCCAGGAGTTCTCAAAGATGATTGCCAGTGGTTCCGATATTACATTTGCCAGTTCTTTTAATACTCTAGGATGTAGTTCATCTGGTCCTGGAGATTTATATTCATTTAGGTTAACCAGGTATTCCTGTACTACCTCTTTACTTATTCTGTGCTGTCCTCTATTCTGTCTTCTGCTCCATTATCCTTAGGTTGATCACCCTTTGCCTTTTCTGAGAAGACTGAAGCAAAGAAGGTGTTGAGTAATTCTGCCTTTTCTCTGTCCCCTGTGAGCATTTTGCCATCTTCTGCACGCAGTGGCCCTACCATTTCCTTCTTCTTCCTTTTGCTGCGGACATATCCAAAAAAGCCCTTTTTATTGTTCTTAATCTCTCTAGCCAGCCTGAGTTCATTCTGCGCTTTAGCTTTTCTGACTTTACCCCTACATGTGCTGGCTATTTGTTTGAATCCCTCTTTCGTGATTTCCCCATTTTTCCATTTCTTATACATGTTCCGTTTAAAACGGAAAAGATTTGCCTTAGGTTGCCATAAATCAGCACACAAAAATAACAACAAGTTTTCCTGTCAACATGGCCTTATTTTTGTTTCACCTTTCTGTGCTGGAGCAGAGAAACTCACTTTTGGTTGCTAAAATTTGGTTTTCTACCCAAGTAACTCTTTTTCTTTCTTCCCTTGCTAAACTTGCTTGACAGAACAGGTTGGACCACTATGTGATTGACTCCAATAATTATTTCTGCCCACAGCTACTTTGAATGGGGTTTGTTTGCCTCCAGTGGTGGGAATTCATATAAAAATACAGGACTTCTGAATGTCCAACCCATGTCCCTCAGATTCTTTCTCAAGTCATTCTGTGTATTAATGTCAATTTACCCTGTTTTATACATTCCCTTAAAATTTATTTAATTCTTTCACTGGAATAATTTATTTTTGTTTAAAAGTTGTATAGTTGGTCTACTTTACTCCCAACAATTCACCTGCAATTCTTTTTGACTCCAAACAAGAAGTACATTAGAAGCTTCAGGGGAGGTGATCTTATTGATCTGCCTTTGAGCTCCATTTATTATATAACCTGTACTCTTAGACATCAATTCTGCTTAAAGCATTCACTTATCACAACATATCCCCACTGACAATGGAAGGAACACATTTCCATGATCTGATGACCAAGTTGATCAAAGGCAATGTGTTCATATTTTAAGTGTCAGATGAAAGACAAAGTTGTGAATTCAATAGTGGTTTTGATGCCAACCAGCACCTTTGAATTACAATTCTGTCAATTTAAACCGTTATTTTGTGGCCATTTTCAGGTTTCTCAAACATGTGCCTGTGTCCATGTTGCTTTGATATGAAATCTCATTTTGTATTTTAAAATAGACTTTCAAAAGAAATTCTTTAGGGAATCAAGCAAAAACATATGTGATGCATATATGCTAGATAGATTGGGTGGGGAAATTCAATCTGAAAACAAAATAGTGAGCTGGAGAGATCAGGTATCCAAAACAACAGAATAGGTTCCTTTTTCAGCCTTATCTGTTAATATTCCTCTGCATAAGCTTGTTGAAGACTTCATTTTATTAAGCTGGAAATGCAAAACTGGAAGCCAGATTGTTTGATTCAAATTCTCAAACATTCTGCGGAAACAGAATTATCAGAGGAGGAAATTGAGATGCTTTCTGAATCTCTCATTTGCTCTTTGACTGATACAGAAGTCTCTCTTTGGGTGGAACTTCTTTGAATCTACTATGAATATTTATTCTAGTCAAAGCAGAATAGAGGTTCCTGGGTGAAAGAGTGTACATAATATAAACATGTTCATAATGCTCTTTTAAAGCTCTTATAATAAATATGGTAGCTAAATTTTCTGTTGCATATGTATGAGATACATCCTGAAAGAAATTTTAATGAAATTACGCTTATCAGAAATTACATGAATGTGTTTTCACAGTACTTCAAAAGTGCCTTCACTGAAACCAGTATACTAAGCTCATTATTCAATTTCTTGTTTTAAAAAAGTTGCTTAACCATGATATTTAGTTAAAAATGAACATGGGGGAGGAAAGGTCTAATTTTAATGCTTCACCATCATTCAAGAATTTGATTTGACATGATTACAACAATATTCTTTTAGGGTATGAGATACAATGTCTGTATGCAACACAAAAAGTGGCTTGGTGCCCCTATAACATCCCTCCAGATGTGTGAAAAATACATCTAAACAACTGGCTGTGCTTGCAGTTCAGGAGGGCAAGATCTATAGTAATAGATGTTTGCTTATGCAGTGGTACCTCCTCTTCCTCTCCTCTGCCCCCACTCCATAATCTGCTCTGGAGGGCACCACAGCTCTCCAGAACATATTTTGAGGTTGCACAGGGGGTTGCAGTGGAAAGGGTGAATTGGAAACAATTCTGTCAGTGTAAGAACTTAATTGGATTCCATCGTCAGACAGATTCCAAGCTAGCTATCTTGTCTAATTCTATTGCTGGTGACTTCCTTGTTTCCCATGCATATACTACTAGACAAGAGTCATGGCCAATATTAATTGGGTGCATGTCATTAACTTGGACATTTGTATTAAGTAAATTGAAGTCAAAGAGCCAGCTTTGTATAGTGCTTGAGTGCTGGACAAGGGAGTTTCTTGCATTCCAAAAAAACCCAATTTATCCTTGCTGTATTCAAGTCCATTACAGGATACAGTCAGATATTATCGTATGCAGAATGTCACCAATGCCACCACCCAACAGCATTCTGCCTAAAACCCACGTATAAGCCAGGCTCAGATGGCAGGTTTTAAGCAGGATTCAGTCGGGTGGCGGCATTGATGACATTTTGCATGCAATAATACCCAATTGCATCCTGTAATAGACTTGAACATGGAAGGGGTAAGTTGGGGATTTTTGTAATGTGATAAACTCCTAGGACTCTGAAGAACATGGATCAAACCCACACTTGGCCATAAAAACCCACTGGATGACCATAAGCAAGTCATACTCTCTCAGCCTCAGAGGAAGGAAATGACAAACTCTCTCTGAACAAATCTTGCCAATAAAACCCATGAGAACTTCACCTTAGGGCCGTCTTAAGTCAGAAATGACTTGAAGGCACATAACAACAACAAATTGAAGTCAAGGAGAAATCTGGGTTGAATCATGGAGAAGAGAAGTTGAATTCTTTATCATGTTCCACAAAAAGATGCCTTTCTGAAGCTGCTATAATCATTTCAGTGGTTGTGTCCATTGATACAAAGGAGATTTCCTTAAAATAGTAGCACCAAGCAAGAACTTTTATTGTGACTGGCACGCAACCCTGTGCCTGTGGTGACATGGAAACTCCATTATCTTTGTAAATATGTTTCATATATATATTTAATATATCTTTCCTCAGTATGATGGTGAAATCCAGTTAATATTCCCAACTAGACTACACCCTTTACATCTGTAGAAGTTGCATAAATGTTCACTTTGCAACTTCCCATTGATATGATAGGTTTACTTTATTTTGCACTAACCGTTGGATTTAGTCCTGTATTCCTATTTCATCAGATTACAACTCAGTCCATTTGTTGCTATGAGCCAGCCCTTGATAGACCTCTAAGTTTTACCTCCATACTTATGAAAGATTTGCCAGTTTTATTTCTTTTGCAGCCATCTATAGATGCCAGGAATCAATCCTTACCATTCTTACTCTGAAGTCAGTTTCTGTAATTTGAGCGTGGTTTATTTCCAAGTACATGTTTCTGATTGAGATTGCAATACAGATAGCAAATGAATAGAATAAGAACTGGATGATGCAACACATATGAAGGTGACAACGTAGTTATTTTTTAAAGCTTTTTTTGGCAAATGTTTAATTGAATTTGTGGAATCACTGGAGGCAAAAACGTTGCTCTCAATTAGCAGGTCTTGGTTCTAGCTTTAGGCTTGGTGGGTCTCCTTCATTTAAAATTTTTAGTACATCCCCAAGATTGTTAAAATACATAGATTCAGCATTAAAGAACATACAGTGGTCCCCTGGGTCACGAAGGTAATCCGTTCCGGATTACCTTTCGTAACCCGGAAGCATTCGTTTCCCGGGGGACCGCTATTTCCAACGGACCGCAAGGCCGATTTAAAGGGGCCACACGGTTTTTTTTATTCATATCCCAGGGGATCCTTCGTATCCCGGGGGATAATTTTTGGTCCCGCCAGTTTCAGATCCCGGGGATTTCGTTCCCCGGGGGATTCGTAAACCGGGGGACCACTGTATTCTGATTTGAAGAATATATTTCCAATGCCAGAACCAAGTGGCTTGGTGCCACTATAACATTTCTCTAGATGTGTGAAGAGTACATCTAAACAACTGAGTTGCTTGCAAGTCAGGAGGGTGATATCTACATGAATTCAAAGTCTGAACACATAAAAGTCCACTTCTGTTTTTTCCATCCAGTATTCTTCATCTTAACAGTCTGATTTAAGTGAGAAAAGTTATTTTTGATGTTGATACTATGCACCAGTTTGGAGTCAGAAATCCTTGGCAATCTATTGCAAATTATGAGAGAGATTTATCAGTAGATCCCAATTTATCTTCTGCCTGCCACTTCCCAAGATTTTCCTCATGGCTTGTGATATCTGCATGTTATTGATCACTATACAAAGAATTAAATCCTGGTTTTCATCCTAAAGCATTTGCAAGCACTGCTTCCAGTGTAATTTTTATCACTTGTTTAATTGCAATGATACACTTGGTCCATTATCTATTAAAAAGAGTTTAGGAAATTCACTTAATCAGCTTGTTTTGTCTCAGGGAAAGAAACAAAAATAGATGGTACCATTTTATCAGAGAAATTTCTGACTTTCTTAGGACTCTTCTTCAGCCAAGAGGTACAAAAGCTGTTTGGAATATGTATCATTGTAGATGTCTGAAATTTGGTAGATATACTGTATATACTCAACTATAAGTCAACCTCATGTATAAGTCGAGGGTAAGTTTTGGGGCCAAAATTATGCATTTTGATATGACCTGTGGATAAGTTGAGGGTAAAACTTAGGGGCATGTAACAAAGGATCTACAGGATGAAGCAAGGAAAACAATGCCAAACAATTTATAAAATTCCAGCAGGCACAACTCTTTGTGCTTATCCTAAAGGTTGGTTGGATAAGAGAATAGAGGGAGGTCAGTGCTTCCAGGACATATTATGCTCTTGCTTTTCACCAGGGCATGGTTCTTTTTTAAATAAGAAAGTACAGGACTTACATTGACCTGTGGATAAGTCGGCTAAGGTTTTTGGGGTCAATTTTTTGACTAAAATTTCTAGACTTATACATGAGTATATACAGTAAACCTTTCCATATGAATGCAGTCAGTCTGAAATGAATTTTGTTGAATGCTTCTAACATTCAGAAGTATACCTGATAATGCTGACATTCACCTAAGGTTGTCTGAGTATGATCATTAGCAATTGATTTTAAGACATTCACACAATTCATCTGGAAATGTGAGCATTCATATGTGAATATTGGTGATCACCAAATTTGGGAGATTTTACATCATAGGCCCATGCTTGTGCATTGAATATAATGTTCACTTAGTTCTGAGCAAGCATTATAGGATTGTGTTAGCAGTGTCTGGTACACACTCCCATGTAGGCAAATTATTGATTAACTGTTTCCAGTCTTAATTCTTCCTAATACATCAGTCAAACAATCAAATACTATTAGAAAACAGATCAGCATTAGGTCATTGACATCATGTTTTCCCTCAAAGAGTTCAGTTTCGACAAAAGCTGTTGGAAAAGCACTTGATGGAGAAAAAAGAGGCAATTCTCAAAGAAGCTCATGAGGAAGAAGAAAGGAAGAGACGTCTTGATGCTCTCAGGCAACAGGTATCTTTCCTCCTTTGTTTATGTGTTTTATGTCAAATTTAAACTACAGTTGCCAAACATAGTATCACAGTTGAGAAATAATCAGGATATAAAAAGAAAAAGAAAAAAGGAATGACTCCTCACTTTTTCTAACTCTCCACCATTACTCGTGGTGTGTTTTAAAGGTTACCTTACATGGTTAGATACATTAAATACATATATTTATCTGCACACATATACATTTGGATATAATATAGATATAGCAGGAGTTGTTGACATATGCTCTAACACTAGAGATACCTTTTTTCCCCTGCTGTGTGTGTTAGGCTAGTGTATCTACACAGATCTGGATAGGTTGTGGCCCTCCAGTGTTTGTTGCACTTGAACTTTCATTACCTCTAGGCAATATAACTAATGGTAAGGGATGATGGGGATTGCAGTAGAGCAATATCTGCAGGGCTACAAGCTAAGACCTACCCCCCCCCCCCCCCCCAATTTACACAAATTCTGATCAAGAGACCTTCCCCACCTCATTTGCACTTTCTTTTTGTTCACATAACACAGGGATTTCAGAACCATTCCTGCAGCGCCCCCCCCCCCCCATTAGTTCACAAGTATGCATTTATCTTTCTTGATAAAGTGAACTTGTTTACTTCATGATTCTCTGCTTTGGGTCAGTTGCAGCCCCTGCATGCACACTGTAGTACATGCATTTTTCTCTTTTATTTTAGATTCCCAATTCTGTACTGTGGGGAAGCAATGCTATCACGTATGCATTTTGAGTGTATTACAGTAATGACACCAAGCAAAATCTTTCTCTCTCTCTCTCTCTCTCTCAGTGTGTGTGTGTGTGTGTATCTCCCATGCTTTGATTTTAAATAAGTAATTGGCAGAAGGCTAAAGAAAGCGCTCCTTTGTTCCGGGTGCCATCACAGTTAAATATTTCAAAGTCCAATTCTATGAATGTTTTCAATAAAATTTACATCCAAGGGGGTCTGCGTTGGATGTAGTCATATCAATGATACTGATTGGTAGGAGGCCAGTTGGAAATAGATTGATGGTGCCATATCACTTCATCTTTAGCTGTTTAAACCAAGGAAAAGAGGTGAGGCAGGATGCTGTAGTTACTATGTTGAGTGCAATCTGTAGCTGGTGATGCTTATTTGTGGAAAACAGAGTTTAGATCAATGATATGCTTAGCACACCTGTTTCCTTGACTATGTGCCAGATACTCAGCTCTTCATATGTGTAAGCAGAAATCAACAATAAAGCTGTTATAAATGTTGTTTATATAGGAGGTGTAGACTGTAGTGGTACCTGGGAAGATCTCTGTAGCTTGGAGGTCTTGAAATAACTTGCATTAATGGGACCTGAACAGGCCAGGCTCATTTACTGCTTGACAATTTGTGTTCTTTGATAGGTTTGTTTTTAGTTTGTGTTACAATAAATGAGCCACCTTCTCCTTACAGTTCAAAAGCTAGGAGAAGACTCTAAGATTTGTTGAATTTACAGAAGTCAGTAAGAGTATACAGTGTATACTTGTCTCTTCCTGCCCTAAAATGACCACATTCTTTTTTCGTTTGTCACGAGTTGTTTCTGATAGTTTCAAGACCACAGTTCATTTCACAACTGCCTCAGCCCTTTTAAAATGTATCTGCTGGAATAAGTCCATTTGATCAGAACAGCTGGGTGTTAGTATTCCCAGATCTGAACTCAGTTCTTATACTCATACTTCAATAACCACTTTGTCCCAGAGTTGCAATATGTTGTGCAATAAATGTTATTTGGCTTTGACTTGTAATTGTTTAATTTTAAACCATGATTTAACTGTTTTTAGCTTTCAGAAACATTCTTCATCAGGCCCAGCCCAGCCCACCCCAGCCCATAGAGGAAAACTAAGTAAATGCCTGGGATGCCAAAATTCTTTTTATCTTGGAGAAAACTCTATCATGAGAACCTTTACATGATGCTCACAGAGGTAGCTAACATCTTGGACTGGCTGATGTTCCATACATTCCAGTGGACATGGTGGAGAGATTATTAATCTCCACTGGCTGCCAGAAATTTTATGTAAATGTTTGCTAATTTTGTTCATAGAGGCAAGAAAGAAACATTTCAAGTTTTTTTCCTTCTGAGATAGAATACAAAACTCTGATTTTTCCCCCCAATTCTAGGAATATTTCTGGCAAAAAATTATTTGCAAAATGAAGTGAGATTTGCCATACATGTCATACATGAAATTAAACAATTCCCTTCTTACCAAATCTCCTTTTAAAGAATACTGTCTCAGTGCAAATCTGTTATTTTAAATCTGCAGTTATTACTCATTTCAGCAGTCAGTTGATGTGACATTGGTCATAACTGAACTGTGACTTCACTGTTTGTGTCCCCTTGCCTTGCAAGATATCAGGATGATGACATCCATGGTTTTGACCTAGTGGTGTATTTATTAACTGGATCAAATAAAGCCATTTTCTTATCTATGTCTTAAAACAAATTCAAAAATGGGTAAAGAAAAAGGCACCTACAAACTGCTCTATGGCTCAGTCATCAGTATTTTATCTTGCATTAGTCACTTGATTAGATATGTCAGCCATTGTGCTGTACTGCAGATTGATTTATACTCAGAGCTGTTGCTAGATTCGTTCTCCCTGAACACCATTAGTGTATGTCTGCATATACTGGATGACAACACATTGTGTAGCATAAAAAATGCTGTCTAGACAACTTGAGACATAGTACATCCCAAGGAGGAGATAATTTTTTTAAAAAAAATTATTAACACAAACTTAATAATATAAAACAACATATGGTGAAAACTGCACATACAAAGTATACTACATAAAATAACAATATAGCAAAAAGGGGGATACATATGACTTCCAACTTACTAGTGAGAGAGATAGAGAGAGACGGAGAGAGAGAAACTCCTACACTTAGCCCTCTGTTTTTTGGGGGGGAACCCCCCCCCCCCGCGTGTGAAAACAGAGGCTTGCACTTATTCAAGCCCTATAGGCTTGAATGGAGTACCCCCCTATGCGCACGCACCATTGCAAATAGTGGAGGTCACCCCTCCATGTATATTCAAGGGCACAGATTTGAGATCCGCGCATTAGGAGGGGCGACTGCACATGTTATTTCATTCTACTGCTTTTCAAATCCTAAATTTGCTATTATAATTGATTTCTCATAAAATCAATTATAATTCCCATTCTTTTAAAAAATTATTAAAAGACCCCCCCTTCCATCAAATTCTTCTATTTCTTTATCTCAGTAAGGCCATACAGTTTTGTCAAATATTTGTCCATGAAGGGATATCCAATCCTTCTGTGTAAAGAATACTCTAGTGGCTGTAACTTTCTGTTCTCATCTGAGCCAAAGACTTCCCTATATCTTTTAATTTGGACTTCAGTCCCTCTTAAGTTAATATCTCAGGTCAGGCATCATCTCAGTCATTTCAGCTTCCATCTAAGTTATTGCTTCCAAAATCCCCTGATTTGTGTCATTCATCTTATTCGTTTGGTCTACAGAGCCTCCTTGCTCCTTGGCCACTTGTCCTAAAGTCATTTCTGACAGCTGTCAAGTGAAAGAAAATAGTAATTCCTTTCTGTTGTAATTAGTCCACTTCACCACTAGATGTTGGGATTTCTCTCAGCTTTCATCAGTTTGTTTTAGATTCTGTACACTATGATTCAGAAGGAAATCTTCTCCATTCACTTGCTCAATCTCAACAGTCGCAGAGTGACAACCTTGCCTTTGTTGTCAGGAAAGGTAAATAGCGTATATAGTCATGTATGTCTAGAAATTTTAGTAAAAAAATTGACCCCAAAAACCTAGGTCGACTTATCCATGGGTCAACGTAAATACTATACTTTAACTCCTATTAAAAAGAGAACCATTCCCTGGTGAAAGGCAACAGTGCAATCCCCTCTACTCTCTGTTCCATCCAATCTTTAGTGTAAGCCAATAGAGTTATGCCTGCCATAATTTTGTAGGTTCTTTGGCATTGTTTTCCTTTGCTTCATCATTTAGATCCTTTGTTGCATGTCCTTCAATTTTACCTCCGACTTATCCAAGGGTCATGCCAAAATCCATAATTTTGCCCCCAAAACATGGCCTCGACTTGTATATGAGGTTGACTTATAGTCAAGTATAAACAGTAATAAATTCTTTTTCACAACTCTAATTGAGTTAAACTTTTCCATTTTTTAGTCTTTTCCTTGAGTTTAAACTTGGGGCTTTAATTGTGCCTGAATTCACAATGTTTTAGTAGTTCTGTGTACAAAGTTAAAGGTAAAGGTTTCCCCTTGACATGAATGCCGCATCGTAACCTACTGTAGGGGGCAGCACTCCTCTGTGTTACTGAACCAAAGAGTTGTTCAAAGATTACTCCAGTGATCATGCGGCCAGCATGGTTGCACATAACGCTGTTACCTTGCCATCGAAGTGGTACCTATTTATCTACTCACATCTGCATTCTTTCGAACTGCTCAGTTGGCAGAAGCTGAGATTAATAATGGTAGTCACTTGGGCCTTGAACTGAATGAGCCTTCAAGCCTTCCATACTAGGTAGGCAATTCCAGGTGGTAGGTGTTTCTCTAGACCAGCAATCACCATATCTAGTACAGATCCCTCAGTGGAGTGGCTAAATTTTTGGCTAAAATTCCATTTTCAACCTGGAAGTCAAAAGGGGGAGAGCTGGTGGCTGAGCAGATGCATCTAGGGTCAGTTTATATAAGGGGTCACCTACCTTTTTGGTTCCAGCTGTCATGAGACTTTTTCAGTCACAAAATCCTTGCTATCATGGCCAGGATCCCGTTTCCCAAAGTCAAACTGATAAGGCTAAATTAAAAGTAACATGCTGAAGAATCTTACGTAGAAAGTAAATGTGTGGTCTGAGTTCCAAAATACAAATAACTTTTTAAAAGAATATTATCTCCTTTTCCAAAACTATAATAGGGATCTTCTCATATCCATAACTCTTCTTTCTATCAGCTCCAAGTGTAGGTTCTTCCAGGTATAAAATTATGGAAGGAATTTTTGGAACGTAGGATGGGGAAAAAAACCCCACAAGACTTTCATAACAAATAATTTATTGCAAGCATATGTTGTAGAATATTTGAACAGTAATACTACTGATGTCCAGGTGAATCTTATGCAGATGGGAGTAATAAAAACATTTGTTAGCTTAGTAATGCCACTTCTAAAATAAAACAGGGATGTGAACAGAAAAAATGGTTAACTAAACTAGTCTACTTTTTTATTTTTTGACCAGCTTCTCTGAGTCATGGCTCCATGTACAAAACCCTTTCCAAATCTGGCACCTTCTAGGTGTGTTGAACAACAGGACCAGTGCTGATGTATGTTTTAATCCAATACATCTGAAAAGCACCAGTTTGGGAAGGCTGAAATTGACTTATCAGATTATATCCTACGTAAAGACAGAGTTAGACTGTAAGCCTGAGGTCAGGGAACCGTCTAAATATAAGATTGTATGTACAGCACTGTGTAAATTTACAGTGCTATATAAATAAATGTTAATAATAATTCTTAGTTGCCATTTGCCTAATGTTCTGATAATTTTCATTGGATTAGAGGAGTTTTCCAGAAAACTATTTCCTGCATATGGCTGGTTAACAATGTGACCCAGCTGGAATTTCAACAACTGTCTGAAGGCAAGACTGGCAGATTCTGACATAGCTATATCCTATATGCTTGGTTTAGAATGCACCGCCTTTGCCTTTTTTAGATGCCAGCTAACATCTAGGGTCTCTTCAGATGAAGGATTGATCATAAAGCTAGATCACACAACAAATATCTACTATTTTTGTATCTCTCTTAGGTTGCTATTGTTGCAGAATTTGATCCTGCTCGGATGATGGCTGACACAATAGCGTCTAAAGCTCGAATGGGCATTGGAGCAGCAGAAGAATTTTTTCTGCACAAGCCTCTCTTTGAGTTGAGTACATTCAGTGCTGAGCAGGTAATTCATCATTTGGTGTGGAATGTTTGCACATTTTTTCCAAGGTCAAGGAAAGCAATTAAGCTTGGTGTGGGGAAAAAAGGGGGGGTTAGAGATCTACAAAGGAGGGTGACCAAAATGGTGAAAGGTCTAGAAACCATGCCCTGTAATGGTTTAGGGAACTGGGTATGGTTAGCCTGGAGAAGAGAAGGTTAAGAGTTGATACGATAGCTCTGTTTAAGTATTTGAAGGGATGTCATGTTGAGGATGGAGCAGGCTTGTTATTTGCAGCTCCACAGAATAGGACCCAGAGCAATGGGTTTAAATTACAAGAAAAGAGATTCCACATTAACATTAGGAAGAACTTTTTGACAGTAAGAACTGTTTGACAGTGGAATAAGCTGCCTCAGAGAATGGTGGAGTTTCCTTCCTTGGAGGCTTTTAAACAGAAGTTGGATAGCCATCTGTCAGGAGTGCTTTGATTGTATCTTCCTGCATGGCAGGGGTTGGACTGGATGGCCCTTAGGGTATCTTCCAACTCTATGATTCTCTGAAGAACAGAGAAGTGCAGTACAACCAGTGATATGAAAGCTTTCTCATGAAATTACATACCGGTGATGCTTCAAGCTCCACACCTTCTTATAGCTGAACCTAAGCATGGCAACTGTAGGGAATTCTTTTTCTTCCCCTTTCCACACTTATTTTCCTTTCCTCAGTTGTTTCTCCTTTGTCAAATACTTCAGTTGTAATCTCCCTGGGACAGAGAATTTGTTTTCTTGTACTTTGTAAAGCAACAATTGGAATGATTTGCTCAGATTTTTTTTCTGCACTGAAATCCCTCTATTCAAAAATTACTCAGGTGCTGAAGATAAGACCCACCAAATTCAGGGCAAATGGGGTTTCTTTAAGCCATGGGAAGTTTCGGGGTTCTTTTTTGTTTTTGTTTTTAATGTGAGAAGGGTTTGTGGCAATAATGTGCAGAAAATAAATTGTGCTTCAGTTAAGCCTCATGTATGAAGCTTTCCTTTCATCCAATCCTTGTTGTATTTTTTCTCCCTGAAAGTTGTTTCACACATTATAGCCATTATGTTAGGGGTGCTGCTAAATATTCCTGCTGCCCCTTAACACTAGCATGGGTAGTGTATGCAGTAGGGTTGACCCATGTTGATAATGTCTGTAGAGCCCTGCTCTGGAAAGGCAAGTCTGCATATTTACTTGGGCTGTCATCATCATTATGAGCTAGCCAAATGTTCTACATGTTTGTATTTTGATGCCTGGACAGTCTAGGACAAATAGGGTTTGGTACCTACTAATCCAGTATCTTCCTATGTTGCTGACACATTCCTGTTAGCCTAGTACAGAGATAGCAACATGCTAGCTCTCCAGGCATTTTGGATTATATTTCCCATTAGCTGCATGATACCATAAAGCTATCTTAACAGACCATATGTCCCCATATGAGCATCCCGGTCTGAGATCCTCAGGAGCAGCCCTTCTCTCAGTTCCATCAACTTCACAGGCACACCTGGTGTGGTTACCTATAGTTGTCCATAAACTCTGGAACTCCCTTCATTGAGATGCTAGAATGGCCCCCTACTTGCTGTCCTTCTGTTGCCACGCAAATATCTTTTTATTCAGACATACTTTTAGATCTAAAAGTTGTTTTTAAAAGAGCATTAGAAAGTGCTGCATTGCTTCAATCAAACTGAAAAAATTAATTCTACTTTTGTATGTTTTTAGCTATGTTGTACTTGTTTTAAACTGTAAGTAACTTCTGTACACCATTGCCATTGTTCTCTGCCTGCTGTATAGCAGCCATTTTGCCACCTGCAATTTGCCCACACAGGCACGTTCTGGAAGGCCAAGGCTATGGCAAGGACATAGCAAAGATTAATATTGGGATTTGTAGGGAGGAACAATTTTTGACGCAGTTTAAGTATGAGACTTAATGGCCTTGATTTTACATCTGCAGACTTCACATGTGGTTACCAACACGACTGTCCCCACAATTTGATTTTAAAAAATACTCTTATTTGCAATAAAACGGTCACTTCTGGCTTTGATTTGTTGGCATGTTTGGCACATTTGAGTGGCTGGTGCAGCCTACCATGTGTCCTAGGGCAGAAAATCCCCTGATTTAGGGGATTCTGCTGAATTGCTTCCCATAGTCCAGGGTTCTTTCTTACTACACCCTAACAGTGTTTTGGTTACACTTTGACTTCCATGGCTGCATCCTATGGAATATTGGGTTTGTAGTGTGGTGAAGCTTTGGCTTACAGCAATCCTATGAATGAGAGACCTCCATGACACCCTGGGCCTGTTCACACTACACAGGTATAGAGCTATTATTCCATTATAAGAGCCATGGTTTCATCCTGTGGAATCCTGGGGTTTGTAATTTGGATTCCCTTAATTGCCACACCCAATATTCCATTAGATGTTGCCGTGGCAATTAAAGTGGAATCACAGCATATATACAAAAGGGCTTCAGGCCTATCCTTACTCACTGAATAAATTAAATATTAAAAATGTTTCTTTTTAATGAATATTACAGTCAGGGCAATTTATTCGAAGATACGTAGTTTACTTTGTGAAGTGTGTCTGTGTTTTTATACATTAATACCTCCTTTTCTCCTCCCTGCCCCCCAACAGATCATTTCTGATCCCCGTGTTCGAGTGGAGCTAGCTCTGCGGGAAGCTGGACTTCATAAGACACTTTATGCTCAAGAGATTTTACCTAAAATCCATCCACCCAGACTTCCAAGAAGAGACATGTATTCCACAATCTTTAAATTGTAGAACTGCAAATTAAACAAATGAGTCAAAACATTTGGGACAGTGTGTTACCAAACCTTAAATAAACTATTTAATTCAGGACATAAGTTGGATACTGAGTTTTGGAAGGTTTTTTTTTTTAAAAAAAAATTATAAATTACATCAGAAAAAAAATGTTGTATTGCCTGGGAAAGCGCAGTGGATCATTTATGTGGCACTCCCCTACAATCTTTAGCATGGCCTTGTTATTGCATATTTGTGGTAAAAATGGTCTGCTGGAGCTGCAGTCTAATTATCCGAGGTGAAATCATCCTTTTAGACAAAAATCTGCAAAAAGAGGGGGAAGAGGGAGGAAAAAACAGTGACTGAAGGACTGAAACTGCTGGATACATTCATCCACTTGTGGAATGCACCTAAATATTTCTATTAAGCTTAGAGAGGCAATATAGTGTATTGAACGGAAGGCCCGTTTTGCACTGGAAAAGCCTGGCTCAATCCTGCACTCATACACAAAGCTCACCAGCTAACCTTGAGCCTGTCTATTGAGCTCAGAGAAAAGGAATGGAAGTATCACTGATTCTGATTTATATATGTATATATGTATATCTGTATGCAGCCTTTCGACATCTCTCCCCTCTCCTCCATCCCCTAAGCATCATTTTTCTTGCCTGCCTGTGCCCTGGTATCTATAGTCATGCAAATAACAGGTCCTCTTTTCTTTTGTAGGTGGAACATTTTATGGAATAGCAAAAGACAATTAGATTTTAGTGGACCATATTTCTTACAGATAGGTTGTGCTTACTTCTAATATAATCCTTGCCCATAATATTTTTTAAAATGCCTTGTAGAATCTGCTTGGTTGTTTCCTGCGGCCTTTTTGTTGCCAGTGCTATTACTTGATATAAAAATACGAAAACAGACTTGCCTTATTAATATGAGCTACTATTGCTTGATTATTATTATAAATGGAAATAAAAGCTTTCTCTACTTGTAGAAGCCAATTTGATTCATCCTGTTTACTGCAAACCAATCATCCAAACAATTTCATTTTGCAAATTAGCCCTTGAGAATAAATTACAAAATTAGAAAGAGCATTTCAGCTATGGGGGTCTTTGTTATAGTGTGGCTAAAGAACACCCCACCCTGTTTGTTCTGCTAGATGAAAGTGAACTTGATAAGTCATTTCAGTTTATAACACTGAAAGCATTTCCAGACCTTATGCAGTATGCATATGAAATATATGTAAACAAGATACATCAGATCTTTTGCTTGCCAATTAGCCACAGTTCAAACAATTTATCTCCGGAATTGAGAACTGGATGGAGGTTCCAGCTTAGCAGCCATGCACAAAAAAGGAAGAAGCTACAGATATATCTTATAGCAAGGCTGTATGCGACAGCTCTCTTTTTGATGCGGTGTTTCTAAATTTTGCAGTCTCACTGAGGGATCAAAAAAATAGGGGGGAAGGGAAATAAATTGTAGATTGCAATACTGGCACATTTCAAATGTCATTCCCAGCCCTGCCATTTTCTCAGAGGATTCAATTGTAGCTGAGAAGCACAACCCTGCAGGTCTCAGCAGGGCTTAATCATAGTTAAACAGATGTGATGACTGAACATGATTTGTCCTGGTTTGTGCTGACAGCCAAGTCCTGGTCAACATCATGTCATTTAACTCAGTTGTTCACAGTCATTTTCTGACTTGCTAGTTCTCCACAATATAGAAAAACCCTGTGGGGAATTTTGGAAAGGAACTGTGCTCTGAGAAAAAACTTCCTCTGTTACAGCTAGCAAGTTGGGGCGGGGGGGGGGGGGAGAATATGCATACGTGTGTGCCTTCGAGTTACCTGTTAATTTAGGGCAAGCTTATTACTTTCATAGGATTTTCTTAAGCAAAGAATACCTTGAAGTGACTTTGCCTGTTTCTTCCTCTGAAATACAGCTGCCAGCACCTGATGTTCCTTAGTAGTGTCCCATCCACATACTACCCAGGTCTGACCCTGCTTAGATTCCAAGATCAGATGGAATCTGGTGCCTTTAGGGTATTTAGGCCTTAGAAGGAAAAATTAAAACACACACTCTTGCCATCATTCCCTGAGAAGGTCCCAGGTATAATTTCAGATTTCAGATGTAATTGCATAAGCCTCTTCGGTGCTTTGTTTATTAGACTTGTGTAAAGTGGTAGTATAGATAGAAAATAAAGGATCAAAAGAAAGAAGTCTTCCAGATGGAAAACTCTGCTGATCTTGTGGAAATAGATCAATACTAAAATGCATTCATTCTGTCTCTCTGTGTGTATTTATTGAAATACATGTAAAATGAATTCTACTGCCTGTACCCCTTTGAAGGCCCCAAATATATGACCTATTCCCTATTATTCTAGTTAATCCAAGCCAAGGTGGCATGTGAATGATAAAGCAACTGCTGTGTTAGGTTAGGCTTGGGCATGATGGTGTGACTCATAGCAATGATAATGCCTGGAAGCAGTGAATAAACACAGACAGAATGTTCCCAGTCAGTCACCATCATTCAGGAATCTGTCGCTATAATTTTGACAGAAGAACAGTCCCTGGAGCTCTGGAAGAGGGTTTGGAAGAGGTAGCTTGCTGGGTCCAATTAAAAGAGCTTCGTAAGCTATTTCCCCTTCTGGTTTGTTCCCATCTTGTCTGATGCTTTTTCTCCCTTCGATGTGGCAACCAATTGGCAGAATGAGCAGGCATCCTGCCTTTCCACCAGGATTTTCTAGGACAGTGAACCACATTGGATATGTCATAACCCGGAGGATCGGAGCTCATTTGCAAGTCTGAGTTGAATGCAATTAGCATGATTTGCATATTATTTTCATGAACGGGGTTAATGTGAAAGTACAGATGGTGGGTGTTCTGCAACAGACCGATTCAGAAAAGGCTGAATCAGGTTTAGCTGCACTGACTAAGCACTGATTTTCATGTGATATTTTTATACCTTTTTAAAATGGAAATATATGTGCAATTCAAACGGTACTTACCTTGCAGATAAACTGTCTGGTGTTACCTCCCTGGTATATACTGTATAAGGGAGAGCAGGGCTTGTTGGGACAAAGGGCCAGGGTCTTTTGGTTAGTAGTGATTTTAACATTGGCCCGTATTCTGTATCAGCTACTTTGTTAATTAACTAACCTATCTGGGCCTGAAACACCCCCCACCCCGCCCCAAACCTGATGGAAATGTCAATCTCCCTTGCTTAGGTCACTGGAAGAATGGACCTTCTTCTTCCCATGTAGCTGATGCCCGGTAAAGTAGTTTGAAGCATAATGGTGTTACAATTACAACCAAGGATGCATCTGCACTGCAGAAATAATCCAAGTAATCCACCACTGTAACTGCCATGGCTCAATGCTATGGAATTCTGGGAACTATAGTTTGTTCTGGCACCAGAACCTCTCTGACAGAAAAGGCTAAAATGTCTCACACAGCTACAGTTCCCAGAATTCCATAGCATTGAGCTGTGGCAGTTATAGCGGTGTTAACCTAGATTATTTCTGCAGTTGGGATGCAGCCTAAGTAGCAATGGTGAATATGGAACAACTGTATTCATAATTGCTACTTAGTCATGATTGTGACATGGTTGTCACAATTGTAACACTCCTCCCAACCTCCTTTACTAAGCGTCAGCTGCATGGGAAGGACAGCCATTCTTCTGGAGATCAAAGCACGGGTAAATGATGTTTCTGTCAGGTTTGGAGGGGGTCAGACCTGGAGAGGTTACTTAGTTAAATATAATTAACCAAGTAGCTGATCCAGAATACTAGCCATCATTGGTTGCCCTCCTCAAGCCTTCAAAGAGATTTCATTGTGCAGTCTGCATAAGAGCTAGGGAAAGGAAGGACGGTATTTTCCCAACAACAATTGTTGGATCCAAGCTATCCCTCTTGCAACCTGAAGGGTTTTGAAGGGTTTTTCCCCCTGAATGGGTAATTGAGACCCATCAGCTTTACAAAAGCCCCGCTCTAGCTAGTGTGGAAAATCAAACTTGTTATTTTGGTATAGGCCAGCATCATTGCTATCTACAGTTTAGACTCTTTGAGAGAATGAGGAAGACCTGCAACTCAAAAATTTGTTGCTGAAAGAAGAGATCTTCCATAGTACAGCTAGTTGCTTAGTCATAATTCACAATTTGCTAAAAGTAAAATAAAACAGTAGTTCCGCATGGTATTTTGTTTCTTGAAATAATGTTCAGTGGCTGCCCCACTGAATGAATATATAAGTTTATTCAGGATACTTAATTCATTTCTGGAAGACGGTTGTACTGCAAAGCTATAGTGGAATTGCCCATCACTTCTTCATAATGAGGTTAAGCCAAATAATACTGCAAATGGAAGCTGAGCCATTGAAGTGCAAAGGTGAAAATCTGAAAAAGCAATTAATTCTTTGTTTTCAGTCCTTTTTTATTTTTACAATTACATTTTTTAATCTTATCTCTACAATCAATTGGTTTATCATAGCCTTGTCCAGGAGATTTACAAGATCTGTCTATCTGCCATTTGCATGATGAATGTATTTCTTTATTCTCCAAGAGCAGGTTTTGGGACAACAGTCAATAACGTGATAGAAAGAAAGAAAACATGCAGTGTTCTTTCTGAAAAAGGGATAGTAATCCAAATCAGATAAGGAAGACATCTTTTTCAAAAGGAGAAACTTTCTGGTATAGGCCACCGTACGTAAGTTTTCTGCTGTCATTAAGTAAGAAGAAGTGAGGAATTTCTTTGTTTTTTGCAGATCTGATTGTCTCCTGGTAATCTCAGAATGAGCAGCACTGAAAGAGGAGAAGACAGCTTGGTTGTTTAAATATGAGGTAGTTATAAAGCCTGGAGGAAGGGAAGGCAATAGAGCAAGATCGTGGTTGCAAGCCTGCACTTGGTCTTGTTATTTGATTGATTGACTGCACTTATTCACAAGGTGGAGCAAGGCAGGATATGTAGTGTGAGCATCACAACTCACAAACCTTGTTCTTGTACAAGGTTTGGTGACAGTGAGCCTTTCACAAGCCACAGCAGCACTGCTGGACCTGGGGAGGGGGACCCATTTTATGTGTGCTGTGATTAAAGCCACCAGCAATGCAAGCCCTACCAGAAATGGAAACAATTGCTGCAATTATTGGGTGCATTTGGTCACCTGCCCAGCCTCTGCAAAATCCTCCCCCCCCCCCCGGCTCTGAGTTGTCCATATTGCCCAGTAAGCCATGTTTTACTGAAACCCCTTTGTGTGGTTGCCTGATGCCTGTGACCACAATCAAGTGACCCAGAAGATGTTCTGGACCATTTGTTTAACCTGGTCTGCTTCACTTCTGAGACCTCACAAGGTCTCACACCTGAAATCTCAGGGAATGAGATGAGATTGGAGTAGAATAGGCAGCCGTTTATCATACGGTGTTCACTTATCGCTGTCTGTATGCTGGTCCTGGGAGAACTAGTCCATCTCATATGTAACCTGGCAAGGGTGGCTAACTGATAGCGCTTGGGCTTTTGTTAAAATTGCCTCATTCACAATCTTCATATGGTTTTTATTGCTATAAGCAAGAACACTAGAACTAGTGGGAAAGTCTCTCAGTTTCTGAGTGCACATGATCTTTCTAGGCAGAAAAGCTTCCCAGTGTGGTTGGATGGACCTCAGAGAGCATCTGGGACCAGATCTTATTCTCCCACTACACACACTGTATGGTAGCAAATTGATTATGACCATGCTGGGACTGTTTTTGTATTAGTATGAAGTTCACAATTTAAGAAATATCATATATACTCATGTATAAATCCACCTCACATATAAGTCAAGAGCAGGTTTTTGATATAACCCTTGGATAAGTCAAGGGAGATTGGGATTTGATTTCCCACTCAGCCCTGAAGCCCAGTGGGTGTCCTTGGGAAAGTCACATGCTCTCAACCTCAGAGAAAGACAAATTCAAACCTCCTCTGAACAAATCTTGCCAAGAAAATCCCATGATAGGGTCGCCATAAATCAGAATTAAGTTGTCTCCTTTTGCCACTCTACTCAGAAAAAAATATGGTTCCTATTTTGATAAGCGTTAAGGTATGTTACTTACATCGTCTCAGGTTTTGGGGGTCAATTTTTAGACTAAATGTTCTTGAGTTATACATGAGTATATACAGTAATTTAACTGATAGGAGGATAAACAAGATTCTGTTTTAGGGAATTACACTCCTCACCACCACTAATGTATTAATAAAGTAGCCTTGTGGTTTTAAAAGTTTAAAAGTACATCTCATGCCCTCTAGCCTCTTTGAAGGAATCGCTACATTCATGCACTCCATGAATTGTGATGGATGTTTTGTTCTTTGCAATTCACTGTAAGGAAATTACAGTTTTCATTGCTGTATGGCACAGTTGATTACTGCAATAATCTCTGACTTCTGCAGTGCAGGCTCTGAGGTCTGGTTTAGGTTTCAAATAAGAATAAAACAGTTTTATTTCTGTTACTAGAATATATCATCCCCTTTTGCCCACTGCGGCATTATGAAATGTTTGCAGCTGTGGTGTGAATAAAACATGAACGATTCCATAGAACAGGAACATGTGGGCCTGCAGCTATTGATGGATTGCAAATCCACCTAGTCAGCATTCTTAATGGTTAGGGATTGTGACAATTGCAGTCATGGTGTTTCATGTTTCATATACCATGTTGCCCATACCTGTCATAGATGCATGGCCTTAACAGAGTCTGGAAAGTTACATTTTAGAAGATGCATGTCTATAAAGGCATGTAGAAGCCACCATACTACAACTGCTTAGATATGGATGGCTTTAGCATGTCTTCAGATCCATACATCTTAAGTGTAATATGGTAAGCAAAGAATATTCCTGAAGTCAACTTTGCAGTAGGAAAAGTGCTGAATCATAAGAAAGTCCATATGGTGAAAGCCAGAGGTAGTATAATGAGCGTGACAATGCCATCAAAAACTGTGGAAGTAAAGGCAGCTGACAGAAGTTGGACAGGTACCTGCTGTTTTGTCCAACACACCATGGAGAATACAGTACTAACTCAGTGAACATTCCATGGGAAAGCTATATCTCCTTTTCATGACATTTCCTGGATTTCTGAATGCAGCGTAGATGAACCATGGAGAAATGCAATAACCACAATAAGTGTTATGACTCTTTTGTATTGTATAGTTATCCCTGTGAAGACACCCAGCTGCTCCTTAGCCCATGTTACTGTTTGAAAGTATCTTCTAAAGCACAGGAAGCAGAATGTTAATGAAGCTACTTTGATAAAAGACACGCAAAGATACTGAATATAGTAGGCTCTTGTTACAGCTGGGGTGGGCATAGAGTGGCCCTTGGGCTGTATGTGCCCCCAGGGCCTCCAGGAGTCAATTTATTCACTCCAGAATTCCCCCAAATGGACTCTAAGAGCGAAAATGATTTTTGCAGAATTGTTTTAAATTTAATTTTTTAGAAAACTGCCACCAAAATGCCCACTATGGGGGTGTGGAGAGCATTTTTATGACCTTTTGTGTTCCATTTTATGCCCAGGAGAAGCAATTTTGAAACCTAAGACATGGTGAAAATGCTCCCATACCCCTAGCATTATTGTGGGGGGCACAGTTTTTGGTAGATGTAGGTGTGGCTCTTTGTCTCCTTGGGGGCTAATGTAGCCGGCTAGCCTTCCATGGCTTCCCACTCCTATGATACAACTGATACAACTTTGTTTAATATTGTAATTTAACCTGCCTGTATAGTTGGGCATCAATTGTATCACATTGTATAACAGCCATGGCAAACACATGGCACGTGTGCCAGAACAAGCAAGCAGAGCCCTCTCTGTGGGCATGCGAGCCTTTCACCACTGGTGAGAGGAGGGAGGAAGAGAAGGAGGAGGAGGAAAAGGAAGAAGCAACAGTTCCATGCTGCCAGCCTCCTGCCCGCCTGTCCTCCCACTGCCAGTGAGAGTGGGAGGAAGAGGAAGCAGTGGCAGCCCTATGCCTCCAGCGACCCACCAACCGTCAGTGAGAGGAGGGAGGGAGGGAGGGAGAGGAGGAGGAAGCAGCAGTGGTGCAGCGTTGTGTCAGAGGGGAGGTTGCTATTGCTAGCCTGAGGATGAGAGAGTGTGTCTTGTGTGTGTGTGTGTCCATTCAAGTTGTTCCTGGCGACCCTAAGGTGAAACTATCATGGGGTTTTCTTGGGAAGTTTCATCAGGCAGGTTTGCTATTGCTAGCCTGAGGCTAAGAGAGTGTGCCTTGGGTTTTCCACCTGGAAATCCCACCCCCTGGAAGTCCCATGCCCCTGGAAGTCCTGCCCCACCCCACCCACCCCGGCACTGGGTGATACCCCTTGCAGGAAAACCACTGAGTTTGGGCACTCAGTCTCTAAAAGGTTCACCATCATTGCTATATAATGCCAAGAGCATGCAAGGCATTATACCACTGGATCTCCAGAGCATAAGCATATTCATCCCAGACACCTACCCTGAGAGATTTCTCAGAATTGGATGAGAGGTTTTGGATTGATCACCAAATTCCTGTCCTCTGGGTAGTCTAGTACTTTAAAAAAATGAAGTAGGCCTCTGATGATCCTCTGCAACTTCTATGTTAGGGCCAGAATGTGGAATGTGTGGCTGTCCAGATGATGTTAAGCCTGCGTTCCCATCATGTTCCTAGCAAACATTCTTAACGGTGAGGGATCATGAGAGTGACAGCCCAACACTATCTGGAAGGCCACACATTCCCCATGCCTGTGCTAAAGTGTATGAAGAGATCAAGGACATGTGTTTTCAGGACACGGACTCCTCGTCCCTCCTGTTTGTGCCCACCCAAATCTGCTTGACTTGGATGGGTCTCTCAGCTATCTCAAGTAAATTTTGAAGGGAGGTTCAGGACAAGTAGGAGTTACCACCCACAACCCTCATTTTGTTGACACAAACAGATCCATAAGTAAGAAGCTTCATCAGTAAGAGCCTTATTTAGATCCATTAGTAAGAAAACTTACTAATGGAAATGACTCCCCCCCCCCTTCCCAATTTTCCTATAAGCAAATGTTCATATGAAAGAAGTGAACGAAATTCCCGCATCTTTCATAAGGCCTTTTTGTTCCAGTCTTCAAACCTAACTGGGTAGTCATTGGCTTGGCATTTGTTTCTTCCTTAGATTGCATCCCTTCTTTCCTTGCAAGAGCTGAAGATGTTGTACAAAGCTCTTCTTTCCTTTTTAAATCCTCAGACCAACCCTGTAAGATAGACTAGGGTGAAAGGTAATGTCTGGCCCCAAATTACTCTGGTGCTCTCTCAGCTAAATGGGAATACAGTTGTTCCTCTGTATCCACAGATTCTTTATTCATGGATTCAACCATCCATACCTTGGAAATTACAGATATATATATATATATATATATATATCTGTAGATAGATATATTCTAAAAAGCAAATCTTGATTTTGTCATTTAATATAAGGGACACCATTTTACTACCCCACTTTATTTAATGGGACTTGCACATGCATGGATTTTGGTATCCGGGGGTCCTGGAACCAAACCGTAGCAAATACCAAGGGCTCATTATATGAACCTACAGCCCCATTCTGCAGTAGGAAATTAAAGCAAGCATGAGGCCAGTTGTACACTTATACATATGTTTGCAACTGCTACATTATTATTTCCTTCCCACTTCCAGTCTTTAACCAGTTCATAAATATTTATCAGATTAATGATCACTCCAGTACAGTTCCCCCTCCCTCCCTCCCTCCCTCCCTCCCCTTTTTTATTCTCTTTTTGGGAATTATTTTAAAATCTGCATTATCCAATTTTGCAGAAGTGTACAGCAGATGTAATGTGATACATTAAACTATGTAAGTTAAACTTATTACAAGACAGCACAATTCTGTAATCCAATTGCATAGACCATTTAAACTAACAGCATTATGGACAGAATTGTACTATATATATGTTTTCATTTATAAAAGATTATGCTTCCCATATTTGAGTTCAGATTAACCAACAAATATGCACACTACTTGTCAGTAGTAATTTTTGATTTCATTTCTAAATCAGTCATCTCTCTCTCCGCCTTCTTTCTTTTGGCTCCTCTGTCATGAAGGAGCTCCTCACCTGGTGTTGAAATATTTAAGTATGAAACCAGCATTGTGGTGTTCCATATTCAGCTAAGATCACAGCATCATCAATTCAGAACATTATCTGTGAGGCTATGGAGTTGCCATACAATGACATTGTCTGTCTAAATATTTTGAAGCTGTTTGATCAATCCCTGACAGATGTCTGAAATGAAATGTTACCCCACTGTGATCTAAAATAACATTTGAGTATTTCTTCACAGGTGTGCTGAACAAACAATAATATGCCAGAGTGGTAGGCTTGCTTCTGAATCAACTGCGAAGTAATCCCCAAGGTACAAGAATTAGTTTGGCTCACTACTGTAAACAGCTGTAGTAACAAGCAGGGTGCAATCCTGTGCCCATTTGCCTGGGAGTAAGCTTCACTGAGCCAGCATGGCATAGTGATGTGAGTGTTGGATGACTGGAAGCCAGGGTTCAAATCCCCACTCAACCATGGAAACCTACTGGGTGACCTTGGCAAATAATAACACTCTCAGTCTCAGAAACCTTCATGATAAGTTCACCTTAGGGTTGACATAAATCAGAAACATCTTGAAGGCACATATCATCAAGCTCCACGGAACTCTGTGTAACTAATTTTTGAATAAACACATATGTTTACTTTCCAATGGTCACCACTGACATAGATGTGGTCTCATATGCAATTGGCCTGGCACTATATATAAAAGTGCTCCAAATTAGTGATATTGTGGACTTTTGGGATTCAAGTATTGTCAGTACCCAGAGAATATGATGCACAGGCTTGAATTTCATCCATAAGATGATAACATGGACTTTGCTTGGAGGGGAAATGTATGCACAGGGAATTTCTAGAGCTGAACTAAGATATTCTGCTGCTTGAGGAGAGGATAAAATGAAACTCTCCGCAATCTCTCAGTGCTATGGCCTGGATCCTACTGGCAATCCTATTGTAGCCACATTGAATCAATGGAATTTACATAAGTGTTGACTTTCCATTCAACAATTGATTCAATGGGTCTGCTTTAATTAGGATGTAATAATAATAATAATAATAATAATAATAATAAATTTTATTTATACCCCGCTCTTCGGCCAAAGCTATCAGAGCGGCTTACAATTTGTTAATTAGACAATTAACTCCCCTCAAGATGGTGGTTGAAAGGAGGGCTCTTCTTGCTTCCAGCAGGAGGTGGCCTGCCTTTCTCTCCCCTCAAGATGGTGGTTGAAGGGAGGGCTCTTCTTGCTTCCAGCAGGAGGTGGCCTGCCTTTCTCTCCCCTCAAGATGGCGGTTGAAGGGAGGGCTCTTCTTACTTCCAGCAGGAGGTGGCCTGCCTTTCTCTCCCCTCAAGATGGTGGTTGAAGGGAGGGCTCTTCTTGCTTCCAGCAGGAGGTGGCCTGCCTTTCTCTCCCCTCAAGATGGCGGTTGAAGGGAGGGCTCTTCTTACTTCCAGCAGGAGGTGGCCTGCATCTCTCTCCCCTCAAGATGGTGGTTGAAGGGAGGGCTCTTCTTGCTTCCAGCAGGAGGTGGCCTGCATCTCTCTCCCCTCAAGATGGTGGTTGAAGGGAGGGCTCTTCTTGCTTCCAGCAGGAGGTGGCCTGCATCTCTCTCCCCTCAAGATGGTGGTTGAAGGGAGGGCTCTTCTTGCTTCCAGCAGGAGGTGGCCTGCCTTTCTCTCCCCTCAAGATGGCGGTTGAAGGGAGGGCTCTTCTTACTTCCAGCAGGAGGTGGCCTGCATCTCTCTCCCCTCAAGATGGTGGTTGAAGGGAGGGCTCTTCTTGCTTCCAGCAGGAGGTGGCCTGCCTTTCTCTCCCCTCAAGATGGCGGTTGAAGGGAGGGCTCTTCTTACTTCCAGCAGGAGGTGGCCTGCATCTCTCTCCCCTCAAGATGGTGGTTGAAGGGAGGGCTCTTCTTGCTTCCAGCAGGAGGTGGCCTGCATCTCTCTCCCCTCAAGATGGTGGTTGAAGGGAGGGCTCTTCTTACTTCCAGCAGGAGGTGGCCTGCATCTCTCTCCCCTCAAGATGGTGGTTGAAGGGAGGGCTCTTCTTGCTTCCAGCAGGAGGTGGCCTGCCTTTCTCTCCCCTCAAGATGGTGGTTGAAGGGAGGGCTCTTCTTGCTTCCAGCAGGAGGTGGCCTGCCTTTCTCTCCCCTCAAGATGGCGGTTGAAGGGAGGGCTCTTCTTACTTCCAGCAGGAGGTGGCCTGCATCTCTCTCCCCTCAAGATGGTGGTTGAAGGGAGGGCTCTTCTTGCTTCCAGCAGGAGGTGGCCTGCCTTTCTCTCCCCTCAAGATGGTGGTTGAAGGGAGGGCTCTTCTTGCTTCCAGCAGGAGGTGGCCTGCCTTTCTCTCCCCTCAAGATGGCGGTTGAAGGGAGGGCTCTTCTTACTTCCAGCAGGAGGTGGCCTGCATCTCTCTCCCCTCAAGATGGTGGTTGAAGGGAGGGCTCTTCTTGCTTCCAGCAGGAGGTGGCCTGCATCTCTCTCCCCTCAAGATGGTGGTTGAAGGGAGGGCTCTTCTTGCTTCCAGCAGGAGGTGGCCTGCATCTCTCTCCCCTCAAGATGGTGGTTGAAGGGAGGGCTCTTCTTGCTTCCAGCAGGAGGTGGCCTGCCTTTCTCTCCCCTCAAGATGGCGGTTGAAGGGAGGGCTCTTCTTACTTCCAGCAGGAGGTGGCCTGCATCTCTCTCCCCTCAAGATGGTGGTTGAAGGGAGGGCTCTTCTTGCTTCCAGCAGGAGGTGGCCTGCCTTTCTCTCCCCTCAAGATGGCGGTTGAAGGGAGGGCTCTTCTTACTTCCAGCAGGAGGTGGCCTGCATCTCTCTCCCCTCAAGATGGTGGTTGAAGGGAGGGCTCTTCTTGCTTCCAGCAGGAGGTGGCCTGCATCTCTCTCCCCTCAAGATGGTGGTTGAAGGGAGGGCTCTTCTTGCTTCCAGCAGGAGGTGGCCTGCATCTCTCTCCCCTCAAGATGGTGGTTGAAGGGAGGGCTCTTCTTGCTTCCAGCAGGAGGTGGCCTGCATCTCTCTCCCCTCAAGATGGTGGTTGAAGGGAGGGCTCTTCTTGCTTCCAGCAGGAGGTGGCCTGCATCTCTCTCCCCTCAAGATGGCGGTTGAAGGGAGGGCTCTTCTTACTTCCAGCAGGAGGTGGCCTGCGTCTCTCTCCCCTCAAGATGGTGGTTGAAGGGAGGGCTCTTCTTGCTTCCAGCAGGAGGTGGCCTGCATCTCTCTCCCCTCAAGATGGTGGTTGAAGGGAGGGCTCTTCTTGCTTCCAGCAGGAGGTGGCCTGCATCTCTCTCCCCTCAAGATGGTGGTTGAAGGGAGGGCTCTTCTTGCTTCCAGCAGGAGGTGGCCTGCATCTCTCTCCCCTCAAGATGGTGGTTGAAGGGAGGGCTCTTCTTGCTTCCAGCAGGAGGTGGCCTGCATCTCTCTCCCCTCAAGATGGTGGTTGAAGGGAGGGCTCTTCTTGCTTCCAGCAGGAGGTGGCCTGCATCTCTCTCCCCTCAAGATGGTGGTTGAAGGGAGGGCTCTTCTTGCTTCCAGCAGGAGGTGGCCTGCATCTCTCTCCCCTCAAGATGGTGGTTGAAGGGAGGGCTCTTCTTGCTTCCAGCAGGAGGTGGCCTGCATCTCTCTCCCCTCAAGATGGTGGTTGAAGGGAGGGCTCTTCTTGCTTCCAGCAGGAGGTGGCCTGCATCTCTCTCCCCTCAAGATGGTGGTTGAAGGGAGGGCTCTTCTTGCTTCCAGCAGGAGGTGGCCTGCATCTCTCTCCCCTCAAGATGGTGGTTGAAGGGAGGGCTCTTCTTGCTTCCAGCAGGAGGTGGCCTGCATCTCTCTCCCCTCAAGATGGTGGTTGAAGGGAGGGCTCTTCTTGCTTCCAGCAGGAGGTGGCCTGCATCTCTCTCCCCTCAAGATGGTGGTTGAAGGGAGGGCTCTTCTTGCTTCCAGCAGGAGGTGGCCTGCATCTCTCTCCCCTCAAGATGGTGGTTGAAGGGAGGGCTCTTCTTGCTTCCAGCAGGAGGTGGCCTGCATCTCTCTCCCCTCAAGATGGTGGTTGAAGGGAGGGCTCTTCTTGCTTCCAGCAGGAGGTGGCCTGCATCTCTCTCCCCTCAAGATGGTGGTTGAAGGGAGGGCTCTTCTTGCTTCCAGCAGGAGGTGGCCTGCATCTCTCTCCCCTCAAGATGGCGGTTGAAGGGAGGGCTCTTCTTACTTCCAGCAGGAGGTGGCCTGCGTCTCTCTCCCCTCAAGATGGTGGTTGAAGGGAGGGCTCTTCTTGTACAGATAGGAGTATTCTGACTGGACTGACAACTAAAAATATTTCAACATTGTTAATATAGAAGGGTTCTTCATTGTAGGTGAGGGCAGGAGGCGAGTCTGGAGGGTGCTAAACAAGATGGGCAGTGCACATAGCTGTTGGTGTCTTCTCCTCCAAGACAGGGGAATGGCCAGTGAGCTTTGGAGGAATAGCTGCCAATGAACTGTCAATGATGCCCCTCAACATCTCCCATGTGAGGTTGTTCCTTCATTGCCTAATAGCTGGGTGGTTCCTTGGAAATTTCCAATAGAAAACTTATGCATTACGTATTTGCAGATACCATCTATTAAAAATAAGTTGCCAAGAAATAAATGGAAAAAGAGTACCACCAGTCCAGACCCAGGCTGGTGTGCCTAATATGAAATGCAGAACATTCACAAATACTAGGGAATTGGGTAGAATTTCTGGATGTTCACTCTCAAAGATAAAGCTGTTGTTTATAATTTTTGTTCAAGAGAAAAACTCTTCAGTTCTCCTCAACCTAACGAGAGACGCCCCAGCCCAGCATTAGTAGCATTATTACTCAAAAGAAAGTAGTGACCTTGGTTAGGGGATGAAACTCTCCATCCAGAACTGACATGTTATTAAATCAAATGGCGATCCAGATTTGCATAATAATACATATTTGCCAGCTACTTGTTCTTGCCTAGATTTCCTTTTTGGACTAGAATGCTGTCAACTGCTGGAAAAATTCAGATTTGTTGCCTTCCTGTGTTTTTCTTTTGAGTAACTACATTCTTCCTACATTATGTTTTTATTATGCAGGAAAAGATGACCTATTTTGTATCCTATTTTACTCCCTCATTTGCTATACACCTTACTATGAGAAATGCTGAATGACTGTGGTATGTAACCCTAAATAACAGCTGCACTCAATGGAGGTACTCCAAGTCAAGCAACAAAATAAACATTCTTAAGAGTCAAAGGGATGGATACAGTTTTTCTCAAGGTGTACATCAAAGATACTTCACAAGAACCAATAGTTAATTTTGTCTGGCATCCCACAGTTAAATAAACATTAATTTACTTACATCTTGCTCATGACATCCTAAGTTAAATGATTTAGCAACATCCTTGATAAATTCAAGATTTCACATTGCATGCCTCAAAGGATAGGCTGTGGCGTGGAAAGCTTGTTTATTTTATGTTGAAAAATAAAGGGAAGAAATCTCCAGAGGCACGGGAGAAAATTATTTAACACCCAATGTGCTTTGAACAGTTGCTCTTCCTCAGGGGCATCTTGAACAACCATTTTCAATATGGTATCTATGTGCCGTTGCAACTTGCTTCTGAAAAAGAGACCACTGGCAAAGAGTGAAGCAGCTTGAAAATGGTTACTCAAGAGTACGCCCAAAGAACGGGGCCTGCCAAAACAACTTGCTGCCTGAGGCAGAGCAAGAAACAGTGTCCTTCACCCACATAAATCAAGTTTTCTTACCTCAAGCCAGACAAGTTATTCTGGCATACGACACAGAAAATCCCACAAGCATCTCTTCACCCCACCCCACCCATGCTTAGCAGTAAAAATACAACAGTAACAAATTAAATAACTAATCCTCTCCTGCTTTTTCATGACACCGCAAATCTGCTGCCTGTGGTGGCTTCACTCTACCTGACAGCGCTGGTGGTCCTGACAAAGAAGAAGAATTTGAAACAAATCAACCATGGCCTGTAAATAAATAACTTACTACCTGAACATTTGGAGTTTTCCTCCCTTTCTTTCCCTCCAGTTGGTGCCTTTAAACATTTTCTCCGTTAGTATTATATGGGTAATAACACAGAATAATCGCCTTACAGTGACACCCCAAACCCTGCATGTTGTTGTAATTAACATGGTACATAATTAAGATGTTTATTAATGTGTTGCATATTGCCACTAAATTTTAAAACTATAGTGACACCAATTTATTCTCCTGTTATCTGTCTTTAAGCAAAACAAAACAAACAATGTCATTTGGTTCATGCCTGAATACTCAAAGGGAAATACCAGGTGCTGTAGGCTATATTTCAGAGGAAAGCATTGGCCAACCATCTCTGAGTATTCTTTGCCTAAGAAAACCCTATGAAATTCATGGGGGCACCATGAGTCAACAGGTGACTTGAAGGAACATATGCATAAACATATTTATACTGTACTGACTACCCTCTGAGCAATTCTTAATGTCTAGACATTAATATGGTGTCATAGCGGCATGGCAAGCACATATATATTCTTTAGTTACTCTAGACTACTGCGTTGTCTAATAATTCCTTTTGATTCCATAGTCCAAGCCGTTTCTTGATAAACATTGAAATTAGTCGTTGAGGTCGTCGTTGATAGTCTACTAGAACTTCATGAGAAGCTGTGATTTGGTCACCTTCAAGTCGATCAAGGAGGGTCACACAGACCACTGCAGCTAGAAAGTAGATGAAAATGCAGAAAGGTGTTCACACTTGCTTTTACAGTATAGCTATTATATATATATTTTAAAAATTAAAAATTGATATATATCTATTTTATTATATTCTGTTAATTCTTACAAAAGATTGTGACTAATAAAATTTTAGGATATGGTAGGCTAGAAATCTTAAACTAATGTTGATTAAGTGTAGTGTAATAGGACCCCCCCCCCCAAGTTAGAATTGACCATGTTAATAAGATAACAATATAGCAAGGGTGAGCAAAGTGCAGGCTGCCTGCAATCCCACAAGAGCACTTTTTGAGGTCCCCAGGGCCCCTATGTGTCAACTACAAGTGCCTCTTCGGGGATGTAGGGGCATTTTGCTATGTTTTGTTCTTTCCATGGGCCATTTTAGGCCCAGGACAGGCCTTTGTTAAAACAGGAAGTAAGCCAGAAGTGACTTCTAATTACTTTCTGTGTTTTTAAAAGAATCCTCCTAGTTCTAAGACCCACCCACCCAAAAAACAAGGCACACTCTCAAATGTCATTTAAAAGCAAAAAAAAAAATAAATAAATAAATAAAAAATAAAAAATAAAAATAAATGATTTGTGTGTGTGTGTGTGTTTGATGGGGTGCAATGGCTTTAAAAATCCCAGTATAATTTAAAAGAGTTTTAAATTCTCACATCGCCAAAGTCTGCTAAGGGGCTAGTGTGGCCTTTTAGACTTCCACAGTTGCCCATCCTACCATAAAGCCTGACTCAAAATCACTTCCTCATGTCATGTTCATCTCATAAGAGCAGATTAAAAGCATAACAAACTCTTAGAATCATAGAATCTTAAGAGTTGGAAGAGACCACAAGGGCCATCCAGTCCAACCCCATTCTGCCATGCAGGAACTCCCAATCAAAGCTTCCCCGACAGATGGCCATCCAGCCTCTGCTTAAAGACCTCCAAGGAAGGAGATTCCACTACACTCCAAGGGAGTGCGTTCCACTGTCGAACAGCCCTCTTGATTGAGTACATCAGTTTTTGGTGATCAATTTAACTAGTGAATTCTTATAATTTTGCTTATAGGGAAAACAGCAGGATATGAAGCAAAGTAAATTATTGGTTTTTAGCTACAGCATACATCTGAGGACATAGCAGGCATAATTTTAAAAGCAGTATTTCCTCTAGTGTTGGAAGAGAAGGGTGATTTTCCTAGCAAAAACTGTACTGCTCCTCTGTCATTCCCAGTACTGAATTAACAAACATATATATTGTTGCCCAATCAAATCAAAAGCTTTTTAATCAGTTCATCTAAATACATTAATAATATTATCCTCCAGCCTTACCGGAAAAAAAAGACATAAATTGAGTTGAAGTTGGTTTACTTTAGGAGACAAATGACAGTTTTAAGTTGTCACTGAAAATGGTATGTTCAATTTGTTTAAATCAATGTATAGGCTGCTAAAAACGATCTTGAAGCTGTTTACAAAATCAAGGAACTAAAATAAATGTTAATCTTACTTGTTTTATTCTGTACAGTTTTGAAAAAGATTTCTTATATTACTTTGCAACTTATATTAATAGTTAACAAAACCCATTGGCACATAAAGTAACAAAAAACCTTGAGATCAACTTGGATCTTACAAAAAATATTAGCCAACAACCATTATAAGTAATAAACATACACAAGGGGATGATGATGGTAGGCAAAAGTGAAGGTTTTGAGGCTGGTGGTGGGGAAAGGTTATATAGTCCATGGCCCTTGGTTCTCCTCCCATCCACCTGCCTCCCCCTCCCCCGCAGTTTTTCTTCATTTGCTCAGAACAAGTGGTTTTCACCTAGAAATCCAGGAGGAATTAAATATTTACACTGCAAAGGTGATAAATCAGTAGCTGGAAAGTATCACGTCAGGCTGAATTGTGGAGCTCACACAACAGAAAATTCATACATACTAAAAAATAAATAAACTTGCAAATAAATGTTCTAGAGAACAGTTCTAGCTTAGCCTTTGCTCTGACATTCCAGCTTTATCTTTTAAATAAATGTGCTGAGAAGCGTGTTTTGATTTGAAAAAATGGGGAAGTATAATAAGAGTCGGGATAGCTCATACACTGAATTAAACATTACAGAAAACCAGGTCTCAGTGTGGTCAAGTCTTAGGGTAGACTATATTTTTAGTTGGCACAGGGCACAACCTTTGAAGAAAGGTACTGTAACTTGAAATGTAAACTTGACTCAATTTCAATGTTCAATCATGTCGATTAAGGTGAATGTATATGTAATATACTGATGTAAGTGCAAAGATGACAATAAAGTTTTATAAAACAAAACAAACTTTAAAGGAGCTTTCTCAGCACTTAAAAAAAAATCATATGAAAACTGGGAGTAGATTCAGTAACATGGAAGCCACAAGGCCATCATATATTTCAGACATTCAGTGGGAATTCAGAAAATGCCCAATTTGATTTTATGGACAGCCATGGCAAGGCTTTTACACCTCTAGCTGTATTCTCCCTGCTTTTAAAAACAAAAATACAGCAATTGTTGAAAGTGGTTTCTAACCATTCCTTCCTTGCTATTACCCTGGTCAAAATTTGGCCCCATAAGGAGGAAAATACTAGTACACTGGGGAACAACATAGTGGCAAGGAGACAGAGAACAAAATGGCAATTATTGTCCCCATTAGAAACACTCCCTCTTATGTCACTACTCTGAAGAAATTCGTAATCTTCTATGGGTGCCTTGCAACAAAACAAAACACCCAAACCAGATATACAATGGGAGAAACAATCTGAAATCGTTTTCCTTGGTGATTTAAGATGTACCTATAGAAACCCAACTGTTAAATATCTAACGGGGCTTTTTCCTTGAGAGTGTTATGAGGAGGAGGGCCAGTACAGCCATAGCCAAGGCATGTGGAATTATTCTCAAAATCTTCATATTATTTATTTGTAGGCCAGGTGTACAGCTTTGAATTGCTCCCTTTTGGACCACAGCTCCCAGAATCCCCCAGCCAGTATGGCCACTGGCTAAGGCATTATGGGAGTTATACTTTGAAAAGTAATTTTTCCAAGTTCTGGTCAAACATAGGCTCAGATTAGTGTATTATAATATTTTCAGTTTTTAAACAACCATCTGAGTAAAAGTTAATGTCCTCCTTCGCATGTCAGCAGGAATTCAGTGACCTTTGCAAAATGAAACAAGCCTCTGAAAAATGAAACAAGCTGCACACACACTTTCAGTGCTTCAGTTTTGATAAAATGAAAAGGGATCTTGGAGCAGTTCAGTTTTTATTGTGCCTCAGCTGCTTATTATTCAGGATCCAGCTGTGTACATAAGGTAGTGGCTTATTTTTTATGTGTGTGGTTTTTTCTTTTTTAAAAAAGAAAGACCGACTGGGGTGTATCATCTCAGATACTTATGGGGGATAGTCAGATTGCATGACTCTGTAGAAAATGTTCCTTCTACATGAATCTTTACAGGTCAGCCTCAGGAAGAGCAATGGTAGCTCCAATTCTGAGGAATTCCTCAGCACAGTGCCCTCATCTTGTGTTACTTTGTCCTATATTATGGCCCTGTGTGTTTGCCAAGAAGCAGCAATACATTTGGCCCTCCACATTTGTGGCTTTGACCTTTGCAGATTTGATTATTTACAGTTTTGATTAATAGTTCTAAGAATCTCTAGGTCTTCCAAGGCAACTCTGACAGATGTTGACCGTAGAGTTGTGCTGGAGAAGCTAGAAGTACCTAGAGAAAACACTTCTTTAGGCAGTTATAGGTCCTCCAACATGATTCAATGATCAATTTTTGGCAGTTGTTGGCCACAGAGCTGCACTGGGGGACCTGGAGATTCCTAGAGAGCTGTTCTTTCACTTAAAAAGAATAGTATTTTTTTATTTGCGGGAGCTTTCCAACTTTGAAGAATGGCCGCTGAAGTGTGTTAAAGGACGCGGGCTGCAGCTGGACTGTACTTGGATAGCAGACTGGGAAACAAAAGCCATGCAATAGGACCAGGATGCACCCAAATTAGGCTTAAATTCAGGAGCGGTAAGCGGTATTATAAAGCTGTGTGATAAGCCCCCTGGTCTGGGATTCTGAAGCTGTATTCCAAAACCATAATGTTTTGAGGTTCTGAATCCATGCAGGTGTTGATGTTACAGTGCTAGAGCAGCAACAACAGTAATACCATGTTGGTTGCTGGAAAATCTAGTTTGGGGATGTCCTTAGAATTCTCATATCACACTAGGCTATAGCATTAGAGCCGTTTAAGCATAGAAATCTAATTACTTCACAGGAAAAAGACTCAGACGTTCACTAAATCATAAGACTTGAAAGAAAACTACTTTAAAATGGCACACAGATAGTACTAAACTCCTTTGAAACTGGCAAAAATATATAAAACAAAAGGAAGTGAATACTGGACATGAAAACAAGCTACTGGAACTTGATACCATGTGTGGTGGAGTTGTCCTAAAATAAAAAAATACTTTGAACACAAATCCACTCAACCTTAAGTGAAATATTGGAGATAAACAACAAATGCCTTCCCGAAATATACTTGTTGAACATGACAGATAAGATTAACAGTACAATAAGAAAGATAGGAAAGGAAAAGGAAAGAGTTTTGTAATACATGGTCTCAGTGGCAAGAATAATTATCGCAAGAGTGTGGGAAAAGAAGATACACCTAAAACAGATGAATGGTTATGAGAAGTACATGATATGAAAACTCTAGAAATTTTAACAGAAAGATTGAGAAAAGGTAAATTAAAGGAAATAGAATAGTGATCCAGTTATGAAATACTGTGAAAAGAAATGGTGTAAAGATTGACTGATAATACAGTTACAATGAATGTTAGGATAAAACACATGGTAAATAAAATTTATATGGCATGATGAATTAGAATCATTTTGATAACTGGGTCAATAACAGAATTTTATTTCAGGAAACACTTCAAAAGAAGATAAACATATAAAAATTGGAATCCTAAATAGAAATATATGATAATGTCGACCATAATGGATTCAACTTTCGGAAATCAACCAAATGAACTAAATAAATCTTTTTAAAAAAATAAAGAAAAGGAAAAGGAAATCTAATTACTTCACCAAACATCTAATCCTTGGATTCCACAGTCTGGAGCCTTAAAGTTAAAGATTTCTATAACTGTGTGATATTGATACACTCTCAATACTGTGGACCCCTCTCATTCATAGGGGTTCAGTTCCAGGTCCTCTGTGGATGGCAAAAAATGTGGACAGTCACACTCTTTCTTATTCAATGGGCAGCAATATGCACACACCTGTGTCAGCACATCTGCAGGCATATGCTGCCACTGAATATCAAGGGGCATGGCAATCCATGGATGCTCCAATCCATGGATCGCTAGCATCATGATGCAACGGGCCCTCTCAACATGTCATATGCCTATAGATATATGTGTGTGTGTGTGTGTGTGTATTGCAGGAAAGAACATTCAATCATGAACCCTCCTTTTCAGTAGAGAATGTTAGAGTCCAGACACAAGTTTTCTGTTATTGAAAATTATCCACTGCAACTGAAAAGTATGGACAGCTAGCAAGGTTAAATCTTAAGTAAAACTGGTGTTACTGAGACAGTTAAAAACATCAGTCAAGTACTTTGTGCTTATGAGTGATTAGGGGGTGTGTGGCCCCGAGGAAGCATTAGCAAAAGAGAATAAATATGCCCTCTGACTTACCTTTAAGGCCACAAAGCCTGCACATGGCGGCAAATACAGTAGACTCCATTTCTATGTTTCTAACTCCAGCATCGTATGCTCTTTTTAAGTACTCTAGCTTTTTCTCATTGGAGAATGAGCACAATGCTCCATCTAATCGTCCCTGACCTTAGAAGGAAAGAAAAGAAAATCTCAGTATTTTGTACTTTCATGTGTTCGGTGCTCACAACTAGTGCTGGCAGTGCTGACTTCTACAGTCAAAGAAAGCTTTCTTCAGGAAGCTCACAGCTAATTTCCCAACATCCTGCTGGAATTAGAAATTCACCATTTTTTATTTCACTTTAATAGCATGCTCTTTGAAATATTAATATCTTATCTTCCATGTATTTATTAACATTACAACAAAACGGCACAAAGTGAACTACAAAGGGACACATAAAAATGCACCATCCAACAAAAAGCCAGATTATTGTGGAGAAGAATCAATAAATTAAGGATAATATGCTCTTTATTACTCTGTGCATAGGAAAGCAGTACAAGCCAAGAATGGAACAGGAGCACTAATATGATAGAAGACACAATGGTTCAGGCAAAGCTCCTGCTGTGATTATTTCAGTTATGGAGGAGAGTGCTAGAGAGCACAGTCTCTCATTGCCTAGCTTGCTGCAGGGAAAATCTATACTCTTCCTGCATATATGTGGTGCACTAGTCATTGGTTGGCATTTATTGGAGTAGTGGGGAGAGGAGGCTCAGAGACAGTGGTTCCCAAAATTTTGTGCTCCATATGGTTTCAGCTCCCAGACACCCCAGCCCACTTGGCCAACAGTCATAAATTATGGGGACTAAGTCCAAAACATTTGAAGCACCAAAGTTTGAGAACCAGCCCACTTGGCTACAGCACTGTGAGTGACTTAGCTTGCACTAGGGTTGCCATTAGTCAGACATGACTTGAAGACCCACAACACAAACACACAGCTACAAGATGGGTCATTTGTAGTTTTCGCTTTTTCCTAAATGGGAGACGCAAGTAAGTTTTTGAAGCTGGAATGCCAGGAGGTGCTCAGATACCTTGCATTATACTTGCCTCTCTATCACACTGCACCAAGGAAAACAGAACACTAAGGCAATGTAGCCAAGAAAGTGAGGTACCTCTGGATTTACAGTGCAATACTGACATTCAAACAGGCTGCATATGCACTGCAGAAAGAATGCGGTTTGACACCACTGTAATTGCCATGGCTCAATGATATGGAATTCTGGGATTTGTATTTTTGGGGAAATATTTAGCCTTCTCTATCAGAGCGGTCTGGTGCCACTACAAACTACAAATCCCAGGATTCCATAGAATTGCGCGATTGCAATTAAAGCAGTGGCAGACTGAATTATTTCTGAAGTGCAGATGCAACCTAAAAAAGTAAAAATAAAAAAAAACTAAAATGAGCACATGTATGTATGAATAAATACTACTTAACATGCTTTATACTCTCTGGGAAATCATCTCTAATTAAGGTCACAAACTCAAACTTCATCATAGAATTAAAAGATCTTGCAAATAATATCTTTAATTAGTGTTTTAGCCAATACCTGTAGCTGGAATCTGACTCAACATTCCTATGCTCATTTACCTGAGAGTAAACCCTCTTGAACTCAGTGGGAATTACTTTTGAGGAGACACATAGGACTGGGCTGTTACTGTGGAGTTAAGCCCTACTTCTTGATTTGCAACTTGCATTTTTGAATACAGCAAATGTACACCTGCCGTGCTGCTAACCTGAGCAAACTGTTTCCTTGTATTTTAATTTCAGAGCATTTATCCTCTGAAATGGCTTTGATAAAACGTGGCCTCAAGCAAAAACACAGATGGCCATGCTTGCAAACAGATCCAAAGGTTTATAAATAGTCTTCAGATTATTAATTCTCCATTTATTCCGTTCCATCCACTTTGCAAACAGCATTTAACTGCCTCCAAAGAAAAGGTTCCAGGGTACTAGAGAGGTGCTAATGGTTATTTACATAAATGCCATACTTCTTGACATTTTTCTTCAGTGAGGTAATTTTGGAGGCTATAATCCTGTCACAGGAAGTAACTGAAGTATAATCCAGCTGTTAACATGATGGTATGATTATTGACAAGGGACTATTTTACTTTAACTGTTTAATATAATACGCTTGTTCCTTACAAAATGTCAATGAATGTCTACTGGTTTTTGAGGAAGAGAGAGATAAGACATTGCTGTCAAGGGTGCCTTGTATTTTTCTGTGCCATAAGGAAGGAAATGGGAAACCAGACTGTCATGCTCATTTGTTTCTTGCAAACACACACACACCTTCATTTCTTAGTTCCCAGGCCTGTTTACAATGACTTAGAAACAAAAAAAAACATGGTGATAAAATAAAAGCACTGTGGTGGTAATTTTTTAAAATGAAAATCACTAGGATTTATAATGTCTAAGAAACTTTCCCCCCCTTTTATCAATTTCCTAAAGGATGAAAAAGTTGGTGCCAGGGGAATGTGCTTGAAGACGTCCTTCCATAAGTGCTGTGCCACAGTTGAGAAGGACCTCTTCCCTGTAGCTATAACTTCTCTCATGAGGAAGTACTGTGCGTGAAGAAAGGCCTCAACATACAGGGTTGGCCTTATCGGTAGATCTGTTGTTGTTAACTGCCCTCAACCCCAACTCATGGTAACCCTGTGGATGAGACATCTCCAAACCTCCCTATCCTCCGCTTAGGTCTTGTAAATTCATACTCATGACCTCCTTAACTGAGTCTATCAATCTAACTTGCGGTCTTCTTCTCTACCACCCTCCACCTTTCTTAACATTATTGTCTTTTCTATATGAATTGTGCCTTCAAATGATAATGCTGAAGTACGAAAGATTCAATTTGAACATCTTGGCTTCCAGGGAGATTTCAGACTTGATCTGTTCAAGGACCCGTTTGTTTGTTTGTTTGTTTTTGGCTGTCCAGGATATCCCCTCACTCTTTTCCAGTATCATATTTCAAATGAATTGATTTGCTTCTTATTCACTTTCTTCACTGTCCAGCTCTCGTATCCATACATGGTGATGGGAAATACAATGCTGTGGATGATTCTAACCTTAGTTCTTTGAGAGAGCACAAGCTTAGACAGCAGAGCACCTTGCTCTGAGAGGCAGATGTGATTTCCTGTGCACAAGAGGTTTAGAGGAAGGACCGTCAAAATAAGACATTAAGTTCACTTGGGTCTGTGGAGAGCTGCCCTCTCGCTTAGAATAAAAGAGAGGGCAAATAATAGCAGCAGCAAGGATGAAGTGAGCAGTGGCAATTATAATGCTTTTCCTTCCACTTCCAATGGTCAGAGAACTTGGGCTTGCTGTCAGCTGATGATCTTAAAGATGTAGGGAGGCCAGTCTGGGATGGGCCCTCATCAGGACATCATACCATTTACAAATTTTAAATTAAACAGCAGTATTATGAAGTGGACATGCAGCCAGTGATGTTTTGCAATACTACACTTGTTGTCTGTCTTCAAGTAAGTTCTGACTTATGGTGACCCTAAGGAGAAATTGTCATGGGGTTTTCTTGGCAAGATTTGTTCAGAGGAGGTTTGCCATTGTCTTCGTCATTTGCCCATGATGTGTCCACTCAGCGTGTTTCATGGCTGAAAGGAGAATTGAATCTTGGTCTCCAAAGTTGCAATACTTGAAACACCACGCCATACTTAGCATGACCAAAACAAATGCTAAAATGTTTGGTTCCTGTGTGATATAATGAACATCTTCAAAGGCAACCCCACATAGAATGCATTGTACTGAACCGTTTACAGCATGTTGGTATATGTTATTCATGGTATAAAATCAGACAAATGTAGGGCAGCTTAGCTTTAATAATTATTCCCAGAGACAACACAGAACAAAGAGGTTTCTGAAATAGTTAGAAACTGAGGAAAACGTAATACAGCTGATCTTATGAAGACATGTGGATAAGGAAATGAAATGTCCTAAGCACATTTACTCAAAAATCTACCCATGTTCAATGAAGCTTACAGGCAGTCCATGATTACTTAGAAATATGTTCGATTGAATTTAGGGGTACTGTACTTGTATCTGCATAGATACGAGGGGTGTGTGTGTGTGTGTGTGTGTGTGTGTGCATGCATTCATATGTTGTTTCAGAAGACTTTCAAATCAACTGAAGGAACAGGAAGAAAATTGAGAATAAACTTCCTGGGCAGTGCCAACTAAAATCTGGATATGTCATGTCATGATGCCATAATGCCTCCAGTTGAAGTGAGGGCTGCCAACTTGGATGACTTTAAAGATGACTGGACAAATTCATGGAAGATAAAGGTATCTATGACTGCTAGTTATAACAACATTATATTACTTTCAGTACCAGAAACCAGTCAGCATCAGTTGCTGGAGAACATGGAACAGAGGATGCTACTGCACTATTATTCTGCTTGTGGGCTTTTCATAGGCATCCACTTCCCCAGTGAATGAACAGAAGCTGGACCAGGTAGGCCTTTTGTCTGGCCCTACATGGCTCTTGTTATATTGTTCTTTTCAGAATTATTTTTATCTTTAAGATTAAAAAATATTGACATATAGATACTCCCCACTCACCCTCATAAAAATCATAGGTGCACATTGTATGGCCAACAAGTGTTGGAAAATCCTCTATCTCTCTGCTACATTCTAGTAATTCTTCCGCCAGCTCTTGATCCAATTCAGTGCTTCGTACAACCACATTGTCCAGTATCACCTGTTCAAACTGCGGCTTAAAAAATGAATCCACTGCTTTATCTGTTATTACAACAGAGCCAGGTTCAATCCCTGAAAACAAAAAAAATATTAATATAATTAAGGGCTGCTTGAGCAAAAAGACATCTGCAGTTATACATGACAGCAATACTGATCTGAACTTGTGAAAAGTTAGCATTATGCAAACATAAAACTGATACAAGCCTACATGTCACATGGAAGCCACAATGTATATGACTTAATTTCCCTATACCTGAAATCTGGTTTCAGATTTAATTCACTGCAGTGAAATCTTCAGTATCTCTTATTGTGCATGCAAAGGGATCCTGTAGCACCTTTTAAACGTTGGGCAAGCTATTCGGGTGGGCCCTGGATTTTCCAGATTTACAACAGGCCTGGGCTTGTCTACATTATTATAGTTCTATGGAATGCTATGGAATTAAAGGATTTGCAATTCTGTGAAATATTTAGCCATCTCTGTTAGAGAGCTCTAGTGCCACAACAAACTACAAATCCCAGAATTCCATAGCATGGAGTCATGGCAGTTCAAGGGGTATCAAACTGCATTATTTCTACAGTGCAGATGCAGCCCTAGATTCTTAAGTTTGAAGAAAATATTTGTGTACAACCCTCCTGCCCCAATTGTGGGCTTGCCATCCGCAGATTTGAGCATCCATGGATGGGAAGCCCCATTGGTCCTAATGGCAGCAGAGGCACACACAACCATTAAATTTGACTTGAGGTCCTGCCATTTTTGACATCTGTGGTTACTAAAGGCTGAGTATACATTATTCAAAGTATTGTTTCACAACACAGTACTGAAAATGGCCAGAACTCTATATTGTCTACTCAATTATGTATGTGTAATTATGCAGTGTCTCCTATCCCACCCATCTCAACCTATTTTACCAGGCAGTAGATGCTTCAGTCTAATGGAAGTCTGTTCAGCTAGTAAATGCGGCACAGGATGATGATATTTTCACCCACTTCCCACCAGCCAGCCAGCAATGAGGACTTAAGACAGGTGTCCTGCTTCTGATCATCACAACCTCATGTGCTGAAGAAAAGGACATCCTTCTGTGATCCTCCCAATCACTAGCTGTATGGACCTCCTTTGCCCAATCTGGCTGGCACCTGGAAAGTAGGTTTGGGAGGGCGTTCACAAGCATGGCAATAGTGCCATGATTGTGACTACATAATGTTTGTGAATATGGATCAGCTATGAATCCATAACTCCCATTTTGGGAGAAAGATGGAATATAAATCCAATAAATAAATAAAAACTTGACGCTACACATTCATAACTGCAATATTGAATCCAAGTCATTTATTCTTATCCATTGGCTTTTTGAAGTGTATGGTGAAAAAGTAATCCAACCCCCCCTCAAAAACCCTTGCATCTGAAAAGAACAACAAGTCCTGATTTCCAGGTTAATGCTACATTAGAAAAACAGCTATTTGTAGCTTTTTATATGCCTTGGCAGGCTGATATTTGTAGACTTGAAATTATTTTAAAATGTTACAAAAATCTCATAAAGGCATGACCTTTTCCTGCGATGTATTTCATTTGCATCCCCTCTGCCCGACAGTAGCAAAACTCTTTGCTCACCTAATCCCCCTGAAGTACCGATGCGTATAATGGTAACATCACAGCATTTTGCATGGTGTAGCAATTTGATTAGTTCATGAAGCATGATGGAAATGGAAGGAACACCCATTCCATGCTGTTAGGGAAAGGGGGGAAAGAACAAGAATAATTTCATATCTTCTTAGCAAAAATGAAATAATTTTAAAGTCTAAAAATAATGTCTAGAGATAATAAGGCGACATCTAAATTACTGGTGCTCAGTAAATGTCTATGTCAGTTGGGTGTATGGTGTATAGCCCACCCAAACTAGGTGATTTTTTAACTTGGCTTTCTTGTTTTGAAATGTCTTGCAAAGGCAGTACACTGAGATAGCTATGTGCCTTTTTCTGCAATACCTTCAATTAACCAGGCATTGAGACAAACAGAAATAGCATCTACACAGTTATTTTAGATATGGCTAAAAGAAATTCAGAAAAACAACCAAAGATTATGTTGCAGAATAACTCATTGTTTGCCTCCTTAGAAATAAGACTCGATTAGTTTCATGGAGCATGGCATACCATCAGGTAAATGGGTAATTCAAACTAGAACCTTGAAACAAACGGATTTCCAAAATGTTGGCTCACTATCCAACACGTGATTCAACAAGACTACCAGTAGGACCATAGGTTACTGGGTTAGGATGAAACAGAAGCACAGAGACATTTAAAGGGGGTTTTCTGAATTACACTTTGAATATTACTTTGCACTGACTTTGAAATCTGCTGAATGTGACCAGTTTTGAAAACAAAATTACATAGTGCTTTTGAAACCATCAAACTGGAGCATTTGTTTCCTTTTGGCAAGTAAACAACATTGAGTTTGCATCATGTGGAGCAGCCAATCAGTCCAATTCAAATTAACACAATGCAAATCTGAAGCTGGTTTGGAAATCCATCAAAGATTGTGCCACTTTTCTTCCTGCCCTATTAGGAACACAGGATGTCATTTTCTCTACTGAGTCACACCGTAAGCTCATTTAGATAGGTAGTATCTATACTTGAGGGCTAAACTACATGGTTATTAAACCCATGAATAGCATGGAACTCCCTTCCCCCTCCCCACTTTTTAAACAGATGTATTCAGATCCCTGAATCTGAATAGGTAAGGGAGATTTAAAGCTCTCTGCCAGTCATGCCCTTTTCTAACTTCACCCTCACAATGGAGGAAGTGGAAGAAAGTCATTATGTCAACTGAGGCTTTCTTCTTTTTCCTCTTCTACTCACATAAAGTGGTCTTGATCCATATTGGAGCACTGCACACTTACCCGTAAATAAAAAGAGGCTCACTTGCACCAGGGAACGTTCTGTGAGCTGCTTGCAGCTGCAGAATCGCTTTGAATCTCTCTCTGTTGTCAGAGATGATGAGGAAAAGCAGCAGGGACAGACATCAGGGACAGAGCAGGGGAGCCTGAGAGTATCACGAAAAGGAACAGCCACTGCTAAGCCTCAGAGGAGGCGCGTGGTCGTGGTGGGGGACTCCTTGCTGAGGGGTACAGAAGCAGTGGTTTGTGGGCCTGACAAGATGTCTCGGGAGGTGTGTTGTCTCCCTGGGGCAAAGATCCATCATGTGACGGAGAGGCTGACAAGACTTGTCAAGCCTACTGACCGTTATCCCCTTCTTTTGGTTCATGTGGGAACCAATGATACTGCAAGGCACAGCCTTCAGAATATCAAAAGGGATTATGAGGCTCTGGGAAGGAAGCTGAAAGAGATGGATGCACAGGTTGTCATCTCATCTCTACTCCCGGTAGAAGGGCATGGTCCAGGAAGGGAGAGGAAAATAGCAGAGGTGAATAACTGGCTCCGTAGATGGTGCCGCCAAGAACAGTTTGGATTCTTGGATCATGGGCTGCGGTTCCATGAGGAGGGACTTCTGGCAAGGGATGGACTGCATCTCACGCCAGTTGGCAAAAACGTTTTTGCCAACAGTCTGAAGAATCTGATCAGGAGGGCTTTAAACTGAGTTATGTGGGGGAGGGAGACATTATACTGGAAGACAAAAGGGATGGAGAGAATAGTCCAAGTGGCATAGAGGGAACAAGGCAAACAGTGCAAGGACCCAACAGTAGGAGGCAAAAAAATGTGCAAAAGCAGCAAGTAAAGAGGACACATGGTCTTAAATGTCTCTACACTAATGCACAGAGTATGGGAAATAAGCAGGATGAACTTGAACTCCTAGCACAACAAGGGAAATATGATATAATAGGCATCACTGAAACCTGGTGGGATGAGTCTCATGATTGGAATGTAGAAATAGAGGGGTATAACCTTTTTAAGAGAAACAGGCCAAGCAGGAAAGGAGGAGGAATAGCATTATATGTCAGGGATATATACACCAGTGAAGAGATGCAGGAAGTCAATACTGGAAGCCAGGTGGAGAGCATCTGGATAAAAATTAAAGGAGAGGGAAATAACAGGGATGTTACTGTGGGAGTCTACTACAGACCCCCAACTCAGGCAGAGGAATTGGATGATGCCTTTCTAGAACAGATAAACACATACTCAGAAAAGAGAGATGTAGTAGTGATGGGTGACTTCAACTATCCTGATATTTGCTGGAAGTCAAACTCAGCCAAATCCTCAAAGTCTAGCAAATTCCTCACTTGCCTGGAAGACAATTTCATTGTCCAAAAGGTGGAAGAGGCAACAAGGGGATCAGCCATTTTAGATCTGATCTTAACCAACAGGGAAGACCTAGTTGATGGGGTGCAAGTGGTTGGATCCTTAGGTGGAAGTGACCATGTTCTCCTGGAGTTTGTAATACAGTGGAAGGGAGAAGCTAGGCATAGTCAGACATGCACTCTAGACTTTAGGAGAGCTGATTTCAATAAACTTAGAGAAATACTGGGAGTGATCCCATGGTCAGGAATACTAAAAGAAAAGGGAGTTCAAGACGGATGGGAGTTTCTCAAAAGGGAGATATTGAAGGCACAATTTCAAACAGTTCCAATGAGGAAGAAAAATGGAAGATGTCTCAAGAAGCCAGGATGGATGACTAAGGAACTTTCAAATGAGCTAAGTTTTAAACGGAACATGTATAAGAAATGGAAAAATGGAGAAATCACGAAAGAGGAATTTAAACAAATAGCCAGCACATGTAGGGGTAAAGTCAGAAAAGCTAAAGCGCAGAATGAACTCAGGCTTGCTAGAGAGGTTAAGAACAATAAAAAGGGCTTTTTTGGATATGTCCGCAGCAAAAGGAAGAAGAAGGAAACAGTAGGGCCACTGCGTGCAGAAGATGGCAAAATGCTCACAGGAGACAGAGAAAAGGCAGAATTACTCAACACCTTCTTTGCTTCAGTCTTCTCAGAAAAGGCAAAGGGTGCTCAACCTAAGGATAATGGAACAGGAGACAGAATAGAGGAAATTCAGCACAGAATAAGTAAAGAGGTAGTACAGGAATACCTGGTTAACCTAAATGAATATAAATCTCCAGGACCAGATGAACTACATCCTAGAGTATTAAAAGAACTAGCAAATGTAATATCAGAGCCATTGGCAATAATCTTTGAGAACTCCTGGAGAACAGGAGAAGTCCCAGAAGACTGGAGGAGGGCAAACGTTGTCCCCATCTTCAAAAAGGGAAAAAAAGAGGATCCCAACAATTATCGTCCAGTTAGTCTGACATCAATTCCAGGAAAGGTGCTAGAGCAGATCATTAAGCAGAGAGTCTGCGAACATTTAGAAGCCAATGCCATAATCACAAAAAGCCAACATGGGCTTCAGAAAAAGAAGTCATGCCAAACGAACCTGATCTCTTTTTTTGATAAAATTACCAGCTTGGTAGATGAAGGGAATGCTGTGGATATAGTATACCTCGATTTCAGTAAGGCCTTTGACAAGGTTCCCCATGACATTCTTGCAAACAAGCTTGAAGAATGTGGGCTAGACAAGTTAACTGTTACATGGATTTGTAATTGGTTGACTGGCCGAACTCAAAGGGTGCTCAACAATGGCTCCTTTTCATCCTGGAGAGAAGTGACCAGTGGGGTCCCACAGGGTTCTGTCCTGGGCCCAGTGCTATTCAACATCTTTATTAATGATTTGGATGACAGAATTGGTGGCATACTTATCAAATTTGCAGATGACACTAAACTGGGAGGAGTAGCTAATACCCCAGAGGACAGGATCAAAATTCAAAATGACCTGAATAGACTAGAAAGCTGGGCCAGTGCTAACAAAATGAAATTCAATACGGAGAAATGTAAGGTTCTGCACTTAGGGCGGAAAAATGAAATGCACAGATATAGGATGGGGGACACCTGGCTGAACGAGACCACATGTGAAAGGGATCTAGGAGTCCAAGTAGACCATAAGCTGAACATGAGTCAACAGTGTGATGCGGCAGCTAAAAAAGCCAATGCAATTTTAGGCTGCATCAATAGAAGTATAGTTTCTAGATCAAGGGAAGTTATAGTGCCACTCTATTCTGCTTTGGTCAGGCCCCACCTGGAATACTGTGTCCAGTTCTGGGCACCACAATTCAAAAAAGATGTGGAGAAACTGGAGCATGTCCAAAGGAGGGCAACTAAGATGGTGAAGGGTCTGGAAACCTTGCCCTATGAAGAACGCCTTAGGGAGCTGGGGATGTTTAGCCTGGAGAAGAGAAGGTTAAGAGGTGATATGATAGCCCTGTTTAAATATTTGAAGGGATGTCATATTGAGGAGGGAGCAAGCTTGTTTTCTGCTGCTGCAGAGACTAGAACGCGGAACAATGGATGCAAACTGCAGGAAAAGAGATTCCACCTCAACATTAGGAGGAACTTCCTGACAGTAAGGGCTGTTCGACAGTGGAACGCACTCCCTCGGAGTGTAGTGGAGTCTCCTTCCTTAGGGGTCTTTAAGCAGAGGCTGGATGGCCATCTGTCAGGGATGCTTTGACTTGGAGTTCCTGCATGGCAGGGGGTTGGACTGGATGGCCCTTGTGGTCTCTTCCAACTCTATGATTCTATGATTCTATGATTCTATGATTCTACATATTTAATGTGTGGATATAAATCTGATTATATTGTTCTTATATACAAGAACGAAACATGAAACTTCTGGGGAGGACAACATTTTCTGCATATTTCCCAGAGGTTGTTGGGGAAATTTTTTGTCAAAAAATTCATCTAGTTTTTTGTTTTGTTTTGTTTTTGTTTTTGCAGAACTCCATTTGGCTTTGCACTACATGTATGTTTTGGCACAAACTAGGGGGCCATTCAGACTACCATATAAACTGGTTTGTAAACCGGTTTAGAATTGACAGGTTCATACTGGCGCCGGTTTTTACACTATGGAATCCAGATCTTGCACACCCGTTGCAGCGCAAATCCCCCTAAAACTGGTTTTTCCCAAAGCAGTGTATTATTAATTCTCCATTTATTCTGTTCCATCCACTTTGCAAACAGCATTTAACTGCCTCCAAAGAAAAGGTTCCAGGGTACTAGAGAGGTGCTAATGGTTATTTACATAAATGCCATACTTCTTGACATTTTTCTTCAGTGAGGTAATTTTGGAGGCTATAATCCTGTCACAGTATTATACGTCATGTGAACTTGGCTCCAATCATGATCGGGTCAAGTTCAGGGGAGGGGAAAAGGCCAGGGGGCGGAACATGCCTCCTCTCCCGGCAAAATCAGGCACTCCTGCATTTTTAAATATTTTTTATTTTATTTTTATTTATTATTTTATTTTATTTATTATTAGTTTTATTTTACAATTTGACAGCTCATGTGCATTCTACACGAGGCTCTTTAAACCGGAGGGGAAACCCCCAGTCCATATTTGGATAGTTGGTTTCCCCTCCAGTTTAAAGAGCCCCATTCATATATTGAGCTCACTATGAATGGGGCTCTTTAAACAAATTGAAAGGGAACCCCAATTCAACTATCCATATATGGACTGGGGGTTTCCCCTCTGGTTTAAAGAGCCTCATGTAGAATGCGCATGAGCTGTCAAATTGTAAAGATAAAATAAAAATAATAATAAATAAAATAAAATAAATAATACAATACAATACATAATAAATGAAATACAATACAATACAATACAATAATAAATAATAAAATATAATAAATAATAATAAAAAATAAAAAATGGGTGCTGATAAAATTGGAGGAGGAGGAGGGGGAGGTGGGGAAAGGATCCCCACAAGCTTCACCGCTCCATGCACATAAGATGTCAAATATTAAAAAGTATTTTAAAAAACCAAGCAGCTCGCGCAGCCAATGGCTGCATCAGACGTCACCATGACATCATTTGATTGACAACCAAGAGGCTCCATTTTGAATCGTTACTTTTTCACGTATGAACTTCAGTGGGGTAAAATGCACCGGGAAGCATCTATGGGGGCAAAAGGTAGTATGAACTTCTTTCCGGAGAGATTCGGTAATGGCATGCACAATCTCATCCATATCTAACCAGGGCAAATGGGTTAGTATGAATGGGTCCTAGGACATGCTTTAAATAAAAGTGCTGATCTTTTCATGCTTGCAAAAGGATGGAAAATCTTGTAGAGATTGACAGTTTCTTCAACTAGGTGTCTCGAGGACAAGAAAAGGGGGAAATGTTTTTTACATCCTTTGTTTAATGTAATGTGTCATTTAGCCTGAGCGACAGCAGCTCTTCCAGGTTTTGCCGAGAACATTTTCCAGCCCTGCCCAGAAACATCAGAGTGGTAACCTGAGCTTTTTGTATAAAAATTGTGTTCTTCATTGTTAAACTCCTGCATTAGCAGGCCATAAGCAAGTTGTATATAAAATAGTATAGAGAATGCTAGTTAACAATATTATCTAACAGGACAGATCTTCATAAATATACATGTTAATCTTGATTAAATTATTTGTTATTGGAGAGATAGTACACTTGAGTGTGCTCCAAATAAAAGATTAACAAAAAGATTATTAACCTTTGTAGGACTTGTGAAAGGTTACTTCCTCATAATGAAGACCAGAAGCTGAAGCAAAAAGTCATCTGTTGAAAGCTACTACAGTAGTTGAGCCGCTGACAAGATTTGAATTAGGTTTGTGATTGGGAACCTATGGCCCTCCAGATACTGATGGAGTTTAGCTCCCTGGGAATTGTGGTTCAAGAGCATCTAAAAAGTCATAGATCCCCTGAACCAAGGTTTTCCTGCTTTGTACTTAACAATCTAACCATGTACTCTTACAGTATGGAATAATGAGATACAGGGTGCAGAAGCAATCCATTACAGTCACACTGTTGCTCTTATCCTTCCCACCACACTGTGCTGCTGCTCTTCTAACACACTACGAAGTGGTGGGGCCTTTCAATAACAGCAAAGCCACAGCACTCCTTCTCCAGTCTATAACTTGGCATCAAGCAGTTAATCCTTCCCCAGGGCTCCAATTTACAGGCTACTGTCAGCAAGTGCATAAGCAGATTTTCCCTGGAAAAAGTAGGACACCAAGTATATAGCATTGGTCCCAGTGGGAGCCACTCCATTCTTTGCTATCTATGGCTCAAAAGAAAGAGCCACTTTGGATCCCATCCTGGGAGAAAAGCAGGTTATAAATTCAATATGTAAATAAATACAGAGAAAGGGTAGTGCCGCTTTTGACATAGCACATGACATCCTGACTTTTGTCACTTGCATTTGATATGCTTTGTTTTGTGATTAATCATTGCAATGTAATGGATATGTCTGATTATTTTGACACATATAGCTAAGGAAATCTGAACATGGGAGGGAAGATGGATTAACTGTAGGGAATGTGCCTTCCCCTTAACATCTAGTTTGACATCCAGAGTGCTTCACTGGGAACTTGTGGTACTCTAAGTCATTTCACTTGTGGAACACAACAAAAGGTACTTAAATGGTAGCTGTAGCATTTTTCTCTAAATTCTCTTACATATATACAGTTGGGAATGATCCCAAGTCATCAACTCCTGCTGACCTAACAAAAAAAGAATATGATTCATCTGCTAACAAGATAATGTGAGGGTCTTTCAAAGTCAGTATGTGGCATTCCAAGATATATGACACGATTCTAACAAAAGAATAGTATAAATCATTGTCTTTGGGTCTGGTCCCACTTCTGTTCAATGTTACAGCAAAACAACCCTTTGGCTTGCATGGGGATCTTATGCTCCTGGCCTATTAATCTTATGTTTCACTTGTCTTGCAAAGATGCAGGCAGGGAATTTCCTAGGCAGGCCTGTACATCTGTTACATTCCATGTATCCAACAAGCAGGGAAATAATTTACAGAAACAGCAAGAGCAAGCCATGGCAATTTTTTCACTCACTGTATTAAAGTTTAAAACATATAGCATTTTTTAATGCCTGGAAGATTAGAGTAGCAATAATTCCTTGGTGAGTGTGTTCAGGAAAAGAAAGGAACATGGCTGGTAAATTAGTTATAACATGAACAACATTGGATTTTGGAATTTATTAGAATGTGGGAGAAATGGGTCATTTGGATAATACCCATAGCAAATAGTTGCATTGGTTTGAGTGTTGGACTACAGCTCTGGCAACCAGAGTTTGAATCCCTGCTTGTCTATGGACACCCACTGGGTGGCCTTGGGCAAGTCACATTCTCTCCACCCGAGAGGAAGGCAAAAGCTTTGAACTACAGTTCTGGGAGACCAAGGTTCGAATCCCTGCTTGTCTATGGAAACCCATTGGGTAGCCTTGGGCAAGCTATGCTTTTTCAGCCTCAGAGAAAGGCAAAAGCAAACTCTCTCTGAACAAATCTTGCCACAAAAATCCTGTAAAAGGTGAACAACAACAAAAGTGAAACTATCTGAAGGTTTTCTTGATAAGATTTGTTCAGAGGGGGTTTGCCTTTGCCTTTCTCAGAGGCTGAGAAAGTGTAGCTTGCCCAAGGCCACCCAGTGGGTTTCCATTGCCAAACAGGGATTCGAACCTTGATCTCCCAGAGCTGTAGTTCAATGCTCAAACCAATACAAAACAATGGGTTGTATCCACATATAATGAGAGTCTTATAACTTGAAGCTACAAATGACATTTAAGAGCCTTGTGATATAATCCCAAAATTTCTGGAGGTATTCTATATTCGCAATTTAATTATATTATGCTAAATATAAAATGGACGGGTTTCATATCTGTCTGTACATTAGGCCCCACTGTGCTATTAGCCAGGATGGCTCTATATTTCCCCTATCAGGAGTACAACTGAGAGGTGGGAATGAAGGCATTGCCCCCCAAATAAGAATTTCCCCATTTATGGGCTTTTCTTTCAGCCCTCATATTTCTAGCATTACAGAGAATGGGCTATTGGAAAATGTTCAAAAATAGAACATTTTCATTTGCTGTGTTCACATTCCCTTGCTGTCTTTGCCTGCCCCCTCTCTTTGGATGCCTAAAACTGTATTTCTAAATGCTTGTTGTAAATTCATGTAATGGTAGAAAGAGCACCATTTGGCTGTGGTGGTTGGACCAGGTATTGGACCAGACTCTGGAGACCAAGGTTCAAATACCTGCTCAGTCATGGAAACTCATTGTCTGACCTTGGGCAAGTCATTCTCAGCCTAAGAGGAAGGCATGGCCAAACCCCATCTGAACACATCTTGTCAAGAACAGGATCCCCATAAGTCAGAAATGACTGGCACACAGTCATAATAATGTTAGAAACTTTGGTTACCAAAGAAAGGTAAGTTAGAAACTTTGGTTACTGGGAGAGAGAATGCCTTCATTTTGTCCTTCCCCCCACCATGGTGTAATGTAGTGGTTGAGTGGTGGGTTATGACTCTGAAGACCAGGATTTGACTCCCTGCTTGGCCATGAAACCCACTGGGTGACTTTCGGCAAGTCATATGCTCTCAGCCTCAGGGAAAGGTAATGACAAATCTCCTCTGACAAATGTTGCTAAGAAAACCCCATGATAACCATAAGTCAGAAATGACTTGAAGGCACATAACAACAACAACAACAACAACCATGACTATACCCCTTCTCCAGATGATGGCATGTCTCCTTAATGTTTGTTGCAGAAGAAAAAGCATGGGCATATTCTTGTCCCTCATGTCCTTCTCATGGGCTTTGCATTAGTCATCTGGTTAGTTATTGTGGAAAAACAATCCTGGATTTAGGTAGGCTATTGGTGTGAGCCAGCACAGGTGTTCTGATTTGTTTGGTCCCTTTCATAAAGTGTAATGTAAGGTTAAAGTAAGATTTAGTGTGAGCTTAATTTTAGCCTTTGAACGACTATGAAGGCACGGGAATAAAAGAATTTTGCTTGGATTACATTTGCATATGCTACAGAAAAGGCTTCACAGTGTATGTGAATGAGTGGATAGTGGGCAGACATGTGAAACACACTGCAAAAGAACCAGAATGCAGCAGTATACAGATAGATGTTATGCATGTTTTCAACCCTAATATATATGGAGATGGTTTTTATATACACATATCCAGTTGAATGCAGAAAGTTGGATGCAGACAGGTGCTATGTTTTCCAACCTAATTCACTCTGTGGCTTCCCAGCCAGAATGAAAGAAACAGTGGCAACTCTTCTGGTGAAGGAGTAGGAGGCAAGTTGGGTTAAGCCCTTCTATTCCTGCCTCCCTCCTACTCCCTTTTAAATACAGTAGCTGATAGGTTCTATTGATTTCTGACAAAATCCAGTATTCATATGTGTAGCTAAAGCTTAAACATTCCTTCTTTGGGACACAGCCCAATACAAATTTGTTCCTTGCTTCAAAAAACCAACTGGGGGTATAACTATCTGTCTGACATGTACTGAAGATTACTGAATGTTTCTATTTGTAATATTCTCAGTACCACTCCAATGAATCCAAACAAAGGACTATTCACACTACACAATGATATTGCTGTGAATACACTACAAATACAAGATTGGTACAAAGAGATATGGCAAATAGCAATTAATGATAAGTTAACTTGTGGAATTAAGGTAAAAAAGGAATAATGAAGAGAAATGACTTTGAAGTGATATCGAAAATATTTGTACAAAAGGCTTTAGTAAAAGAAGGAGGTGTAACAGGAAGAGTTACAATTTTAGAGGGCAGAGTAATAAGAAGATACTAGGCTCTGGTGTTGGGGAGCACAAGGGGAAGGGGAAAAATGTGAAAAGAGAAAAGAAAAAAATGCATTAGTGATAAAATTAGGAGTATTATACCTTTGTGGAATTATAAAAGTATATTATTATCATTATTTATATAGAGCTGTAAAGTTGCACAGTGCTGTACATACAATCTTATAGTTAGACGGATCCCTGCCCTCAGGTTTACAATCTAGAAGAGACAACACAAAAGGAGAAGGGAAAGGTGGTGGGAAAGGGGATGAGGTCCGGTGGTTCTTTTCTCCCTCTGGGGCCTGGACCAAGGCAGATGGACTGGAGGGAGGGCTAGGGTTCTTAATATATAGTTAAAAGGAGGCATCCTGGGGCAGATGGCACAATCCTGGGAACGCTTCCCTAAACAATATAGTCTTTAACTTCCTTTTGAACCTGGTTAGAGAAGTGATGAGGCGTGCATGTGGGGGAAGAAGGTTCCAGGAGTGTGGGGCAGCAAGTGAGAAGGGACAAATCCGGGACAGGGCAGTGGAAATCCTCGGCTGGGACAGGAGACCTGGACTACCAGAGTGAAGGGGAAGAGGAGGAGTGTGAGGAGAAAGAGTTCAGACAAGTAAGGAGGGGCCAGTCCATGGAGGGCTTTGAAAGTCAACAACAAAAGCTTGTACTGGATGCGGAAGGGGAAGGGGAGTCAATGAAGGGAAGATAAGAGAGGAGAAACATGGTCAGAGCGGCGAGCGGATGTGATAATACGTGCAGCTGAGTTCTGGACAGAGATTAAAGGATGGAGGTGAGAGAGAGGAAGCTCTGTCAGAAGAAGGTTACAATAATCTAGTCGCGATACCACTAAGCCATGGACCAGAGTCTTGGCGGTGGAGGCTGAGAGGAAAGGACGGATTTTAGCAATGTTGTAGAGAGAGAATCTACAGGCCTTGGCAGTGGCCTGAATCTGGGGAATAAACGACAGAGAGGAATCAAAGATGAAACCGAGACTGCGGGCTTGCTGAACCAGTTGAATAGAAGTGCCGTCAACAGAAACAGAAAAGGAGTATTGAAGGGTGGGCTTAGGTGGGAAGATGAGAAGCTGTGTCTTAGACATGTTGAGCTTCAAGCGCCAATGCCGCTTCCACTGAGAGATAGCAGCCAGAAAAGAAGGTGAAAAGAAGACAGCAAGAAGAATGAAGACATTAATAACAATTGTATGTGTTTTTTAAATTACTGGTTTAACTAATATCAAATGGTTTGATATGAATTAGATTTAGATAAGGTAGTAAAGAACGGATAACAAATGTGATTTATCATATATATATGTGGAATTTTATGTAAAAGTCTTCATATATTATTGTGTATGGGTTATAATACTAATAAAATTTAATTAAAAAAAAAAGATCAAATAGAGCCTGAACCAAGAACCAACCCCTGGAAGCCAAGATAACTAAACTGGGATGGTCATGCTTTGGCCGTAACATAAGACGACATGACTTTCTAGAAAAGCCAATAATGCTTGGTAAGGTGAAGGGCAGTAGGAAAAGGGGAAGACTGCATTCCTGATAGAAAGACTCAATCAACGAAGCTGTGACCCTGATTCTGCAAGGCCTGAGCAGGGCTATTGATGACAGTGACTTGGAGGTCTTTCATTCATAGGGTCACCATAAGTTGAAACTGACTTGACAGCAGTTAAGAGCTACAAAGTAGTTGTAGTTCCAATAGCAGTAACAGTAGCACCAGTAAAAGCTATAAAGGCTATAAAGATATACACTGCAACTTTTGAATTGAAGCTGATTGTCCTCAGTTCACCTCAGTGCCTTCTTCATAATTTCATGTGCAAATTATTTATATAACATTAGGTAAGCTAGCCTTCGCTTATGTCATGCCTTCCAGATGTTTGGGACTAAAACATGCATAATCTCTGACCAAGCTGTCAAGGGATGATGAGGGTTATAGTCCACACCTAAAATGGAAGATTAATTTATACTTTGGAAGGGGTGGGGTGCTGCAAATATCAGGACTGAAATAATATATCCCAGAATTTGCCTACACAGCAAAGGGCATCCACTCTGATGGCTGTGGCAATAACTTCATTGGTTCAGAAGAGATCTAGATGAATCTCACAAGCATATTGAACCCTGCAGACCACAGGGGGCTAAAACATTGCCTTGTTCTGCCTTCCAGGCTGGCTTAATATAACAAGCTCTTACTGGAGAAAGCAGCAACTCAGGAGCTGGCAGGGGCCATGAAATCTACATACCAAGATTTGTACTATAAACCTGCAAAGAAAGGAATTTGCTTTTTTTTTTTCTCCCAAGGTAACCCACTTTGTTCAGTTTCCCATATTTCTGGTTTAGCACCCAAGAGATATGCTAAGATTACAGGATGTGCCCTCAGGCATTCTTGCTGACAGCATCAGTAAAAACAGTGAACAGCTTAAAGGACTGAAAGAGCTCATAGAAGCTATGCTTGTCAGTCAAAGCAAAGGTACCGACAGGGCTGAAGAATAAGGCTGATTCCTGAAAGGCTTTGTTAATGATTTTATACATATTCATACACACACACACACACACATATATATATGCACAGCAATATAGAGTCCCTTGATTATAAAAGCTTTCATTCCAGTTCATCTCACATCTTCGATTTACATTAAGTATTAAAGATATGAACAACATGGTGAAGTCATTGGTTACTGTTGCGCCACTAATGGAAGTATTTTTGGTACCCTCACAAGGTACTTACACTGATGGAGAGCACTGGGCCAACCTTATACATGCAGTACCGATCTGTCCCAGCACAAATATCTGTCACATCTTTGGCATCGCCTTTGAGTCCAAGTTCTTTATGCATGAACTCAGCAAAAGCCTTCATTCTGTTGGGGCTCCCACCCATGCAGACAAACTGGAAAATAAATTATCAGATTATCAGATGCAGCAACAACTGAGACTTGGTTTGCTGAACTGCTTTTATTTCATTTCTTTTTTTAATATCCATGTGCCAGGAAGACAGAAAAAACCAGCTTCATGAACTATTTATGTAAGATGGCCGTTAACATGAATGGAAATACATTTCCCAGGTAACCCAAGAAGTCTAATGGATTAAAAATGTGACAGCATATTGTGTTTTAGCAGAACAGGTTGTTTTGGTTCCTCAAGCTGTATTATTGTTTTGAAATTTGAAGCTGGAGCTAGACTGTACTCTGAGAAATATATGGCTTGGGTTGAAAACAGCAGCAAAACTATTATCTGTTTAGTAAACATCTAGTAAAACAAAATATGTGATCTGACAGAAGCATACTTCAAATTTCTTTGACTCCTTGAAGCAGGAGCCAATAATGTGAAATGCAAGCAGCAATGATATCATGCCAGTTTTTTTTATTTTTCTAGGTGGTTACTAAAGGTGTTGGGGAGATGCAGGGCTGAATGACTACATTGTCCATGGAATTCTGCCTATATTTTAAAAGGGGTAAATGCCAAACTAAAATAAAACACAGACATCTGTACTTCACGTCTGCATTTCCCCCTTGTTCCTTATATATGTACCTCATATGAAGCAACTGTAATGTTCAACTTAAAAGTAAATCCAGCATAATATCATTTTAATGCAGTGACTAAATCTAAACTGTTGGTAGTTAGTTCTACTGCAAACAAACTAAGAGCAGATGCTGAAGCAGCATGTGGTCTGATTTATTATTTCAGTGGCATCGAGTAGAATGACAGGAATTGCTCAGAATTATGCAGATGAAACAGGGAGTTACAATTGTGAACAAGAATGTCAGAAAGGGACACATTAAAAAAAAAAGGGGGGGGGAGAATCCTCTTATTTCCAAATCTACAAGACATCATGTTCCAGCTATCCCACATGGCAGTCAGAAATGATATGAGGAATTAAATTACTAGAACTGTTTAGGTCACTAAAATTCTGTGTCACTTTGCATCCTGCTGCACAGCCATAGGAATATTGTAGTTGCAACCCTAAGTATACTTGTCCATTGAGGTCAGCTCAGTGGGACTTCCTCCTAAGTAAATCAGTTTAAATTAACACTATGCTACAGAAGAATGCACTATAGAGGACTGGCTCATGTCTTTAATTGCCTCTATTCTAGGTAGCTTCAATTACCTCCACATTTTATTAAAAGTTGTGTACCTCAAGCTCTTGGGTCTTTGATTGGAGCTGGAAAAAATGCACAAACCATGCCAGAGAAAGTGAGGCACTTGTGCAATAATTTCAGTAGGATATATTTTTCAAAATGCCTTAACCTTCTCATTGACATCAATAGGATTTTAAAAGCTTCCATTTGGCCTCCATTTTTCTAGAAAAAAAAATCAATTGAATCCATTGTTGTTGCATGGATGGCCCATTTCAAAAGGCAGATTTTCAGTTGGGTTTCCCCTGTTGGGAAAACTTCACAAGAGGCAGCTTCATATGCAATATTAATATTTTGCAGCAAATATGCAAAATAATATAGTTTATAGAAAGATAGCATGTTTTCACATCCTCAGTTAAAAGAAGCAGGCAACAGTAGGAAATCTCTCTCTTCCCAAGGGTCTGGAAAGCATAAACTTTACTAGGCAAGATGGACAAACTATGTGACCTGGTAGGAAGCAGCTTCCTAGAATCCAGCTCTCTCCTTTATTTTTGACTTCTACTCTGTAAATTAATTTCAAATTTAAGACCAGAATTTTGTCTGGGAGAGCTTTGCATATGAGGAAACACACGTGCAAAACTTGTAAATTTGCTTTAGAAAGTAATCATAGACTCTGGACTCTTTCATACAAGGCTAAATTGGAAGTATAATTTAAGGTCAATTCGAATGCAATCATGGGTTTTACGTTATTGCGAATTAACTCTTCGCATGCAAATTCGGGCAAGAGGGAAGCCAATTCAAATGCAATCATGGTTTTTACGTTATTGCGAATTAAAGCTTCGCATGCAAATTTGGGCAGGAGGGCGTTATTTTCGGGTAATGGGAAGTAATTCCGAACGGAGCAGGGGTTCATGTAAATTCGCTAAACAAGCGAATTTACATGAATCCGCATTGGCTCCATTCGGAGTTGGGAGAAATTCCTCCCCGTTTGAAAGAGTCCTCAGAGAGCCAAATGCCCCCAAAGTAATTAGTTACAGTATTTAAATGGAACTACTTGGATATAACCCTTTACCTTCCCATTTCCTAAAAGTACTAGAATGGTTCTTTTTGTAGTAGTGTCATTTAAAAATCAGAATACCAACCAATTACTTGGGGAGTTTGTGCAGTGCAATGGTATGAGCACTGAACTATGACTAGAGACCTGGGTTTGAATCCAGGCTTGGCCATGAAACCTACCGGGTCACCTTGGGCAAATCATACTCTCTCATCCTCAGAGGATGGCAATGGAAGAAGAAACTTACTAAGAAAACCCCATGATAGGGTCACCCTAAGTTGGAAATGACTTGAAGGCAGACTACCACAACTACCAGTTACTTGCCTGTAATGCAACACACATTGCTCATCCTGTCTATTTTGACATTGTTTCAAAGCTCACATAAAGCTGCAAGTTGAGGCACAATGTGAGCCAGCACTTGAAAGATGTGACATTCCTCCTATACCATTTAGTGAGGCCATGTCACCATTACTGTATAAGTAACCACAAACAAAGTGACATTGTCCCTCTTTTGTTTCAGTCGGAAGGAAAATCAGTTCTGCCTTCATTATGTGAAACATTAATTAACTTTAGGTACAGGCTATATGTAACCAGTTACTTCCAAACTCTGTTCTCAGTACAGTTGTGAGTGTGTGTATTGTCACGTGCCTTCAAGTCATTTTTGCCTTTTTGCTGCCTAAGGTGAACCTATCACAGGTTTATTTAATTATTTATTTTTTGGCAAGCTTTGTTCAGAGGGTGTTTGTCTTTGCACTCCTCAGAAGCTGAGTGTGTGTGACTTGCCCAAGGTCACCCAGTGGGTTCCCATGGCAGAGCAGGGATTTGAACCCTGGTCTCCAGACTCATAGGACTCTTTCAAACGGGAGGAATTTCTCCCAACTTCGAATGGAGCCAATGCAGATTCATGTAAATTCGCTAGTTTAGCGAATTTACATGAACCCCTGCTCCATTCGGAATTACTTCCCATTACCCGAAAATAACCCCCTCCTGCCCGAATTTGCATGCGAAGCTTTAATTCGCAATAATGTAAAACCCATGATTGCATTCGAATTGGCTTCCCTCTTGCCCGAATTTGTGTGCGAAGAGTTAATTCGCAATAACGTAAAACCCATGATTGCATTCGAATTGACCTTAAATTATACTTCCAATTTAGCATCGTATGAAAGAGTCCACAGTCCTATGCTGAAATCACTACATGACACTAGTTCCCTGGGTGTATGTATATACAAGTCTAAAGTGCTTCTCCTTGCACAGTAACAGAAGCTGCCCTTTCCTTCATAAAAGGAATAAAATACATGGCATTGGAAATGATGCCATGTAAAGCCAAATTCCTCACTGTATTGTTTCTGAACTGGAGTCACTGAAACTACCCCAGGGAAGATCTGAGTTCATCATTCCAGCGAGAAGTTTAGTTTCCTCAGTCTACTTATTTTCCCCAAGAAAGAAAGGGTAATTGCCCATAATTGTAGCTGCAGCATACTTTCTCAGTTACTTTACAGAATGGGCACTGACTTGGTCCCTCTGGGACTTTTAAGTCATCTCTGTGAAGCTGGCACTCAGAAGACGCTGTGAGAAAATGTAACAGTAAAAGAAATGAAGAGAAGCTTGAGCGTAAAGAAAATCTGCTGAGGACCACTTCCTCCGTATGATATTTCTTTTACCTTTATGTCACCAAACATGGCTGGCAGATTGTGAGTTTTGGTCCCTAAGTCTAAATGATAGAGGATATCTTCATCCATTAAGTCCAAATGTGGGTTCTTAACGTAAACAAGTTGGCTCCTAGGGGGGAAAAATAGTAATAAAAGAAATCAGATCAAACAAGCCTCTCAGAGGGAAAATGGGAAATAAGATATAACAACATGAGAATTCACACAAGCTCTTAGATTACCTAGTTATATATTAACAATGCTGAGAGGGCTGGAGACAAGAGTCGGAGAGAAGGAAAGAGAGAGAACTTGGGCTGAAGCCAAGATCTTTCCAGATGATCACATTTTAGTACAGTAAATGTGAAGTTGTCACCCATTTGGTATGCTGACTGCAGACAACTTCCCTGGAGGTTGTACTTCTCAGTGTTTGCCAGTGATATATTTTGTGCTTTGGAAAATATCATTCTTTGCTTCAGCTCTCCCGCTGCCCCCAACACCACATGCCATATTTGTTGTCACTGGGATTACCGACTGTAATGAGATGGTGTTACTGTCACAGAAACCTTTTACCATGGTTTGTGATACTATAAGCAATGCTGTTGCAGCTTCTTCCTTTGGGTGTATTATTTTGTGGTCTTATATTAGACAGAGAGAGAGCGAGAGAGAGAGAGAGAGAGAGAGAGAGAGAGAGAGAGAGAGACGTGCACACAAACACAGTGCTTGTGTCTTCCCTATTATGTTCAAAATGTTTCAAACAAACAAACAAACATCATAGGATTCCCAATGGATCAAACCAAGGCTCCATCAAGTCCACAGGGCTCTGAGGCAAAGAAAAAGATGCCATTCTCCTCCCCTATTCATTGGAGATTATCAGAGAGAGGGAAATCGGAGGGAAAAAGCATACTCCTAGCAAAGTCATGAAGATTTTCTGACAATTTCACACTTATTCAGGTCATGCTTATCCAGGTCATGCTCATTTATCTCAACACTAGTGGTGGGCATCATCCTCTATTGTACCTGAGGGTAGCAGGTTCACCTAGATGGCACATACTGACCGCTAACATCTTCCACCACTTGCCACCTCATATGGTAGGATGCTAGTCCAGCATCCTGTTTTCCCCATCTGGCCAAGCAGATGCTTCCAGGAAGACCTAAAGCAGGACACAAAAGTACTAACTTTTTCTGTACTGTTTTCTAGAAGAAACTATTCTTTAGTGCCATTGTTGTTGTTAGTTGCCCTTGAGTTGGCCTCAACTCATGATGATCCTGTGAATGAGACATCTCCAAGATCCTCTGTCCTCAACTGCTCTGCTCAGGTTCTGCAAATTCATGACTGTGATCTTTCTGATTGAGTCTACCCATCTGGCCTTTGGTCTTCTTCTCTTTTTGCTGCCCTCCACCTTTCCTAGCATTATTGTCTTCTCTAATGAGTTGTGCCTTCTCGTGATATGACCAAAGTATGAAAGTCTCAGCTTAGTCATCTTAGCTTCCAGGGAAAGTTCAGGCTTGATCTGTTCTAGGACCCATTTGTTTGTCTTTTTTGCTGCCCATGGCATCCTCAGCAGTTTTCTCCAGTACCATATCTCAAATGAGTTGAGTTTCCTCCTGCCTGCTTTTTTAACTGTCCAGGGCATATGGCCTATGAAAATGGACACTAGGTATTGTCACTACGTAGTACTTTTAATCACTCTGCCTAGCTACCACTAATCTCCTATGTAGCAGATCACTTTGCTGTAATTTATGGCCAGAATGCATGGCCAAATATATCCATGGCCAGATCTGACCTTGTCAAGAATGGATGTTGTTGGCACAACAGCCTGAGCTGGGCTAAGGCATTGCTGCTATGGCTGCCACCATGCAGGAGTGTCCACAGCTGCAAACCTAGTTCTTCAAGGGAAATACTAATGTATCCTACAACAGAATGAGTCAGTTCCAGAGTTAATTTGTCTCTTGACCTTGAAGACCTCTCTCTTGTTTTCTTTAAGTCTCATGCAGCCCATTGCTTCCTAAATATTTAGATTTCGAACAGCTTTCCTGGAAACAGATTACAGTAAAAGGAAAAATGGGGCCATTTGTCATCCATATATTGATGACAATGCACTCCAAATTCCTAAAGATCCTTCCCTCGGTATAATATTTTGAGACCAGCTGTCCAGGATTGGAGCTTCTGTAAAACCACATCTCTCAAACTCACTCCTGCCAGGTGACTCAATTAATATCATTGTTTGCAGTATCATATTTGAGAAGAGGCTCTGTAGAGCTTGTCAAGAAAAACATATTCATGCTGCCTACATTCTGATATAGATCATCTATAGACTGACACTGTCTCAGTTCTAAACTCAAACATGAAGCCAGATTCTAGATAATCCATTTTATTCAAGAGCATCTAGAGCCAATTATCACCACACACACAAGTACTAGGCCAAAAATGGAGTAGAATTATCCAACACAGAAGGATCTAGAGAGAATTTCTTTAAGAACATTTCACAATGATGACCTTAAGGCTCCTTTCATTAAAGACTCATACACTGCTCTCTGTACCCACTCAACTAGTCCTCCCAGCTGCCTTAGTAACCAAGAAAGGCTAGTACCAAAGGTGCACATGGTTAATCTTACACTGCTAAGGATCTTGTCCACATCCTCAGATTTCATAAACTATATAATGCATCTATTACAATGGGACTGCTATATTTAAGGTGTTGTGGCAGGAACTTTTGAATGTCCTGAGCTGGGAAATATCTGGTGCCAGAGTAAGTGTTTGAAGTGAAGAGGACACTGGCGTGGCTAAGAAAATGGGAAGGAAGGAAGAAGCTGCTGTTGGTTGGCATTTACGTGTGTGTGTGTCAGAAAGAGAGAGGGATTGGGGGGAGGAGGGAGAGAGTAGGGGAGAGACAGATGAAAAGAAAATATGAGAATGAGTAATATTTTAAGGCTTTCAGTTACATATCATGATGTTCTAACATTACAGCAATAAGAAATAATGAGATAAGGAATAAAGAGGAATCATTACTTATAAATTTCAATAAAAGCAAACCAAATAACTGAACCAAATAACTAAGTCCATTTGTAAATTATGTTGATATATCCCTCTTTCAAATGCTGCAAGTATTGTTCTGTATTTGATCACAGGTTGTTATCTTTCTAATAGTGGAGTATTAGCCTTTTAACAGTCAAGAAGGCATGGAAGATCCATTTCCACTGACCCTGTGTTAAGTTCCAAGACATGGACAACTACTGTATATACTCATGTACAAGTTGACCTAATGTATAAATCAAGGCAAGGTTTCAGGGTAAAAATAATGGATTTTGATATGACCTGTGGATAAGTTGAGAGTAAAACTTAGAGGGCTATAACAAAGGATGGAAAGGGGAAAACACCACTTCCATCCCTCCTTCTCCCGACCACCAGACACAACTTCCCAGGAGCTGGAGGAGAGGTTTTAACATTGGATTGGGGAGGAAAGGAAGTGGAGTTAAATGGGGTTTCTTTGATGGGAACAGTAGGCTTTCAAATCAGACTGGGAAGGGAAAGAAGTGGAGCAAAAAGAGATGATTTTTTGATGGGACGAGAAGGCTTTCATATTGAATTGGGAAACCCTTTCACACACACACATGCACATACACAAAAACTCCTGCCTCAAGGCATGAAGAGTGGGGAAGAATGGGGCATAATGGGGGTGTTCATTTCAGGACCTTTCTAACAAGTATTAGTGTATTAACCCGTATATAAGTCGACCCAGGATTTTAGGGTCAATTTTGGGGTATAAATTTCTCGACTTACGGTCAAGTATATACAGTAGTTTAAAAGAATTATGTGCCTCATTGAATACCAAAGAACTTTCTAGTACCAAATTTATTTCTGCGATGACTTCATCCCAGAACCAGGCAACTATGGGGCATTTCCAAAACAAATGGATTAAAGAAGTATTAATAGTATTACACTTCTTGTTATTGTGTGTCTCCAAGTCATTTTTGACTTTTGGAGACCCTAAGGCCACCCTATCATGGGGCTTTCTTTGCAAATCTCTCCAGGGGGTGTTGCCATTGCCATCCATTGAGGCTGAGAGCATGTGACTTCCCCAAGGTCACCTAGTGCTCCTAGTTTTTATTCTCAGCCTTTATAAGACATTGTGGTGAATATAATTTTACTTTGCATGATATTTTAAAAAGACAAAAAAAAAAAAAGCCATGAGAAATAGCAAGGAAAGAAAATAAGTTTGTGAACAAGGAAGTAATGAAAAGGAGAAAACCATGATAATTTGCAAAAGATTAATTTTTAAACCTGTCTATTACTGGATTAATAGACAATGGAGGTAGCTGGGTTTTTTTTTAGCAGCCTGAACCATTTTACTCCAACCCGGTTGAGAAAACATCCTGATTTCATATATTTTCAGCCATTTTCCAAAGATTTTGGTTAGTGGATCCCAGGATACGGAAAAACTCAAACTGCCAAGGGGGGGGGGGGGTGCAGCAGTTTGGGAGGAGAGCTGGAGTTTGTTTGTTTGTTTTAATAAAGGAACATCTGGTAGTTTGGACGAATCTGAGGAAATATGCAGCTTCAAAGGGGAGGGCTGGGGGCTGCATGTGGCTAGTGTTTTATAAAATATAAGAAGAGTCAGGTTTCCATAGCCACCCTTTCTTTAGGAACTTACAGCAATTGTTGTACATTATTGGAAATTGGGTGGGAAGAGATAATTGTAGAAAAAATAGAAATCATGTGATGTGAAACACAGATAGGTTGAAAACATGCTGATGAAGAGAAAGTGGGAGGTTAGAGATTCTTAACTGGCAAAGAAATGTTTCCATTAGTTCACTTATTCAAATGGCTTTTAAAAAAATGGCCCTCAAAGGCAACCAAGGAGATAATCTGCATTTTGAACCCATCAGCGAATGCCAGCCCTCCCTTCCCAGTTCCTCTCTGGCCTTTGTGACTCATTCTGCTTTGGCCGCAGTGCCAGCACCTGTCTCTTGCTTGCTGCCAGAACTCTCTGTTGCCTCTCTTGGGCTCTCCTGCAGCTGCCTCCTTGCACAGGCTTCTCGTTTCAAAATAATTCAGCAGGTGGATTTTGCACATTTACTTTTCCATCACTGCTGCTGGTTGCAATCCCTTGAGGAAAGTTTGCTATTCAACATGTTGCCAATGTCTGTTGACATATTTTACTTCGGCCAGTTTTAACATTTCTTCAGCGTGTGTATTTATTTAGCTAGTATTCCAGTGTTCAGACCACCAAAGATCTAGATACTGTAAATGTGTTGTATGTGAATGGCCAGTAAAAGCACAATTGAGCTCCCCGCCTCTCGTTTCCATACTCAAAGGCTTTGGACCTTAGACAACTATGAGACAAGTCTCAGTCACAAAAGGTCAAGATGAAACAAGTTGGAAACAGGCAGCCCTCCCAATGTTGCACTGCCGCTCCCAGTGTTCGTCATCATGCTAGCTACCGTGTTTCCCCAAAAATAAGACAGTGTCTTATATTAATTTTTGCTCCCAAAGATGCACTAGCTTTTATTTTCAGGGGATGTCATTTTTCCATGAAGAATAATTCACATTTATTGTTGAACAAAATTTTTTTAAAAATGCGTATGCTTCCAAACAAAAACTTTGCTAGGTCTTACTTTCGGGGGAGGCCTTATATTTAGCAATTCAGCAAAACCTCTACTAGGTCTTATTTTCAGAGGATGTCTTATTTTAGGGGAAACAGGGTAGGGCTTCTGTGACTTGCAGTTCACTTGGAGGGCTGCTTAATTCCCACTGCAGAGGTAAACAGTGAAACAGACAGGTGAGTTAAACATCTATATGAAGAGAAAATATGTTCTACTAATTTAGTTCTGAAGCTAAAACAAGTGTAGACAAAGGCCAGCAGCCAAGGTTCAAAGAGTAATCCTGCAGAAACATACTGTTCAAGAGCTAGGACATTTTGTAATCCTATACCAACTTTTTTGTCCTTCAATCAAAGCAGGAAACTTTGTCTCTAGTAAATCTCATTCAGCAATTCGATTTTAATCACTACATACTGTCAACACCTTTGATAAAAATCACCATTCTACTATAGGGGGCTCAGCCCTCTAATTTATTTATTTATAACCAATAATCAGGTAATTCATCTATGTCAGGGCTTGAACATAACTAATTACAAGCCTGTTACTTGTACTTAATTCCTTTTTCCAAGAATGAAGCTGTCATTAATTGATTATTCTTCACTAATTGACACTATTTTAAACACTTTGGGGAAATGCAAATAGTTACCTTGAACTTATAACTATTTACTGGGGGCCTTAGGAATGGAACTGGGGCAACTTACTTTTTAAAAAATAACTTTCCAAGCTCTGATGTATACACCTTTGTTTTTTAAACCAGTTCTTTCTCTGTTTGGTAATTAGGGGAAGCTAGCCAGGATCATAAAAAGAAGGCAAACTTATGAAAGAGCTCTGTAAAAATGAGTGAGAGAAAGCTGATGGTGGCTCTAGGACAAGACAGAGCAAGGAGGCCAGTGTTGCCAACCCTCTCTCTACATCTACACTGTAGAAATAATGCAATTTGACCGCACTTTAACTGCCATGGCTCCAGCCTATACAATCTTGGGGATTGCAGTTTTGGTAGGTGCCAGGACACTTTCGCAGAGAAGGCTGAAGACCTTGTAAAACTATATATCCCAGGATTCCATAGGATGGAGTTAAGCACTAGAACTGGTGTCAAACTGCATTATTTCTACAGTACAGATGCACTCTGTTTAATCTTTCAAAATCCAGTTTCCTAAATCTGAGGGACTAAGAACTGAAGGGAAGGCCATCTTGAGCTTCTGAGGTTTTGATAAAAATGTAACCAATAAGATAAAGTAAGTACTAAGAGCAAATGAGTAACTAAAGTTTTGTATAAACCTTTCAGTTTCAATCTATGACAACAAATTTATTTTAACAAATCAACGAATGGTTTATTCCATCCATTCACAGATTGCTGTTCATCATTTTAATCAACTGTTGGTTCTGCCTGACTTCTTTGCACCAAAATGTAGGAAGCATGTTTATGTATTTTCTTTGTTAAAAAGAAACTTCTTTTTGGACCAACTCTTTTATAATTATTGTAATATTTTTGGCCCATCATCTTGATTAAAGGCTCGGTTTCAATTTACATTTAAATTAAAATGATATTCAAAAGACCCAAGAGTTTCTGATTAGAGTCTGTCCCCATCATAATTGCAAATGGAACAGGACTGGTGACATAGGAATGTAGGTCCACATTCAGTGATTAAAACAAATTCGTTTACATCAGAACAATTCCTATCACTTTTTCATATCACATGAAACATGTATGTGCTATAGTAAGTGCTTAGACTGAGTTAAACATACAGCTAAGCCAATGAGATAGTAAAAAACACAATGCTGCTAAGTGATTGAGACAAACCCAAGTGAATTATATAGTACCCAAAGTATACATTACTTACCCACTGTAATTTTTCTTTTCAGTCTTAGTGGGCTTGTTGGAATCAGCTAAAAAGAATGTCATCCTGCCCAACTTTCACAGGACAACACCCCAGCAGACACAAACAAAATAAAAACCTATAGGAGTACAGGCTTGTATGTATGTTTAGCTGCTCTCTGCTTTTTTTATTTCCAAATAAATAACAGGAATGACCCAAGTCAACAGAGCCTGTCTCATGCCTTGGATGTGAAATAGCTGTCTCCTGTAGCTGCATTGCCAGAAATACCAGAATCTTCTTCAGCTGAGCCATGGAGATCAGAGATTGGCTGCTCTTGAAGGTGTGGTACCTCAGCCCAAATGTCTCTCTTTTCTGTGGCCCTGTGTTACTGTGTGAAGGAAAAACAGAAAGGCCACGGCAGGTTAACCTTCTGTTACTCATATTATTTGTCTTTGACCAGGATCCTACATTTATAATTTGGCAGCCATATCTATTGCTGGAGGCATTCCAGGGGAATTATGTCTGTTTTCCCAACTATTTCTACTTTTGCTTAAAACATGTACATTACATGTGGAAAGAACATATAAGGCATGTGTGATAAACAAGTATAAAGTGAACATAGGATGACATGAGCTGGCCAAGCTTCACTGGTGAAATACTCAGTGGCATGCATACATCAAGTTAGCTTTTAACTCACATCAGTTTCCCTCTCATGTGCAAACAAGGCCAAGGCCTCAAAAGGAACTTTCAGTCATAACTGGTTTGAAGACTGCACAACAAAGTCAAAGATCAAGAGAGAGTCATGGAGTGTGTTTGTTCGTTTAAAGGCTTGTTTATTACCACCAGGTTTGTTTATTACTCACCCACTAGCCCATCAGGATCCCTAATGCAAGACACAGCAGGTAATAATGGGTAAAAACATTAAAGCAGTTTTAAACACGCATGCATACATGCACACAAACACACGGTAATACCCCAAGTAATCTGGTTTTAGGGACCAAAGACCTTATAAAACAGTGTATCTTGGCTCACCATCAGAAATTCAGAAGGGATGGTGCCAGCACACCCTCCAATATTTCAAAACTGAAAACAGGAATATGTGTGGTCAGGGGTGTCAGGGGGATTTGGGAGGTTTGACCCTCACTAGGCAACACCCTAAGGGGGGGTGACACAACTGCTCCCCAAATATCTGCCTTTGAGCAGAAATGGGCTGTGGCCTTTGCCTGCATCCCTTTAAGACACTGAAGATGGTGTATGAGGGTCCATGGGAAAAGAAAGGAGAGGTATTGTTTTAACGTTGTTAATGTTTTGCCACAACTGTTGCCATCATATTCCATGACACACAGGAATGATGATTTACAAGAAATATTAGTACAAAAAACATGACTAAGGATTCTGTACGGTGTGGTATGGGAGGATGTCAATGTTCCCCTGTGACACCATGAGTTAGTGCACCAGGTGACACCAACCCTAGTGATGCCAGATCACTTTCAGTGCCAGATCAGGGCCACAGCAACTGCCTACTCTGATCCAGCACTTTGTCAGAACTAAAAAGAACAGCAAAATGCTGCTCTGTTTAGCACCAGCAGAAAAGCACCCTTGTGGTGGTGGAGCTCCTTTGACACAACTTGTCATTCAGCTCCGTTGTTGTTGTTGTTGTTGTTGTTGTTGTTGCTATTGTTGAGAGGTTGAGAGATTGTCAAAGGAAGATGGATCTACCAACAAATGGGTTAAGAAGATGAGTGATAGGTTAAGAAGATGAGGAAAATACAGGCAGGCTTTACAAATTAAATATTAGTATTTAGAATAGTGAATAGAAACAGATAGAGTCATGAGAAACAAAGAGGATGAAAATCTGAAACATAGGATTGAGATAATCAGTGATCAATAGGAAAGAAATTGGTGTGAATGAGAAGGAAAGAGAAGGATAATGTGATTGAACGTTTACTCTATGTGAATAGAAGGGAGAAAGTAGAAAGGTGGGATGAAAAAGAAGAGGACAAAGGAAGGAATTGAAAAGTTCAGAAAGTGAGGAATAAAAGTTAGAGTGAATGATAAGAAGGATAAAGAATGTGATAAAAGGTTAGAGTACGTGGATAGAAAAGAGGAAGTAGAGAGGAAGGATGAAGAAGAAGAGGATATAAGGAAGGAGTAGGAAGATAAGGAGTTAAGGGATAGGAACAAAGAAGGGAAAAATATTAGCTATAGATGTAACTCTCAAATATGATTTATGTTATGTGTGGCATAGGAATATTTTATAAAGATCATAATAATTGTATAATGACTGTATCATAATCAAAGTAATCATATTTGCTTTTTGTATGTACTTTTCTCCTCTATTTGAATGTTGTTTTATTTTGTTATTTTGTATGTATGATTTTAATAATTAATAATTTTTTTCAACCCCCCCCCCTCCCAAACCCTGATCTCCAGAGTTGTAGTTCAACACCATGCTGGCTCTCTATTCAGCTCCTTACACTTCTTGGAGATGATGATGATGTTTATGATGATGATTCCCAAGGGGCACAGCTTTCTTTACCAAGAGGTCACTTGAGTCTTAGGCCCCATTCATACTAGCCCATTTGCCCTGATTAGATCTGGATCAGATCGTACATGCCATTACCGAATCTCTCCGGAAAGAAATTCATACTACCCTTTGCCCCGATCGATGCTTCCTGGTGCGTTTTACCCCGCTGAAGTTTATACATGCAAAAGTAATGATTCAAAATGGAGCCTCCCAGTTGTCTATCAAATGATGTCATAGTGATGTCTGATGCAGCCATTGGCTGCGCAAGTGCTCCTTCTGGCGCTTCGCTTTTTAAAAATACTTTTTTTACATTTGACAAATTATGTGCATGGAGCATAGAGCTGGGAAAGTGCAGCTTGTGGGGATCCTTTCCCCTCCTCCTCCTCCTCCTCCTCTTCCTCTGTTTTTCTCAGGCACTTCTGAATTTTTATTATTATTTTTACAATTTGACAGCTTATGCACATTCTACATGGGGCTCTTTAAACAGGAGGGGGAACTCCCAATCCATATATGGATAGTTAGCTTCCATATATGGATTGGGGTTCCCTCTGCCTTCGTTTAAATGCTCAATATGAATGAGGCTCTTTAAATGAAGGGAGAGGGAACCCCAATCCATATATGGAAGCCAACTATTCATATATGGACTGAGAGTTCCCCCTTCCATTTAAAGAGCCCCATGTAGAATGCGCATAAGCTGTCAAATTGTAAAAATAATAATAAAAAAATTCAGAAGTGCCCGATGAAGCACTCCTGCTGCAAAAACTATTAGACAGCACTGGATTTAAGCTGGTGGTTGCAGGGAGAGGAGTCATGTTCTGCCCCCTGGCCTTTACCCATCCCCTGAACTTGACCCAATCATGATCTGAGCCAAGTTCACATTCAATTGAACTGGTTTTTTTTTTCTGAAAAGAAACGGTAAATACTCCGCTTTCTGAAAACCTGGGTTTAGGGGGATTTGTGCCACATCGGGTGTGCAAGATCTGGATTCCCTAGTGAAAAAAAACAGTGCCAGTATGAACTTCCCAATTTTAATCTGGGTTACAAACCAGTTTCTATGGTAGTCTGAATGGCCCCTTATTGGTTTCCCCACCCTAATATTTGAGTTTCAGTACAAATATACAGGTCAAGCATAGCTGGGGGCACAGCCTAGATGTTTCAATAGAGTGCCATGTCCACTGTCCTATCTCCAGAGAGAGGTAGTGAGCACTTCCCAAAATGTTATTAGGTACATAGCCCAAAACCTAGCTCTGTGCCTCTGGTTGTTCTACACTGCAGAATTAATGCAGCTTGATACTGCTTTAACTGTCATGGCTCAGTGCTATGTATTTCTGGGTTTTAGAGTTTTAGGAGATATTTAGAGATCAGAGAGATCTGGTCCCACAACAAACTACAACTCCCAGGATTCCATAGGATGGAGCCACAACAGTTAAAGTCGTGTCAAACTGCATTGGTTCTGCAACGTGGCAGCAGCCTCTGTCTTCAGTCTGTCCAAATCCCACTTGAAAATTTCAGTCTATTCCCCCCTTGTTTCCTTCACAGACACCTAGATTACATTATTATTTGTCAAGTTCATGATTCTGACAAGGAGTTGCCTCAGGGAAACACACAATACTGATCTTATTCATAGAAATCTGACAGAAAACCTATAAGAATAATATAAATCCTTGCCAACCCAAATAACGGTGGTTCTTTATTACAACTGAGACCATAAAGGTGTTCTGCCCAGGCCAGGCCAGCAGTAAGACAAATCCTTATGAACCCAGAGGAAGTCATGAGCAAAACAATTCGATTACAAAGATGTCTGGAGATTTCCTGTTGGTTTGTATTTGGGCACTGTGAGTTAATTAGCTCCTCTCTCCTTAAATGACTCCAGACTCCCATGTCAATCACATTGCCTTGGAGGCTGAAATTGTGCAAAAGCCCACATTAAGAACTCTGTCAAGGAATGGAACAGAACCTGGATAATAAATGAGTTAAGATACCAGTGTGTCTCTGTTAAAATTGAAATCAACAGACGACAGACTAGTAATATAACTGGGGTTGACAGAAGGCATTCTGCAGCCTGAGGCAGAATCACAAAAGGCATCCTCTCTTTAAAGTTAGGTGGACAGTATACAATCTGTTGTCTGAGGTCAGAATCCTGCTGGTGCAACCAGCATTATGCAGTAGGGACAAGGAAAGGCAGATAAAATCTGTCAGTACAAGTGGCTCATTGTCTGGTTTTCTTCATGGCCATACTGACTACCACCCTTCTCTTTTTGCCACCACCCCTCCACTAGCATACATGTAATGGGCATCAAGAGAATATTACCTAATGTTGGGTGCAAACTAGGTGTTCTCCATTTCTGTCTGTTAAACAGTTCATATTCTCAGAGTGACAGCTACAGTCCTCCCTCCGTTCTCGTGATCTTCGGATTCGCATCCCTCGCTTATGCATGAGGGACAAACAGAGGGAGAATGAATGGGGTGTGCTCCCGCACCTATATTCAAGTCAATGGGGCTTGAATATAGGCGAAACTCCATTTTCGCAAGGCGGTCCAGAACACATCCCCCCTGAAAAAGGAGGAGCAACTGTACTTGCTTTCCCAGAAATTTCTGTTGCCTCATAAAATCCTGTGGACAATGGAGAAGATTAGAGTGAGCTTTTGCAATGCTTTGCTTCACATCATCTGGCTTCATACAGTGCTTGTATTTGTGGCAGTCTACTGATTTCTGTGTTCGGCTTACATTCCTAGTCCTATAAGGAATTGAAGAAGGGAAAGCTACCACTGAGTTGTACTCTTCTGAGTTTCTTATTACAGGAACTTATTACAGGAAATTCTGCATGAACAAAATTCTCTGTCAGGTTATATAACTAACTAACATTTAGATAAAAAGTAAGTTATTAGTTACAGAGCTATAGGTGGGTGAAAAGCAGTACTAGAGCACAAAATGTGAGGATGACAATACTACTTAACATGAAAACCAAAGGAATGTTATCTTCTAAAAAGTCAAAGATCCTGTGATCTCTGACAGCCATTTAAGTCTAGAGTAAAACACACTAGCAAAACTCCATGAAACTGAACGTAAAAGCCATTAAAGCTTTGCAAATAAAAAAGACCAGCTAGTTATTCTATGTTGCTGTCTTCCTTTACTACATTTTAATCTATCCATCTCCCTCTCGGCTTTGTCAAACCCACTAGTATTTGTCTGTGTGGGTAGGCTTTTTTATTTAAAGCTTTCTTTTTAAAAATAGATTTTTGTATTTGTACACTGAATCTGCACAGGCTAAATAATGCATCTTTACCTCCATCTTGGTACTGTTGGAACATGTGACATTCCTCCTGTTCTGATGTGAAAACACTTATTTTCAATGCCTGGGAGCTTTAAGGTGAATTAAAAATTTGCTCTGTGGTTTTGGGGAAGCTTTTTTAAAAATGTTATATTGTGGAAGAACCATTATTTTTAAATGTGTGGTTTGAATCCCAAATTGGGATCACAGTGGAATCAGAGGTGGTGTAGCAGGACAGGTTGGTCGGTTGTCACCTGAGTCAAGTGATCCCCTAAGTCACCTGATCATTCCTTATTTGTTGTTAACTGCCATCAAATCAAGTTCAACTTATGGCAACCCAATGGATGAGAGACTTCCAAGTCACCATGTCTTCAGCAGTCTTGGACTTGCAGTTTCAAGTTTGTGGCTGCATTGATTGAATCTATCTATCTAGAATGTGGGCTTACTTTTGCTCTCGTAAAAGAGAGCTGACATCTGGCGTCTCCCAGGGCACCATTCTGTCTCCCATGCTATTCAACATTTACATGAAGCCGCTGGGAGAGATCATCCGGAGACATGGGGCGCAGTGTTATCAATATGCTGATGACACACAAATATACTTCTCTGTGTCTCCGAGTGCTGCAGTGACCAAGGATGGCATCTCTCCTCTAAGCGCCTGTTTGGAGTCGGTAATGGGCTGGATGAGGGAAAATAAACTCAAGCTGAATCCAGAGAAAACGGAGGTATTTGTGATAGGTTCCCCCGACCCAGGGATGGAGATTTGTCAACCTGTCCTGGATGGGGTCACACTTCCCCTAAAGGACAAAGTTCGCAGTCTGGGCATGCTCCTGGACTCGTCGCTCCAGCTGACGTCTCAGGTGGAAGCGACAGCCAGGAGAGCGTGGTACCAGCTTCGACTGATATGCCAGCTGTGCCCCTACCTGGACAAGGAGGACCTTGAAACATTGATACATGCACTGGTAACCTCTCGTTTAGATTTCTGTAACGCACTTTACATGGGACTACCTTTGTACCAAGTCTGGAAGCTTCAGCTAATTCAGAATGCAGCAGCCAGGCTATTTACTGGGGCATCAAGATCTGAACATATTACCCCCATATTAAAATTTTTACACTGGCTGCCAATCAGCTTCCGGGCACAATACAAAGTATTGGTTATTACCTTTAAAGCCCTACAGTGGTCCCCCGGGTTGCGAATCCCCCGGGTTGCGAATCCCCTGGGGAACGAAAGCGCCGGGGCCGCAAAAATGGCCCCGGGATCCGAAAGAAACCCTGGGATCCGAAAAGGAAAAACCGCGCGGCCCCTTTAAATTTGCCGCACAGTCTGTCAAAGAAAGCGGTCCCCCGGGTAACGAAAATTTTTGGGTTACGAAAAGTAATCCGGAACGGATTACTTTCGTAACCCGGGGGGACCACTGAATATAGTTCGGGCCCGAGTTACTTAAAGGAGCGCCTCTCCCTATACAATTCGCCCCGTACTCTCAGAACATCGGAGAAGAATTTGTTAGATTTTATGAATACAAGGTTGGTATCAACTTCCCATAAGGCATTCTCTGTAATAACCCCAAAGCTTTGGAATAACTTGCTGGAGGAGATCCGTCTTATCACCTCTTTAGATGCTTTTAAGAAGGCTCTTAAGACGGATCTCTTCCGGCGGGCCTACCCACCCAATCTACTTTAATGTATCGAGAACGAATAAACAATATATAGTAACAATTGCTGAATTAAGTACAGAACATGTAGTGAGTTTTACGGCCCATGTAACTGTTTTTGATGTTTTTATGTTTTTAAGACTGTATTGAATTGTGAATGTATTTTAACTGTTGGAATCCCGCCTCGATCTGAAGGGAGAGGCAGGAAATACAAATTATTATTATTATTATTATTATTATTATTATTACTCTTTTCCTGTTGCCTTCTACCTTACCGAGCATTATTGTCTTTTCTAAAGACTTGTGTCTTCTCATGAAATGTTCAAAGTATGATAGTTTCAGTTCAGTCATCTTGGATTCTAGGGAGTCTTCAGGCTTGATTTCCTCCAAGGACCCATTTATTTGTCTTTTTAGTGGTTCTCAGTATCTATAGAACTCTTCTCCAGAACCACATTCCAAATAAGGTGATTTTCTTCTCATCCACTTTCTTCAATGTCCAGCTTTCACAACCATATATAGAAATGGAAAATACAATAGCATGGACCATCCTAACTTTAGGATTAAATGATATATCTCAACACTTAAGGATCCTGTCTAGTTGCTTCATAGTCGCCCTTACAAGTCAAGTCTTTTTTTGATTTCCTGACCGCAGTTTCCATTCTGATTAATAACTGAGAAAAGCTATAAAAAATCTCAGACTTTCTCAATTTCATCATCATCATCATCATCATCATCATCATCATCTATTTTAAAGTTAGCTTTATCATTTGAGGTTATTATTTTACTGTCTTTTGTTAATGAGAGAGGAGATAGAAGGAAAAAGGAAGTGGCCATTTTAATGGTAGAGAGAGGTCCTTTTTAACTGTATGTGGGGTGGGAGAAGCAGTTATGGTCCATCACTGTTGGAGAAAGGAAGCACATAATAGTATTGATTGCTCTCAACCTGCCTCTGTCATGATTGTTCCCAAGTCTTCTCTACATGACTGTTCTGAGCAATAGTACATTTCTAACCTTGTTCTCAACATCAGGGAATGGGCCCTTTTACCCAGTCCTCAAAGCAAGGAAAAGGACTGAGAATGTTTCCTTGAAAAGTCTTTGTGCAAACAATATTGTCTTCTGTTAGAGCTCATGTTTTCATTTAAATGGTGTGATCTGTAAAGTATGATTGAGGCTTCAGGTATCATGTTACCCTTTGTAACATCACCAGGTCCTGCCCCTCTATGTCTTTACAAGAAGTCATTCCTAGGTCTCAGGTTGTGACTCTGAAATCTCAGGGCTGTGGGGAAAGTTCTGACCTGGCAATCCTATTCTCAGTCCTCTCCGCACTCATTGTCTTACATGAACCAATAATAATTGGGCATGTGTACTCACACACAAGAGCCAACATGGCATAGTGGTTTAAGTGCTGAACTACAACTCTGGAGACCAGAGTTTGATTCTCCACTCAGTCATCAAAACCCATTAGATTTTTTATTATTTTTATTAAGTGACCTTGGGCAAGTGGCACCCTCTGAGCCCTCAGAAAACCTCATGCTACAGCTGTCTTAGGGTTGCTGCAAGTAGGAAGTGACTTGCAGGCACACAACAACAACAACATTCACACATAGTAGTCCTGGATATATTCCATTGCTCAGGACACAGCTATCATCAGACCAATGAGGGCATAGATCCTGGTCCTTCAGCCAATAGCACCTTCCTGCCACCACTTGTGCTACCATCAGTCCTTGCTCTGACACACAAGATGGTGGATGGAGCCATGCTAGGCAACTTTTTGTATTTCTTGCCAGGGTTCTCTGTGTGCTAAGCTGTGCCCCTGCCAATACAACATCTTTTGCTGGTAATAATAAAACAGGACTGTTATGAATAATTATCTCTTGTCCGACCTCTTCTTAGGGGAACTTGTGTAAGATGCCAACAAGATTCTGGCCATTGTGTAAATGTTCAACCAGACAAACAAAACATGTGACGGCATCCTCAACTATCACAGAGGAAAGACTATTCCAACAGCCTTTCTAAATTATAAGCAATCACATTTAAAATATGTTAAAGAAAAGTTGCTTCTGAAGCTGTAATCTAAGTCTTGTGATTTGTTCCTGAAATGGAAGCATCACGGCAAGCTTCCTCATTTATTTTCACTTGCAGACTTGTCTCAGTCTGCCAAAGGCCTTACAAAAAATGAATGATTAGCTCAGGATTGATCAAAATGCTGAGCCTGCAGTTTATTCAGACTACCTTTATCTCTTCAGTCCAGTCAGTCTAGGTCATTCTCTGTCACGAATGCAATCATCCATTTTTCAGTGTTTTCCGCCCCATCTGAAATCACGCTGGTCTAATTGTATGAGAACCAGTGTGGTGTAGTTGTTTTGTTAGTTTTGGACCAGAACACTGGTAAATGGAAACCCATTGTGTGACCGTTGTTGGCTTTCTTACCCTCAGAGGAAGGCAAAGCCAAAATCTGAACAAATTCTGCCAAAAAAACAAACCCATGATAGATTCACTTTAAGGTTTCCATAAGTCAGAAATAACTTGAAGGCACACAACAGCAACAACAATTGCATGGTGTAGTTACAGTTATATGTGATTTTATGTAATCAGCATGTCTCATTATATAAAGCTGGGATAGGGACTAAAGGGAGAAAATGTGGGGAAACATCCCAATTTGGGGGGGGGGGGGGATTTGGATTCTTTTTTAAAATTTAAAAGAGTCTATGGAATATTACCTTTTGAAATGAGGAATAAAATTATTAAGGGAAAGTGTTCACATATTTACTCCCCTGAAATCTTTTCTAAAAACTATGTAGAAGGAGTTCTTTAATTTATTACTCTGTACAATATTGTTACAATTCCTGCTCTTGGTTTCCTTTTCTCTGTTTTTTTAAAAAATATTATTATCATGGGAATAAGTGCATCATGTCTACTTGACACTATGGAGAAATAGTGGAGACAAAATAATTTTCTTCATTGAACTAATGTTGATTTTATTTTCTATTTTCATTGATATTTTGTTTTTGTTTTGTTTTGGGCATGCTTTTCAAATTGTCAAGGCCTGAGGTTCCTTATAGTTCAAATGTTTATTAAAGTTCAGGATCTTATACTGTACCTCTATTTGCAACAAAAACAGAGGCCAAATCTTGTATGGGATTTATGGATGTGTAAGCACTCTAGTTACAATCCTTGCAGTGAATTTCATCTTGGACCCCCTCATCCCCAGTAACTAGGAAGCAGCTGCTGCAATTGATGGAGTTCTGTTCCCCGAAGCTGCTACCTGATGTCCCCACTCCCTCCTGTGAGTGATCTCTGGTGCAACAGGAAGAAACAGACCCCATGTTGCAATTCCCCCTTGTATCAGAGATCACTCACACAAGGAGGTGGGTGGGACTGTCATCGAGCTGCTTCCTGAGTGACAGGGGAACAGATCCCCATCGAATGCAGCAGCTGCTTCCCTGTAAAACCATGCTCCAATCCACACAGCAGAAATAATCCAATTTGAGACCAATAATAATAATAATATTTATTTTTATCCCGCCTCTCCCTCAGGATCAAGGTGGCATACAACAACAATAAAATACAATATAAAAATGCATCATACTTCATAAAATAATCATTGTTCCCTCCCTCCCAAGACAATACCATAATAAAATACCATTAAAACAAACAATCAAGACAATCAAACAAAAACAAAACAGCTGTTTAACTGTCCTGGCTCAATGCTAGGGGATTCTGAGTACTGTAGTTTAGTGAGCTATTTAGCTTTCTCTGTCAGAGAGCTCTGGTGCCACAACAAACTATAATTTCCAAGATTACCTAGCACTGATCCAGGGCAGTTAAAGCAGTGTCAAACTGGATTATTTCTGCACTATGGATTGGACCTATGGCTCACTTAGTAAAGAGTATGGATATTCTACCATTTTTTTTCCCCAGATCATAATGCCACCGTTATGTACTAGAAAACAGAATAAATGCAGTTTAGATGAAGACCTAATGAATATTTATTTTTGAAGACAGATATATTACAACAACGTAAATAAGAACTGAGGCAATTTTTTGAGCTGAACCTAAATAAGGGTACAAAAGTTTGGGGTGTAAGCAAAACTTATATGAGAATACAGTGTATAAAACATGATTCTAGATTTGAAATAATTATGGTTCATTTTTTCAGTATATGATAATAGCAGCAAAAGTATTGTTCATTCAAACTTGGAAGTGGACTGAAGCAGCGACGATGGAAGAATGGATTGTTAAGACTGCTGAGTGAACCCAAATGGCTAAATTAATGTGAGTTCTAATGGATAAGACAATCAAAGAATTTTTAAAAGTCTGGAAACCACTTGTGGAATTTTTGAGCATCTAACAATGTAATAATCTGTGGCTATGGTTATTATCAATTTTTGTAGGATTATTTAGTTGGATTTGTAATGGTAGAATAATACTTTTTCTCCTTTTTATTTTTCCTTTCATTACAGTCAAATTGGGGTGGTGGTCAGAGTGCTACTGTGTATTAGTGGTATGATTTCCCCCTTTTTTCTTCTTTCCTTCTCCACTTTTTTCCCTTTGGTTCTTTTATCTTTGATTGTATATTATTTTGATTACAAACTGTACTGTTCATGCTAAAAATTAATCTTAAAAAGTCTTGAAAGTACTTAGGAAAAGCAGAACACTGAGGGATAATTAGTGTCTAGTCAAGTGTGTGAAGCACACATCATGCACCACATAAGTGAGCCAGAACTTACAGTGCTAGAAGAAAACAGTATCTTGGTACTGTAAATATAGACTGGCCTTCAATGCCACTTCCCCAAGAGATTTCCCTTAAATCCTATTGAGTTCTGGGGGAGATTCTTTCCCAGGGAGAGATGCATAAAATCAAATACTATGCAATTCACAGGTTGTGGTTTAGCTTGCTCAACTTATACTGTACTTGCTTATTTGATTGAGTGGTCTCACAGTTCTCATCTTTTCTAGATGTTTTATTTTTATCAGTGTATATTTAGAAGAATGTGCGTATTTGGCTAGTTACCCTGAAATAATATGCATGCAGAAAACCAACCTAATAAAGTATTGAACTTGTAGGTCAAATTCAGTCTGAGGGTTTTTAATAAGAAGAATCTAATGGAGGCTTGAGAAGGCTGACCTCTGGGTTATGTTCCACTGGAAAGGTCAGCCTTGAAAAGAAAAATATCTTGTGCGGAGAATGTTCTAGCCTAAGGACAGGAATTTCATCATGACCTAAACCAGGCAGTTTTGATGAAGGTAGGTCAGAGGAGTGAGTCTTACAATGAACTGGAGGAGGAGGAAGGCCCCAGCAGGAAAAGAGGAAAGATTTGCTTTATCTCTGGCAAACATTGACTTGAAAATCCACGGTCTGCACCGATAACAGGAAGGCATACCTTAGGGGCAGCTATTCAGAAAAAAAAAAGAAAAACCCAACAAGCATCTAAATCAGTCTCTTCCTTGCTTCTGCCCTTTTATTGGAGGCATTGTGTCACAATTACAGGTTAATGTCATTGTAATATACCAAAATATGAAGAATTCTGGCCAGTGATATGCCAAGGTCAGGGCCTAGGCCAATGAATGGAGCAAGGAATGGAGCAGAAACATAGCAAGAGGCCCCTTGTTTTGCAATACAAATAGGGTTCAGTAACCTTACCACTCTCCTTTAAACTCTGGATTAAAATCTAAAGTGGTACTTGTGGAGTCGTAGGACTATATTCTATGTACTATTCTGTTGTGAATGTATGCACAAAATGGCTCCTGCTGCAAGTTCTTGTCCCACATTCAGCTACAAGGAGCAGGCTCTCTGTTGGATCCCTCTGGGATCGAACTCACAACCTAGTGGCAGCAGTACCGGCATTTAACCACTGCACCACAAGGACACCAAAGCTAGCTAAGCTACTGAACTCTATTCTTAAATAGTGGATAAACAGAGAACCTGGAATGGATTCACTAGGAGCCCATCATCTACTATTGCTGTAGCTTTTTCTGAAGTCCTCTCCCCTTGTTGGTACTTTTAACATTGAAAATTACAATCGTACCAGAATATAGAGTCGCAGTCACCGCATCCCAGCCTAAAAACAGCTTTGTGTGCAAAACAGTCTCTTAGAATAAAATGGTCTGTTACTACCATGCCACCAAATGATAATAAGTGTATTGATTGGCGTCTTCTAAATGTGGCTCAGAAAAGACAGCACAAACCACCACAACAGAGCCAGATATAGAAAGCTTCACACTGCCCAATAATTCTGGGAAATGCTAGGGTGTTCCTTTTTGGGATTTCATTCTTTGTAATCCTTAGTTCCAGTCCTGCAGGCAGCTGTCCCATAAATGTACAAGATTTGGGGCTCATGTTTTTTTGCTGCTAATCTGCATGCTTATTTTCAACCAGTCTTCCTCCTGCTTTGAGGTGCAGTGTAAGTGTGGTTTCCTGCAATTAACTCAATGAACTCAGCACTCCCCCCCCATGCTCCTTCTCCAGTATTGATGTTTCCCCTCTCATACATTATTTGTATTTTCTATTTCTAATTTTTAAAATATCTTAAAAGGGTTTTTTTTTTGCATAAACATAAACATAGAGCTTAAGAATATAAGGCTATACCACTTTAGAAAGGTGGGGAGGGGAATATCACAAAGAAACATTCAGTCTAGTAACCAGAAGTGTAATGAGGGACCAAAGGTCATGAAGCACTCCAAAATATCGTCGGTGGAACTGCCCAAAAATAAGGTGTGAGAAACCTAGACAAAGGATTGTTGTTATTTGCCTTCAAATTATTTCCAGGTTATGGCAACCATAAAGTGAACCTAATATGAGATTTTTCTTGGTAAGATTTGTTCAGAAGAGGTTTACCTTTGCTTTCTTCTGTGGCTGAGAGAATGTGAGTTGCCCAAGGTCACCCAGTGGGTTTCGATGACTAAGGTTTGAACCTTGCTCTCCAGAGTCCGAATCCAATGCTCAAACCATTACACCATGCTGGCTTTCCTGAGACAATGGCTGTAATTGTGCAATGTTTACCATTACCTTATCTGAAACTCACAGGGCATAGGTGCTAGTATATATGTTTATGCAATGTTGGTTTGTGATTCTTAAACTCCTTGGCACCTACAGATCATTCCTGCTTTGCAGTGCACCTTGACAAATGGGGTGCCACAGGGTTCTCTCCTGGGCCCAGTGCTATTCAATATCATTATTAATGACTTGGATGACAGTATTGGGATCATACTTATCAAATTTGCAGATGACACCAAATTAGGAAGAGCAGCTAATACCTCAGAGGACAGGCTTAAAATTCAATATGACCTGAATAGACAAGAAAGCTGGGCCAATGCTAACAAAATGAAATTCAGTGAGGAGAAATGTAAGGTACTGCACTTAAGGTGGAAAAATGAAATGCACAAATATAGGATGGTGACACCTGGCTGAATGAGACAACATGTGAAAGGGACCTAGGAGTCCAAGTAGACCACAAGTTGAACATGAGTCAACAGTGTAATGCAGCAGCTAAAAAGGCCAATGCAATTTTAGGCTGCATCAATAGAAGTACAGATTCTAGATCAAGGGAAGTAATAGTGCCACTCTATTCTGCTTTGGTCAGGCCCCACCTGGAGTACTGTGTCCAGTTCTGGGCACCACAATTCAAAAAGGATGCGGAGAAACTGGAGCGGGTCCAAAGGAGGGTGACTAAAATGGTGAAGGGTCTGGAAACCATGCCTTATAAGGAAAGACTTAGGGAGCTATGAATGTTTAGCCTGGAGAAGAGAATGATCTTGGTGATATGATAGCCCTGTTCAAATATTTGAAGGGATGTCATACTGAGGAGGGAGCAAGCTTGTTTTCTGCTGCTGCTGCAGAGACTAGAATGTGGAACAATGGATGCAAACTGCAGGAAAAGAGATTCCACCTCAACATTAGGAGGAACTTCCTGACAGTAAGGGCTATTCAACAGTGGAACACACTCCCTCGGAGTGTGGTGGAGTCTCCTTCCTTAGGGGTCTTTAAGCAGAGGCTGGATGGCCATCTGTCAGGGATGCTTTGATTTGGAGTTCCTGCATGGCAGGGGGTTGGACTGGATGGCCCTTGTGGTCTCTTCCAACTCTACGATTCTGTGATTCTATGATTCTATCTCACTTGGCCTAATATCTCAATGCTTCTATTTATGTACCAAATTATAAACTGAAGGAATGGAAAGGTGAATGAGATATGCTTTTTTTCTGTTGTGTTACCTTACAGATGCTAATATGAAGACAGAGCAATTGTTGCCCATATTAATGGTTTCATTAACTGAAAACTGAACTGCTCTAATCTTATTTCATGCCTTCATAAGACATGACCTATTCTCCATAAACAGAATTCACAAATGGATGGGTATTTATTAAGAAACAAGTGCTTTTAATTATCCAGGACAGCCCACAGTATATAGCTCAGGAATACCTTATAAGTTTTTATAATGCGGGAACAGGTTCGGTCAGATGAGTCTGGAAGAAAAACAGCAGGATTTCTCTGAAACCAATGATATATGCTGCTCGACCATTCTGTTTGAATTTGTGCCAACTATGAGCTGTAGCAAATGATTTTCCGTAATCTATCATTTACAGACAGCTCTTCACTCCTTGCATTGCAAGGAGGCTGTTACTTTAAATGACGGCATACAAGCCCACAGTGTTGCTTTACAGCAGGGCTGAGAAAATTATGCTCCAGATGTTGCTGGTCTCCAGCATCCAGCAGCCCAAGTCAGCACAGCTGAGAAGAGCTGAGAGCTGCAGTCCAACAACCTCTGGAACGGCAGATCATTCTTGCTTTGCAGTGCACCTTGAATAGGATCTGATTGGCAAACTTGCATTGTGATATTTGAAAGAGTCAGATTAGATAGCACACTCAGAGTAAAGGGCCACTTACTTTTCTATTCTTAGACAGTGAGAGAGTCAATCCTCCCATCCTAGTTTGTCTTTGCTAACACCCATGCCCCTGCAATGGTAAACCACAAGATTTTAGCAATATAAATGTGTGTGTGAATTTGGCGTGTGTGTGAATTTAGATTTTACAGTACATTAAGACTGCTCTACCAGGGCTTTTAAAATAGAATGCATGCTCATCTTTCTCCTCGGCTATTAAATTAAGTCAATCATAATAATTAGTGGGAACAAAGCAATGAATGTTTTATTCAGTTAGTACAGTGATAGTTATTAAAATCCTTATCATTTAGCCTAATAGTTATCACTTGGCTATAAAAATATCAAGTAGAAAATATATTAGCAGAGATGTAGCTGAAGCATATTGTAAATGATGCCACTTCAGGGTGCCTTTTATTAAACCACCCTTGCCTTAAATGGCCAGGCAATTGGCTCACTCACAACTAATTCAGAGAGAAGGGTCCTTAATGTTTTCCAAGCATAGTACGTGCTATGTACACAGTGAGTAACAATACTGCTTTACTGGGCTCATAGACTGGATGCAAAGGTCCAGTAAACTGAGACTCATTCCAGACAAGATGGAGATACAGTATGAGTGTGGTTCATCAGTCCATTTCATTGGCGTTCAGCTAGTTTTAGAGAATGTTGCACTCCATAAAGCAGAGATTGGAATGATGCAGCCCTCCAGATATTGTTGGACTGCAGTTCACTGCATTTCTCAGCATTGATTGTGCTGGTAAGGGCTGCTGGGAGTTGTAGTCCAACAGCATTTTAAGAGTGCTTCACATTTCCCACTACTGCCCCCAAAAGATCAGGTTCATAGTCTGTCCATGGTCTTAGATCTATCATGCACTGTTGGTTTCATACCCTCACAGCCCCTTTTATTACTTGCACCCACATGCAAAGTACGAATCTTATCTGGACAGAGATAGCTTTTCAGCTGTTACTCATATTCTGACAGCCCCTGCATGAATGGTTGCAAGGTGTTATGCTTTTGGGACTGCCTTTGAAAACAGTCTCGAAATTGGGATTGATCTGGAATTGATCATTTTATGCCAGTTCTTTCACATTGGGGCTTCTGAGGGCAGGGCAGGGCAGGAGTGGCCAAGAACCCAATGAGTGGCCTCTTCCCAAGGAGGCAAAGCCAAAAGGGGCACACTTGCCCCTTCCGCTCTGCATCAGGAGTAGGGCCTAACTAGGTATCATCCTCTTCTGTCACCCGGTGCGCTCCACACCCCCCACACCCCCTGAGTGACACCTCTGCAACTAGTCCATTTCTTAAAGTGCAGGTCTTATCCTTTAAAGTCCTTAGATGATGGTGATGATGATGATGATGATGATGATGATGATATTTATTTCTAGCCCACCCAATCACGAAGAAACTGGGTGGGTTACAACAATAAAATACACTGAAGTTACAATAAAATCAAACCCTAAACCTCCACCGTCCCCCATTCCTAATACAGTGGTCCCCCGGGTTACGAAGGTAATCCGTTCCAGGATTACCTTCGTAACCCGGAAGCTTTCGTTTCCCGGGGGATCTTTCGGATCCCAGGGGATACAGTAGCGGTCCCGCCGGTTTCAGATCCCGGGGTTTTCGTAACCCGGGGGATTCGTAAGCCAGGGGGCCACTGTACTAAAGTAGAATTAAACGGTAATAGTATAAAAACATTGCAAACATTAAAAAACATTAAAAGCATTAAAGACATTACACAAAGACAAAGAAAAAAGTGGGGAAGAATAAGCAGATACGGGGGTGGGCAGATATCTCTATATTTGGAGAGGGTAGCTAAGTTGGAAAGGTCTGCCAGAAGAGATTCATTTTGAGTGCTTTCTTAAAAGCTGTCAGAGTGGAGATGTGATGGATCTCCTCCGGCAGGTCGTTCCATAATTTAGGAGCAGTAGTGGAAAAGGCCCTCTGGGAAACTGATGTTAGCCTAGATTTTTTTGGCTGTAATAAATTTCTTCCAGAGGACCTTAGAGTGCGGGGCGGACAATAGGGAGGAAGGCGTTCCCTCAAGTATTCTGGGCCCAAGCCATGTAGGGCTTTAAAGGTAATCACCAACACTTTAGTTGTTTAGGGCCAGCTAAGCATTCTGAAGGCATGACTTCTCCTGTATTTACTTACTAAATATATTATATCTACTCCCTTTAGTTTAAGGAAAGGAATCATTTGGCCCTCCAGATACTGTTGGACTGCAGTGTTCTTTCCCGTTTAGCTTTTTAAAAAGACTATGAGGGAATACGTCTGCACGCTGGATGTCATGACTCACCCCTTTGCACTATGATGCCGTGCACCCTTATACACAGTGCATGGCATCATGGCACTACTCTTGTGCAGTGCCCAAATGGCACAGCACGGAAGGGGTGTCATCATGTTGCCCCATCATGGCAATGATGCCCCTACCAGGGAGCAAAAAAGAAGCCCCTTTTCAGGGCTTCCTTTTGCTCCCTGCAGAGGCCACAGCGTGAGGTTGCCACAGGCTTTATCTGGGGCAAAAGGGGGCAGTGTACCGCTGCCCGTATGTACAGCTCCTAAATTACCCTATATGAACTGTCAAAAAATTAATAGCTTTAATGTGATGATTTTTAAATTGTGTTTTAATTTTTATTGTCAGCTTTCGGCTGATATTGCTTTTAACTTTGTGAGTCACCTTGGGTCCCATGCTGGGAGAAAGGTGGTACAGTGCACTCTTGGCATACACACCTTCACCATACGTGTTTTAAAGCTTACATGGATGGCAAGAGGTGAAGGACAAAATTGCACACATACTAAAGGCGCATGAGCATAATAGCACGTGGGAGCACACTGCTATTCAACTCAATGGACTCCAGCATACGCAGAATTTGTCTTACACGGGGAGGGGGGGGTCCAGAATGGATCCCCTGTGTATGGCAAGGTCAGACTGTATTTAAATTGAATACTAAATAAATAAATAAAAATAATGGGGTGGGGGGAAGACCTGATTCCCACACCTGCTTTACGTCATTTTGTGAGCTATTCTTCTAAGGGCTCCTGCCCCATGTAGTGAGGTGCATGGTTTCAAGAGCAATATTTTCAGTGGTGGCAACCACATTTGTGGAATATGTTCCCCAGAGGGATTCACCTGGCACCAACATTTTGGTCTTTTGAACATCAAATGAAGATCTTATTATGCTTCCAGGCATTTAAAGTACGAATTTAATGCTTTTAGCACTCTTTAGTATTGCTGTTGATTTAGCCTTGTGATGTTTGTATTCTTTTCAAGTGGATGATGTTGATGATGATGAAATTTGCTTTCTTCAATTACTCTTCTACATTCTGTATTTTATATTTTAATAGATTGTACACCACCAAGATAATTCTTTTCAGTGGTCTCAAAAGTTTAAAAGTATAGTTAATAAATCTATACTGAGCCATTCACAAAACCAGGATGATAATATACAGCATGATACATTCAGGGTGTAGGGGATAAAAATAAATAGAGGCCTCACAAGTGTGACTCTAATGCTTGAACACATAATTCTGACTCTCTCTCTCTCTCTCTCTCTCTCTTTTAGGCAGAATGATTCGTTATTATTTTCAGGCGATGAGACTTTCTTTTGAATATGTCCTTATGTGGTTAACTCAATATTTCAATTATATGGGGAATTATCAAAAAGCTACTGCTTTCTAGGGCATGATAAACATCAGCTCCTCAGCATGTGGGCACACGGTCAGAAGAAAGCTTTACCAGGTGAAAAGAGGAAGGAAAAGTCACCTTGGGACTTTAAAATGAACATGAGGTTTTTGCTTATGATGATACTTTTCTTATATTAGGCTGAGGCATGCCCACGTTTGCCATTGAGTGTGCACTCTGACTGCAATGACTGCTGCACTTGATGTATACATTTGTGAATGTATTTTTCTCATATGGCAAGATTCAGTTTAAAATATGAAGTGTATATTTACAAATATGATACACATTGAGAAACTGTCAGTGGAAGCATCATGCTCAGCACTTGTGTTGGCTGGTGTGTTCCCTCTGCAGTAAGGAGAACATCATATCCATTTCTCCCCATACCTTCCACAAGCATGATGCGGAAGCAGATTGTGGTACAACTCATTGCAATAAAGTTAGTATAACACAAGGACGATCTGAGACTATTCTCGATGGACACAGCAGTCATTATTCTAGGGTTCTCTCACTGGCTGGCCCCTTTCTTCAGGGTGTTAAGCCTTGATGTTGTTTCCAGTTTTTTTTTTACTCTGTGAAGGACAGGATTCAATAAAATCCTGCTGAAATTCTACCTCTGTAGAACACATGCTGACAGAATCTGGATATGTAATCAGGCTAAAGTTCTCACATCTCTTTGTTGTTGTTCTGAGCCTTTGAGTCATTTCTGACTTGTGACGATCCTAAGGCAAAGCTATTATGGGGTTTTCTTGGCAAGAGTTGTTCAGAGGAGGTTTTGTTATGGCCTTCCCCTAAGGCTGAGAGAGTGTGACTTGCCCAAGGTCATCCAGTGAGTTTTATGGCCAAGCTGGGAATCAGACCCCGGTCTCCAGAGTCATAGCTCAACAGTCAAACCATTACGTCTCACTGGCTTATCCCACATCTTTAGTCCTAAGGAAAAGGGGGAGGTATCTTAGGAAGAATGCAGTGTTTTGAAAATTGTGTGCACATATGTTTTCCTGGGAACCAGTGTAGTGTAGTAGTCTGAGTGCTGGACTAGGACTCCAGGAGACCAGCACTCAAATCTCCACTCAAACATGGAAACCTGCTGGGTGATCTTGGGCAAGTCACATTCTCTTAGCCTTGGAGGAAGACAATGGCAAGCTCCTTCTGAATAATAAAAAAATATTTCCAGGAAAACCCCGTAATAGGTTTTTCTTAAGGCCACCATGAGTCAGAATTGGCTTGAAGGGGCACAACCAATGAACAAATGCATTTCGCTTCTTTGTTAGGGTTGGTACTTTTTCTTTGAATGACATACACTGCCCAACTGTAGTTGAAATTTAATTTATCATGCTTAATAGCATAACTTGGGGCTTCCCTCTATTACACCACCCTGGACCTGCTCCTAGTGGAAACCATGAAATCTCAAGGCCCAGGATAGCACTGGCAAGCCTAACTGGGGCCTTTAGTACAGTAAGTGATGCCAGGAGTAGGATCAGGACTGTGGGATCTGTTGAAGTAACTCCAAGATTGACAGCATTCCCACAGTGAAGAAACTACAGGTTAAACACACTCCCTTGTAGTGTAGTGGAGTCCCCGTCCTTGGAGGTCTTTAAGCAGAGGCTGGATGGCCATCTGTCAGTGATGCTTTGATTGGGAGTTCCTGCATGGTTGGACTGGATGGCCCTCGTGGTCTCTTCCAGCTCTATGATTCTATGATTCTATTATTCTAAAGATTGGGGCACTCAAACAGACAAAGATGAAGCAGGAGGAGAAGGAAGGCCCTATTACGGTGACTGATCTGCCCAAGAAAGTAAGGTTGTGATAGATTCTCAGACCTCCATAGCTGTGCTTCACCTAGTCACAGATGGAGAGAGCCAGTTGGATTCACTGGTTGCAGCAAGACTTGGGAAATTAAAAATGGCAACTTCTCACAGCTAAGACCAGAAGAAACAAGGGAGGGTATCCAACCAAGCAAGGCAGCCCTCCCCCCCCCCCCCCCCAAAAGGACTGGTCCTTACGTCTAGCTTTTATACGTATTTGGATAGACTTTGATATTTGTTTCTAAGTCCAATCAAAGATTCTTCTGTGTGGATTAAGGACATTGTATTGAACTGAACCTTCACTTGTTAGATGGCCTTTATTGCTCTAGTATTGTGTTTGAATACATCTACATAAGTTGTCATGTGCTGTATCACTGCATTGCTCAGAGCTTGTTGTCGTTTTGTATTTTCAACTGAGGTTTTGTTGTTGTTGTTGTTCTTTATATTATTACATATTGTTTCATTTATACTTTCCTGCTAAACCTTGCACAGCTGTTCAGATCTTCACTGCTCTCTGTCCAAGGAGGGAGAGAAAAATATTCCAGTTTGTCTAGTTGCCCTTCAAAGAAACCTGGAGCCAGCTGTGACATTCAAGGGTTCTGAAGAAGTGCTATCTATGTCCCTGTGAGCATGAAAGTTTCTAAAGGAAAAAAAAATATAAAAATTTCCTTAAAACCTGGATGCCATGAGGGTGACATAACAGATTATGTTGGATCCAAAGTTGGGTTCTAGTAGGCCTCTTGTGCAATAGATTAGCACATCTTCTTTTTTAGTTCACTGATTTTTCCCATTCCAGTCTCACACCTCCTATAACTCCACAAAAGCATCTTCAAACAGCTGACAGGGAGTTCATGATGAACTTCATGGGCTGTGATGTAGAGATAGAGAGAGATGGTTGCCAAAATTAGATGCAGGTGCCTTATAGAAATGAAATTTTATTTGGTTTTTGTGTCAAATCTCACTCCCCACAGCTATGCTTCATAATACTACTCATGCTGTTAGAAAGCTCCTCCACAGATCCTTTCAGCAGGCTTCAGTTTGCTCAAATTTGGATCGAACCCAGAATATTTTACTGCTCCAGTACCACAGATATATCCAGCTTCAATGAATGTATAATTTCTCCCATTGCTTAAAACGTGCTTATAACCTTTTGAATTTATTTTGCTCCTATACTTTATGTGGCACGCTGGTATAAAGAAATTGGTGACACTTTGTCAGCACATACTGGGAGAGCAGAAGCATCCTGGCTTGAATTGTACATGCAATACTTAGTTACATCACTACCTTAGTTGCATAGCTAGGTAGTGCCTCGTGGCCTGAATACTGCCCCCCCCCCCCCACGCATTCCTGACTTACTGGGCAACAGCCACTGTGGTGGGAGTCTGTTCTCCTATGGATTGGGAAGCAACTGATGCTTCTACCCCCTCCCTCTAGTGATCTCTAGTACAAAGACGAATTACAACAAGGATCCTGTTTCTGACGGTGGAGCACTCTTGGTGGGGGTTCGAAACATTAGTACTGCTGCATCCTGATCAACAGGGAAACAGATCCATGTTGCTTGCAGTGACTGCTGTCCAGTAAGTAAGCACTGGGAGACTTTCATGATCCCTGTGCATTCCCTACTTTATTGCTTTCCTAAGAACGGAGACTGACTCCAAAAAACAACAGACACGTAGTTTGTAGTTTAAAACAAAAGTTTACTAATGACTTTAATCTATATTTACAGAGAAGCTATATCCTAAGCTAGTTAGTGGATAGTTCAGCTAAAAGATATATTTATATCACCATCTTTCCAAATAAAGTTGAGAGAACAGGAAGATAGAAATGCAACACCTTACTTGAAAATATTTTGAGAGAATATCAGTTAGTCCCAAAGGGGGAGTGACCTAAGTTACATGATTACTTTGAAGTGGGGGCAAATAGATTTTTTGTGTGTTTTTTGGGCTATGTGGTCATGTTCTAGAAGAGTTTATTCCTGTCGTTTTGCTGTCATCTGTGGCTGGCATCTTCAGAGATTGAGGAGAGTTTGCATGCACGAATTCCCTATCTATCTAAGGAGGGGAAAAGAGAAAGCAAAAATCTTCCAACAGTTTATAGTGTTGGCAGAGAGAGATGTTTCCTAAAAAGCCTGGCCCGCATTGTCTGAGATAACCCGTTGCTTTCAGATGTGGTGTAGAATGCTGTCCCATCACTAGAGTTGAAGGAAAACTGCAAGGACAGATGAGCTGGCATTTTTGTACATGAATCAGGCAGGGGACCATCTTGTTCTGCACCTTTGGGCAACAGAATATCTTAGAATGGCCCTCAGTTCCTGCCAGGCTAAATGGATAAAAAGTGTGACCTGGCAGAAAGGCACCTTCTCCTGTTTCTGTGCGTTTGGTAATTTAGCTCAGAATACTGCATAATCCATCACCAGTTCCTCTGGTGCTTCAAGCCAAACACATGTAGAAGGGAAGCCCTGCTTGGAATTGCTGATGAGTAATGTTTAAAGAACAATTTCTATCTACATGCATCTCAATTTAGATTAGACTGTTTAAAGAATAGCTCTTCTCCTGCTACAGTGAATAAGCACAAGACAGCCCTGTCACATCCTTTGCAGCTGAAGGTCACTAGCTTCACAGAAGGAGACAAGAATGAATCCATAGGAGCATGCTGCTCTGCTGTGCGTACAGGCCCACGCTTCCAGAAGTGAGCTACTGTCAGGTTTTAAATCAGCGATGTTGTGCTCCGTTAGCACAAACCTGACATTAATACACCTTGTAGGTGATGTTCAGCATCCTTTTGCAGCAATAATTTTGAGTATTAGTAGGAAAATCTAGGAGACTGTTAGCCTGAGGAAGAATAACTGCGTCTAAAAAGAAATACAGTCGGCCCTCCATATCCATGAATTCTGCATCCACTGATTCAATGATCCACAACCTGAAAAAAATATTTTTAAAATTTCAAAAAGCAAATCTTGATTTTGCAATTTGAAATAAGGGACACAATTTTACTGCCTCGCACTATACAATGGGATGAGTGTCCATGAATTTTGTTATCCACGAGGGATCCTGGAACCAAACCAAGGGCCCACTGTATTAGGTACTAGTCAATAGTAATAAAATTACTGTATTTCATTTTAAAACTCAATTATGAATTTTGTTCTGAATAAGTACTTTCAGGAGTAAGGGAGAAGATGGATGTACATAAGTTCATTTGTGATTTATACTCTGTGTGTGTATATATAGTAAATAATAGGCAATCAATACATAATAAAAAGAGTGAGTGTTTAGTTTTGGCTACTTTGTGTCACCCCTGTCTCCTTGCTGTTATTTTAGGATTTGCATAAATCTCATTCTATCTGTGACAGCTGTCACAGAGATAAAATAAAAAGGATGGAAAAGAGCAAGTTAGTATTTCTTGGAAGAATGGTGACATAACAAAAAGTTTATCTACACATTTTACCACTTCATATAGAATCCTGCAATTAAATGCGTATTTGTCAGTGTCTGTCTGTCTATCTGTCTTCTCATCAGTCCTTTACCTTTTGATTTACAAAGGCTCCCAAAGCATACTATAAAGAATAAAACAACCAATAAAAACCCTGTGTGTCAAATCAAATTTCAGTCTCAACTGGAATAGACCCATTGAATCAATGAGAATTTGGCAAGTCAACACTTGTATAAGTTCCATTAATTCAGTGAGTCTACTTCAGTTGGGACTAACAATAGGATTCATCCCTAAGAAATAAGGCTAGCAAAGGCTGGTAAGAGTGAGGCAGGAATGTTGTTACCCCTTTCAGTGGGGTACCATATGCACCACAGAGGCCTTCATTATTCCTCTGGAAAATTCTGAGAGTGCAAGACCACTGCTGAGGGTGTCCTCCTAGCATTGGGAGTAGGAACTGTGATGCAGAACACAATTTAAATGTGATCGGCATAGGACAAAAGGAATTAATGCATCACATTGTAGCCTTATATGGGAAATGCTTCCCACAGTATTCTGAAAAGAAAGACAGCTTTACTGTTCTTTTTTTTTTTTTAATCTGCTTGATCATCATGACATTTCAAATATCTAGAAATATCTTTTTCTCAAGATCTTATTTCATCTTTTCAGAGGATGTATCCATGCTTAGAATTAAAGCAGTTTGGCACCACTTTAACTGCCATGACTCTATCGTACAGAATCCTGGGATTTGTAGTTTGGGGAGAGATTCAGCCTCGTATGTTAGAGAGCTCTGATGACTCACCAAACTACAAATCCCAGGATAGATGCGTGGCAGTTAAAGTGTTGTCAAAATGCTTTAATTCTGCAGTGTAGATAACACTCAGAGAGTCGTGCAAGCTGTGGTGCACAGAAATCTTGTAGGAATAAATATAACTTTTGGTGTGATAACTGGCTCTTCCTCCCAAAGCCAGTCTCACATGTCATTTCACAAGTCTCCTCTGAAAGGTTAAGCATCCTCCTTAATTTGTAAATTTGCAATTAATTAACATAGTGCTGGCAGTTCTTCTCTGATCTCACCACATCATCTCCAATTGCCCTTCACCATTAAACCTCTTGACCATCAGATTTTAATTCCTGCAAAGCAGAATGGCACACTTGAAAATACTGACACCAGAGAGGGGTCCTTATAAAATAACACTATTTCCCTCAAATATTCCCAGAGATTGGAAGTAATGCATCACAAGCAAAAACATTACCTCTAATGTTTTACTTTGCAATGACATCATTACCAGTTTCGTTATTCTGAAAAAGTGATGTTACAACTAATATTGTTTTAAAAATTAGAGTCATGAGTAAAGTTTACTTGCTATTTTTACATTTTTATTAAGTGTGGGTATTTTTAAACATTTTAGGCTGTTTAATGTGTGTTTTTAAAAAGTTATTAAAAGTAACTAAAATGGATTAGTAATGACCAGTGAAAGGAATTACTGTTTTAACTCTCATCCAGGAAGATTAAAAACAAAATGAAAACAAGCCATCAAGCCCTAGCATTCACAGACTTAGAATCATAGAATCATAGAATCATAGAAATTTAGAGTTGGAAGAGACCACAAGGGCCATCCAGTCCAACCCCCTGCCGTGCAGGAACTCCCAATCAAAGAATACCCGACAGATGGCCATTCAGCCTCTGCTTAAAAACCTCCAAGGAAGGAGACTCCACCACCCTCCGAGGGAGTGTGATCCACTGTCGAACAGCTCTTACTGTCAGGAAGTTCCTCCTAATGTTGAGGTGGAATCTTTTTTCCTGCAGTTTGCATCCATTGTTCCAAGTTCTGTTCTCTGGAGCAGCAGAAAACAAGCTTGCTCCCTCCTCAATGTGACATCCCTTCAAGTATTTAAACAGGGCGATCATATCACCTCGTAACCTTCTCTTCTCCAGGCTAAACATCCCCAGTTCCCTAAGGCGTTCTTCATAGGGCAAGGTCTCCAGACCCTTCACCATTTTAGTCGCCCTCCTTTGGACCCGCTCCAGTTTCTCCACATCCTTTTTGAATTGTGGTGCCCAGAACTGGACACAGTACTCCAGGTGGGGCCTGACCAATGCAGAATAGAGTGGCACTATTACTTCCCTTGATCTAGACACTATACTTCTATTGATGCAACCTAAAATTGCATTGGCCTTTTTAGCTGCTGCATCACACTGTTGACTCATGTTCAACTTGTGGTCTACTTGGACTCCTAGATCCCTTTCACATGTTGTCTCATTCAGCCAGGTGTCCCCCATCCTATATTTGTGCATTTCATTTTTCCACCCTACGTGTAGGACCTTACATTTCTCTGTGTTAAATTTCATTTTGTTAGCTTTGGCCCAGCTTTCTAGTCTATTCAGGTCATTTTGAATTTTGATCCTGTCCTTTGGGGTATTAGCTACTCCTCCCAATTTGGTGTCATCTGCAAATTTGATAACTAGGCTCTCAATACTGTCATCCAAGTCATTAATAAAGATGTTGAATAGCACTGGGCCCAGGACAGAACCCTGTGGCACCCCACTGGTCACTTCTCTCCAGGATGAAAAGGAACCATTGTTGAGCACCCTTTGGGTTCGGTCAGTCAACCAGTTACAAATCCATGTAACGGTTACCTTGTCTAGTCCACATTTTACAAGCTTGTTTGCAAGGATGTCATGGGGAACCTTGTCAAAGGCCTTACTGAAGTCAAGATATACTATATCCACAGCATTCCCTTCATCTACCAAGCTGGTAATTTTATCAAAAAAAGAGATCAGATTTGTCTGGCATGACTTGTTTCTCTGAAACCCATGTTGGCTTTTTGTGATTATGGAATTATCTTCCAGATATTCACAGACTCACAGATCTGGAAGCATTTTCTGACCCCAGTCAGATATTGTGGGATATAGAATTATCACATATTCTTCATTATTTTTTCATATTTTGAAGCATAGTTTTAAATCAATTTAATATTGTCAATAGTTTATTCCCATGTTAATGTTAACTTTTGTACATTTTAGCTGTATTGTTTTTTAAATTGTAAGCCTCATTGAGTCCCAATTTTAGGAGAAGGGTGGGATAGAAGTAAATATAAATATAATATTCACAAAAATGTGTGTGGGTGTAGTATCAAGCATATTCCTCAGTTCCCAAAAATTCAGACCCAGAAAACACATGTTCACATGAAGTAGAATGTTTATGTAGTGTTTGTGTTGAACAGCTGTCAACCTTCTTTTTTGCCAAAATATTGTTAACTAACATGATTTCTTTGTTAAAACTGCTATTTTTTTCTGTTAAAAATGAGCATGGCAGGTAACGGAAACATGGGGATAATCTTTACAAATCTTCAAGCAACAATATTATAAAATACCTACCTTATATATGAAGTTCTGAGTACATTCTGCAACAAGACATCATTTTGTGGGATTAAAATGTTTCATCTGCCTGAATGAAAGTGAAGAATGAACAATGAATAACAGTAACAAATCATTTTCAAAGGTAACAGGTAACAAATTACTTTTTAAAAGAAACATTCAGAACAGTAAATATCCACACTCAGTCCTTAAGAATTATGTAGTGTCCCACATGTTTCTGAAAATACCTCTTGAAAATACCTCTTGAATTAAATATTGAAGGTCTTCGCAGCAAACAGCCATGGAGACATCCCTGAGTTTACCTTATTTTTGTATTTATACTAGAATTCAGGAACTGTGACTCTATCAACTACTACCCAGGTGAACAAATGTATTTGGTCTAATCTACATGGCAGAAATCATGCAATTTGACACTGCTTTAACTGCCATGATTCAGTGCTATGGAATCCTGAGATTTGTTGTTTGTTGTGGCACCAAAGTTCTAAAACAGGGAAGGTTAAAGGTCTCACAAAACTTCAAATCGCAGAATTGCATGGCACTGAGCTATGGCAGGTAAGCAGTGTCAAACCCCATGATTTCTGAAGTACAGATTTGACTTAAGGTAAGGCTTCTAGAGAGCCAGTGTGACATAGTGGTTTGAACGGAGATCAGGGTTTAAATCCCCACTCAGCCACGGAAACCCACTGGGTGCCTTTGGTCGCACACTCTTTCAGCCTCAGAGGAAGGCAATGGCAAACCTCCTCCTAACAAATCTTGCCAAAAAAACCCTGTGATAGGTTGGCCTTACGTCACCATAATGCAGCAATGACTTTTATTTACACAACAACAACAACAACAACAGCCTCTAGAGAGAAACAGATGCTTCTTCTAGCCAAAGATAAGCATCTAAATTAGCTTAAGACAATCAAAACATATGTAATCAAATTTTGTCCATAATGCCATAAAAGGTGATGAAATGTGGCACCACCTTTCATGGATTTCTTCATCAATGGTAATAGACGAGTGCACGCATGTGCACATGCACATAAACATGCAGCATGCACCTGAAACTCGGACACTGAACCTTTTCCGGGATACTTAGGGGATCTTGATGATGCCTGTTTGATCTTCTGGATGTATTTTGCTGCCTGATAAAAAAATTGCTTTTGGGGGTGGGTGGCTTCTGGGTTGCCATATTACCTGGCTAGCTAGTGGTTTTCTCCACATTTTCATCCCAATTACCCAGATTGTCTTCCTTTGAAATAAATACTTGGCAATCCTTCTTCATGAGCACATGGGCCGTAATACCTTTGCCATTTTTACACAAAGCATTATTAAGATGGCTTATCTTTTGTTCTGTGTATTTAAAATACATAAATCCGTGTAATCCTGTGTCATTTTACTGAACGTATATATCAATGATGACAAATCTTTTAGGGACCAAATGCCCAAACTCAAAGATATTCCAGCAGCAAGAGTTAGCCAGTGCGGGGGCAGAACTTCGGGGGGGGGGGAGGCTTTCAGGGGGCAGGACTTCTGCCTTCCAGGGATGGGACTTCCCCAAAGACAGCTAAAGGCCCAGGAGGGTGGGGGGAAGAAGAGGAATAGCCACATAGCTGTTCTTCATCTTCCCCCGCCTTCCTGTCTCTCCGCATGCACTAACTACCAATGCAGTGGGAATGTCGTTTAACTGCCTTTGAGTCAACCGCGACCCATAGTAACCCTATGTATGAGAGACCACCAAGGCCCCCTATCCTCAATTCCTCTGCTCAGCTCCTGCAGACTTCTGACAGTGGCTTCTCTGATTGAGTCTGTCCATCTCGAATGGTGTCTTCTTCTTTTCCTATTGCCTTCCACTTTGCCAAGTGTTATAGTTTTTTATAGTGTGTCCTTCCTTCTCATGATACGGCCAAAATATGACAACCTCAGTTTAGTCAGTTTTGCTTCCAGGGAGAATTTGAGCCTAATCTGCTTTGGGACTCATCCATTGGTCTTTTTAGCAGTCCATGGTATTCCCAGCACTCTTCTTTAGCACTACATTGCAAATGAGTTGATTTTTTTCCTGTCAGCTTTCTTCACTGTCCAGCTTTCACAACCACACAGAGAAATGTGAAATCTAATTGCATGAACGATCCAAACTTTGGTATTTAATTATATATCTTTATACTTTACAGTAGGAATATATTTTCATTATCCTAACCTTTTAAAGGTCAAGTTTAGGTGCTCTGTGTTTGTTTTTAATATTATTCTATTAACATCCGTTGTATGTAACATATATGAGTTTTAATTAATCAGTATGGGAATTCTGGTGAACTAAAGAGTCATGAATCAAATTATATAGTTAATAAGTTATCAAGAACAGTAAAATATCCACACATTGTCCAGGCAAAGTTCCCAGACCTGATTTGGGTTTTTGAGGCTGCATGATGTAAACACTATACAGCCAGCCAGGGGAGAATTCGAAGTACAGAGTTAATGTAGACAAGCCCCACAACAACCTGACAGTGGGGCAAACATTCAGATATTCATCCCTTGGGAGTCACACACAAAGCAAAGAAACCAGAATTTTTTTCAACATAGTGGCAATAATCTAGTTATCATTCTGTATCTGTGTCTAGGCTTATACCTAATTAACATTTAATTCTGCAGTGTTAAAAACACACCAGACAGAAGCTTTGGAGACCGGCATTTTCCTTGAATATGAAGAAGACTGCAGAATAATAAGGGATTTAAGCTTAGCAAAAACACTCCTCACTGTCAGTGTTTATTTATTTGCTTAGATAATGTGAAATCCACCCTCCATCAAAGTGGTTAACCTTTAATCATGGGCAGGTCCAAATACATTTATAATGCCATGTGAATCATGTGGAAGAAGAGTAAAAGGGGAAAACAATTATACAGTGACTATCATAGTAGGAAATGGAAACATGGCCATTTTAAACATGTATAATACTTTTCTGCTTGTTTAAAAGAAATAAGAATTTGTTTTTCATCTGTGAAGAAAAAACGTACTGATTCTAAAAAAATAATTGTATAAATCCATAGAAGGGGGGGTGGTCTCAGTGTATGCCATCAGAGAGGTAATGGTGATCACCAGAGTTTGAAATGCTAGGTTTGAAAATTAATTTGTTAAGGCTGCCTGTTAGAATTGGGGAGATAAATTCACTGCTATTCATGTTAATAGTGAAATCACTCAATTCATTGAATTACATTAATTGATTCATTTTTTTTTTTTTTGCGCTGCTATTTTTCAAAACTTACCATGGGATTTACCAAGACTGGCAAGGGGATTAACATCATTGACCTCTAGGGGCACGTTTTGTTCTTGGCTTCCTCAAAAGTGTTCTTGTGATCCTTTTACATTTGTCTTCCCCCAACCTGGGACTTTGTCCAAATTGACTACAAGTTCCATAATATGGACTCTACTTTTTACTGCACCCATCTTACTAGGAAGGTCTTCTGACAATGTGGGTGTAGGGCCACATTTGGGCCTTACGTTATGTTCCTGTGTTCTCACTATTCATTTAGGTCCATAACACACTGCAGAAATAATCTAGTTTGAGGCTGCTTTAAATGCCCTAGCTTAGCACTAGGGAATCCTAGAAATGGTAGTTTATTGTGACAACAGAGCTCTCTGACAGAGAAGGCTAAATGTGTCACAAAACTACAATTCCCAGAATTCTCTAGCATTGAGCCAGGGCAGTTAAAGTCGTCTCAAACTGGATTATTTCTGCAGTGTGTTTTGGACCTTTGTCCTCCATTTCATCCAACATATGATTGAACAGGCTGCCATGCATTTAGGATTCGTATGATGCTGTATTTGCCTCGTATTGGGTGTCTGTGCCAAAGGTGCCCATAGCTTTACATGAAAACATTCCTCCCCTGCCGAACAGTAAAGTTCCTCCTCTGTCCCCCAGGGAGGTCAATGCACTGTGTTTGGGACATGGGAGAGGGCCTTCTCAGCCATGGCATTCAAACTGTGGAATGGCCTCATCTTAGAAGCCTGACGACCACCAACATTGATTTCATTTAGGTGCCAAGTGAAAACTTGGCTGTCCATCAAGACCTTTGGGCCTTATTAATTGATCTCCAATGTACATAATTTTTAAAACTTTTAAAATCTTTTAAAGCTGTTCTACTCATTATTATGTGTAATATGTTCTTAGCTTATTGACATTATTTTTTATTGTTTTAAACTATTTAACGTATTAGAATTCCATACTAATATAGTCGTGTAAAATTGGTATGGAAAGAAATCTTGTAGCACCTTTGAGACTAACTGAAAGAAAGAAATTGGTAGCATGCGCTTTCCTAGACTTAAGTCTACTTCTTCAGATGCATTTGGAATATTTGGATTTGGACTGGGTTTGGGTCAGATGCATTGCTTAACATTGTTTTTTTCCAGGAAGCCTGGGCTGGAATTCTGTTCAGGACTTGCATCTTGATAAGTGGAGTTAGCAGCTCAGCCATGGAAACCCACTGGGTGACCTTGGGCCAGTCACACTCTCTCAGCCTCATGGGAAAGCAATGGCAAACCTCCTCTGAACAAATCTTGTTAAGAAAAACCCATGAAAGGTTTGTCTTATGGTCACAATAAATCGGAAATGTCTTGAAGTGGAATTGACAAATGACAAAGTGGAATTGCATCAATGGGAATTGGAACCAGATGGTTCCATATTGTCTGTATCCAGTAAGGGGCTGCTGTTACATTATTACCTAAGGGAGTTAGCAAAGTGTCCAATGCACATTCAGACTGATGCACATTGCTCCTGGTGTGCATTGGGATACCAGCTAGGAAGTGCCAGTGCACATCAATGTGCAATGAGGAGCCTGATATTATTATAATAATAATAATAATAATAATAATAATAATAATGTAATAATAATATTTATTTCTTACCCGCCCCTCTGTAAAACAATCGAGGCGGGGTACAACAAAGTTAAAAACAGATTACAGATTAAAATAATTCAAAAATTCCACCCCAACCTCCCCCCCTTAAAATAGGATTAAATTAGTTAAGTTTAAAATTAAATTACTAACTATAAAAGTACAATACAACATAGTACACAAAACCGCAATGCTGGCCACAGCATGGGTAGCGACAGAATACAGGGGGGGGGGTAAGGAGTTGGGAATTGGCTGAAAGATTTTAGGAGCCAGGTAGATTATACAGTTTCAGGGAAGGCCTGCCGGAAGAGATGCGTCTTTAAGGCTGTTTTAAAACAGTCTAGTGATGTAATGAGACGCATCTCGTCCGGCAGGCCATTCCATAGCCTGGGAGCAGAAGCAGAAAAGGCCCTCTGGGAGGTCTGCGCTAACCTAGTCTTCATGGGCTGAAACAGATTTCTCCCAGAGGACCGAAGCGTGCGGGGGGGTTCATATGGGGAGAGGCGGTCCCTGAGATAAGATGATATGCACTGGGACACTCTTATCAGTGTCCTGTTAGGCATCTTTCCAATTCACTAGCAGAGGTTGCATCTACACTGTAGAAATAATGCACTTTGACACTACTTGAAGTGCTGTGTTGCCATCCTATGGAATCCTGGGATTTGTAGTTTTACAAGGTACAGTGGTCCCCCGGGTTACGAAGGTAATTCGTTCTGGATTACCTTTCGTAACCCGGAAGCTTTCATTTCCCGGGGGACCGCTATTTTAAACGGACCGCGCGGCCGATTTAAAGGGGCTGCACGGGTTTTTTTTCCGTATCCCAGGGGATCTTTTGGATCCCGGGGGATATGTTAGCGGTCCCGCCGGTTTCGTACCCCGGGGTTTTCGTACCCCGGGGGATTCGTAAACCGGGGGACCACTTGTATTTAGCCTTCTCTGTCAAAGCATGCTGGTGCTTCACAAAACTTAAAATCCCGGGTTTCTGTAGGATGGAGCCATGGTAATTAAAGGGGTGTCAAACTGCATTATTTCTACAGTGTAGATTCACATATTGTTTCTTAATGCCTCTGCTAAGTGCCTAGGTATACATAAAATTGCATAATGTATACTGTGATAGAGAGTTCTGGACAGTACCGATATTTATCAGCCACCCTGATCTTTTTGATATAGGGTAAATAACAGTGTTTTACTTGAAAGAATAAGAAAAATGAACAAATGAGGCTGTGCGACTTTGTCTATTATAAGAACACAATTCTTTATTTTCTGAAAGCTTTTCTCCCCATCTGAACAAAATCCCGTGAATTCTATCATTATGACCCATAATTTATATTTATTTCCAGAAGCACAAGCCAAGACAAATATTCTGGAATGAAGCACAAACATTTTATTCATGTTGATTTCTTTCTCATTCTGTCCCAAGGGCTCTGGAAGTTACAATATATTTTTACCTAATTTAAATGCATAGAATTATATGCTGAGAGATACTGTCTTTCTCAAGGCTAAAGAGAGCTCTCTGTCGGTTCTGTGGGATTTGAATTTGGGTGTTCCTTATGAAAATGTAGCATTTTCTCTTTAGCACCACACAGGGATGAATGTTCATCATGCCTCAGAGGTGTGCTTCACACCTCCATTTGTGACATGGTAGCATGTTTGCATGTTTCATCACCAAAACCTCACTTCAGAAAATAGATTTAGCATGTTGGGCAGAAATATGCTGCTTTCTACATACACCCTAGTTCACTCTTTTTCTATGATTGGTGGTTGTGTGCACACCCAGGATTCAGGCTTCATCTCCAATTTTGGATGTTCCCCCCCCCCCCCAAAATGTTTTGTAAATTGTATAAACATGCTCTCAGCCTCAGGAGAAGGCAAAGGCACACCTCCTTTGAACTTGTCTTGGCAAGAAAACCCTATGATATGGGTCGCCATAAGTTGGAAACAACTTTAAGGCACACAGCAACAACACCAATAAACTCTAAACTGGTCTTGAGTCTCTGTTACAGCAGAATAAAAAATGTCTCACTGTTACTGTAGCATCTTGGGAGCAGCCCATGAACAGATAATGATGTAATAAAAAAGGGCTAAATGAGTTACATTTGGAAAAGATGATCTCATGAGAAACTCCTGATTTTCCAGACTTCTGCCCAATAGCTTTTTCTCACTCTTTTCTCTGCTTCCCTAATCAAAGGAAGCAGCTGGATAGAGATGTGATGTTCTAACCCTCAGTTGCCAAAATAGGAGCTAGTGAAGAACACAGCTTCGATTGCAGTGGGACAGAAAAATCATTTGAGACACTGAAGTGTTTTGTTTGCAATGCATTCCTTTTAGAATTGGTGTATCTGACTGAATGGTTTAATAAATGCCAGAAGAATGGTCTGACTACAAGAGAAAGTGATTTGCATTAAGTGCTGCTTTCTTTTTTTCCTGTGGTAGTGTCCTCCTTTGGGCCAAGTAGCTGTATTAACATTTTACATATTAACAACTCCCAGAGAGAATCTTAATATCACAAGACAGTGGGTGTGGAACAACTATGTCTGAGCAGCTGTGCGATTCACATTTATGGCTTTATTTTGATATAGTGGTTTGAGAGTTGGACTGCAACTCTAGAGACCAGAGTTTGATTCCCAGCTCAGCCATGAAACTCACTGGGTGATCTTGGGCAAGTCATATGCTCTCAGCCTCAGGGGAAGGCCATGGCAAACCTCCTCTGAACAAATCTTGCCAAGAAATTCCTATGATAGGATCACCATTAGTTGGAAATGACTTGAAGGTGCATAATAGTAACAGGACCCAATGCACTGGTGTTGGTTGGTGGGGCCATTTCTGGGGATGTAAAATAATAGTGTGGTCCTGCTTCTGATTTACAATGCCACTGAGCTATATGTGAATGGTGCATGAATAAGGCTCTAGTTGTGATGCAAATAGAGTGGACACTAGAATGTACTTTGTATGCACACTAGCCCTAGAAATATAATGTTTTGGATGAAAGTTCCCATAAGACCCCAGCTAACCTGAGCTGTCAGAGACATTTCTGATTCATCATGTTTCCATATTTAGAAATTGACCTTGTGTTCAGGCTCAACATTAAAGGGGCAGTGAGGATGAGTCCGTTAGCAATGCCCCACCTTCATTGTCATTCTCCTTACATTCTGCATGGGTGCAGAGCAACTGTATGTAGAGAAGATTGTATTTATGTATTCTTGGGCACTCCCTTGCCAGGCTTTAGAATCTCAGAAAATCATTCGAAGCATACAAAGACTGTACAGATGCTTATACTGTATTTATGGTGCCAGGTGCATCCCCAACCATGCATTGATTGAAAGAACCTACAACTTGCAAATATTCTAAATGATTCAGGACATCCCATATTCTGACCTCAGCAGATTGTGATGCTTTATATGAGAAATTCTGTTTGGGTTTTTTAATCCGCTGCACCTGTTCTCATTTTAATATTAATGTGTTTTCAATCAGGTGAGCAACTGCAAAGGGGGTAGAGGGCATTTCTTAGTCTTATAGCCCCCTGAGAACTATGCTAGCACACCTGATATGACCAGAAATAATGCCATGTTACTGCTGGGTTAGTTTTCAAATAATTCTCACCTGCTCTTATGTTTTTCAGGAGCTTTAAGATGTATGGAAGTCTTGTGGGGTCCAAACTGCTGTGTTTCGTGGTGGGCTTAAGCCAATTGGGGGTTGGGAGCAAAAAAAAAAAAATTAAATTTGTGGGCTTCATAAAAGCTTCAGGGGCACAAATTGGAGCCTTGTGGGCCTCATGAAGCATTGGTTTGTAATACAGTATAAGGCTTGTGATGTATATTGATCTCCAGAAGATGTTGGATTGAAATGTTGTATATTTTAATGTAATTTTATACTGTTCTTAGTTTATTTTAATTGTTTTAAATTTTATTGTAATTATGTTTTTTAATGTTTTATCTGGGAAGCATCTTGGGTTCTTTCTGGGAGAAAGGTGGCATACAAATGAAATAAATAAAGAAATAAGATTTATGTAAACCTTACCCTAGTCTTCATAGTTCTTGGTGAGCGATTGGTGGGAGTTATAGTTCAATATCTCGTGGGAAACGTTTTCCCTGGCAATGTCTTTTTTCTTGTTTTATGGGAATGTTGTATTCAAATTGTTGCAAGCTGCTTTGAGCAGTGTGAAATTTCTAGAAAGGTGGAGTGGGGTATATAGGTATATATAAGCAAACAAGCAAATTCACTGGCTTGCTTTAGGGAAGGCATTCTCTCTCAGTTTTCCTGTTTCCCCCCTAAAAATACAAGTTTCCTAGAGGGATCATTGAAATAAGGCATGCAAAGTATCTTTGATGTGCCCCCAACATACCAGACAAATGTTAGATATTGTATGGTCCTCAGAAGACAGTGCATTTTAAAATACACATTTGAATTTTCTGCAGAATTCACCAGGGATCTTAGGGATGGTTCCATCCAAGCAATTCCTCATCTTGGACCAGACATAATAACATTCTTTTGCTTAGCCAGCAGTTCAGAGGAAAGGAGGTATGCCCTTCTTTGTTCTGTTACCAGCGATAAGTTATATGACTGCCAAAACTCTACCATCATTCCTCAGAAACATTCATCATCAGCTATCTTAGCCCAGCACACAACATAAAAAAAAGAATTTGTTTTAGCCTACCATTTACCAAAAAGAAAAAGAGAGAGGACTTTATAAAGATTATGATATTTCAGTCATATGTCACAAGAGAAATGGGAACCAATTGATACTTCTTTCCATCACCTGATAATGAGAGTCAAATTCTGTAAGTTTTTCTGGAAGGTCAAACAAATGAGATGCATAACTATAAGTATGTAGAAAGCATACTCTTTCTGTTGTTGTTGTTTTAAACAGACTTACATATAGAAGTACTGTAGTCAGATTTGTTAGGCCATAATATGAAATGATTGGATTAGCAGTAGCAGCTGTTGTAGTAATGCTTCAGAATGAATACAAAAGGAATCAATTGGTTAGTGTGACTGGCTGTTTAACAAGACATACAGTCAGCCTTCTGTATCCATGGATTCCTTTTGCATGGATACAACCATTCACAGCTTGAAAATATTTTAAAATATATAGAAATTCCAAACGGCAAGCCTTGATTTTGCCATTTTATATAAGGGACACCATTTCACTACACCATTGTATTTAATGGGATTTGAGCATCCACAAATTTTGGTATCCATGGGAGATCCTGGAACCAAACCCCACTGTACAGCAGGGAGCAATGGATCAGGTAAGTTATAAACAAGATGGGGCAGAAACCTCTTGGTATGGCATGAATGTAGGTTGCGGAAAGATACATGTGGCTCTTATAGCACTATTATTCTACTTTAACTGTTATGGCTGCCACCTGTGGCATTCTGGGGTTTGTAGTTCAGTGAGACCTAAGAGCTCCCTGGCTGAGAACACTAAATGCCTCTCAGTACACTGTAAATCCCAGGATTCCACAGGAGTTCAAGTGGAAAAATAATGGTGTAGGGTGATATTGTCCTAGATTATTGAAATGGGGGAAAGGAATGTCAGGGCAGGCATGAAAATGGACATTCCTCTAACCAGGAATTTTTTGTTTTTTTTTAAAAAAACTTTTTATGCCATGAACACTTTTAGCAATCCAGTTAAGCCTATGGAGCCCTTCTCAGAATAACGGCTGATCCATAGCCTGCACCTGTTTTTCTAGTGGCAGGTCTAATACCTGCAGTGATTTCAAAGTAGTGATGATTGTAAACAAGAACAACAACAGTTGTTATTTCTTACCCACCTCTCCCTATGGATCAAGGCAGGGAAGAACAACAAATCAACAATTAACAACATCAATTAAAACACAACAATTAACAACAACAGTTAAAACACATGAATGATTAAGCACAACAATATTTTGAGAGCTGCAGCAAATGTAATCTGATACAAAAATATCTGTGATTTCCTTGGGTGACAAAGTCACAGGTGCTGCCAATCCTACTAAGGTTTGTTGTTTAAATTCATAATGGAAGGAAATGCTAAATTTCACTTAGAATTCAAAGAGATAGCCGTGTTAGTCTGGATCAATATGCAAAGGGATCTTGTAGCACCTTTGAGACTGAGGCTGCATTCATGCTGTAGAAATAATCCAGTGTGACGCTGCTGTAATTGCCATGGCTCCATGCTTTGTAATTCTGGAAATTGTAGTTTTGTGAGATATTCAGCCTTCTCTGTAAGAGAGCTCTGGTGCCGCAACAAACTACATTTCTCAGAATTCCATGGCATTGAACCATGGCAGTTAAAGCAGTGTCAAACTGGATTATTTCTGCAGTGCAAAGGCAGCCTGAGAGAAAGAAACAAGCTGGAAGCATAAGCTTTTGTAAACTTGCATCTGAGGAAATAGACCTGAGCCTATGGGTGCATCTGTGCTTAGATATAATGCAGTTTGACATCCAACAGCACACTTTGTCAGAGAAGGCCTTGTAAGACTACAAATCATAAGATTCCATAGGATGGGCCTAAAGCACTTAAAGTGGTGTCAAACTGCATTATTTCTATGGAAATTATCACATGGGAGGAATTTCTCTCAATTTCAAAAGAAATGAAAGTGGGGCCAGATTGGAACTGAGTGAATTCGCTAGTTCAGCAAATTTACGTGATTGCGTATTGACGCCGCATTGTGTTTGGAACTTCCTGAAATTACTTCCCAGTTCTCGAAATTGCATGTGATAGTTTCTCATGCAATAATGTGAAACCCCACGATTGCATTCCAAAGGACTCCCCATTGCCCGAAAATGCATATGACCGGCTTTCATGCAATAACGCGAAACCCCATGATTGCATTCAGATTGCCATTGGATTATACTTCCAATTCCCATTGTATAATAAACTCCTATGTGATAAGAAAAAAATGGAAATAATGAAATTTGACACCACTTTATTTAAGTGCTTTAGGTGCTACTAGCTTTTTTTTTTTTAATGCTACTAGCTTTTTTCTTAATCTCAGTTAGTCTCAAAGGTACTACAAGATCCCTTTGCATTCAGTTATAGGTTTATCACACTGCGTTTTGGCAACGTTCTGGGTTCTAAATGAGAACGGAACAGAATGCAGTATATCGCACGACAGGGTTCCTATCCAGGTCCCATTTGGTGCTTAAAGTGTCCCACACCTGTCCCAGAGTGAGAACTGTTAAAAAGGTTCTCAGGCAGTAGGAACATTATCGGTCTGTTCCAGGTGACTTCAGTACGATATTTCAATACTCCCCCCCCCCCCCGTTCCGTTCTTGTGTTCTGATTGGCTATCATTTTCCTGCCCTCTCGTTCTAGAATGCCTGCAATCTGCACTGCTCTTCAGGGTAGGACAGGAAGAGGGCGCCAATTGTTATTCAATTCATTTTTGTACCGCGGAAAGTAATGATCACGATTTAATTTTCTTTACAGATTTATTTTTGAGGGAGAATTTCTCCCCATGTAAAGGTAATAAAGAAATTCTTTCACAAATCTTGTTTACTCAAAATAGTTTTTATGGTAACGTTTCATTATATCACAACATTCAAAAATCTCAAAAAGATCATAGAGTGCCGATGTCACTTGCTTCTGTGAAACTAAAATCCTTGCTAAAACACTACGCATGCACAAAGGAAAAACTACTTGGGAATGATCTATGCTACAGTCGCGGACAGCAGTGTGATAAAATGGGTTCTCATATCGTTACCGTTACATTACAAAATATCGAATGCTGTAACATGGTACATTACAGGAACTCTTTGGAACCGTTACAGGTACTAGTGCGATAAACTGATTAGACAGATTAGTGAAAACTGTAACCCCCATCCTCATTCAGGTTATCAGACTAGGTTTAACCTCTCAGGTTAAAAATCCATATGCGAACAAAAGAAAGTCAATCTACTACATTCTAATGAAGAAAACCAGGAAACACCAGAGTCACAGAAATCCATGGAATCTGATGGCGAAGTTACATGAGCCTAGCTGTGATGTCTATGGATATTCTTGCACAACTACTTTCAGCCACTCTGCAAGTATGGGATTGTCCCTGTACTCCTGGAATTTACAGCCAATTGCCATCCCCATTTCAGACGACGGGTATGAAATGGTGCATTTGTAATTCCCTACAAAGTCATGTACTGTATTATTAGGCTTTATTTATATAGCGCTGTATCTCAGGATGAGGAATGTGTGGTTCTCAAGGCATTGCTGAACACCAGTTCCTATTATCCCCCACTATTGGCACTACTTGCTAGGGTTAATGGGAACTGAAGTTCAATAATATCTGTAGATCAATGTGCCCCCAACCTCAGTTAAAGTGGGCCTTTTGTATCTGCTGAGGTTTCATTCCAGGACCCCTCATCCGCAGGTACCAAAAAGCGTGGCTGTTCAAGTTCCATTAAATACAATGGCATCGTAAAATTATATATATATATATATATATATATATATATATATATATATATTCCAAGCCGTGGATACTTGAATCTGTTGATAAAAAAAACCTGTGGATACAAAGGGCCAACTGTAGTCTTTTCCTCAATGATTGCTTTACCTGGCAGATACAGGTCTGTTTCCAGGCACAATTCAAAGTGCTGGTTATGACCTATAAAGACTTATATGACTTAGGTTCCAGTTGGCAGACCATATCCTCCACTCGAGTCTGCCCAGAGCCTGTAATCTTCAAGAGAGGGCTTTTATTTATTTATTTATTTATTTATTTATTTATTAATTTACAGTATTTCTAACCCGCTCTTCTCAACCCACGAGGGGAGACTCAGAACGGCTTACAAGGCAATCATTAGATGCTGGCAGTATACAATTTAAAAATAAATACAACAAGTTAAAACAAGCACAATCAACAATAATTAACAAACAGTTTAAAATCTCATTATATGATCCTTCCATATCCCAAAGTGGTAATCCGTGTTCTTATGACCGTCAACGTTAGCCAGTCCCAGCGAAGTGCTGCATTACATTAATGTGCAAAGGCCTGGTCCCACAACCATGATTTTACTTTCTTCCTAAAGGCCAGGAGGGATGGGGTTGATCATATCTCACTTGGAAGTGCGTTCCACAGGCGGGGGGCCACTGCCGAGAAGGCCCTGTTTCTCGTCCCCGCCAGCCGCAATTGCGAAGCTGGCGGGAGCAAGAGCAGGGCCTCCCCAGAAGATCTTAAGTTACGAGGTGGGATGTAGGGGCAGATGCGTTCGGACAAGTAAGCCGGGCCAGAACCGTATAGAGCTTTAAAAGTCAAAACCAGCACTTTGAATTGAGCTCGGAAATGGACCGGTAGCCAGTGGAGCTGACATAACAGAGGGTAGTATGCTCCCTGTATGAAGCTCCAGTTATTAGTCTGGCTGCCGTCCGTTGGACTAGTTGAAGTTTCCGAACCGTCTTCAAAGGCAGCCCCACGTAGAATTCGTTGCAGTAATCTATTCGAGATGTGACCAGAGCGTGGACCACCGTTGCCAGATCAGACTTCCCAAGGTACGGGCACAGCTGGCGCACGAGTTTTAACTGTGCAAAAGCTCCCCTGGCCACCGCTGAAACCTGGGGTTCCAGGCTCAGCGATGAGTCCAGAATCACTCCCAAGCTGATAACCTGTGCCTTCAGGGGGAGTGTGACCCTGTCAAGCACAGGCTGTAACCCTATGCCCTGTTTGGTCTTTTGACTGACTAGGAGGGCCTCTGTCTTGTCTGGATTAAGTTTCAATTTGTTAGCCCTCATCCAGTCCGACACAGCGACCAAGCACTGGTTCAAGGTCTGGACAGCCTCCTTAGTAATAGGTGGAAAGGAGTGACAGATCTGGACGTCATCTGAATACAGATAACACCTTACTCCGAAACTCCGGATGATCTCCCCCAGCGGTTTCATGTAGATGTTAAATAACATCGGGGACAGTACTGAACCCTGAGGGACTCTCTCAGTCCCACCACCTTAATGGGTATGACTGGTGAGGACACAAGATAGTGCTTTTCCGTGGCTGCCCCTAGGCTCTAGAATTTGCTCCCTAGGGCAGCTAGAATAGCCCCTTCCTTTCTGTCCTTCTGTCAGCAGGAGAAGACTTTTCCATTCAGACAAGTCCTTAGAATGCAAGGCTTTTAAGGAAAGAAGGTGCCTTATTCTTTTGAATTGTACTGTTTTTAAACTATGTTTTGCCCTTTTCAAGTGTATGCTTTAAATTGTTTGTTATTATTTTGGGCTACAATTCTTGGAGGCCAAGGTTCGATTCCCAGCTCTGTCATGAAACCCATTGGGTGACCTTGGGCAAGTCACATACTCTCAGCCGCAGGGGAAAATGATGGCATATCTCCTCCAAACAAATTTTGCCAAGAAACCTCCATGATAGTTTGGGTTTAGGATTGCAGTAAGTTAGAAATGGCTCCTCCTCCTCCTCCTCCTCCTCCTCCTCCTCCTCCTCTTCTTCCTCTTCCTCTTCCTTTATATAATGTTGAATTCTTCTATGTTTTAAACTTCATTTTAGGGGGAAAGTAGATTATAAATAAAGATCATCGTGGTCTTGGTCGTGTGTACATGTGTGTTTATATTTGTACCAAACTCTCGTGTGAATGAGGAGACATAATGATATGCCTACTCATTCTATATCAGATCTGAAATGGCCTTTTGGGACCAGCTACTGAGGCCAGCAATAGATGAATACCAGCTGGTTCTTTAGTGGATTTATCTGCTCCAATTTTATGTCTTAATATTTTGATGTCTTGGCTGACAAAGTTCATATTTTTGGCTAAAATTGCCAAGTGCTTTATTGGCCAAGATCTGTACACTGTACCACTGGAACTAGACGTTTCCTTCCCTCCCATTCAGGCTACAGCCTTTGGTGATGCCAAAAAATTGTTCCAGAGGGTTTCCAAGGGTGCATGGGGGCTGGAGGGTGAGAATGTCACCGATGCTGGCAGAAACAGCCAAAATCAGCAGCAGTAAACCATTTGATTCTGGCCATTATTACTTTGTTATGTAGTGAAATGTTTATAATATAAGAATGCATGGATTGAATGCCGCTTAATTATGCACTATGTTTATTTAATAATGTCTTTGATATTACATTCAAATATTATTAAGAAGCAACTGAAGCATTTTTGATGATAGATCATTTTTGTTTGTTTTTATGTTATTGTGACTGATCACTGTGACAGGCATCCTTTTGGGGGAAAGAAAAATGGGGAACTAGTATGAAGAAGAATGAAAAGAAAATAGACATATCAAATGTTCACTGATTTTAGATTGCCAGTTATGGTATAGTGTATATCATCCTGATAGGTCTATTTTGTTCAAAGGTGTGTGATTCATATCTTCCAATTATTCCAATTCAGTAAGAAAAAAAATGTCCCAATTAATCTCTTATCCCACCTTTCCAGGTGCTTATTAAAATGTCCCAGTTGCTGATTTCCACTGCTGCAAACTGAGCTCAGAGTGCAAAAGTAGTTTGTACTGAATTAACTCAGCAGAGGGAGAAGAGCAGCTGCAGAATCCTGTCCTTCCCAGTAGGCTCAGGAAAAAGCCAACCGCTGCAGCCTCTCCTAGTTTGTCTGTTTTTCCTTGTTTATAACTTTTGCCATCTTGACTACGCTCTGAGGTTGGTTGGCCACAAGTGTTCCATTTCAGCTGTGAAATTCACCCCCACATCGTGGACATTTCTTTTTAATTTAAGAAAGAGAGAAGACTATCTCTGGATAATCTGATTATTTGAGGATTCATCTGATATTAACATTGTCTGATTACTCCACTGGCATGAAATTAAGTACACTGCTGTGGAGAATGACTTGGGAAAGTACCTGCAGGCCAAAAAGATCAGGTATCATTAGTGTATGTTCAGTTCCCTTTGCTAATATTGTAGATGAGAATCTGAAAATAAGTATGCCTCATAGCCAGACTATTGGATAGGTCAGTGATCTATAGAACAAGCGTCCCTTCCATAGCCTCGATCAAACAAAAATCCATCTTTTACTTGTATTTGAACAAAGATCCCACTGTGTCCTTTCATTTTGTGCTGCAGATACAGTGAGTAGCAAGTAAAAATGAGAAGAAAAGAGGTCAGCTTGGTGACTAAGTATAGTCTCTACCATTCTTATTTATTTGATCATACTTTTCATAAAGTTGTTGTTCTGTTCATAATGTAAGAAATATACTTGTAAAATAATAGATAGTTCACCAACCAGGTCATGTATTAATAATGTCACTTCCTTTGTAGCTGCATCAAACTGTGAAGATAAGCAGGGGATGGCTTTGCTACCAACATAGAATAGATGATTTTTTTTTTGGTTCAATAACACATTTATTATCTTGTGTTATGTAAATTCCTGTTGGCTCAGAGTTTTGGCACCATTTGATTCCTTTCAGAATGCTCCTTTTGCGCGTTTAGTTTGGGCTCCAGCAGAGAGTGGGAGAGTGCATAAGTTGGAAGCATGGGTGGAAATACAGGGTGATTCAAAAAGAATGGTGCAAAACCAAATAAGAACAGGTTTACCTTTGCAGGATTCTTTTTGAATCACCCTGTATTTGGTGAAGGAGGCATGCTCCAGAACAAGAATGAGGTAATTGGAACACCTCTTAGAGAAAGGGCTTCTAGTACTGTATATCGTTTAGCCTAATGCAGCTAAGCTATATAAAAGTGGATAATAGCCTCATGTTTTATAATGGGCCAAGGATTCTGTTTTGGGCAAAAATACATAGGCTGCATCTGCACTGCAGAAATAATGTAGTCTGACACCACTTTAACTTTCATAGCTCAGTGCTATGGAATTCTGGCATTTGTAGTTTGTGAATTATTCAGCCTTCTCTGACAAATAGCTCTGGTGCCACAACAGACTACAGATATATAAATGAAAACAAGTTATAAATAAAAGCTTAATGCCACCTAATAGTAGCAACTTTGGCAGACCCACTAGTTTTAAGACATTTAGGGAGAGGAGACCACCACTCCTATACTGAATCCATTCCTCCAGTCATAGAATCACACAGTCATAGAGCTGGAATGGACTCGAAGGTCCAACCCCATGCAATACAAGAACATATAGCTACAGCACTCCTAAAAGATGTCCATCATGCTTCTGTTTAAAGACCTCCAGGGAAGTAGACTTCACCCCTTTCCAGGATAGTCTGTTCCACTGCCAACAGCTCTTACAGTAAAGAAGTTCTTCTTAATGTTTGGGTGGAATCTCTCCCCCCCCCCCTCCAATTTGAGCCCATTAGTTTATAGCCTAGTCTCTGGTGCAGCAGAAACAAACTTGCTCCACATGACATCCTTTTAAATATTAATATTACCTCTCAGTCTTTTCTTATCCAGGCTGAACAGACCCACTTCCTGAAGCCATTTTTCATAGGGCTTGGTTGTCAGAACCTTTAGCATCTTGATGCTCTTCCTTGGACATGTCCCAGCTTTTCAATATCATTCTTGAACCATAGTGCCCAGAACTGTCCATACAGTTTGAGTCACCCTTATCCAGAATTCCAACATCCTAAATACTCCAAAATTCAGTTGTCCACATGTGTGGCTGAGATAGTGACACCTTTGCTTTCTGATGGTTCATTGTGCACAAAATTTGTTTCATATGCAAAATTGTTTTTTTAAATATTATGTATAAAATTAGCTTTGGGATATGTATATAAGGTGTATGCGAAACATAAATGAATTTCATGCTTAGACTTGGGTTCCATCTCCAAGCTTTCTTCTTATTTCTGTGCAAATATTCCAAAATCCAAAATAAAAAAAATAAAAATAAAAATAAAAATAAAATAATAAAACAAATCTGAAATCTAAAACACTTCTGGTCCCAAGCATTTTGGATAAGTGAGAGTCACTACATATTAATCCAAGTGATATCTGACCAAAGACTACTATCTTTAGGACTCCTTTAGCTCACTGGATTATTTCTGCCCACAAGTCATTTTGTAAAACCCAGCCCAGGCCAAATGCCTCAAACACCCGATCTCACAGTAGCAAGTGGAATTTCACTTCAAACTCTTTTTTCTTCACTGAAATTGATACATCTGATTTCTCCTTATGTTGTCCACAGAGGTGAAAAGTTGCTGGATTCCAGCAGGGAAGCCTCTGCTTCCAAGCAGCCAACCTCATTTACTTTTTTGAAAGTGGCCAACAGAGATGTATGTCTCAACTGTGATGCAAAGCATACACTGGGGCATGTGAGCAGGTCAGTTTCAAGCTGGTCCCAGCCTGCTCCTGCCATCCTTAATAGACAGCTCCAGAACAACTCTTTCTTTAGATTACAATTGATGGACACTTTCACCAGCCACTGGATTCATGGTTGTACATCTAAAATATCTTGGGGTTTGCCTCTGAAAGGAACTTGCTATGCAGAGCTGTATGTGCACTTTTCAGCTGGATCTCTTGAAATTCAAATGTACCAGTCACAGCATTACTATTCAATCTCACCCTGCTCTATCCATCACAGTCAGTCGCTTCCATGTCCATATTCTTCTGGGGCTCTGCAGCATTTTCTCTTGAAACTGAAGCCCTTTGAATTAAAAATATTACTATTTATTTACCATCCCTTTGCTCTTTATACTGTGTCTTACTCCTCCTCCTTTAAAAAAAAAACATGTTATCTAATTCTGTGCTTTTCTCTGATTTTCTTTCCCTTCATTCTGTAATCTGTTGGCTTCAGCAATGTGGCCACAGGGCAGGTTTGCATGGCTTTATATGGATGCAGGGACAGAGTTTCAAAGGCTGATGAAGCATTACTTGTTAAGTAGTCTACACTGGTGACCTTTGTTATTCTCACACATGGGTTCTGTGACACAGTGGAATGCAAGCTGGATCATGTGAGTTAATCAGAAGTAGGTTTGTAAACTGACCTACAAGACAGATTTGATTTCTTTAGGAAATTAGCTCTTTTAAGAGAAATCAGAGAAATTAAGATGTAAAGGAATCCTCTGGCACCTTTGAGATGAATGGAGAAAATCCATTTCTAGCATAAGTTTTTGTAACTTCAGTCTACCTCATCAAATACAATTTCTGAGCTGTGCTTACATAAGCATAGTGCACACATCCTTTACTGCCCATAGCAATAGCATCTTCATTTATATACCACTTCATACTGAACTAATCAGTTTCTAAGTGGTTTACAACTGTAAGCCCCAACAAGCTGGGTACTCATTTTATCGACCTCGGAAAGCCTGAGTCAGGCTTGAGCCCTGAGTGGTACTGAACTCGCAACCTTATGGTTTTGAGTGAGTGGCTGCAGTACAGGCATTTAACCACTGCACCACCAGAGCACCTTCCATAGACAAGCTATGTACTATACTAGTACTTGGGGGTGCATTTGTACTGTAACAATAATTCAGATTGACACCACTTTAAGTGCTGTGGTTCCATCCTGTGAAATCTTGGGATCTGTTATTTTACAAGGTCTTTAGCCTTCCCTGTCAAAGAATGCTGTGCCTCACTAAACTACAAATCCCAGGATTCTGTGATATGGACCCAAGGGAATTAAAGTAGTGTCAAACAACATTATTCCTACAGTGTAGATGCAGCCTAAATCTTCTAGTGATGGTTTAAAAGCTATTCTATATTGTTTTAGAAATATTTTATGTTCCCAGGCTTGGAAATGTACGGTATTGGTCTGGTTATAAATTTAACTATAAAAATAAGCTACATGAGAAAGGATATTTTCCAAAGTCAGTTTTAAAAGATTTTATGGAAATGGGACTCCTTTGAAAGACTATTTGTTCTGAGTTATACTGCATGTTGTGATTAAGTATGTGAAAATCTCTTGCTCTCAATTTCATCTAATTTCTTGAACTGCAGCTGGATTTTCTTCCTGTGCTCATTTCACATTGGGTTGCAAGACTTTGTGGTTTTTTCCTATGGTAAAATTTATACAACACAACCCCTCCCACTTGGTATGCTTATGTGCACATTTTACTTTTCAGAAGAATTTCACAGATGTCTCAGTGCTCTGAGTTAAATGCACATTTCCATGCAAAACTTTTCCAAAGGTATGAAAGTGCTACTGATGTTGAAACGTGGATTCCAGTAAAATTTATTTTCCTTGTTCTGAAACAGATTTCAACCAGAAAGGACAGGCTGATGTCAAATCTCCCTCCTTTGTAGCACATGGCATATGTTTTCACTTCTACTGCAAGCTGTCTTGGGTACCATGTTAGAATAGTGAGACAGAAAATATATCTATAGCTATAGCTATATATAATGTAGCAAACATGGAGCATATGCTGCCATCACTAAGGATAGTCAATGATGTGGCGCAGGAATGAGATAGAAGAAGCATGCAGCAGGCAGATATTAGTAAAGAAAGTTTATAATACAGTGCAGTAAGGCTGAACATGACCAAAGGATACAATTTTGTTGTTGTTAGCTGCCCTTGAGTGGACTTTGGCAGATGGTGACTCCATGAGTGAGACACCTCCAAGTATCCCAGTCCTTAACTGCTCTTTTCAGGTCTTACAGGCTCAGAGCTGTAGCCTCCTTGATTGAATCTATCTATCTAATATATGGTCTTCTCTTTCAACTGCCCTCCACCTCTCCTAGCATTATCATATTTTCCTGTGAGCCATGTCTTCTCATGAAGTGCCCAAATGACAGCCTCAGTTTGGTCATCTTGGCTTCTAGGGAGAGTTCAGGCCAGATCTGCTCTAGTACCTATTTATTTGATTTTCTGGCTGTCCATGGTATTCTCAGCACTCTTCTCCAGCACCACATCTCAGATGAATTGATTTTCTTTCTATCCACTTTCTTCACTGTTCAACTCTCACATCTGTACATGGTGATGGGGAAAACAATGACTTGAACTATCTTTACTTTAGTGTTCAGTTTTATTTCTTTAGGATTTTGTCTAGTTCTTTCATAGCTGGCCTTCCTAGTCCTAGTCCTCTTTTGATTTCTTGTGTGCAATCTCTCTTCTGGTCAATGGACTGAAGTGATGAGAAATCTTTGACTATTTTTGTTTCTTTGTTGTCTGAATTTATGTAAATCCTGCGTGGTCGTTATTTTTGTTTTTTAATTTTCAGCATTAAGCCTGCCTTTGCACTTTCTCATTTAACTTTCCTTAGTAATTGTTCCAAGTCTTTGTTGTTTTCTGCTAGTAGTATGGTGTTGTCTGCATATCTTAGATTGCTGATGCTCCTTCCATTTATGTTTACTCTCACACTGACAGATTTGTATAGGCAGAGTTGTATGACAATGTACATCAAAATCTGAGTTAAGTTTGGATTTTGCTGCTGCTGTTGTTGTTTGTCCTTTAGGCTGCAATCTCCAGACTACACATTCTGAAGCAATTTAATCAAAGTTCGTTGTTCTGTTTCAGTCTGAAGACAGAGGGTTAAAATGCCAGTTATCACTCCTACTCTGTTTTAACAGGAAATTTCAATCCATGGCTGTTCCATACATGGAGGCATGGGGCATGCTGTTCCAGAAATGTTATTTATAGCAGCCTTCAAACAGGGCAGCAGTTGAATTGATTCTGCTCAGAATGTGGATGAAGAGTGCAGGTTGTAGATAGAGAGGGTGATGCTGTGGATTTGCATGACAGTTATCAGCCCTGTCACAATAAGGCCCCCTCTTTTCCACATGTCACTTGTCTAAATTTATTCCATTCCAGCATCACTGGAGCTTTTTGCTTTTCTTTTCTTGTGAAGTGACCCATAAGCCCACTAATGTCAATCATAGTCTCCCCACTAAAGTCAATGGGCTTTGGATAAAGTCTGTGAGTAGCGTTTGTTGCTCCTTCTCCCTAGGAGCGGGTTTTTGAATTATTAACAGTAGCTTCTTCTGAGGCTTCATAGATGATTGACAGAACGTGGATTTTGTTCTCCAGCCAGATGACAAACCATATATATCCAGCTTTCTTGATGCACATCATTAATGGAAAGCCACTAGGTATCTTGGAACAGGTTTGTTTATTTCTTTCTTGCTATACTCGTTTAATAACAAATATCTGAAAGCTTTGCTTCTGAGGGTGACTTTCCAGAACAGAACCGAGCTATTTATATATAAAAGCAAATGAGATGACCCACTAAGATTTCCGATGAATCTATGCATGGTTCCTTGGAGTTTGATTTGCTTGTTATAGAGGAAAATACAGTTTATGATCTTTTTCACACTTATTTTATTTTATTTTTATATCCCACCTTCCTCCCAGCACAGGATTCAAAATGGCTTACAATGAGTTAAAATGAAGTACAGCTTTAAAAAAAACCCTGTGAATACAAATGTTAAAAACAATTAAGCAACAGTTCTGTGTAAAAATTAAAAATAGTTTTAAAAACACATTTAAAACATAATAAAAAGATACAGACAGAACACCCCCCATTAAAAGCTTCACCTTCTGCCACAAGTTAAAAATAAAAAGGTCTGCTTGCTGGTGGAAAAATAGCAAGGAGGAGGCCAACCAAACCTCCCATGGAAGGGACTTCCACATCTCCAGAGCAGCCGTTGAGAAGGCTTAGCACTTGAACTGATTCTGCTCAGAATATGGATGAAAAGTGGTTATTATAGATAAAGGTGTATTAGTGTATTAGTACATGAAGCAGCCACTAAGAAAGCTTAATTACACAATTATACCTCTATGATTCCACTTTAACTCATGTTATTGCATCCTACTGAATGCTGGGATTGGCAGTTGAGGGATGGACATTTATTATTATTATCTTATATCCCACCTTTCTCCCAATATAGGGACTCAAGGCAGCGAACTACAACTTAAAACGATACAATTTAAAAACAGTACAACATGAAAATATATAAATATAAAATTTAAAAAACAATTAAACAATTTTAAGAGTTAAAACAATTATGAATTAAAATGTAACATGATAAAATACAAACCTTAAAATTTAAATTGCACATCATTTAAAACCCAGCCCTTATCAACTTGAAAAAGCACGATTGCACAAGAATATCTTTATCTGCTGCTGAAAAGATAGCAGGGATGGAGCCATCCTGGCCTCTCTAGGGAGGGAGTTCCAAAGCTTGGGAGCAGCCACTGAGAAGACTCTCTCTCTTGTTCCCATGAAATGAGCCTGGGAAGGTGGTGGGACAGAAAGAAGGGCCTCTCCCATTTAAAAGTCTTGGCTACAGAGCTCCTCTATAAACCCCAGGATGCAACCATGGAAGTTAAAGTAGAATCATAATGCTATAAGTGTGTAGTGTCTCATTTATTTTAATTTTAGGAGTTGTTTTGTGACATCTCTGGAGCTGAGGGAGATATGAGGTGAAAACAGTCATTAAATCCAGTGACTATCCTGTGCATATCCTGCAAGAACAGGATTGTTTTCAAACAATGTCACGCGACATCACCATTATCCTGGCATTGTCTCGTGAATAAAGTGGCAAAATTGTGCCACTTTTCATTCTTAGGAAAATTCTGTGAATGAAAAGCAGCACGATTTTGCCACTTTATTCAAGGGATAATGCCGGGATAATTGTGAAATCATGTGAAAACAATATTCACGGATTTAATGGCCCTTTATTCACAGGATGCAGGTGGTTGCCACCCATGTGATAAAGTCCTGTGACATGCCTGAGGTCATCGAAAAGGTTTCCATAGCCAAGCAGGGATTTGAACTTTGTTCTCCAGAATCCTAGACCAGTTGCTGAAACAACTATACCATGTTGGCTCTCACATTTTTGAATTCTTTGGATAGAATCAAAATCTTTTTTTTTTCTTTTTTGCCCCAGGGACCAAAATAATCTGCTTAGCCCAAGGTACTGAGTGTCATGATTCAGTGGTGTGCTGTTTCTTCTGTCTCACATGGTAAAATTTCTTGGGGCAGAAGAGAGACACTAAACAGCAGCAGCACTCAAGTCTAAAAATGTTTAAACCAAGTAGTATCAGAAAAACTATAGTGCTCAAGAGCCAGTTCATTTGCTTTGGGAACATGTCATATACGTTGTTTCAGCAGGAAGCTCAATGGGGGAGCTAAGTCATTGATTTCCAATGTCTAGAAAAGATAAATGGAATGGTAGCAGTGCTTGACAGCATTTGAAAACACAACCTGATTTCAATTGATGTTTCCCCCTTTTTTCTCTGTTTCTGGAAAAATATTTGCAACAATGTAAGTTCACAGTGGGGGGGGGGGGGAACACACCGATGATCTCTTGAACTTTCTGGAATGGCAAGATACCAGTGGGGGGGAGAAAGTTAGTTTATCTGAAATGGGGAATGACAACAAAATTGTGTTGCTGAATTTCAATTTAAAAAGACAATAAGTAGTTGAAGGACTTTCTTCATGCCCCCATGGTGCCAGTGGTTAACAGCTGTTCTGATTCCATTTCCCTTAAGAGTGTTCACAGCAGCACAGTAAGCAGGAGTTTGTTCTGACTTGGGTGTTCTTAACAGAATGAAGCTTTTCCAACCTATCTGGCTCAACAGAATGCGCACAAATGGCAAAACACTCAAGTTCTAGCAGATGCTGGTATCTTTTCCAGCTGCAACCAGCTGTTGAGGCAGAACATTTTATGTGAGAAAGAAAGAAAGAAAGAAAGAAAGAAACCGCATTTAAAATGTGTTTACTCTATTAACTATGTTGTTGGCAAGAACCCTATCATGAGGGGCTTTTGGGGGCAATTTTCTAAAGAGGGTGATTGCTATTGTCATTTTCTGAGGCTGAGACTTGCCCAATGTCACCCAATGAGTTTGCAAGGCTGAGCCAGAATTTGAATCCTAGTCTCCAGAGTCATAGAAGTCATTTGCACTGGTGAAATAAAGCAGCTTCAAACTGCTTTGAAGCCTAGCTGTTTAGACAATGCACAAGGCAAAACTGGGTGGAAAGTGAAACAAAGCCATACTCCAGGGCTAAAAACTGGAGCAAAAAGAAGCTCTAATACTCTAACTTAATATGGAAATGTCTGCATCATTGCACCTGCATATAAACAGCCCAATGCCAGTACACGATTGTGGCAAAGCAAAAATGCAAAAGTACATCAAACAGGGCAGGTCTCCAATAATGCAGTGCATGTAATTACAACATACACAAACCAACAGTGGTGTGTGGGTGCATGTATGGGGGGGCCCTCCAGGATTGTGTTTTGCCAATGTCTTACTGGGCACACCATGCACCAATGTACTGTACAGGTGTTGCATTGCACATGCGACTGTGTGACTGACCCATCATACAGGCGGGTATCCAATGGAATGGCATCTGGGCAGGAAGAGGGAGGTAAATTGCAGGGTTTTGACCCACTTTCAAAAAAAAAAAAAAAGGGGGGGGGGAAGGATTGAGCCACTTTTTTCTGCCCATCTGCTCTGGCCCTTATTCCAACACTCAAACCACTACATGACCATGGTGTAATAATAATAATAATAATAATAATAATAATAATAATTTCTAGTCTGCCCCTCCGAACAAGCAATCGGGGCGGATTACAACAAGGATTAAAACAATATCAAGTAAAATATCCCATCCTTTCCCTTACCACCCCCCCCTTAAAAAGAGATTAAATCACAATTGAATTAAAACAGTAACTAGCTAAAATAGTAATAAAAACAAGATTAGAGAAAAACGGACCCAGCCAAGGTTATGCAGAAGTAGAAACAGAGAAGGGAGGCTAGGAGAAAAGGCCACTCTAAGCCTAGATTTGGAGCCGGGGGATGTTTACATTCTCTGGGAAGGCCTGCCGGAAGAGATGCGTCTTTAGGTCTTTTTAAAAGCCTTCTAAAGATAAAATAAGACACATCTCATCCGGCAGGTCATTCCACAACCTGGGGGCAACAGCTGAAAAGGCCCTCTGGGAGGTCTGCACCAACCTGGTCTTCATGGGTTGCAGCAAGTTCCTCCCAGAGGACCGAAGTGTGCGGGGGGGTTCGTATGGAAAGAGGCGGTCCCTTAGATAGGATGGACCCAAGCCATGTAGGGCTTTAAAAGTTAAAACCAACACCTTGTACTGTGCCCGGAAACTGGTCGGCAGCCAGTGGAGAGCTTTAAGTACAGGAGTGATGTGCTCTCTCCTAGATGTTCCAGTGAGAAGTGCCATATTTTGGACCAGTTGTAGTTTCCGGGTTAGGCACAAGGGTAGCCCCATGTAGAGTGTGTTACAGTAGTCCAAACGTGAGGTTACCAGTGCGTGTATCACAGTTTCCACATCCCTCATCTCCAGGAAAGGGCGCAGCTGGCGTATCAGCCGAAGCTGATAGCAGGCACTCCTAACCATCGCATTCACCTGACTTGTCATGTGAAGCGACGGGTCAAGGAGTACCCCCAGACTGCAAACAGAGTCCTTTGAGGAGAGTGTGACTCCGTCCAGGACTGGAAGTTGTATTCCCAGGCCTGGTTTCAGGCCTGTGACTGTGAGCACCTCCGTTTTGTCTGGATTGAGCTTCAATCGGTTTTTCCTCATCCAATCCATTACGGCCACAAGGCAGTCATTGAGAGGGGAGACGCCATCAGAGGTCTGAGCAGACGATCTGGTCACTGAGAAGTATATCTGGGTGTCATCAGCATACTGGTGACACTGAGCTCCGTTCCTCCGGATGATCTCACCCAACGGCTTCATATAGATGTTAAATAACATCGGGGACAGAATGGCGCTCTGGGGGACCCCACAGCTAAGCTCGATCTTAGAGGAGCAACTGTCCCCGAGTCTCACCCTTTGAGATCTGCCAGAGAGGAAGGATCGGAACCATCGGAGTGCGGTGCCACCGATCCCCAACTCTCTCAGCCAATCCAAAAGCATGGAGTGATCAAAAGTGTCAAAAGCCACGGAGAGATCCAAGAGCACCAACAGGGTCACACTACCCCTGTCGATGCTCAAGCGGAGGTCGTCAGTCAGAGCAACCATGGCAGTCTCCACTCCATATCCTGCCCTGAAGCCGGTCTGGAACGGATCGAGATAATCGGTTTCATCCAAGACAGCTTGGAGTTGGGAGGCGACAGCTCTCTCGATCACCTTGCTGAGAAAAGGCAGCAAGGAAACTGGTCTGTAGTTGTTTCTGTCCAGGGGATCAAGGGCCACCTAACGGCCACCTCCTTCAGACAGGATGGAACGCTGCCTTCCCTGAGAGACGCATTGATCACCTCCCGAAGGAATGTTCTCAGTGCGTCTCCTCCCTGGACGACCAACTAGGATGGACCTGGATCAAGGGAGCAAGTCGTCTTCCTCACACATCCAAGGAGCTTGTCCACGTCATCGGTACTCACCGATTGGAACTCATCCAGTAAACTGACAGCAACGGAGTTACTGGATACCTCACTCATGGACACTGGACAATGATTGGCATCCAAATCGGCTCTTATCTGAGAGATTTTATCTGCAAAGTGGATGTTAAACGCCTCACCGCAGGCTGCTGTAGGCTCTAGTAGGGAGTTTGGCGCAGGGGGAATAGACTAGTTATTACAAAACCATTAAAATACTGTTGCTAAGCTGGTTTGATTTCTTTTAAAAATTAACAGAATGTCAGTTTCACCTGGTGTCCCTAGCGTGCTGGTTTTAATCACAAATGTTTGATGGACAGGAGAAATATCTGCTGTGGGGGTCACAGAAACATGTTACTAGTTTCTGGGATATAGAAACCCAAAAAACCGATTCACTTTTTATGTGGGAGGAAGATGTTTGCATTTGATATGGAATGTTTTGATGGTCTCCAGCATTTAACCTTGTGAAGTACAGTTGCCTTGTAAGCATCCTTTTATTCCTCTGAGTGTAGCTGAAAATAGGAAATGTAATTATGTAAATCAGGTTTCAGTGCTATTTATTTATTGGCTATTTTTAAGAAACCAAGCGTGTAGTGTTGCTAGCTGCTTTGTTGTCTGTGAGTACCCATTGTAAAGGATAAATTATGGTGTGAATAAATTGAATATGTCCTGTTTTTAAAAACAGATGAAGATGACCATAAATTCCTTTTAAATGACTCGCCTGGCCACTTTCTCATTTGTCAGCTGCATGGGGAAATAGCTGGCTGACAGGGTATAGGAAGCATAGAGCCAGAAATGACCCTGTTAGTTAGAAAGACGTGGTTGCCTCTGGCAGCAAATGTTTACAGAGGGGTCAGTTCCTTGGTTATTCCTTTCTGTTGAAGAGCTGAGTTTTGTTTTCCAGAGTTTTAACTGATACTTTTTTTGCAGTATAACCCAGAATTACAGAATGGCTGAGGAATTCTGAGCAGTATAGTCCAAAAAAGTAATTTTTCCAGGCTCTGATGTACAGAATTATGAACAGCCTGCATTTCTTTTCCTCAGCTAGCTATCTTGCTGCACTCAATTGCAACTACAAGATGCTGTCCAGTTCCTAGAGTTCAAGTGAGACTTGCTTATTAGTCTGTAGGCAGAATAGAGCATGAGGCCATGTTGATTTTTTTGCTCCAGGCAGCAAAAAGCCTTGGTCTTGCATAGAATTCTATCTACATTTAGTTTTCTCCTGCCTCTGAAAATGGCAAAAGCTGAACTTTTGCAGTGGGGTTCTAATCCATATGAATGCATACAGTTCTGTGAGCCCCGCTGCTTCCAGAAGAAATACGTAGATTGAGTTTGTGCCTGTAGCAAAATGGAGATGTGACTGATTGATTTGTTGGTTATAAACCAAGAACATTTCCACACTCTCAATCTTGGATCACACTTTCACTCCCAATCCAAATTTGAAAAATGAAAAGCTATGAAAGATGGAAATGTAGCCTCTGATGTCTTAGGGTTTCTCATATGGCAGACTGGCAATTTCTTCCTCTAATATGCTGAGGTATCATATTTGTGCCCATATGTTACAACTGTTTCTGTTTTCCCTGACAATTCACCATAGACTGGCAACTGATGGCTTGTGAACTAGAACCCATCTAGGGACCATCACTTTCAAGATTATCACATGGTGTAAGGAGGGATTGCTCCTGTCCTCACCCCGTGCTTATTGCATCTGCGCTTATCCTGTCCTTCTCTCATCAGTGGCCCCAGCATTGAATTAACAGGAGTTTCCGTTAATACACAATGATGGGGCCATGCCACCTCTTTGAAGGGAGAAGGACAGGATAAGTGCGACATCACCTGAAAATCTTATTGTGATCACATGATAAGAATGGCAGAAGGACAGGATAATGACAGACATCATGCGATAATCTTCATGTGATTGCTCCATAAGGAGAGGGAAAGGATGGGAGCGTTCTATCCTTTATCCCGTGTGATAATCTCCTGTGAGTGACTGGTCAGGGATTCTGGGGATTGAAACCCAAAACATCTAGAGAGCCATAGCTTGAGAATCACTTATTAGACTGTGAGGAGGAGGTACTTTTACCCTCCAGATGTTCTCACAGTAGTACCTAACTATTGTTATGCTGCCTAGGACTTGTACACTTAAAGCATCTGGAGGCTGCTATTGTCCACCCTTGGAGTAAAGCATGAGTTTAGTGTGGGGTGAGTGAACTGGAAGCTAGGAAAAATACTAACAAATTTTGGACACATTTGACAAAATAGAGAAGCATGTATGAGGAAAAAAATATTTTAAACCTTCCCAGAAGTCTGAGAAATAAAGGTGTTTCATATATGTTTTTTTTAAAATTGATTTCCCATTTAGAGAATGATCAATGTGAAGAGAGATTAACCTGAGCACTGTTGACCTTTGGCTGTGCTGGCTGCAGCTAAGTTATGTAATGGAAGAAACAAACATATTACATAGCCAGGTGTTGGAACAAAATATAACCTATACACCCCTGAAAATGTACAAAAAGCAAATGACACATTCTTACAAAACTTTAGTAGAAAACACTATTGTTAATGGTTAACATCTGAAAGCATGCAAGCATAGGTCAGCTTTAAAAGTGACTTTGGGCTTATTCTCATCTTTTTTTGTACTGGGATGTGTATAAAACAGTTTGCCCAGAAGGGCAATCAGATCACATTGGGACAGTGAGTTTAGGATGACTCCTAATTATGTTTACACTCAAAACAAAAAAGGCTTTTTGATTGAACGGTCATAGTGTGTCAGGTCATGGAATATGATTGGCTGAGTCTAGGTTTTGCCAGTGGGAAAGATGTTAATGATTACAAAACCATTTAAATACTGTTGCTAGACAGGTTTGATTTCTTTTTAAAAATTATAATTTTTATATTTATATAAAATATAAAGCTCTGTATGACCAAAGACACCATATAATTTGGGGTGAAGTGCTTATATTTCAAAACAAAAGAGATAAATGCCCACTCAAGGGAAATGAGCACAAAATATTTCTGAGAAAATAAGCTAATGGGGGAGGGGGGTGGGTGGGTTGGTAGTTCGTTTTATGATCATGAATACAAGACATGGACAAGAGGATTATTCTGTGAGGCAAATGCATTATATTTTATTCTGAGGGTAGGATACATATTTGAGTGTGCAGAGAGCCCATAATCTGGTAAGGTGTATGTGTTTCACTTCAAAGTTGTGGGATGACCACCCCCCCGCCCACATCTACTAAGGGTTCTTCCAGATTGGTCTAGAGTAATGTGGGTTCTCACAATATAACTCCTTAGGTGGTGTTGGTTATTATTGCCTCTGCATTTAGTTTCTTAAATAGGGCACTAGGGTTCTGCCAAAGGTTTCATTTTTAAACTGGGAGGTGCTTTGTTGAGGAGGGCCTATGGTTTGAAGGACATTTTTTCTTCTCTGTATTTTTTTTTAAAAAATCTTAGTGCTATAGTGCAAAAGTGCCATTTCATTGAAGCATGAGAGCACTACAGTGCTTAAAAATAATGGTTTTTAAAAGTGGGAGGAGAAGAAAAGAAGGATGCTTTCCTGTTCTGATATTTGTTTTGAAATTAAAAAGAACACCACTTGAGGGTGGGAATAACATGTTGCAGCTGATGCTGAGAGTTTCCAGAAAGCAGTTCAGAAAAGCAAAGCATGTCATTAGGATATCCTCTCTTCATACACACACACCCTCAAGAACTACATCAACAAATACTGCAACCAGTAGCAACCTCCTAACGTATTTGCCCTGTCTGGAGGACCTCCCATTCAAGAGTGGAAATACTGAATCTGGTGTTTGGAATTTGTAGGAAATAGTCCAGGATAACAGAAATTAATGCTGAGATAGTACAGCAGGAATCATATGTCTGGTATATACCGGTAGCTATGTTTTCTGGTGTTAACCCCCAAAACTCATCTTTAGAGTGATGCAGCCCTCTCTGCAAATTATTTTTGTATTGCTGGAGAGTGTTGGAAACAGGGGTGACAGGTCCAACTCTTTTCTTGCAGCTGGACGTGCTATGACAGGCATCTGCAGGGACCTTAGGGGGACATTAAGAGATCCCTGCAGATAACATCCTTACAGAATGTCCAGCTAGAATTTAAAAGCTGGACCCATCTCCCCTGAGCCACTCCTGCTCCCCAATAGAAATGACTCAACTGGGGGTGGGAGGATGTTTAAAAGGTGGGTTTAGAGGGTTGATAAAATTGTTGTGAATGTGATAAAGAATTCCAACCTGTAGAACACTCCCCAAAATAGATTACAGTAGCATATGTTGGACTTCGTTTGGATGTTTAACCCCATTTCCCAAGAACTACAGCAACAAATGCTACAACCTTACAATGGGGAGTGTACAGTACCTACAGTGTCATACAATTCCCCTTCCTTCCTTCCTTCCTTCCTTCCTTCCTTCCTTCCTCCCTCCCTCCCCTCCCCTTCCCTTCTTTTTAAAATCATCTTCTGATTGTAGATTTTGTTCTGAGCTGCTAAATGCAGATTTCCAGAGCAATAAAAAAGAAATCTAATCATGGGTATAGTTATGGAGAGGAATTAGAGTAAAGCCTCCTAAATATGGTTTTTAATTCGGTCTCTACATTTTTAGCTTGGCAGAGAATGAGACTCTGAAAATCATTTACACCTAGAAAACTCCTATATTTAGTATATTTGCATTCCCTTGGTATCTTTGCTTTCCACTTTTCTTTGGATACCTAAACTATATTTCTACTTGCAAAGGGATCTTGTAGCACCTTGAGACTAACTGAATGAAAGAAGTTGTAGCATAAACTTTCATAGACTTGGTGTACTTCCTCAGATGCAGAAACCTTATGATACAACATCTTTCACTCACTCTCAAGGGTGCTACAAGGCATCTTGGCATACTGATATTCTAGACTAATACAACCATGTCTTTTTATTTCTACATGTGCAAATGAGATTTTAAATTACTTCAGTGCTAGAAATTTGCATATTGAAGGAAGATTTCATTGAGGGGCAGAATTCTTAAGCTCTCCTCCCTCCTAGGAAAAACAAAAACTAGAGTTTATCACACAATACTTTAAAACAGCTATTAAAGCTACAGAATAGTGCCTTTGGTGATACTTATTGCACACCATCGTCTCTGTTTCATCATTGCTAGGTGGGAAAACCTATCAATAAGTTCCCAATCGTCCTGTAGTTCCATTCATCCATAGATGTGAACATTGCTGCTGTGGCAGTTCCAATATTGGCCATCATGTGATGTCAGTGTTTCCGTTTTCATTAACTAGTGTGATTGTGGCAAGAATGGGGCTCACATGATAATGTTCAAAATCTACATTTGAGTAACACAAGTATGTAGGGTTTTGAGTTCTTCAGAACATAATAAAAGTGCACTGACTTTTGAGTTCTCCAGAATATCTGGTGTCACCTGGAGTACTGTGGATATTTCCCCAGTCTGAAAGCAGGCACTGATTTTTGCCATATCATTCAGGAAATTGTACCACAAAATCTGCAAGAGAGGGATCTAGACAGGGAGGTAGTATTTTTCCTGCACTGTATTAATGAGTCTGTTTTCTAGCCGACAGCAAAGCTGTTAATTGTAATGGCTGTCAGTGAAGCAAGAAAAGCAACAGGATGGAAAGAGAAAAGAAACAACTGGCCAAATTCTTTTGCAGTTCACACCCACTGTTGTAGCTCCTCAGAAGAGTCAAGAGGGAAATGATTCTATCCCTGTTGAGGGATTTTTCTTAATGAGTCACATACCTTTATTTTTACTCTTAATATTTCTATACTGACCTTTTTGCTAAAAGTCACCAAGGTAAAACCTTTTAAAACAACTTTTCAAAATACATTAAGACAAGAGCACATTAGCAATTATTTTGAATAATAGTTTAAAGACATGTGCTTTAACGTATTTTCTGAAAGCCAAGAGGCTTGGGGTCGATCATAATTTAAGAAGGATAACCAGGTGGTTAAAAAAAATGTAAATATTGTTATAGCCCTATTGTTGTTAGGACAATCCGATATTTTAGCATACCCATATCTATTAAAGTGAACAAGAATTTCCTCATAATTTACACAGATAAATAAATATAGTAGATGCACACTTCTGTTGTTTGGGCTGAAGGAAAATAATTTGGACTATCCTTCTAGTTTCACATAATCTTTTCCTGGGATAGAAGTGAGCCAGAAATGAAAGTCTCCATTAAAAACAAGTCTTGCTGGGAAAATGGCATGATGGAAGTCCATCTGCAATATGTATTGTGTTTGGTTTCTACTACAGTTCTGAGAGGCTCTTGAGGTTTGGGATACATTTTTCTGTATAAATATATCTTCAGCAGCCAAGCCTCATAAACCAAGCACCTCAATTTCACAAGAAAATTGCTAACCACAGAGGCACCATGTTATTTATGGAGAAGACTCTGTGTGTGTGTGTTTGGCTTGTTCTTAGAGCAGAACTGTGTTGTGCATTATAGTCATTGGATATTGTGGGTTTGGAATAAGAAAGACAAGCCTCGATGTCTCTGGTTACATAAAGGCAGGAATAGCTATGAAGGTGGAGGATCTCCTACATTTCCTTCTATGGCCAATATGTGGGTGAGGGGAGAACTAGCTGAAGAGGAGAGGGGATGCTTAGCCCTGTTTGCCAACTGTTGCTTGTATGGGTTTGCCAGGCAATTTTATTATGCTGGCTTCCAGAACTGAGGAGGAAAGAGCCAGTTAAGATTACTTCCAGTGCTGAATTGGCAGGCACAGGAATAGTTGCACCAACCTTCCTCAACCTGGTGCTTAACAGATGTCAGAATTGTTTCTCTCTTTTGCCCACCTGTTGTGTGATCCTTGCTCACATTCTTTTATTGCTCAGCAAACTTGGAGCTGGGAAAGAGTGTGCAGTCAGTCATTCAGTCATTCATCATTGCCAGCATCACTATATTTGAACCAACTGAGGACTCTTTCAGATGTGGGAAATTGGAAGTATAATCCAAGGGCAATCCAAATGCAATCCTGGGGTTTCACGTTATTGCGAATTAATTCTTCTCACGCAAATTCGGGCAAAAGGGAAGTCACTCCGAATGCAATCATGGGTTTAACATTATTGCGAATTTAAGCTTCTCACGCGATTTCGGGCAAGGGGGGGTTATTTTCGGGTAATGGGAAGTAATTCCGAATGCCTTCCGAATGGAGCAGGGGTTCAGGTAAATTCGCTAAACAAGCGAATTTACATGAATCCACATTGGCTCCATTCGGAATTGGGAGAAATTCCTCCCGTTTGAAAGAGTCCATAGTCAGAAAGGACAACTCTGCTTCTAGGTAGATTTGTGGTGATCTCTCACTCATTCCTCACTTGCATGATGGACAACCAGAGTCAAATGATGGCAATATAGAAGTGTGTGGTCCATCTCTAGGCATTCTGACTTTTTAGATCAGAGTGATAAGTATCACACCTTCACCTTGTGGCATTGCAGACTTCTCCATCTGCCCCCAGAGATACACTGCCAAAAAAGGGAGATACAAAGATTAAGATACTGTTAATTCTCCTACACAGCACTGCTCCTTTCAGTACCAGTGACCATGCTAGCCTAGCTACCTGAGTTGGGTAAGGACAGCACCCAACCAACCATGTACATAATTATCTGATGAAGCAGGATGAAGTCCATAGAAATATATACATAATAAAATCCATGCAGTTGTCTCAAAGATCCCTTTGCATACTCAAATCTCAAAGATCCCTTTGCCTAGTAATATTCCAGACTAGAATAATAGAATCATAAGAGTTGGAAAACACCACAAGAGCCATCCAGTCCAACCCCCTTGCCATGCAGGAACTCTCAATCAAACCACCCCTAACAGATGGCCATCCAGCCTCTGTTTAAAGACCTCCAAGGAAGGAGACCCTACCACTGTCGAACAGCTCTCACTGTCAGGAAGTTCCTCCTAACGTTTTGGTGGAATCTCTTTTCCTGTAGCTTACATCCATTGTTCTGGGTCCTATTCTCTGGAGCAGCAGAAAACAAGCTTGCTCCATCCTCAATATGACATCCCTTCAAATATTTAAACAGGATTATCATATCACTTCTTAACCATCCCTTCTCCAGGCTAAAATGGTTATGTCTCTGAACAATAAAATGTGTTATTTTTAAAGTGCCAAATGTAACTTTATTTATTTATTTTGCTACAACAGACCAACCTGGCTACTGCCTGTGCATTCTGACTTGTAGCCACTGAGATGATGTTGGACCACAACTCCAAGAAATGGATTCTAATGGATTTAGAAATGTAAATCTAACTTGGGGTGAAACAGACAGCCCCTTTGCAACAGCTTCCTGCTGTGTTGCGGGTGTGTCGTTTAGACAACGCATGCCCCCAAGTTGACAGGAAGCTTCTGTGAAGCTGTCTGCCCACCCACATGGTGGGTAGCTTTGCAGCAATCTGGTGGCATGGTGTTTATATGCTGCATGCTGCAGGAGTGCTGCAAAGCCACTGTGGTAGCAGAAAAGCTTAATTTTTTTTTTTGCCCACTCAAAAAGGAGTGGCTTTTTGCTGCTTCTTTTTGGGCCAGCAAAAAGCCAGATCAGGGCCACAGTCTGTGGTTGCCACGGCCCTGATCCAGTTTTCTCAGGGTCTGCTTGAAACTGCCCCTTCAGGCCTGTCTGTTTTGGCCCTTTCTTTTCCTGTCCTGTGGTGACTGATAAAAAGCAAAAATATCCCTGCATTAAGCATTCTCAGAAACAATAGACACACAATCCTACCTCTCTTGGATGCACACCTTAATATAGTGGGGGGGGGGGGTGTCAGAGAGGGTGAAAGCAGTACCATCAGGAAACTAGACTCTGGCAAGAATCTAGATTCCTATTAGGTAAAGGTTAAGGTTTCTCCTTGGCATGAATGTCTAGTCGCACTCGATGGTAGGGGATGGAGCCAGTGTTGTCCAAAAATGACTTCAGTGGTCATGTGGCCAGCATAGCTGCACGGAATGCTGTTATCATCCCACTGAAATGGCACCTATTTATCTACTTGTATTTTCATACTTTTGAACTGCTAGGTTGGCAGAAGCTGGGACCTCATCATGCAGCACCTGGGCCTTGAACTGACAATCTTCCAACCTTCTGATCATCAGAAATGGTGTCTTAACCACTAAGCCATTGCATCCCATTTAGATTCCTTTTAGGGTCACCCAGTTTTAATCTAAGTAGAAATACTAGAGCAAGATGCCTTCATCCAGGAGTAACAGCTCCATCATCAAAAGAGAATTGACAGTTTCAGTGGTGAAGGCAACAGAAGAGCTCCAGATGAGATCACTGAGCAGCAGTAGTAATGGGAGATGACACTGCCAGAGCATCTGTGATAGACAGCAGAAGTAACATTTTAGCTAACTCTTGTCAATATTTCACAGAAGAAGACACTGGTAAACCATTTCTGGGTGTCTTTTCTTTTTTTTTTTTAAGAACCACCATTGTTGTTGTTGTTGTTGTTGTTGTTGTGTGCTTTCAAGTCACTTACAATTTCTGGGGACCCTAAGGTGATCCTATCAGCACATCATCATTTGCCTTTTCCATTCTTTGACTCCGAGAGAGGATGACTTGCTCATGGTCACCCAGTAGGTTTCCATGGTTGAGTGATGATCTGAACCATGGCCTCCAACACTTAGACCACTATACCACACTGGATTTGCTAAAAACAAACAAAAACAAATGTAATGAGACAATCCAAAATGAAGCAAGAGATAGTGCTGGAAGGTGAGACTCCCAGGTTCAAAGGCACTCAACCAGCTATCATCCAGCAAAGGATAAGTACTAATAGCATTACATCTAATGATATACCTGGACTCAAGCTAAAAGGATGTCCAGCTGCTGACATGCTCAGATCCAAAAGGAAAGTCTGAAGCTACACAACATAGGACTTTATCACATGCACTTTTATAACCGTTTTGAGGACGGGAACGGGACTCGCAGGGGCACGTGTGAACGCATTTTACCGCATACGCAAGCGTCCACCAAGAGGCCCCGTTCCGGCACCCGTCCCCAAGCCGTCCGTGTTCAGTGCCGGCGGGCGCCATTTTTGCTGCACGGAAGTCTTCCAAGCAGCACATTTAACGCTTCACAGTACGGGACAGGGACAGGTGCTGGAATAGGACCTTTTTGTGGACACTTGTGTGTGCGATAAAATGCGTTCACACATGCCCCCGCGAGTCCCGTTCCCGTCCTCAAAACGGTTATAAAAGTGCATGCGATAAAGTTCATAGACATAGGTATTGTCTATGAACTTTATAAGATGTGTAAACATTGCAATAAATGGTGTGTGTTGCTTGAAGTGGACAGAAATAGGACATTTTCAATCAAATAATTGTGTAGTGTTTTAGTTTAGAAATGGCAGTTTGAGAAGAAATGGTATGCCATTAATAATGAGGTGTGATGTAGCAAAAGCAGTAATTGAATATAATGCACACTTTGACCAAATAATATCAATAGGCCTGTATGGAAAATCTACCCATAAAACCATTATTCAAATTTATGCCCCAACAATAGAAGCAGAAGAGAAAAAAATGAAACATTCTACATAGGCAACCAGGAAGAAGCTGGTCACACATTAAAACAGGACTCATTGATCATGGATGCCTGGAAAGGAATCATGAAAAACAAAGTAGAAGCAAATGTTACTAGAAAATTTGAAATACAATCAAGGAATGAAGCAGAAAAATGACTTACCAAATTTTGTAAATGTTTTCTGCAAAAACATTCTTCAGATAACCCAGCAGAATACTGAATATCTGGACATTACCAGGAAAACTATATAAATGCAATGGAAGCAGAAGATGAAAAAGCTCCATTTTCTCTGCAAAAGCAAGACAAGGAGCAGATTCTGGCACATATATACAGCCTCTCTTTCTCTCCATCTCTCTCTCTCTCTCTCTCTCTCTCTCTATATATATATATATATATATATATGTTGTTGTTGTTGCATGCCTTCAAGTTGTTTCTGTTTTGGGGGTTTCCAGGGCTGAGAGTGGGTGACTTGCTCAAGGCCACCAAGTGGGTTTCCATGGCCTAGCAAGCAAGCAGACCCTGATTTCCAGCGTTCGTTGTAGTCCAACATTTAAACCTCTCCCTCTCTCTATCTCTCCTTTCCCCATATATTATAGTAAAAATAAAGAACATCAAATCATATTGCAAAAATATAATCTAAAGACTATCCAGGTAGAATTTAAAGACCACGTGAAGAACACACTTGATTACTAAAAACTGTTGACAATTCATTATCATAGAAGAATGCAAAAAGACTTTGCCTATAGTCAGAAAGAAAGAAAGGCTCAAATGGTTATGGGCAAATGAGTAGCAAAAGCAAAGCATGGCAGAAATACAATCAAAATCTTGAATGCAATTGTTCAGTGACTTGTACATCGGGATGAAGAGAGTTATAATAATCAGTGCAAAGAAATAGAAGACAACAACAAGAAGATCTTAAAGAACCACAGAATCAAACAGAAATTTATACCAAGGGTAAGGATGGTATGTCTCCAGCAGGGGAACAAATTACATAATTGGACAATTTTATTTTTTAAAAAATATAAAAACAAAACACTGAAGAGAAATTTCGAAAGTAAAATATAAATGTATTTCAAAGTACTAGGGAGAAAACCATCACCAGGAACAGATGGCATACCAATGTAAAGATATATCATTAAAGACAAAGTCAGAATCATCCAAACCATAGTACAGAAATTCCAATTTCTATTTACGGTTGTGGAAGCTGGACAATCAAGATTGCTGAGAGGGAGGGAAATCAGCTCATTTTTTATGTGCTGGAAAAAAATTTATCTGGATGCCACAGACTGCCAAAATAAATAAAGAAACAATGTTTTTTATTTGTCTGAGAGCAAATCAAGCCTGAACTCTCGGAAGCAGCCAAATGAGTAAACTGAGGCTGTCATACTTGGGACATATCATGAGACATCATGACTAGTTGGAAAAGATGATAATGCAGGGAAAAGTGGAAGCCAGAAGAAAAAGAGGAAGAACAAATTACAGACAGATTGTTTGGAAGCCATAGCCCTTGTTTGGCTAGACCTGAGCAGGACTGCTAATAATGGTTCAGAATCCTGTTGGGCAGTTAATGTGTAGCTACTATAGTTACAGAGCTATGCAGTGACTTTGGGCCTGAACCTCCAATCTCCATTTATTAGGAAGCAGCTGCTGCAATGAGAGGCTATTCCTCCGTCACTCGGGAAGCAGCTGGAAGAAGATCCCTCTCTTGAGTGATCTTTGTGACAGGAAGAAGCAGAGTCCTTGTCACAAGTCCCTCCATCCAAGGGGTGTGGCTGGACTATCAAACAGCTGCTTCTCGGTCAACAGGGGAATGGACCTCCATTGACTGCAATACTTGCTTCCTGGTAAGTGGGGAATTGGGACTTTCACAATCCGTATATGTCCCCTACACTAGGATCTATATAAGGATCATGAATGCCACACAGTTATGAATAACTCCCCAACAGGATTCCAGTCAGAATTCTGGGACGTCTTCATTCATAGCATTAGAATCATAGAATCATAGAAATTTAGAGTTGGAAGAGACCACAAGGGCCATCCAGTCCAACCCCCTGCCGTGCAGGAACTCCCAATCAAAGCATACTCGACAGATGGCCATCCAGCCTCTGCTTAAAAACCTCCAAGGAAGGAGACTCCACAACCCTCCGAGGGAGTGTGTTCCACTGTCGAACAGCTCTTACTGTCAGGAAGTTCCTCCTAATGTTGAGGTGGAATCTTTTTTCCTGCAGTTTGCATCCATTGTTCCGAGTCCTGTTCTCTGGAGCAGCAGAAAACAAGCTTGCTCCCTCCTCAATGTGACATCCCTTCAAGTATTTAAACAGGGCGATCATATCACCTCTTAACCTTCTCTTCTCCAGGCTAACCATCCCCAGCTCCCTTTACCATAAGTCAAAGCTGATTTAACAGCACACAACACCACAACACAATAACAATCCAATCAAATAATGCCCGGTGTATCCTCTTGAACATGGGGAAGCTAAGCATTGGTGGGAGGGTTCTGTGGCATTACACGCATGCATGAGGACTTCCCAAGTCCCACAATGGCTGCCCCTCACTTCCTAGCTGGTGAGGAATACAGCCATGGGAGTAAAACCATGAGCTGAACTGGGGTGACACCAATTCTAGTGGTGCCACTGTGGCCAAGCAACATCACAACACAGCCAATATGACAAAATAGTAATACAGTATTAATGATGAAGAACACACAAGCTGAAGCGTTTTGCATTTGCCTGAGTCTACCAGGAACGTCAAGATTCCTCTCTTCTCCTCCCTATTGATTTAACTGTGTACAAACCTGTTCTGTATTTTTACCTCAGTTTGCAGCAATGGAAAGAAGCTGAAGACAAAGAATTGGGAGGAGGAGAGAGAAACTGGGACATTTTAAAGGAAGCTGAGAAAGTAGGATGGCAGAGGATTAATTGGAATGGTCCCTACCAAATCATGACAGTAGTAGTGTATGAGGATTAGTGGGAAATTTGATTTCCCATGGCAATTTATGTTTCTTCTAAGAAAACCCAAACAACAATGAGAAAAGCAATTAGAAGCAAACTTTTCCTGCTTCTAAGTGGGAACTTTTATTTCCTGAGTTGGAAGCCATAATTATGCCTAGCTTTGGAAAAAGAACAAAGAAAACAAAGTTTTAAAGCTTGATTCAAAGGTTACATGAACAGGAGTATAAATTACCCATCATTAAGTGAAAGTATAAATTACATGCCGAGGGGCTGAAAGATGGAAGGAGGTACTATGAGAAGCAACTGAAAGGTAGCTCCATCAGACAGCAGCACAAAGATGAAAACTGTTCCTCCCTTAACTGTTTCTTTTACACTACTCACTGGAACATTTTAATGCCTGTTAGAAAAAAACATGTTGGTTCTTCCTATTTCAAAGGCACCTTTCATGATTTCTAATAGGCTTTCGCAGTCTGCCTGCTATACAGGATGAACAATTTTTGTCCAGATTTATAACTAATAATATAAATAAACTTAGTCCACGTAAAACATGGCAGCCAGGTGAGGTACTAGCTCTAGATTAGCCATCACAGGGCTCTTGGCAGAATTGTTTAATGAGATGTCACTTGTTTCTGACTCATATACTACATTTTCCCCCACCAGCATTCACAAATGGAGGTTTGCCAACCAAAGAAAGTTCTGGCTTTCACACTGGAAAACTGCCAGGTTATTAATGAGATCTAAACAGGAGCTCCAGTTTGGTTGCAGTCATAGAATTTATACATGTGGAAGTTAATTTTGTTCTTGACACTATACGTCTCAGAAAATTGAAAATTTTCAATTGAGGGTTTTCTGACCAGATGCAATTGTGTCATGAATTGGCTGAGTGTGAGCAGTATGCCACTGAGTCAGAGCTCATATATGTTTATATGTATGCCTTCCAAGTCGCTGTCAACTTATGGCAGCCCCATGAATTTTGTAGGGTTTTTAGGCAAGGAAGACTCAGAGGTGGTTTTGCATGTTCCTTCCCCTGAAATATATGCCATGTAGAGGCTACATGGAAAACACAGTTTTGTGTGCCTTGCAACCTTCAATGCAGCTGTCAAATTAATTCTACTATCTGAGATATGGTGGACAATACTGTAATGTAACCAGTGTTGAAGACCTAACTATTAGGGGATTATCACACGAAACACTTACCGTGGTAGAATCGTTGCCCAAATGCTTCAGAAGCACGGAGGTGGGATATCCAGTCATGCTTCTGAAGTGTCATTGAGGTGTCCCATTCTCCTCCAGTTGACGAATCATTTGTGAAGCAGCCATTTTTGTAATAATGGAAGTTCCCATTATTACAGAAATGGTTGCTCCACGAATGATCCGTTGAAAAGTGGGAAGCACTTCAGTGATGCTTTAGAAGTGTGACCGGCTATCCCACCTTCGTGCTTCTGAAGCATTTGGGCAATAATTCCAGTACAGTAAGTGTCTCATGTGTTAATCCCCATAGACTTGCACGGCAGGGGGTTGGACTGGATGGCCCTTGTGGTCTCTTCCAACTCTAAATTTCTATGATTCTATGATTCTATGACTAGTGTGCCCTGTTTAAGGACTACAGGTGAGTATCCTTATAGTCCAAGGGAACAGACAGAGGAGAAGCCAACCCAGTCCAGGCCCATACACAGAGATTGATCAAGACCAGAAGCATGGTTGAAGCAGACCAGTGCTTAAGCATGAAAGAAAGTCTGAACAAGGCCCACTGATTCAATAACAAAAATAAGTCAAAGAACAAGCCAAAATCCAGAAATAAACAAAGCAAAAACCATCAGACAAAACTACTTGGAAATTTTGGAGCTCTTGCTCACAGCAAAACAGTGGCTTTGACTGTACTAATGTTTAGCAAACAAATAAACAAAGCAAAAACCATCAGACAAAACTACTTGGAAATTTTGGAGCTCTTGCTCACAGCAAAACAGTGGCTTTGACTGTACTAATGTTTAGCTAGCTAAAAAGCAACTATGGGGCTTTACAGACCACCCAAAAAGGGTGGTCTGGTGCCACCTTTTTAACTGCACACCTTCTCCACAGCAACTATACAGAGCAGTGAAGGTGCGCAGTTAAAAAAAGAGTGGGGAAACCCAACTACTTTTTTGTATTGCAGTTGCGACACAAAAAAGCAAAAAAACTAAAAGGCGCCACAGATGCTGTGCAGCTGCGGCATCATCGCTGCGCGAGCCATGTAAAAGGTGCTCTGCAGCGATGACACCCCTGTCACATGCTAGGGTTGTGGGGAGTATGTAAGCTCCGCCCTGAGGCAACCCTAGCACATGACGGAGACGCCTCAAAGGGCCGGTCTGTACCAGCCCACAGTTAACCTAATTACCTTGGCATGGGATTTTTAAGGTAGGCCAAGGTTTTTCCTGTTCTTTAGCAGCAGGGGTTTCAGTTCGTACAACATTCAAAAGTGTGAAGCAACTCAACATCTGACTTCTGTTCTTGAGGATTTCAGGAGCTATGAGGATGATCATTGGCAAGACTGCCAGCCTCCTCTAGCACCAACTGATGGTTGTTATCTTGGCTCTTCTTTTGCCCTTCCATGTTTGACCAGGAGGCTTTCTCCAGGTAGGACATGATGCGTTGACTTCTCATAGATGGAATGGAGAAAGGGTTGCTATCTTCTTCCTTGCCTCGGGCAAGGAAGAATCTCAGGCTGGCCTTGCTCCTAAATGCAGTAATCAATAATATAAATAATAATGATCACTAATATCAATCTAATGTCTAGGCTTGTCAGGATGCCAATGAAAATGCACAAAACCGTAAAGCTATCACTTCCAAAGGTAAATGACAATGTACTTTTTACAACTCTTCTAAAATAAAAGTTGTGTTACATCAGACTTCATGCACTTTGCATTTAGCTCTCAATACTTAGCTCCATTTCTTGATGTAAGACAGGGGTGTGCAAAGAGTGACAACATGTGTCCCTCCCTGGGCAATCCTAGAGGTCAAAGTTTTGTTTTGAAAAAAAAAAATCATTTTGCCCCTTTCAAAATGCCCCCAAAATGTCCTTGAGGGGAGTGTGAAGAGAAATTCACCATGTTTGGAGCTCCCCAGCTTCCCCCCAGCCTCTCCAGGTCAAAATAAACTTTTCCTGAATTTTTTTTTTTTTTTTTGGCCTAAAAATAATTCAGAATGCCTTTTAGGGCCCCAGGAAGGCCCTAAACATGGTGAGAATGCCCTATAGGCACTTTTTGTTTCACATTAGTGGGTACAGCGGAGGAGAAGTCCTCCAAATTCTCCTAGGGACTAATGTGCTCCCCTAGCTTTCCACAGTTGCCTACCCTTGATTTAAGTCCATCGAAACCCCTTCTAATGGGATAATTGCTTCAACCTGTGTTCAGGTATTAGTGTGCCTGATGTATGCTATGTATGTTATTGGTTCTATGTAGTTCAGTATCATCACCTTTGATTAGCATTGATGGTTCTCTGTGCTTTCAGGCAAGATTCATTCCTAATTCTTATCTGGATTTCCTCCACATTCCCTGGTGGTTTCCCACTGAATTACTTACAGGACTCTGTTTAGCTTCTGAAATCAGACAAGAGTGGGTGTATTCGGGATGGTTTAGTGGATTCTGTATAGCTATAACTACGAATGAACTAAACTACATAGATGTTCATGAAGAATCTGTGCCAGAATCACCTTCTTATCTCTACATTACTTTTAGCAATTAGATTTTAAGTGTGTAGGCAAGGCTTGTGTGGATTTTAAGTCCATGGACAGCCCTAAAAGGTTGTTGCCCTCATCCTCACTATGGGGCACCCAACATGTTTTTGCTATCTACCCTAGATAGACTAAATTTCTTTGGTGTCATCTTTCTTACCATCAAAGCCTGACTTTGGTCTTGATGAATTATAGCTGACATCACAAACATTAAGCTCCAATGGGGGCAAAACCCTTCAAATATGTATGATAAGAATTTAGCAAAATCACTTGTGAGGTATTCTGCTTCTAAAAGTACAAGCATGCACTCTGCCTTTTGAACTCTAATTGGTCTGCATCAAGCAGAAAACGTGGCAAAATATAGTAAATTAATCTCTATCCAACAGGGGAGATTCTTTGGGAAGATATAAGCATCCTGTGTAATCTTTTTGAGAGCCTAAAGGACTAATCCTTTTTATAAATTGCTTTACTCAGCGAATTAATTATGCAACATGGAAAACTGTTTGGAAATAGCAGAACCAGCTTGTGCAGCTTCTTCTCAGATGAGTAAAATCTCTTGGGCAGGATAGAGGCTCCTTTTTGCATGTTAGATTCCTGAAGGGGTTAGCTTCCAGCAGTTGTTAGAGGAAAACAAATGCATTTGTTTCATAGGAAGAAACAGCTGATGATAATATGGCAATGAATCAGCAGTCAGTGTCAAGTACTCACCCACTGGCTGGAACTTGAGAGCAATCTCATTAAGAATTCTGGCTAGTAAATTGTGAAAAGCAGTAGCAATAGCAAGTACATTTCTATACTGCTTATCAGTTCACATCAGTATTCCCTAAGCAGTTTACAGTGTGTAAGCCAATTCCTCACAACAAGCTGGGTACTCATTTTAGTGACCTCAGAAGGATGACAGGCTGAGTCGACCCTGAACCCCTGGGTGGTATTCAACTCACAACCTTGTGGTTTATGAGTGAGTGGCTGCAGTAGAGGCATTTAACCACTGTGCCACAAGGGTTCTTTATAGGTATACTGGGGCACTCAAAAGTACAGAGCATGGAGATATGCTTTTCAAAAGAAGGACCATAATGATGTATGAGAGTGTAGTGTCTATGTCTATGACTCTGGAGACCAGAGTTCAATTCCCTGCTCAGTCATGAAATCCACCGGGTGACCTTGAGCAAGTCACATGCTTTGAGCCTCGGGGAGGGGGGAAGGAGGCAGTGGCAAACATCTTCTGAGCAAATCTTGCCAAGAAAACCCCATAATAGGGGCACCATAAGTTGGAAATCACTTGAAGCCACACAACAACAACAAATGATAATGTATATGATGAAATGCTGAAGCCATACATTGCTGAGCAATAGTAAGGTGATACTCTGGGTCCCCGCCTTACCAGGTTTTGTGTAGGAAGGCATTGGAGTAGGGGTGATAGTAAGATAAATAATTATGATGTCATCACCAGAGCCTTCAATTCAGACCATTATGCATATTGCCAACCAGTACATTTTCTTTAAATTGGTATCATATGGTTTCTGTATGATGTTCCTGACACATATTGCACTAGCTGCAAACTCCATGTTGTCTTCCAAGACAATTACCGTATATACTCAACATACATGAGTTGACAGCAGGTTTGGGGGCCAAAATTATTAATTTTGATATGACCCATGTATAAGTCAAGAGTAAAACATAGGGGCATGCAAAGGATGTAAAGACTGAAGGAAAGGAAAATGATGCCAAAGAATGCTTCTATTTTCAAGCATTCAAAAAGCCCAGAAGCAGCACTACAGTGGAGAGAATAGAGGAGGTTAGTGTTTCTTTTAGGTTCTCCTAGGATGGACTAAGCTCTTATCTTTTGCCACTCTACTGAGAGAGGGAGATGGATCCTATTTTGAGTTAAGGTACATCACTTGCATTGACCCGTGGGTAAGTTGGCTCAGGTTTTTTGGGTCATTTTTTAAACTCAAATTTCGAGAATTATACATGAGTATATACAGGGTAAGTGCATTCTAACAGTCTTCACATGAAGTTATCACAAAGTATATGGAATACTGCAGCCAGGTCATCTGTCTATGAAAGACCATAGTAGAATGATCATCCTAAGGTCTTCCATCTAGGCCCTCAGTGACAGAGATGGATGCAGGATCACTTCCAAATTACATCTCCTTCAGGGAGTGTGAAACCCCACCCAGAAGAGGTTGCTTAACTATTTTCTAGTCCTAGAAACTACCAATCCAGAAACTTCCTCTTTGTTTGGCCTTCATCCAGTCAGTTTCAGCATCTAGGCACTGATGCTGCACAACCTCACCTGACACTGATGACACAGAAAAATATAAATGAATTTTATTAGCATACTGATGACACCCAACTCTTTAGGTCCTGATGAACGGATCATTCCCGATCACCTCACTCAAGTGGCTTCATATGGAGGTTAAACAAAAGGTGGTGAGGAACAGGACAGGGTGGAACTCTATGGCATCCTACATCTTAACAGCTGAGCCGGGTTGAATAGAAATGAGTCTATTCTTCTGTAACACTATATTGAGGCAAAACTGCTGGAGCTTGCTTAGTTTGAGAGTACTCTGTGAACTGCAGCCCACCATCAGAGAGTCTCTGGATGAGAATTGTTTCTCTCTCACATTTTGGCTTATATCTTTGGGCAAGCAGCTCTCAATTAAATATCTGAGGAACTGAGGGGAGCATAAAGCCAATTGCAGTCTGCAGTCCCTCAGGTATTGCCACTCTACCTTGCTTCACTCTCTGTACAAAATCTCAAAGTAATAGGTAGGTGGGGACATATTTAATACTTCTGCCTAAGTTACCCCTGGCTTTAAGTGAAACATGTGATTCTTTGCACATAACTGCAACACACAGATTTTTTTAAACTTGAATGATGGTATACATCTATCCTTACTAAAAACCTTTTATATTGAAGTCAGCGCTGCTAGTCCCTGTAAAATATGAATGTGCTCACTCATCTTTCCTAAGCATGTCTCAGACTTGGCCTTTGTACAAATGCCAAAATAGTTCAAATTCATATTTTCATTATTGTTTGGCTGCTGAATTCCCCTCATTTCTTCCAAGACTCCATGCAAAAACAAAACAAAACAAAACAATAAAAAGGTCAACCCAAGATGTTAATGCCACAATGCTTTAATTAAGGAAAAAATCAGAGAGCATCTGCCAGGATTATCTAATATGTACTAGCCAGTTTAACTTGACCGAAACATGACCTTCTCCTTAGAATAGATTGAGGGTAATTCCTTTATCTGGATTTTTAGTTGATTATCTTAGCTGCAAATATACTTTATGTATCCTAAGTCAGGACTACAGTTTATTAATGCATCAGATATACCTTGAGTACTACTGGGCACTTAAATAGTGCTTGGAGTTCCCAAGGCACCAAGGCTTCCCAAAGATATTTTGCACCCAAGGTAGAGCAACCATAGAATCATAGAATCATAGAATCATAGAGTTGGAAGAGACCACAAGGGCCATCCAGTCCAACCCCCTGCCATGCAGGAACTCCAAGTCAAAGCATCCCTGACAGATGGCCATCCAGCCTCTGCTTAAAGACCCCTAAGGAAGGAGACTCCACCACACTCCGAGGGAGTGTGTTCCACTGTCGAACAGCCCTTACTGTCAGGAAGTTCCTCCTAATGTTGAGGTGGAATCTCTTTTCCTGCAGTTTGCATCCATTGTTTCGCATTCTAGTCTCTGCAGCAGCAGAAAACAAGCTTGCTCCCTCCTCAATATGACATCCCTTCAAATATTTAAACAGGGCTATCATATCACCTCTTAACCTTCTCTTCTCCAGGCTAAACATCCCCAGCTCCCTAAGGCGTTCTTCATAGGGCAAGGTTTCCAGACCCTTCACCATCTTAGTTGCCCTCCTTTGGACATGCTCCAGTTTCTCCACATCTTTTTTGAATTGTGGTGCCCAGAACTGGACACAGTATTCCAAGTGGGGCCTGACCAAAGCAGAATAGAGTGGCACTATTACTTCCCTTGATCTAGAAACTATACTTCTATTGATCCAGCCTAAAATTGCATTGGCTTTTTTAGCTGCCGCATCACACTGTTGACTCATGTTCAGCTTATGGTCGACTTGGACTCCTAGATCCCTTTCACATGTGGTCTCATTCAGCCAGGTGTCCCCCATCCTATATCTGTGCATTTCATTTTTCCGCCCTAAGTGCAGAACCTTACATTTCTCCGCATTGAATTTCATTTTGTTAGCACTGGCCCAGCTTTGTAGTCTATTCAGGTCATTTTGAATTTTGATCCTGTCCTCTGGGGTATTAGCTACTCCTCCCAGTTTAGTGTCATCTGCAAATTTGATAAGTATGCCCCCAATTCTGTCATCCAAATCGTTAATAAAGATGTTGAACAGCACTGGGCCCAGGACAGAGCCCTGTGGGACCCCACTGGTCACTTCTCTCCAGAATGAAAAGGAGCCATTGTTGAGCACCCTTTGAGTTCGGCCAGTCAACCAATTACAAATCCATGTAACAGTTAACTTGTCTATCCCACATTTTGCAAGCTTGTTTGCAAGAATGTCATGGGGAACCTTGTCAAAGGCCTTACTGAAATCGAGGTATACTATATCCACAGCATTCCCTTCATCTACCAAGCTGGTAATTTTATCAAAAAAAGAGATCAGGTTCGTTTGGCATGACTTGTTTCTCTGAAACCCATGTTGGCTTTTTGTGATTATGGCATTGGCCTCTAAGTGTTCACAGACTCTCTGCTTAATGATCTGCTCTAGAACCTTTCCTGGAATTGATGTCAGACTAACTGGACGATAATTGTTGGGATCCTCTTTTTTTCCCTTTTTGAAGATGGGGACAACGTTTGCCCTCCTCCAGTCTGCTGGGACTTCTCCTGTTCTCCAGGAGTTCTCAAAGATTATTGCCAATGGCTCTGATATTACATTTGCCAGTTCTTTTAATACTCTAGGATGTAGTTCATCTGGTCCTGGAGATTTATATTCATTTAGGTTAACCAGGTATTCCTGTACTACCTCTTTACTTATTCTGTGCTGAATTTCCTCTATTCTGTCTCCATTATCCTTAGGTTGAGCACCCTTTGCCTTTTCTGAGAAGACTGAAGCAAAGAAGGTGTTGAGTAATTCTGCCTTTTCTCTGTCCCCTGTTAGCATTTTGCCATCTTCTGCACGCAGTGGCCCCACTGTTTCCTTCTTCTTCCTTTTGCTGCGGACATATCCAAAAAAGCCCTTTTTATTGTTCTTAACCTCTCTAGCAAGCCTGAGTTCATTCTGCGCTTTAGCTTTTCTGACTTTACCCCTACATGTGCTGGCTATTTGTTTGAATTCCTCTTTCGTGATTTCTCCATTTTTCCATTTCTTATACATGTTCCGTTTAAAACTTAGCTCATTTGAAAGTTCCTTAGTCATCCATCCTGGCTTCTTGAGACATCTTCCATTTTTCTTCCTCATTGGAACTGTTTGAAATTGTCCCTTCAATATCTCCCTTTTGAGAAACTCCCATCCATCTTGAACTCCCTTTTCTTTTAGTATTCCTGACCATGGGATCACTCCCAGTATTTCTCTAAGTTTATTGAAATTAGCTCTCCTAAAGTCTAGAGTGCGTGTCTGACTATGCCTAGCTTCTCCCTTCCACTGTATTACAAACTCCAGGAGAACATGGTCACTTCCACCTAAGGATCCAACCACTTGCACCCCATCAACTAGGTCTTCCCTGTTGGTTAAGATCAGATCTAAAATGGCTGATCCCCTTGTTGCCTCTTCCACCTTTTGGACAATGAAATTGTCTTCCAGGCAAGTGAGGAATTTGCTAGACTTTGAGGATTTGGCTGAGTTTGACTTCCAGCAAATATCAGGATAGTTGAAGTCACCCATCACTACTACATCTCTCTTTTCTGAGTATGTGTTTATCTGTTCTAGAAAGGCATCATCCAATTCCTCTGCCTGAGTCGGGGGTCTGTAGTAGACTCCCACAGTAACATCCCTGTTATTTCCCTCTCCTTTAATTTTTATCCAGATGCTCTCCACCTGGCTTCCAGTATTGACTTCCTGCATCTCTTCACTGGTGTAAATATCCCTGACATATAATGCTATTCCTCCTCCTTTCCTGCTTGGCCTGTTTCTCTTAAAAAGGTTATATCCCTCTATTTCTACATTCCAATCATGAGACTCATCCCACCAGGTTTCAGTGATGCCTATTATATCATATTTCCCTTGTTGTGCTAGGAGTTCAAGTTCATCCTGCTTATTTCCCATACTCTGTGCATTAGTGGAGAGGCATTTAAGACCATGTGTCCTCTTTACTTGCTGCTTTTGCACATTTTTTTGCCTCCTACTGTTGGGTCCTTGCACTGTTTGCCTTGTTCCCTCTATGCCACTTGGACTATTCTCTCCATCCCTTTTGCCTTCCAGTATAATGTCTCCCTCCCCCACATAACTCAGTTTAAAGCCCTCCTGATCAGATTCTTCAGACTGTTGGCAAAAACGTTTTTGCCAACTGGCGTGAGATGCAGTCCATCCCTTGCCAGAAGTCCCTCCTCATGGAACCGCAGCCCATGATCCAAGAATCCAAACTGTTCTTGGCGGCACCATCTACGGAGCCAGTTATTCACCTCTGCTATTTTCCTCTCCCTTCCTGGACCATGCCCTTCTACCGGGAGTAGAGATGAGATGACAACCTGTGCATCCATCTCTTTCAGCTTCCTTCCCAGAGCCTCATAATCCCTTTTGATATTCTGAAGGCTGTGCCTTGCAGTATCATTGGTTCCCACATAAACCAAAAGAAGGGGATAACGGTCAGTAGGCTTGACAAGTCTTGTCAGCCTCTCCTTCACATGATGGATCTTTGCCCCGGGGAGACAACACACCTCCCGAGACATCTTGTCAGGCCCACAAACCACTGCTTCTGTACCCCTCAGCAAGGAGTCCCCCACCACCACCACGCGCCTCCTCCGAGGCTTAGCAGTGGCTGTTCCTTTTCGTGATACTCTCAGGCTCTCCTGCTCTGTCCCTGATGTCTGTCCCTGCTGCTTTTCCTCATCATCTCTGACAACAGAGAGAGATTCAAAGCGATTCTGTAGCTGCAAGCCGCTCACAGAACGTTCCCTGGTTTCCTTACTTCTGTGTGTGACCTTCCTCCAAGCATCTACCTCTGTTATATGTGGAGTGACCTCCTCCACACCAACAACTTCCTCTCTCTGTTTCCCACCCAAGACATTCTGGTCTGACCTGTTCAGGAGATTCTCCTGCTCTCTATGATGCTGGAGTGCAGATATCTGCTCCTCTAGCTGCTGTACTTTCTCTTCCAAAAGGGCAACCAACTTGCACTTGTGGCAGGTGTAGTTCGCCACCTCTGTAGGCAAGAAGACAAACATCCCACAGGTGTTGCAGGTGACTGCTGCAGGGCCTTCAGTGTCCATACTGAGAAGTCTTAAGGAGGCACTGAAACAAGACTGTGGGCTTCCCTTGCTAGACTTGGCCTTTATTCCCAAGCTCTGTCACTGAGTTCAAGTCACAGGGCCTATAGTTATGTAGAGAGCTCCTGGCTAAAAGCTCCTTCCAAAGGCAAGTCTCTGATTCACTTCCTCTGATGCTTCAGGCCGGCTCCTCTTCTATTCTCTAAACACCTCCTTGACTAGATAAAAAAAATCAAAATTCGCGCGCTGTTAGGCGCGCGCTTCTGCTAGCCTTGAGTAGCCTTAAGTAGCCTCCCAGCACTGGCTCCCAGAATGCAATGGCTCAAGTGTAAATTAAATTAGATCTCACCCTTCTTTTCTGCACTTGGCTTACAAGAGGGGGTAACCAATTCCCTCTGCTGTCACATCAAGGGCAATAGTGCCCAAGACTGGTCAAATTATTTTGGAACCAGAGCAAAACATGCTTGCAAGCATGTGCCCCACCTCCTGGCAGCAAACATACAAAACAATAATGAGTGTAAATAGTCAATATCAATTCTTTTATGACACATGTAATCAGTCACCTAGGTCAGCTGCCTCCTGGTAAGGTTGGTCCTGTAGAACATCTCCCATTTTTATGCCAGTGGACTTGTTCCATTCTGCAGTAGCTGTTTCCACAGGAGTGTCTGTAGAAAAAAAAATGCTTCATAAAGTGTGATTCCACCCATAAACAAAATACACACTTGAGGGCAGCTTTGAAAACAAGAAATAGTGGTTTCCTCTTGGCATATCATAATCCAAGGGACTACAGTCTCTCTCTCTCTCTCTCTCTCTCTCTCTCTCTCTCTCTCTCTGTGTGTATACTCAGAAAAACATGCCGTTTCAATTCTAAGCCTAGGGAAAGGGCTTGATATACAAGACAAATATTTGAAATAGTTAAATACAGGTTTGATCTGGTTTCTTGACATTTTAATATAAATCGCTTCTATTCCCACTCTGAAGCAACTTATCATTGCTTAGCTATTTTTTAAAATAGTGTGGCCTCTTTAAGCTACTCTTTACCCTTTCCCAAACTAAGCATTTAAGCAACTAAGCAGCTGATTTTAGTCTGTCACAGAAAGTCCTTTTGGTGAGTTGTCCCAACATTTATGGCCCCCAGGACCATGAAGCCACCCATAAAATGATGCAGAAATTATGGTTCAGGCTCCCAGTATTGTACATTTAAAATGAGATAATGTTTTCAAGACTAAAATGATGTGAAGTGAAAGAGCATAGATTCTTTATTCCTCTTTTGGACCCAGGAATGGGCAACTTGTTCCCTGCCAGATGATGTTGGGTTACAACTCCTATTAGTCCAAGACACCATAGTCAATTGAGAGGTATGGTGGGATTTAGCTGTCCGTTCTACTCTGTACTATTAGCTGTATTTTTCCTCACCCACCTTCTGTTTGATGGATATTACTATTTAAAAAACAAAAAAACAAAATTCTTCAATATTATATAATTAATTCTTATCTCTTCCAACAGGTCATTACACGGTCTGGGGGGCAGCAGATAAAAAAAAGGCACAAGATTCAGAGAAAGTTGTGAGGCTCAGAGAACCTCCAGTACCAGTAGCTTTCTATTTTTGTTACATTGTGGAATGGTCTAGCTTGGCTTACAAGAGGGGGTAACGTCTGGACCAGAAGCACTGGTTTTACCAGTACTTGCTGATGAAGAGTCTAGGTGTGGGTGAACTAAGGGGTGGAATAGACCGGTAGAAGTGTCTCGAAGATGCCCCTTTTGAAGCTATGGCAACCTCACGCTGCAGGCCCAATCCACCTTGAAGCTGTCTGAAAAAGGAGCAGCAAATAGCAAAAATACAACCTTTCCACCCATGCTGTGGCCAGAAGCCAGTCTGTTTCGCTTCATGATGCTCCAGCAGCGTGCGGCATATAAATACTGCACCATGTCATAAAGCTGCCCCCATGTAAGAGTGTCATGAAGCTGCTCCCATGTAAATGCCCCCCTGGAAGGCAGCACAAAAGGGCAGTCTGTTTCGCCCCTAAGAGAACTTTTATTTGGAAATAATATGAAGGAACGCACGTACAAGAATAATTCATTCTAACATCTAGCATACTGAGCTGACTGAAATGGAAAAGTAGAAGGGGATAACAGAGTCTGCGGGCTGGATTGAGAGATAATATTTACCTGTCTTGGAGAATGGTTCACGGAAAGCAGGAGAAGCTCAGAGCAGGAGTATGAGGGTTACAGCCAGCAGGCAAAGTGGGGGGGGGGGGGTTGACTGGAACTAGATTTTCCTCGTTTATATTTATACTTTAAAACTATCCCCAGGCTAAGACGATTCTGTGGGAAACAAAAGCTTAATAGCTCTTCAGAACAACCTGGGAGGGTTTCCAAAATGGTGGATGTATTCTGATACGCAGGAGATGAGAAGGGTAAATTTTGTTGATGGTTGCTTCATTAACTTTACAACACAGAGACAAGATCTGGAGTACCCCAAAATGAGTGGACAGGAAGCATATGTAGGAACACAGTGGGGATGAAAGGGAATCTGGACGTTGAAAAACATTCAGAAACCCGTCCAAGGTAAGTGGTAACATCCTTAACTTTTCTTTGATATTTGCTTTGGTTTGCTAGTTCTTTTCTGCACTCAATTTAACATGACTATTTTTTTTAAAAAAAGAAAAATATTAATACTCAATCTGTGCCAGGTAATTGGAAGATGTGTTTTCCCCCCTACATTCCCTATAAACTCTGAGGACATCTGAAGGACATGCTTATTGCTTAAAATTCCCATATTTACTGAACTGCAGATAAGTAGAGCCAGGCCTTTCGGGAATTAGTCTCGCTCTGGAATTCTCCCTAGAGGAGTTGTTATCTTACTGGCAGTCTTGACTATTTCCTGAATAAGGTTAAATCTTCCAGTTCTTTTGACATGCTTTTGAACTTACTGGAATTGGGTTTCCCACTGCCCATTCATGTAACAAAATTTTATAGTGCTGTGCTCCACTCTATCTTCCATGGCTGCATCCTATGGAAACCTGGAATATGTAGTTTGGTACAGCTCCAGTGTGGTTCTGTGGCTGAATATTCTAAATATTCCTCCCTAAACTTCAAATTCTAGGATTCCATAGGACTTAATTGTGGCAGTTCAAGTGAAATGAGAATGCTATAACTGCATAGTGTGAATAGCGCTCCATGCCAGTTGTTGCTATGTTATTATTTTAACCTTATTTTCCTTTATTATTTTCACTTGTGGTTTAGCTGAGCTGACAGACAAGAGAGAACAGCTACAGGGCATAAGGAGAGGGAGCTGACACACTGCCAATTCCAAAGCTGGTGAACTAGGCAAGGGCTGCATTCAAACTGCAGAAGTAATCCAGTTTGACACCACTTTACTTGCTATGGCTCAATGCTATTAAATTCTGGGAACTGTAACTTTAGGGGTTTATCACACTAGAGGGCAAACAAGATTTAAACAGGAATTAAACAGGAATTAAACAGGAAATGCCTTATGTTTAACATAGGGCATTTAACATGCCATAGGGCATTTAACATGCGTGAAACATTTAGCCTTCTCTGTCACAGAGTTCTGGTGCCACAATGGAGAACAATTCCCAGAATTCCACGGCACTGAGCCATGGCAGTTAAAGTAGTGTTTCTGCAGTGAAGATGCATCCCAGGGGCTCTTCTTACTTGTTCTCTAACTCTAAACTTTTGGTTGAACTTCTGTAGATCATACTAGAGAGAAGTGGAATTTGGTGTTGTGGTTGAAAGGCCCTTTGTCTATGCCTTTCAAAGCCATAAAGAAATGATGTGGAAAAGCCCTTGGGATAAAGGCTGTGACGGAAGCCATTTTGTGTCACGTGGGTTCAAGTATCTTCAGATAAATCCATGACTGGTGCTCAGGCCCAAACGTACAGGACTGTCTCCTTTAAAAGCGATGACTACCATTTGTATGTGATAGAAGTGCTATCCTACTAGCTGAAACTGTGTTAGACAACATGGGATTAGGATAACAAGATCACACTCTGTGAGTTAGAAGCTCAAAGTAGCTCCCTGTGGAACTAAATATTGAGCCAACAATGAATTTAGGAAGCGATGCTCACTTTGTCTCAGCAGAGCACTTAGTCTAATTATCTAAAGTGGTATTTAAAATGCCAGTTGACTCTAGTACTCAAGTTTGGACAGTCCAATCATTTTATTGGGAGGAAACCGTCAAACAGCATGCTTGCATCCAGGGCTACATAAATATTACAAAAGATTCACCGTTTTCTCAAAGCCATCTAGATACTGTAAAATATCTGCTCCTTAAGTCAGGGCGGTTTTTAGCAGTCCACTGAATTGCACACACCCTGGAATATTTGAGAGGGGAAAAAGGAAAAGGGAGATAAATGTACCCTTTCAGCCTTTAGTTCCAGTAGGATATCTGTTTACATACTCAGTTCTCACGTAGTCTACCCAGTGGATGGTTTTGTTGGGAAGGGAGGACAGCTTGAGTTTCAAAGCTTGCATCTCCTAAAAGAGCATTATCGTCATGGCTGAAAGTCAGCCTTATAACCATTTTTGAGGAAAATACACTTTTCAAATGTCCCAGATATGTGTACTGATAACCTTTTGACTTCCTGAATAAAAAGAAATAAATTCATATACATCCACAGAAATGCTGCCAATAATCACATTTCTGTTTGCTGTAGGTTCTCTTCGCAAGGATTTCTGAGGTCACATTCTAATTTTACTGGATGTCTGAAGACGGAGAGATGCGTTATGTCAGGAGGACACCCTGAGGGCATTTGTATTTATTGCAGAGGCTCATAAGGAAGGCATGGAGCAAAACAAACAGCCAGTCTAGACTCCAAACATCAAAAAATATTTGATGTTCTCATGGTTTCCAAGAGAAGATGATGCCGTCAGCAGTCCTGTGATAGCTTGTTACTGATTAAACACATGAACATCAAGCTGAGGGGGGACACAAAAAATGCTTGCCAAAAAGAAACATGCATCAGGTTGCTATCAAGCATTCGCTTCCAGTATGGAACATAGTAGTATACTGATTAAATAGCAATGAATAATAATAATGAAAAAACAGTTTTAATTTTTAACAATCTGCACACATGATTCAGCCCTCTTAGAAGAAGCTCCCCACCACTACCATACTCCTGTTTGTGAGAGCTGTGATGGAGAGACTTCGTACATGGCACTGGCCACTGGGGTGTGTGTGCTTTCAAGTCATTTGTCAACTTATGGGTACCAGGTTCTGGCTGATCTTGGAAGATAAGCAGCATCAGCTCTGGTTACTAGTTGGATGGGAGACCACCAATGCATGCCAGGTGCTGTAGGCTCTATTTCAGAGGAAGAAGCTGGCCAAACCACCTTTGAGCATTCCTTGTCTAAGAAAACCATATGAAATTCATGAAGTCACCACAAATTGACAGACAGCTTGAAGGCACATACACACAGAGGACTCTTTCAAACGGGAGGAATTTCTCCCAATTCCAAATGGAGCCAATGCGGATTCATGTAAATTCGCTTGTTTAGCGAATTTACCTGAACCCCTGCTCCGTTCGGAAGGCATTCGGAATTACTTCCCATTACCCGAAAATAACCCCCCCTTGCCCGAAATCGCGTGAGAAGCTTAAATTCGCAATAACGTTAAACCCATGATTGCATTCGGAGTGACTTCCCTTTTGCCCGAATTTGCGTGAGAAGAATTAATTTGCAATAACGTGAAACCCCAGGATTGCGTTTGGATTGCCCTTGGATTATACTTCCAATTTCCCACGTCTGAAAGAGTCCACAGAGTGAACCCTTCTTCCTTACAGTTACTTCCAAGTTGCTACTTGTTTCCTTTCGGAGTCATTTCTTCATCTTAGCCAAGACTGGAAACTTGAGAGACTTCTTTTAAGATGGTGGCCGGGAGGTGGGGGTGGGATACAATACCTTGACTGCCAAATCTTTGTTGGTTTGATATGCTAGAAGGTGATGTAGATGCTTCTGAAACAAGAGGGGTCTCTACACTTAAGCAGTGATTTGAGGCAGTACATCATGAAAGGGTAGAAATTTGTTATTTACTTTGTCATTATGCTGTTTATACTGTCAAGGAGAAAGTGCTCTGGAGTTTTATGCCTCAGGTACCAAAATAATGAGCTACCAACAGCAGCAGCTCCATCTCCCTTCCCTGAAATGGGACTCAAGTGGGTGACAAACAGCACTTCCAGACTGGTCAAAGACACATGCATTCTCATCATACTGTTGCTGTGTACCTTCAAGTTGTTTCCAGCTTACAGCAAACTTAAGATGACCCTTTCACAGGGTTTTCTGGGGGCTAAGAGTGTGTGACTAGTCCAAGGTCAATCTGTGAGTTTCCCTGGCTAAGTGGGGAATCGAACCCTGATCTCCAAAGTCATAATCCAATGCTCAAACCACTGCACCATCTCATCCTGTATCTCCTTAGATTTTGCAGGTTGTCACCTTCATGTCCACTTGCCAGTGACACCACTGAAATTTGTGTCACTTCATGTGTGGTTTTTTTAAACTGCTTTGCCCTCTTCCCGAGATGCTGAGACTGCTGCTGAAGGTGTGGGACTGTGGCTTACAGAGCGCCCGTTCAGGATCTGGTGTGGCTGCTATGGCTTTTAGAGCACCGATTCAGGGCCTGGCGTGACTCCCCCCCAAAACCAGCCATGCCAGACACTGAAGGCACTGATCCCTCAGTAGCTGCTACTTCAGGGGTGGGGGTGGTGGCACTGCAGTCTCCAGAGGGCCTGTTTAGGGTCCAGTATAGCTGCTGAGTGAGCAGGAAAGGGAGGTGATGTCCTCATTCACACAGCAGCCTGCCACTTCCACTGGGTGTACAGCCTCACTGGTTGACACCCCCCTCTAGGTTTATAACCCCTGCACCACCCTAATGATGCATCTTCCACTTATTACTTTTGAGAGGCTGTTTATAGCAATTTCTTGGATTTGCACCAGGAACCCCCCCCCCAGACCTTTTTTTTTTTTTTTTAATGACAACATGATTTGTTGTGGTGGTTCTATAGCTTGCAGGACAAATGTTCTCAACTTGTAGTTTTTGAATAATTTTTCTAAATTATTGTAAATGTTATACTTTTAGGTTTACAGTTGTAGTGTTACATTGTAAGGGTGCAATTTCAATGATGCACTGTAGTTCTGGAAAAGAATTTTAAAAAAAGAAAGAAAGGGGAAGAAAATAAGGGAATGTATTGTACCAATTTGTCTGGGAATTAAATGAAATCCACTTGAGTGTTTCAAAAATGGCCAGAAAACAGTTGAGGAAAATAGATAAGTTATTTGGATATTTATTTTAAAAAAGAAAGACACAATAAATACTACAACCTTTCAATGCATTTGTCCTGTCTGAAGGAGTCCAAAGTAGTTGTTGCTTGTTTGTACCTTTATTTGCTGTTTTGCCTCTGGCAGCAAAATGTCCTAGAATACTGAAAAGTAATTGTCTTCAAATCACTAGGAACTGTACCCAGTGCTGCATGATTTGATGGCAATTATTTCTCTTATAGTGTCCATCTAAGTCTAAATATCAAGTTGCATCCAAATTCATAAATGAGCATTCCAGAGGAAAAAAATACAGACATTTAATGTGTTTGCTTGGGAGATATGCAAAAATATTGACTTTGGGTTTCAAACTCTGATATTCATCTTAGTCTTGTTAGATCTCACACCATTTGGCGATTCTGTAACCAAGCATGTGAACTTATATTGCACTTGGGTTGGGAATCCTAGCACTCTCCAGATCTTGTTACATTGCAGGTCCATCTAGCCCTAGCCAATGATGAGGAATGCATGAATCCCATACCCCAGTATAGCGTAACAGACAGACGTGAGACATAAGCCCAATGTAAGTCCCAGTTATAGGAGATCCGTTGAACTGATGGAATTTACATAAATGTTGACTTACCAAGTTGTCTTTAATTTACTGGATCTAGTTTAGTTGGAGAATAAAAATGGATTTAGGCCAAACATTTTAAATGATAGTATAGATTATAGGGAGAGGCAGCATGGTATAGTGGTTTGACTACAACTCTGGGGGTCAGGGTTCAAACCATGGCTTAGCCATGGAAACTCACTGGGTGATTTGGGTGAGTCACACTCTCTCAGCATAAGAAAACCCTGTGATAAGTTCTCCTTAGGAATGGCATAAATCAGAAATGACCTGAAGGCACACAATAATAACAGATTATAGGGAGCCACACTATTTCAGACTTGGAGGAAGGCAGTGGCAAACCTCAGAATAAGTCTTGCTGAGAATTATAGGATTGCTGTAAATTGGAAATTACTTGAAGATACACAGCAGCAACACAATACATATAGTATTATGTTCTGAAGGAGCCATGTCACCCCATCACCTACTTGTAGCTTATATAGACGAAAGGGAAGCAATCTGATGTCCATGAGCCACATATGGCACTTGGCATGATTCCATGTGGAAAATTCTGGCAGAGAAATGTACAGTGGTTTCTCCACATTCACTAGGGTTAGGGATGGAGGTGAAACTGCAAATAATTTAAAAAAAAACTATTATTTTTACCTAAGAGAACACCTCTCAAGGAATTTCCAGATCATACAGTGCAACTCTGTGATCAACATCTGCCAGAAGTTGATCACAGGATCCTGCAAGAGGACCTATAAATGTCCAGAGAAGTGTTTTCTCTAGGAACATGTAGGTTTACCAGCACAACTCTATGCTCAATCTCTGGCAGAGTTACACTGGAGGACCTACAAATTCCCAGAAAGACTGCAAATAATTAAATCTGCAAAAGTAAAAAATGCAAATGTGGAGGGCCAACATAGAATCATAGAATCATAGAATCAGAGTTGGAAGAGACCACAAGGGCCATCCAGTCCAACCCCCTGCCATGCAGGAACTCCCAATCATAGCATCCCCGACAGATGGCCATCCAGCCTCTGCTTAAAGACCTCCAAGGATGGAGACTCCACTACACTTCGAGGGAGTGTGTTCCACCGTCGAACAGCCCTTACTGTCAGGAAGTTCCTCCTAATGTTGAGGTGGAATCTCTTTTCCTGCAGCTTGCATCCATTGTTCCGCGTTCTAGTCTCTGCAGCAGCAGAAAACAAGCTTGCTCCCTCTTCAATATGACATCCCTTCAAATATTTGAACAGGGCTATCATATCACCTCTTAACCTTCTCTTCTCCAGGCTAAACATCCCCAGCTCTTTAAGTCGTTCCTCATAGGGCCTGGTTTCCAGACCCTTCACCATCTTAGTTGCCCTCCTTTGGACCCACTCCAGTTTCTCCACATCCTTTTTGAATTGTGGTGCCCAGAACTGGACACAGTATTCCAGGTGGGGCCTGACCAAAGCAGAATAGAGCGGCACTATTACTTCCCTTGATCTAGACGCTACACTTAATTGATGCAGCCTAAAATAGCATTGGCCTTTTTAGCTGCCGCATCGCACTGTTGACTCATGATCAACTTATGGTCTACTTGGACTCCTAGATCCCTTTCACACATAGTTTCATTCAGCCAGATGTCCCCCATCCTATATCTGTGCATTTCATTTTTGCGTCCTAAGTGCAGTACCTTACATTTCTCCGCATTGAATTTCATTTTGTTAGAGTTGGCCCAGCTTTCTAGTCTATTCAGGTCATTCTGAATTTCAATCCTATCCTCTGGAGTATTGGCTACTCCTCCTAATTTGGTGTCATCTGCAAATTTGATAAGTATGCCCCCAATTCTGTCATCCAAGTCATTAATAAAGATATTGAATAGGACTGGGCCAAGTACAGAACCCTGTGGGACCCCACTGGTCACTTCTCTCCACACACAAAGGCTGCTATGCAGCCCTGCAAACTCTCATGGCTCTGTCCACTCTCAGCTATGAATTCCATCATTTCTTTTTCCTGTGGATCAAGTAATCTGTATAGGAAAAGGTTTCTCAAGATTTTTCAATGATCACGTACAAGTAGCATAGAATTACTTTTTCAGGATTCTCAGTTGTGCAGCAAGCCCTCCCTACCCACAGCTTAAACCCATGAAGAGTCTGTGCAGATTTTCAAAATCAATCCTGGGAAGGAGTGGTGTCATCTGTGAACATCTCCTCTCCTGTCCTTAGTGTATTCATTTAATCTTTTGAAAGGGCCTCTAATTTTGCTGGTAAAAGTGGAGACTATGGAGGTTATCACACAGCTAAATAAAGCTTCTTACCACTGCCAAACTCAATCTTCATTCAGGCTGCACGCTGGTGTTATCACATGGCTTTCCCCCTCAAAATCACCATCCAGGTACAACCTGGCTCTAATGCTGGTCCCTCAACTTGCTTCAACAGCAAAGTTGGAAAGTAAAGAGAGAAGAGAGGAAGCAGTATCTGGGTATTCAGTGAGTAATGCTACATGTCCTATGTTGCCTCCCTTCATGATTTTTAAAACATTCCTACTGACCCTAAATTATTGGAAAGATTTGCTTTGCAACAATGTTCTCCAAGTCTTGTCTACTGAAAGGTACTAATATTCTTTTTTCTAGGAAGGAAGGAAGGAAGGAAGGAAGGGAGAAAACTGACATAACTAATGGACCAAACAAGGGCTACTTCACGCTACCATTTATGAGGTGTGTGCATGCCTTTACACTCAGTCTACCAGCCCATGCTGAGGACTTTATCAGACACAGCTTTTAAACTGCTTTTAAAATTTAAAAATGTGCATTTGGCTTACTTAACACATTATGCTGTCTCCATCTCATTGCTGCCTTGCTCTCCAAGTGTGATTACAGTGCACTTTGTCATTGATGGGAAAACCCGTCAATATCCTGGAGTTGCCCTTAAACATAGTCGACAGAAACAACAGTTGGCAAGGAGGCAGAAGACATGCTTGCAGGAGTAAGATAGATATTTGAACCATGTTACAGCTATTCTGTGTCAGTTATGTTAGCTGCTGATTATTTCCAGACCGAAAATGGAGATGCTAGTATTAGACTTTAAGTGGTTTGGGCTGGATTATCTGAAAGACACCCTGTGCCCATACAAGCCTGGCAGCATCTCTCCGGTCTACCACAGAAAGGTATGAAACTGACAAACAATTGGGGACAGGTCCTTTTTTCTTTTATAAATGTTATAATTTTATATTTTTTAAAACTTTTCTTTTATAAATTAAAAAAAATCTTTATTCAATAATTATACACAACATCAAAACATCTAATGATAAACATAATCAATTCCATCAAAAACATTATGCAAAAATAAGACCAAACATACAAAATCCTGCTTCTTTCACACATTACTCCGTCTTCATATCATTTCACTATACATTACATTCTGCCTTCTCCACTCCATTCCTTTCCCATTCCTCTGTTTCTTATCCCCTTCACTTCATCTCCTCCTCTGATTCTTTCAACATCACTTTCTCCAGACTTAAATGTTCTTGCATGATCTTTCACATTCATTCACACTTTTCCCCTAGCTTGCAGCAATTCTTCTCTCTTTATGTTAATAACTTCCTTATACTGTACCATAAAAATCCAACATCATTGTCCCAGATTAAGTGGGTTTTTTTGGCAGCCTCCCCCAAAACGTAATCAGATGCATTCGAAATGCATGTGAACAACAAAGATTCAATCCAGATTCTACCTGGATTATTTTCACCTTCTGAATAACCTTTTGAATTTCTTTTGAATGCCCTCCCATTGAACTGTATACAGCCCCCTCTACTAGGAAGACTGTAAAGGCTTGTTTATTCCAGTGCGCTTTAAATGAAGATTTTAAATGCTGCTTCTAAAAAACAACAACAACAATAGGTGAGGGAAAGAAAGTTTGGATTATAGTTGCGGCAATCCCTGGGGACAGCAAAATAGGAAACAAAGAGATGGAAAAGATTATGAAATGCTAAGACTTTGCTTCCTTGAGTTCCACACTTGGGAACTGGGTGAGATAAAAGTGAAGTGATTGATTGATTGACTTACAAATCAAGATCCAGTCCCACTGATTCCAATAGATAGTGGCTCTGGGAGCAATTCCAAATAGACTCACAGTGATAATTGCTTTAGGCAGGATTACAATAGCACAATTACAAAAAGTTACATTACTTGGAACATGCCACATTATCTCATGATACACTGCTGATCCCTAGGTCCTTGGACAGAATCACTGAAAGACCACCACTTTAATTTCTTGCAGACTGTGACAGTTAGGACAGCAGCAATATTGCTTTTCAAATTTGACCATGTGTTTTGTATTGTAAAGTACTGTACACTGTAATTCATAAATCATAAAAGCAGAGTCAGGGCTGTAGGCATCATGATCCCAGTGCCCCCTCTCTGTGTGTTCATTTCTACACTGGCTGAATTTCTGCAGAGGGTTCTTGTCACCAGAAATCAGATCACTTGAAAGGTTTGTGATCATAGCCATCATGAATCTGTGGGTCTTAAGACACATTTTCCAGGCCTGAACTGACAAATTAAAATAGTGTCCACACATACTGCATGATCTCATCCGGAACTCAATTTTCTAAAACAATACATGAAGAAAGGAGTTTGAGGCACAAGGTCCTTCATTCCACCACCTCCTGTTCAAAATGGACTGCTTCCTCATAAGACTGGTCAGGCTTACGTATGTACACATGTAGAGTGAAGTGGCTACCTAAGACAGAAGTTACCAGGAGGTAGGTGGATGGAAGGAATAGTAGTTAGGAATTGGAGGACAGAGCTTCATGTGCCATTTCGTAAGGGTCCTTTCACACTCCACAGTTACAGCACAATGATTCCACTTTAGCTGCCATGGTTGCATTCTGCAGAATCCTGTAGTTGGGTTAGAGGCACCAGAGGAGGTCCTTGGCTGAGCATCCTAGGTGTCCCTCATTAAACTACAAAACCCAGGATTCCATAGGATGTTGCCATGGCAATTAAAGTGGAATGATAGCTCTATAATTATATAGTGTGAAGCCTGCTGCTTCCAGGGGTGATAAAGTAAGCTATCACATTGCTACTGCTGAAGTAAGATTTAGTTGCATGTCTGCCTAATTTTCATATACTGTATATAATCAAATTGTGGGGGCACTGGTTCTGTTTTGGCCTTACCTCATGTAGCTAAATGTCTTCGTTCAGCCCTGATGATGTCCACACTGATCAGAACACTGGACAAATACCCCCACACACACACACACACACAAGTAGAGTGAATGAGTGAAAGAACTAGCAAGCAGAATAGGAGGTGGTTATAGGCAAAAGAATGGGATACAACACAAAACTACCAGCTCATGGAAGAGCTTGGAGAAATTATGGGGTCCTTTTTTGGATTACAACTCCCAGGATTTTCCAGCCAGTGGCCACACAGGCTGAGGGATGTTGGGAACTGTACCACCCCAAAACTACCCAGTTGTTCTCTGTTGCTACTGTAGCAATGGCAGCACATGGAAGCAAGCCACTTCACATTACCTTTGGCATCATATCTGGTGGAAGAAATAGATCTTCTTGCTGAGTTCTTCTAACTTTAGTCATACTGAGGAGACACATGTATATTGACTACCACGTTGTCTCTGCTTACTATGAATATGTGGTGAAATGTTTTTTATTTGTCCAGGGAGAGAAACTGTGACTTTTAAATCAGGATCTGAAGAGCAAATGCTATGCTTCTGGATTGTTGCCTCTGGGATTCTGTAACTTACAAGACTTAATTGAAATATCTCTCTGTCCTCCCCACATCTGTCTAGTCCCCTTCACTACATTTCTGTGAGCAAAACTGTGTTCCCTATTTTTTAAATTTTATTTTTATGAAAACAAATCAAACATCAGGGTTGTAAAGTAGATTAATCCCTCAGGATAGAACATGACTTCTTAAGAAGACATGTGCTTTCTTAGCAGCACTTTCCCATTGTGATAGATCTTCTAAAACTATAAGAAATAATCTAATAAATATCTTTATCCTTGAACTGTTGCTTTCATTTATATATTTTGAATCAGATAATTTGTTTTTTTTAAAAAAACACAGGCATTCTTTAACACAGAAAATCTATCTCCTTTTCTTTCACCTTGAGTTTTTCTTCTACTAGAGTGTTTAGGCTTAAAGCATTTTAAAAATAAAGTACAAATATTAATCTTGCACAATTCTGATTCCCAATGATTTTTTTTCAAGAGATGCTAAAGTGTGCCATCTTGTGGTTTACTGAAAAATGCTATAATACTTCGTGCCCGGTCTGAAAGCCAAATGCATGAAATGTGGTTTCATGCAACTGAATCATACGGAATGTTGATGTTTGCATTTCAAACATTGCAAGGGTGCAGTCCAACCAAATTAAGCAAGTCTCCCTGATTGCAGAGTGAGAGATTTAAATATATTCTCAGTTCTCCCATGAATTAGTGAGGATAAACAAGCTTAATTTCAAGGGAATTATATTCCCACTAGGGGTTTACTAGTAGGCACAGGTTTGTAGCCCCATGGTCCGAATGCAGCAGCCACAGGCTTGGACTTTTTTTTTTTTAAATCTCTCCAAAAATATTTTTCTCAGCTATATCATCCTCCATCTTCACTTGCCCTGTAGTGTTTGCAATCCCTTTACCCAGCAGCATCAACCTTACTTTTTATAAACCTTGCTTTTGTGTTTAATATCTGAAAGGCTCCTGCTGAATTTGGCATTTTCACTACACAAGCACTATGGGCCCATATGGGCTAATCTGGGGGCTTCATAGAGAAATCAAGATGCAGAGAATAGGTAGGGAAGAGAAATAGAAATGAAAATAGGGGGTATGGAGAACAGGAAGCAAAAGAAAAAGCCCATATGGTAGGAGGGGGGAATGATTGAGAGTGGGAAGGCAAGATAGACAGAAGGAAAAGAAATGGAGGGATATGAGGGACAGGGCCCTGTATTATGCCCTCTGTTAGGAGGAATGTTTGCTGAAATATGCACTTTTTGAATAATCTCTGCAATACATGGGAGGAAATGTCAAGGGAAGAAAACACCAGTTTTAGTGGTTGATTGACTTCAATTTCTTCCTCATCCTTTAACAAATCAATATTTAATTTTTGAAAAGCTAGTTAAGACTACAGCTTTGAAGACCCTGACCAGGTTGGACACCCAAGCTTCAAATACGTGTGTGTGTGTGTGTGTGTGTATACAACAAGAAGCTAAAACAGCAAATTTTTGTATGTAACTTGTATGCAACTTAAATAAGCCTTAATGTAAACATTTTTAAATGCCACAATTTAGGAAATCTGTCCTAGTAGGGATGGGGAAGACTGTGCCTGGGGAACCTGTGTACCTCTTCAGTCTACTTGGCCAGGTGCTAACTGCTGATATGTTATTTCAGGGCACCCAGCTTTCCCCCATCTTATGTTTAAAATCTCTGAACTGGATTAGGACTAGAAGTCCTTTGAAGAGAGGATTCCTTCAGATAGAGGGGTATTCTCTGCATAGTAACAACAGCAACAACTGTACAGAGAAATTGAAATTGAAGCTTAATCCAGACAAGACAGAGGTGCTCCTGTTCAGTTGAAAGACAGATCCAGGAATAGGGATTCAACCTGTGTTAGATGGAGTTACACTCCCCCTGAAAACTCAGGTTCGTAGCTTGAGGGTACTTTTGGATTCAGCACTGAGCCTGGTAGCCCAGGTATCAGCAGTGACCAGGAGTGTTTTTGCACTGTTAAAAGACATGCACCAACTGTGCCCATTCCTGGAGAAGTCAGATTTGGCTGCTGTGGTACATGCCTTGATTACATCCTGTCTGGATTACTGTAATGCACTCTATGTGGGGCTACCTTTGAAAAGTGCTCAGAAACTTTGGCTGGTCCAAAGACTGCAGCCAGGCTGTTAACTGGAGCTGGCTACAGGGAGCATATAATTCCCTTGTTGCAACAGCTCCATTGGCTGCCAGTCTGTTTCTGGGCACAATTCAAAGTGCTGGTTTTCACTTATAAAGCCCTATACACCCAGGGTGGGAAATGATAACAGAAAACATAATACTGTACATCAGTTTAAAATCAGTTAAAAGAGCATATAAAATCCATACATGTTGATAACAATTAATAAGTACTTTAACATTCATATTGTAAAATTAGTACAGTATGCTACTATTGCATTCATAAAGCACAGATAACTTGTTACTAGCAAAAAGGTAGCATACATTTTTTTCAGGGAAAAAACAGTTCAAGCCAGAGTGTGGTTTTACTGGGGGGGGGGGGGATCTTTCTTTAAATGTGAAACTAGCATCTCAGGATCCCATCCCAACACCCTGTCCCTTACTCAAAAGTAAGAGCAGAGACCTAAACCATCTGGAAGGCCTCTTCGCCTGATCAGTGTAAAATGCTGCTGCTATGTCTTGGGTGTGGCAATTGTGGGAACTTAAGTTACTTTGTGAGACTGTTTGGCTGGCAAGTGTGGTTGGAAATGATTGGATGAATGGGACTTTTGTCTTTGATTCTGAAGCTTCAGAGACTGCAGTGAGTGTTCTAGGTGTATGTGAGCCCTGAAAGCTTCTTACTCCTATCTCATCTTTGGGCATGCAGGAAAACCCAGGCGGGGGAAGGAACAAGTCAACTATCTTTTGTGAATGTGTTAGTAGCCATACCAATCATTAAAAAAGGATTGGAGGATTGGGTGGTGGTGACCAGTAGAGGTAATTAAGCTTTCTTGTCGAACAAGCTTTTGTTCTTATCAAATTTGGCTATCTATCTGTAAACATGAAGTGGTACATTTCTGTTAATTAAATTCCTTTCTTTACTTGAGCCTTTTAACACTATATTTTTAAAGTGTTTCTTGAAACAAACCTGCACACCTTGTGACAACTCTGCCCACCCCCTTACTCACCACCCAGCCAAATGCAGCCCATGAGTCATACGTTGTGGCTTGCCAGGTGTCTCCACGACACTTCCCTTTTGTGCATTACTAGGCAGGCTGCAGACAAAAAGAAGCTTATTTTATTGAGCTTCCCGTTGGCAGCCCTATGAAGCTGCCAAGCTGCTGACCAGAAGCTTATTAGCTCTGGGGATCTGGAATTAAGTATCTCTCCCTTCCCCCCCCCCCCCCCCGCCTGAATACAAGGTTACAGATCTGACTCTTGCATGTGGTTGCTAAATAAAGCAAGCAGTTAATAAAATTTTAAAAATCAATGTCTAGCAGCCGATGGTAGATCATGCTGTCTGTTCACACTGTACTAATTAAAGTATGTAGAGGATCGTGTAGCACCTTTGAGACTAGGTGAAATAAAGAAGTTGGCTGCATGAGCTTTCGAAGACTTCAATCTACTTCCTCAGATGCATAATTAAAGTGACTGTAGTAGTACCTCCCGTTGCATGAAATAAAATATAAAAGACACATTCCTAGGGCCACCGGGTTAGTTTTAAAAAGTCTTTTAAAATATCCCTTCCTAGATGCAGCCAGCATTATGGAAAGGTTTATGAGGCCTGACAGCAGTGGTGGCAAATGAAAACCTCCTTAGGTACAGTGCACAAATCAAGCACATAAGCAAAAGTCAGGAACTCAAAGAAGTGTGGGCTTCCATCTATTTGATTGCTACATCTGGCTAATAACATCTGGCAGGAATGAGTTGATGGACACTCTTTCTAAGATAGAAGTGGGAATCATGCAACTCCCAGTATTCTTTACTGTCTGGTTCTGCTGAGTGTTGCAGCCCAAAAAGATCTGGAGGACCAGATAACTCCCACCCCTAGTCTAGGAGGTAATTCATGTGTCCAGTAAAAGAGGGTTAGTGTGACTGTCTTGAAAGAGACAGCCAGAAGACCATCCTAGAGAAGACTTCCTTGGACCTTGAGATTAACAGTCACAACTGTTAAATTATCACAGACACAGCCTTTTGGTATTGGTTCTGAATGGGATGGTTGCCATGCTGTTCCAGGCATACTTCAACAACACATTTTTTTGTTGTTATCTACTGTCAAGTCAATTTTGTCTTATGGAAATCCTATGAATGAAAGACCTGCAAGAATCCCAGTCATCAGCTGCCCTGCTCAGCTCTTGTAGACTCAGGGCTGGGCTTCCTTGATTGAATCAATCCAGCTGTAGTGCCATCTCCCAGTGTTTCTACTGCCACTTACCTGAATCCATTTCAGTCTAATTTCAGGCCTGGCTTTGGCACTGAAATAATACACTCTGCTGTCAGAAAATACAGGGGAAATGTGATCCTACAGATTCTCCCAGATCTTTCTGTGATTTTTAGTCTCATCAACTATGGTGTTCTTCTGAATAAGAGAATTCCACTCCAGTGGATCCTTTCTAGAGAGCAACTTCCAATGGTCATATTGAGACATTATTGCTTTGCCCCATAGCATATGTCTTTTCACTAACAGTGTGCATTGTGCAATTAAAAGACTCCAGAGAAAAAGCCAGAGAATTTCACAGAAAATTTCTAGATAAAAGAAGAAATCCAGCCTGTATTTAGAGCAGATATTGTTGGACTAGAACACCCAGCATACTGTACCATTAGTTGTGCTGGTGAGGGTTACTATGAGCTACAGTTGAACAATATTTGGAGGGCTACCAGATTTCCACCCTTTGTTTGGAGTCTTGGATCTAAATCCCATGTTATTCCCACCTGAAAACAATGAGACTTAGAATCATAGAATCATAGAGTTGGAAGAGACCACAAGGGCCATCTAGTCCAACTCCCTGCCATGCAGGAACTCTCCATCAAAGCATCCCTGATAGATGGCCATCCAGCCTCTGCTTAAAGACCTCTAAGGAAAGAGACTCCACCACACTCCGAGGGAGTGTGTTCCACTGTCGAACAGCTCTTACTGTTAGGAAGTTCCTCCTAATGTTGAGGTGGAATCTCTTTTCCTGCAGTTTGCATCCATTGTTTCGCATTCTAGTCTCTGCAGCAGCAGAAAACAAGCTTGCTCCCTCCTCAATATGACATCCCTTCAAATATTTAAACAGGGCTATCATATCACCTCTTAACCTTCTCTTCTCTAGGCTAAACATTCCCAGCTCCCTAAGGCGTTCCTCATAGGGCATAGTTTCCAGACCCTTCACCATTTTAGTTGCCCTTCTTTGGACACGCTCCAGTTTCTCCACATCCTTTTTGAATTATGGTGCCCAGAACTGGACACAGTATTCCAGCTAGTTGTGATTAACAACCACCATTCATTGTAGTGGGATGCCTCTAGGTAGGACTAAAATAGAATTTAGCCCCTGCTGTATGTAATCCTGTTCCATTATTACCAACCCCTGTGTGGTGCCTGAATGCACGATCAACTGATAGTACAAAATGTTCCTTGCTCCTGTCCCACAATGCCACAAACCTGCTTTGTTCTGCTTGCAATACAGTCTTATTTCCACATTCAGAGATTCTTTATCCATGGATTTAACCATCCATGGCTTTAAAAAATTACACACACACACACACACACACATACATTCCTAAAAGCAAACCTCGATTTTGCTATTTTATATTTATTATTGTTGTGTGCATTATTGTCACTTCTGACTTCTGGTGATTCTAAGGTGAGCTTATCATGGGGTTTCCTTGGCAAGTTTCTTCAGGGGGGTGTCATTGCCATCCTCTGAGGCTGAGAGTGTGTAACTTGCCCACCGTCACTCACCATTACATGCCCTAGTCAGGATTCGAACCCTGGTCTCCAAAGTCATAGTCCAATGCCGAAACCACTAAACCATTCTGGCTCCAAGGGACATCGTTTTACTATGCTATTGTATTTAATGAGACTTGAGCATCCAAACAGCTTCATTTATATACCACAGGTTTTGGTATTCACAGGGGGTCCAGGAACCAAACCCAAGCGGATATCAAGGGCCCACTGTATTTGTGGCACCCATGGCACAGTAGCCACCTACACTATACAATGTGGGAAGCACTAGAAAAGAACACACAAAGAAGTCGAAGGCTTTGTAACACACTGTTGCAGATATGTTGGGCCTTCCCAAAACATTTTTGCTGCCTGAGGACAACACATATTCCATTCCTGACTGACCTTGTGACACATGCATGGTCTGTGCTCTGAGAGAGGGGGATGGCTGGGGGGCTCAGGAAGAACCACTGAGTCAGTGGCATTACTCCCAGCCCACATCCTAACCTCTGCTGCCTGAAGCGGTTGTCTCCCTCTGCCTGAGAGCAGATCCAGCCCTGGCAGAATGGGCTGAATCTGTTATAGAATAGGAAAGTGGTTCTATTTTAAAAACAACAACAACTTGATATAACTCTAGTGAGGTGATAAAGAAGAAAATGAAAAAGACAGAGGGCCCACCCACAACCAAAAATCCCACATGGCTTGTACTCCCCCGTCGGCATGCATTACTCAGCTACAACCAGCCAGCCAGCCAGCCACCTACAAAGAATTGTGTATCCTAAGTTCTCAGTATAGTTGCTGGTGGAAACCATAGTAACCATCGTTAGTTAAGATTTCAGTCCCTTTCTCTTTCCCTGATTTAATCCTTTCAGCTGATTTAAGCCTAGTTAGCCTCTACACACATGGTGTCTGCTTGGTCTGGATGAGCTAGAAGAGAAGGAATAGAGAACACAAAGCATAGGTACACACATCTTTCCGTGGTGCAGAGAACGAGGTCATGCACAAATTCCTTATGGGACACAGGTTCTAGACTCACTTGTGGTGTTTAAGGTCTGTTGATAAGCATTTGGGTCCAGAAAAAACAAGGACAGAGACAGAATCTGGGAGTTGTCCCAAAAATGTAACTTTTCCAAGTTCGGTGATAAGGAAGCAGGAGAGTGGTTCTGGTAGGGGTATGGTGGGGCATACCCCTCATTTCCTTTTTTCATATTAGCAAATACACACAGAGTTTGTTTGGGACTGAGCCCTCAGTGTCTTGAACTGTCTTTGTATAACATCTTGCAAGCTTACCAGTAGAAGAGTCCTCCAAAAGAGAGCCGTGTAGGAGATGATGAGCTGTCATCTGTTAAGTGGCTCTTTGTCTTCTGACTCAGCACTGAAGTGGAATTTGGAAGCCCCATTTTTAGATGAGAAACAGAATTCAGTTCCTGACCATCTGGGGCTATTTAATATTCCATGTTGCTTTTCATGAGAGTAGTGGGAGGTGTCTGAGCAAAATGCCAGTGTGGTGAGCTACTTCTCTGCCTACTTAAAACTTTCCATGTTTTTAAAATAAAATGTGTGTGCGTTTTAGTAGCCCATGTAAAGGACTATAAATGGTGCAAAGGACTTTTGCATGTGTGTCTCCAAAAACGAAGTCATATGAAAATAAACATTCAATAATTGTTACTGCTGCCATTATGAGCCAGACAAGGTAACAGGACTGAGAGAGATCTTTCTCTGAGCTCCAGTGCTAGCTAAGGGGCCGTTCAGACTACCATATGAACCGGTTTGTAAACCGGTTTAAAATCGAGAAGTTCATACTGGCGCCGGATTTAACACTATCTTGCACATCCCTTGCGGGACAAATCCCCCTAAACCCGTTTTTTCCCAAAGCGGTGTATTTACCGTTTTTTGGGGGGAAAAATGGTTCGAGTGAATGTGAAATTGGCTCCAATCATGATCGGGTCAAGTTCAGGGGAGAGAAAAGGCCAGGGGGCGGAACATGCCTCCTCTCCCGGCAAAATCGGGCACTCCTGCATTTTTTAATATTTTTTATTTTATTTTTATATCTTATTTAATATTTATTTTAATTTTATTTATTTATTTATTTATTTTATTATTTTTATTTTATTTTTACACTTTGACAGCTCATGCGCATTCTACACGAGGCTCTTTCCCCTCTGGTTTAAAGAATGAATGGGGCTATTTAAACGGAGGGGAAACCCCCAGTCCATATATGGATAGTTGGGATTGGGGTTCCCTTTTAATTTGTTTAAAGAGCCCCAGTCATTCTTTAAACCGGAGGGGAAACCAACTATCCATATATGGATTGGAGGTTTCCCCTCCAGTTTAAATAGCCCCATTCATAAAATAAATATTAAATACAATACAATACAATACAATACAATAATTAATAAAATAAAATACAATAAAATAGAATAAAATAAATAATAAATACAATACAATAGAATAAAATACAATAAAATAGAATAAAATAATAAATAATAAATACAATACAATACAATACATAAATAATAAATAAAATAAAATAAATAATTTATAAAATAAAATACAATAAAATATGCTCCCACCCCTATGCTCCATGTGCATAAGCTGTCAAATATAAAAAAGTATTTTTTTAAAAAAAAAAGCAGCTCGCATGGCCAATGGCTGCATCAGACGTCACCATGACATCATTTGATTGACAACCAAGAGGCTCCATTTTGAATCATTACTTTTTCATGTATAAACTTCAGTGGGGTAAAATGCAACGGGAAGCATCGATGGTGGTAAAAGGTAGTATGAACTTCTTTCTGGAGAGATTCAGTAATGCCATGCACGATCCCATCTGGATCTGACCAGGGCAAATGGGCTAGTATGAATGGGGCCTAAGGAAATTACTGCATGCTGCTCTTAAACCGCAATTATACCTGGAACAAAGTGGCTTCAGTGATACTTATCACACAGTGCCACCTCCAACCTGTAGCTGCAGCATTCTCTAACCATGATTAGGGTGCCCCTTTTCATTGATGGGGCAAACCCATCAATGAACTGTCAATAGTGCAAGTGCCCAGATGAGAAAAGTCACTGCAAGGGCAGTTGCATTATTGCCAGTCATGTAGTGCCAGTGTCCCCTCCTCTCCTTCACTATGCCCAAACAGCCCAATTACTTCCTTCCCAATTTCTTATCTTTCTTTCTTTTTAAAACTTTTTTTTTCACTGACTGCTGCAGCAGATCTCTGGAATTGCGTGAATTAATTTAAAAACACACACACAATGAGGCATGAGGCAGAGAAGTGAGATTAAAGGATATTTAATACAACAACCACCCCAGTCATGCCATTCTGAAGCCCTGAAATATTGGGGTTCTGAATGCAATATGTTTTCATCCCCTCCCCCAATGGTATTGCTGTGAAGATGGGGCTGGTACAGGAATGCCCTAAGGGGAATCAACAATATGGGGCTGGATAGATCAATGGTCTAACAACTTTGTACAGAGCAATTTCTTATAAGTCATGTTGTCCTGCTTAGTGGTTTGGCCGCTAACAAGGAATGCTAATAAATAGACCTCAACTGAGTACTAGCTTGGAATGCAGGTCAGGGTGACCTGCTCAGGTGTAGGCTGAAAACAACAGTGTTCTGAATAGGAAAAGGATTTCTGTCTGGAACAGAAATAAGAACGGCTGCTGTCAAAAGATAAAAGACAGATAACTTGCTTGCTTTTCCTGGTTTAAACCTGCCAACTGATTAAATGATCACATTTATATCAATGTGTATACAAAGACTCATTATCAGTTACTTTTAGGTATTTACAGTGTAATAAACATTATGAGAAGGAAAGTCCATCTTTAATACATTTTATCATGTTGCAATCTTGTATTTGCCTGGGAATAATCTCCTTTCAATTTAGGGGGACTTCAGAGTAGGATGCATTTTTGTGAATAGATGATAATAGTGCTCTACATTCAAGAGTTTCCAATTGTTTTACAAACAAACAGGAACGTAGAAGGGTTATAATTTTTTATATATATAAAAATTGGAAGGAGATGAAGGCAATAAATAAAATCAGCATTATTCTCCTTACATTGGATTCAACAGATGCAAATCAAGCCTAAATCTGGAAGACAGAGATAGAAACATCCATAATAGAATACAATGCAATGTCTACAGCCAAAGGCATTCACCCATTCATACAAGTCTGTAGCTGCACTCCAGATATCGTGATATGAATCTGGCACAGTTAAATAAACATATATAAGATTGTACTACCACTTCTTATTTCACAACCAAAATAAGCCTCAAAAGAAAAGAAAACACTTTAACTCATGTCTTTAACTCCAAAGTTTGCCAGTTTGAATTCATGTCCACTGACTAAAGTTCAATCTTGAATCTGAACACAGAAGAAGAAAAAAGTTTTTAATCTTTGGAGGGATGTCTACTACTTTGAGGGACTAGGATTAGTTATTAATTAAAATACTTCTAATTTTTCCCTGCATCAACAGATTCTGGGATGGGATATAATTGATAAAACAATGTAACACAATAGCCATAAAACACTCTAAAATAAATTGCAAGCAGCTCTGAATGGAACGTCACTCAAGCAGCATCTACACTGCAGAATTAATGCAGCTGACACCGCTTTAGTCACCATGGCTCAGTGCTATGGAATTCTGGATTTTATAGTCTGTGTGGTATTTAGCTTTCTTTGTCAAAGAGCTCTGGTGTCACAGCAAACTACAAAGCCCAGGATTCCATAGGATGGAGCCATGACAGTGCAGCGTGGCACAAAACAAACATCTGGCTTAACAGCCAAGTTATTTCAGGGCACTATCCCTATACTTCCACATAACTTGTGGCTCTCAGTAGTGAGATATGGACACAAATGCCCTTTGCAGATGTTAATGTTCAGGAAGATATATTGAGGGACAAGGTGTTCTTCTAAATAGCAAGGTACCAAGTTGTTTGTTTAAATGCCATCACTGATGTTATGACAAGAGAGGTGGGGTAGTGCAGTAGAGATTAAGGTTGTAGCACCCAATGACCCATGAAACCTAATGAGTTATTCTTTCTCAGCCTGACCTACCCCACAAAGTGGTTCTGAGAATAAATCAGGGAAGGGGAGAGACATTCACTTTGCCTTGAGGTCACTGATTGAAAGGAAGGATATAAATGTAATAAATGAATGAATTAAATATTGAATCTGGACCAGAAGCACACTGGCAGCCAGTGCATGTCTTTTCAGTCCAGTGTTGTAGATTTCTACACATGTTCCAAACAGTACATTGCCTCATTCTTCACTAACTGAAGCTTGTGTGTGATCCTCAAGGACAGCCCACTGTAGAGTATATTGCAATAATCTAAATAGGAAGTTATTGGTGCTAAAACTACTGCAATTATGAATCCATGCAGCAGCTACAATCAGATACAATTGTACTTGTAGGCCACCTAATGCTGCCCAAAAGCACTGGAGCTAATTGAACCTCCAGTGACAACAATGAATCTAGGAATACTACCTGCCCCATTGCTGGAAATGGCAGGAGTGCAACCCCCCACTAGTTCCTGGGTCTGGAAACCACTAATCCAGAGCCTCCATGTTGGGAATAAGTTACAGTTTATTGGCCTTCTTCCAGCCCATTACAGTGGCCAGGGAATGGTCTTGTAATTGCACAGCCCCACTGGACTCCAGTGACAGAATAAAATGGAGTTGGATTTTATCAGCATACTCCAGACACTCTGATGCTCTCATTTACTGACATTGCACAGATGTGAAGATCCATACAGGACAGACTGGAATAGAAATATCACAATACCGCTCTCTGAAAATGATGCTGCAGGTAGGAGCAGAACAACCATAACATCCTGCCCCACAGAGCTGGTCCATAAAGGCACCAGGCCCAGTGTTTTGAAAAACTGCTGAGAGATCCAAGAGAACCGTCAAGGTGACACTTCTCTTGCTCTTCCCTCAAAAGCAGGCCATCTGTTAGGGCAACTGGGGCTGTTTCACTCCAAGACCTCAACCTGAAAACAGAATGGAATGATTCTAGATATGCTGTTTCCTCCAAGAATGTCTGAAGCTAACATTAAGGTACCACTATCATACTCAAAGAAGGATATGTAGAAATAGGCTGTCATATATCTCTGGGTCCAGGAAAGTCCTCTTCCAGAAATATTGCGCTCTTGCCTGTTTCATGGTATCATACACTATTCCAAACATACCTTACTCAATTTCCAGTTGGAAATTACTTCTCTTTAATAGAATATGTTGGGTTTGGCACCAATATGAAACTCTGACAAGCCATTAATTTTACAAACTGCATTTATTGGTGGCAATCCCTCCTCCAATTGGCCAGCAGTCTCTGCGGTCCAAATTGTTTCAAATTAATTAAACTCTATGAGATGTTTTTTGCATGATGTGAAAGCTTTTGCAACAATGTATGACATGAGAGTTCTTGTAACATTGTGATATAACTGTAAATTTTGTATGGTTTTAATCTTTCTTTTATTTTACTTCCCTTTGTATACATTTTTAAATAAAAAAACAAAAACAAACTGCATTTATTATTGTTCTATGAAAAATTTCAACTCTCCTATAAAGGAAGCCATCCAATTTTACAGCACTTGATCAGTATCCATTTCTGATTTCAAGGAGATTCTCCAAACACCTTAAAAAACAACTGCTACTGCTGCTACTAGTACTACTGCTGCTGCTGCTTCTAATTTAGAGGAGGTTTTTGTTATTAAATGCATTCAAGTTGTAGCAACCCCGCAGACCTCCAAGATCCCTGTCTTCAACCCCTCTGCTCAGGTCCTGCAATCTCAGGGCTGTGGCCTCCTTGACTGATTCTAACCACTTGGTATGCAGTGTACCTCTTTTTCTCCTATCATCTACCTTTCCAGGCATTATTGTCTTTTCTAGTGAGTCATGCCTATTAATAGCCATTGTGTACTCAGTCTAGGCTTACTCAAATAAGATTTAGTGATGAGCAGCAGCAATGATGGACTTGGTGTAAAGAATAGGCCATTTAGCCTTTAATTTATTAGCAGCAGAACAATGGGAAAAATCCAGCTCTGGACCACTAGACTTTTCTTTCCCATCCCTTCCCATCAGAAGACTGCTCCTCACCTCTGTAAATCTACTTTACAGGACCTTCTAATGATCTGGAGCAGATTTTTAGGGCATGTGAAGGACAGTGGCATCATAAGGATGAGGGGGTTAGGACTGCACCGGGTGACACCCCAGAAGAGGAGTGACACCTGGCTGAGTGCCCCCCCCACCACTTCCTTGCTGCACATAATGGCATGAGGCAGGGAAAAAGAGGCCTGGGGTATGCATTCCTCCCTGCCCAGCATGGCTTTGTGTGCTAAGGAGGTGAGGGTGTGTCCTCTTGGTACCACCCCTGAAGCCTCCCCACACACACACCAGTGGGATGCCACTGGTGAGGGATAGGCTGCGATGGGGGCTAGAGAAGAGAAATGTGCTGTTCCCATTCTGTGAGAGGAAGCCATTCTGTTGGCAGAAAGGGTCAAATGGTCATGCAACCCATTGATCTTGCCAGAGAAAGAACTGTGCAATAATACCTACCTCCATCACTGCAGCAAACTGTTGAAAGGCATACCAGTATGTTGCCATGTACCTTGAAATCATTTCCAACTTATGGTGACCCTAAGACAAACCTAACATAGGGTTTTCTTGACAAACTTTGTTCAGAGGGGGTTTGCCATTGCCATCATCTGAGGCTGAGAGAGTATGCTTACCCAAAGTCATCCAGTGGGTTTCTATGGCCAAGCTGGGATTCAAACCCTGTTCTCTAGAGTCATCATCTGACACTCAAACCACTACTACACCATGCTGGCTCTCAGAAAGTTATATAGAGAGACCCCAAGTCCACTGCAATGAATCTGTGTGCTAGTAAAAGGAGACTTTCTAAAAGGAAGATGAAATTCCCCAGTACTATTTCTTCCTTTGTGGTAGAATCAGCACCTGCTCTCAGAAGACTCCATCTTTAACTGGGCCATTCTGTCCGTTTTCTGATGGGTTATCAGAAACCTGCTGGGTTATTCTCGTCATGTCCAGAATTAAATTAGTTATGGGTATTTTCTGTTTTTTCTTTTCCAAAACATACTAAATAAATCCTAAACTTTCAAAGTTATTATTCATGATAAGTGACTTAAACTTACCTATCAGCTCCTTATGTAGCTTCGAGGGAAAAAAAATATTTATTTTGTCAGGTGATCCACTCCTGCCCTAAAGTCATAGATGGACAGCATTATTATCACTTCATTCTTATTTATAGAACTTATGCGGATAGGTCACTGGAATAAATATTTTAAGACAGGAAACTCAGGAAAGATCTGGGACCTACAGAGATTTCCTAGGAAAACTGGTTTAGACAAGTTATTATTTTTCTTCAGTGTCAGATACTGCTCTTGGCTCCAGGAAGCATGAATGTCTAATGTTAGCAGAAGATATCTGTATGAGGTGTATTGTTCATAGACAAAGGTTGTCTACCATGTCACTGAAGACCAGGGCCTAAGTCTAATTGCTAGTCCTAACTAAAGTGGACCCATTGAATCAATGGGAGACACATTTAGCAATTGATAGCAGTGGGCTTGCTCTGATTAGGACTACCAATTTAATTTAAACACAAAACTCATGATCTTTCAATTTTTGATCATCTCCTTTCTTAATCTAGGATCTTGACCTATCTGGGTGTCCCCCCATTCTTTCCTTCATTTGATCTCTAATCATGTCTGAAATGTTTAGTCTGGAAAAGGGAATACCGATGGGAACATGGCTCTATTCTTTAAGTACCCCAGACTGTCTCACATAGAAAGGACAAGATCTGTCTAGATTTCCTAAGAGAAACCTTTTTCATTCTAAGAAGTGTGACCAATTACTTGAGAGAATTACCTGAAAGAATTCAATAATAGCAAAAACTATACTTCTCCATTTTTGATACTCCAAATCCAATGACATACATATACAAAGAGATACAAAATACTCAGGGAACTTGCAGATTTTTTAAAAATTAGCAATTTTTAAAACAAGATGCAAGCTGTATTGATCCCTTCTGTTGGAAGATCAAGGCCATGTCAACATGATTCAGAATACTCTGAGAGCATCTTGGAATATTCTGGCCTTGTAACTGGCTGAATGTTACCTGGCCCAGTGTATCCCCGTTACCTGGCATTTCAGAGCACCATTGGGTGGATGTTCACACATTCCTTCCATTGTGCCACCTGCTGCTGCTGTGGGTTGCTCCCTCTGAGACTGAAAATTATATGGCCAGCATCAATCATTTACCTGGGTACCTCATTCTGACCTGAAAGGGAGCAACTTGTGCCAGTGGCACAGCACGATGTGTTATAAACAATCACCCAGCGTTTCTTTGGATGCTTCTGGATTTTCATGGAAGATCTGGAGCAAAAGGTGAGTTTTTTAAAAATCCATGTTAAGAGTGGTATACCATGGGTTCAGCATTGTACATTGTCTGGACAGTTCATACCAGGATTGGAGATTGGGCACTGTGTCATCTGTACTGATCACTGTGAGGATAGGGGGAGAATGTGTTATTTGGCCCATGTGAACACAGCCTAAATTGATCAACATAGTCGTACCCCAAAGTGAGCTCCGCTAGGGTCCAAAATACATTGCAGAAATAATCCAGTTTGAGACTGCTTTAACTGTCCTGGCTCAATCCTTAGGAATCCTGGGAACTGTAGTTTATTGTGGCACCAGAGCTCTTTGACATAAAAGGCTACATGTCTCACAAACCTACAGTTCCCAGAATTCCTTAGCATTGAGCCAGGGCAGTTAAAGTGGTCTCAAACTGCATTATTTCATCAATGTGTTTTGGACCTAGTTCACTGTAGTTTACACATAAGTGTGTGTGTGTGTGTGTGTGTGTGTGTGTGTATCAAGTGAAATTTGGTAAATATTCTTGTCATTATTCTAGTGATTTTTTTTTATCTCTGGTCACAAATAAACCCCATTCAATTCAATTCAATTCAATTAATTGCCAGCTAGAACTAGTATGATATAGTGGTTTAAGTTTAATTATGACTCTGGAGATCAGGGTTCGATTCCCTGCTCAGCCACAGAAATCCACTGGGTGATCTTGGGTGAGTCACACACTCAGGGGCTCTACACATTGCCCATTTTTGCGCCGGAATGGGGCCACAGCAATCTCACACCACAGCCGTGATCCGGCCTTCCAAGGGTGCAAAAAAGAGCACCATAGCCATGGTGGTGTAGCTATATGGTGCCCCTTCAGCACTGCATCATCTGGATGTAGTGCTGGAGGCACACCATGCTACTTGCTATCTGGAGTGTGTGCGGTGTCATGGCACTCGGGGGGGGGGGGGGCAGAGTCAGGCATGAGTTTTCAGGGTGCTGAGCCACAACTCTGCCCCCAGGCTGGCCTTTTAGGCCGGTCTGCAAAGGCCCTTAGTCTCATTATAGGGTATCCATAAGTGAGAAACGACTTCAAGGCACACATCAACAACAAAAACAACAACAAGAGTATTTCAGACTGCAACCTTACTATCAGGAAAAATGCTACCGGGGGGGGGGAGGGGGCAATGCAAAGTTATCTATCCCCTTGGAATTTTATAAGAGCTTTAGAACAAATAATAGAAGAAGTTGGTATTATGCAAATTATCAGCTCAATTTTATATGTTTTGGTGATGTGATAGAGTCAGCATTCTAGAACCTTGTTACAAAATATACCTAATAAGTGTGTGTGTGAGTGTGTGTGTGTGTGTGTGCGTATGTATGTTTGTGTGTGTGTTTTAAGACACAGTAACTGCTAGATTTTACAACATTTTCTACCGTATCCATATATACAGTATGATTTGTAAAGTCCATTAACTTTCTTATATGTGTTGACACTCAGCAATATCCTTTCTAAATACTGGAAGCCAAGATTTCATCATTTTGGGAAGTATTTATTATAATTGAATTATACAACACACAAACACACACAGACTAGAAGTAAAAAGTTTTATAGGTAACTAAAAGTAATGATTATGGTCTATACTCCCATGCTAATTTTTGTGTTGACTACTTCACATCTCTACTACCTGGCATGCGCTCAGCTCCATTGTGATTTTACAGATCCACTTTCCCATGGCCTTGCTCTCGTGGAAGAACTGTACCTAGCATTAATGAAGAGAACATGTTCTGATCATCCTGAACTCCCTAGCACAATTGTACATTTGAGAAAGAAGAGCACTATTTCTATTCAGGGAGATTAAAGTTGTTAATCTGAATTCTGAAGTGTTTATATGGAGCTTCAGATGACATGTGACATTGCCATGTTCATTTTTCCAAACTTACACTAGGCCCAGTATTGTGTAAAGTGAGGGACTGGTTTCTAGAGCAAAGGGAGCATGTAGGTGGGCTGCTACACTCTCCCTCAGTGGATTATCTGTAACTTCTCTTCCAAAGTAACTTTTCCTCTAAATCAGCTAAACAGAATAGAAATGAACTTGGCTTGGTGACAGGCCTGGACTAAACTATCTTGCCACCTAAGGTGAAGGACAAGATGGTGCCTTCCCCTATTCCATGAACAAGAACCCACCAAACTGACTGTTTAATCTTATAGATTCCATTTTTGAACATCTGTAGGATCTGTAGGCTTCTGTTTGTCCAGTGCTTGGTTATTTCACATTTGGACTATTGTAATAATTAACTGGCAGTCAGTAGATTCCTGTTCTCTTATCCCTCTGGTATTAATCCAGAGCAGTGCTGTTCAGATTGTTTTAAATCTCCCTAGATACTCAGTTGTCTCTTCCTGTCATAGATCATTCCATTGGCTACCATTTCAGGCAAGGGCTCTTCACAAGCTTTTGGTCCTGGTATTTAAGGCCCTGGGCTTTAACTGCCTCCTGCCCCAGGACCTGGCAGCTCAGCTAGTGTGATATGTACCATTCAGGAATTTAAGGTCTACAAGCAAAGGATTATTGGTGGTTCCACCAACATGTATACTGTAGTTCTGTTGCATTTCAGGATCTGGCTTTGCATTTGTGGAACAGTCTTCCTTTCCACTTCTGGCTGGAGGATGATCTTGCCCACTTTTATAAAAGATAAAAGATTTATAAGATTCACTGGATTAAGCTGCTGAGAGTGTCTAACGTGCCAAGATGGGTAGTGACTGGTGGGGTGGTGGGGATTTTGTTATTAGTATATTATAGTGTTATGTTTTATTGTTTCATTCTTGATTTTATATGTCTGATATTCCACCCTCTGGTGAAAAGAGTGTTATAAATACATGTTATTATTAATCAGTACAGAAGATGAGACAGCATCTCCTAAAATGCAGCCTGAATTGGTACAGTCCAACTGATTGTCTCCACATTTGTTTTGCTTCATCTGTAGATCAAACATCATCTTTCAGAATGTTGAGGAATGCCCTTATTTGAATTCATACTGTTGGGGGAAAATAATCTTCCTACATGAAAATAGAAACAGAATACTAGGGAGAAAAATACTATTCTTCTTAGAAATGTTTTATTTACAGGAAGAGTGATCTTTTAAAAAATCACCCCATAGAGAAGCATTAAGAAATGGCACCCACACTTGCAGTGATACAGTCCATTCCCATAGAGGAAGTATTACAAACAGTGTTTCAGGCTGCATGAGCAGAAGATTTTTTTTAAAAAAACTCCATCTTCCCTAGGATATTTGGCATTTTTTCTAGCATTATTTTGCATTGATGTATGGATTGCATCCAAAACATAACTACCTCCACTGAGGTGCAAATTCTTCTGTGGTGGGTAAATTTGTCTTGTCAACTTTGTAAAGGGCAAACACAGTCTCAGCATGTATTTAACAGATTTTATTCTGATGTTAAACACTCCTTGCTCTTCCACTTATGCTATAATTTTTAGATTCTCATTTAAACATTGATTTACAATGCTGAGCTGGGGGTGGGGAGACTAGTTGCAGTTAACTGTGTTAAACTTATGGGACTTTCATTGTGGACTCTACAGATTAAGCCCAACAGAGACTCCTATGAAATGAACAGCTGCTGCCCGACATCAGTGCTTGGTGGCTCATGAGCAATATTAGGACATAAGAATGTAAATTCGCTTTTCACTATATCACTAAATTTGATGCTCTTTTGCTTGGCATAGATCCGAAGTGAATATGGCTATTAATTTGTAGTCAGCTGTGCTTGCCAGCGGGGCATTAATAATGTGTTTTAAAAGGAATCTTGGAACCTAAATGACTTTGCTGTTAGAGAGGTTACCAGGGAGAGAGATCAAGTGCATGTTCAAATGCCAGATGATAGAAGCAGTAGCCAAGGAAAGTATTTTCTCTATCCAAGCTGGAGTGGGAATGGCCAAAAGGATCAGAGATGAACAAACAATCCGTGGTCAGTTGGTGCTGTGGGATATGCAAAATATATACAGGAACAAACAAGATGAAGACAACCACATCCTTATATGGTTTTCTTTTCTTTCTCTCTTTCTTTTGAATAAACAAACTTTTTTTCTAGTAAGTCATTGATGTGTGATATTTTCTGAAAATAAATCTTCCAGGGTTACCATGCAGAATGCTGACAAAGAATAAGCATGGAAACCTGTTCTGTCAAGGGAAAAGTTTGGCTCAACCATGATAATTTTCAATTTGGTCCTAAATATCTGTGCTAGTCATAAAAACTAGCAAGCTTTCTGGTGAAATCTGTTATATTTTTAGCATCTTTGCCTTAGCTGGCAAATATTTTACATCGAAGAATTATTGCAAAAGAAGAAACTGGCTTGTAGAACAAAACAGACTGGTGTGTGTGTGAAAGAGAGGGAGGAAGGGACGTGGGCTATGTACTGTACTATTTATATATCCAGTCTAGTGACAACCAAGAATCCTGGGAACTTATTTTTACAGGCATACAAATCCAGGCAGACATTTTTGTATGTGAGATGTTCACTTGAGGTGAAAAAGGCACCCACACCCTAATCTTTGGATACAGAGAACAGTAAAAATATTTGAATAAATATTAAAATACATTTTAAAAGTTTCTCCATAATGTAAAGCAGAGGAAAGTTATTACTATAACTACTATTAAAAGGGAATAATAATGTATTCTATAGGAAAGTTATTTTTGCACATTTCTTCCTGTCCTCCTTTCAAAAACAAAACAAAACACAGAGCAACACATGTTGGCACACATTCTATTTTTCATTTATTGCTGTTAGCCACTTGACCACTACTTGTAATGGAATGGAAGAATTGTATGGATATATATATGTACATATACATGTGTGCACATACATGCACCCCTGCCCCCTATACATTATATGTTTACCACTTTTCCAATAAAAATTGTGTTCAAGGCACCCATCCACAATCAAATCTAATACAAAATATAACATAATATATACAAAATTATAGTTAAAGTATAAAATCCAGTCAACTTTTAAAGAAACCATTAACATTCTACTTCAATTTCAGCCAGTTTCAGCAGGTGTTTTCCAAGGCAGTGAATATACTACAGGTTTTAGTCTGAAGTTTAAAGACACTGAACAAATTTGGGGATAGGGTTTGCATATACTATGTGTGTGTGTGTGTGTGTAATTTTAAATTTAGATTAAAATGTATGGCCCCACTGATGTGAATGTTACTAGTCACATTGGTTCTAGCTGAAATATCAAAAGCTTGTCTGGATAAAAACAATTTTGCCTGCTGCTGGAAGGACAACAAAAATATCCCACAAAAGTAGATTACTAAATGGAATACTCACCAAATTGAATACTCAAGTTAGGATTTTCCAAGTCATCCTGTTTCCATTTCTATGTATTGTTGTGAAAGCTGGACAGTGAAGAAAGCTGGTAGAAAGAAAACCAACTCATTTGGAATGGGGTGCTGGAGGAGAAGTCTACAGATATCATGGACTGCTGAAAAGACAAATAAATGGGTCCTAGAACAAATCAAGCCTGAATTCTTCCTAGAAGCCAAGATTACTTAACGGAGGCTATTGTACTTTGGCCATTTCATAATGCATGACTTACCAGAAAATACAATAATGATTGGTAAGACAGAAGGTAGTTGGAAAAGAGGACACTGCATATCACATTCCTTTATCTTGTTACCAGCCTTGGGTCCCTTTCTGGGAGAAAGGAAACATAAAAATGAAATCTACAAATAAATAAAAATTCCAAATGGATAGACTCATTCAAGGAAGCCAGAGCTCTGAGTCTGCAAGACCTGAGCAGGGCTGTTGAGGACAGGGTGACTTCTGGATGTCTCTTATTCATAGGGTCACTGTAAGTCAAAGTTGACTTGAGGCAATTAACGACAACGTCAAAGGTAGATTAAATTCTGCTATAGTGACCAGTTCATATTCAACTTGGCTGGCTATAGATTTGAGGCCACACAGCCCTTGTTTCAATTGACCTACACTGCACTGACTAAAGTGCTAGAGGGCATGACACAATGAAACAAAGGTAACAACACAAATCATTATCTAAATGTGTTTATCAGAATGGTGATAAGTTCTTCCTGTTGGAAGAACAACTGGTAGGCATAACAACTCTGAGCAGTGTAGGGGGGTTATTATACTACCACTAAAGTATATTTTCTACCCTATGTATAATTATAATAATATAACCTGTCCTCAGCCTCTCTGCTCAGGTCCTGCAGGCCCAGGCTGTGGATACAGTAAATCTTGATTTAAGTAAGGCCTTTGACAAGGTTATCCATGACATTCTTGCAAACAAGCTTGTAAAATGTTAGCTAAACAAAGTAATTGTTACATGGATTTGTAACTGGTTGACTGGCCCCACCCAAAGAGTGCTCAACAATGGCTCCTTTTCATCCTGGAGAGAAGTGACCAGTGGGGTCCCACAAGGCTCTGTCCTGGGCCCAGTGCTATTCAATATCTTTATTAATGCCTTGGATGACAGTATTGAGGGCATAGTTATCAAATTTGTAGATGACACCAAATTAGGAGGAGTAGCTAATACCCCAGAGCACAGGATGAAAATTCAAAATGACCTGAATAGACTAGAAAGCTGGGCCAAAGCTAACAAAATGAAATTCAACACGGAGAAATGTAAGGTACTGCACTAAGGGTGGAAAAATGAAATGCACAGATATAGGATGGGGGACACCTGACTTAACAAGACTACATGTGAAGGGGATCTAGGTGTACAAGTAGACCACAAGTTGAACATGAGTCAGCAGTGTGATGCAGCAGCTAAAAAGGCCAATGCAATTTTAGACTGCATCAATAGAATATAGTGTCTAGATCAAGTGAAGTAATAGTGCCACTCTATTCTGCTTTCCACCCACCCAGATGGCTGGCAGCATTACAGTGCTCTGGTGCCACTTCTTTATTGGCCATAAAAACACTGATTTGGGGCCGTGGCACGTGGTTGCTGCAGTACTGGCCCTGAGAGAGTGTGACTTGCCCAAGGCCACCCGAGATGTTTTCATAGCCAAATGGGAATTTGAACCCTGGTCTTCAGAGTCATAGTTCACTGTACCACACTGGCTCTCCTCCATCCCTCCTATCTATGTTATAATATAATGAGGAGGGCAGTGTTGGTTAAGCAACAGCATTACAACAAATGACTAAGAGATTGGTGTATCATGGCAAGTTAGAACTGACTCGATATCCTAGGCTAGAACATATCCACACATCCCCCAAACCTGAGGGCTATAGTCACAAATGGACTGCTGCTGTTAATGGCACAATTGTAGTTGCTGGCTGAAACTGTGGCTGTGTATGGATTCTTAAATGGTAATTCTTGCATCATAATGACTCTGTGACTTAAGTATTAGGCAAGACTCAGAAATGTTACCTTTTTGGTTATATTCAAACAACTCTCAGACATGTTTAAACTTGATCACAAACAAGAGGGCGTTGAAGTAGCAAAAAATGATCTAGACAACCTGTTACAAGAAAAGGGTAAAAAACTAACATCAAAACTATGCAAGCTCTTCCTGGAAAGAAATAAAGAACAAGAGATAGTAAAGAAAACAATGATAAAATGGACCAATAACATCAGCAGAACAAAAGATCTAGAAAGTTGGCAGTATGCCAGGAAAAAGACATTCCAATGCACAAAATGCCAAAATATTTGGGAAAACTTTCTCAAGATAGCCTTTTGTTGGCATTTAAATCCATCACAAATTGCCAAGATATACAGACTTAAACAAAACACATGCTAGAAATGCAGATCTGCAGTTGGCACTTGGTAACATGCTTGGTGGACATGTTCTAAAATAAAAACCTTTTGGGAAAACATTCGTGCCTCTGCACAGAACATGTTGAATATAAAATATAACAGGCTCCTGGAAATCTACTTACTAAACATGACAAATAAAATACCAAGTACGCAAGGGAAGAAGCACTGGAAGACAATATTATAAATGGCTTCTATGGCCAGAATACCTATAGCCAGAGAGAGAGAGAGAGATGGAGAGAGAGAGAAAACAAAAAGATACTCCATCAACAGATGAATGGTTATTTATCATTTTAAACACCATAGAAATGGACAGACTGACAAACTGGCTAAATGAAAAAGTGATGGACTCTTTGGAAGAAGATTGGAAGAAGATCTTCGACTTTTGCAAAAAAAGATGGTCATAATTTTTAAAACAGAGAATGTTTTTTTCTTCTTGGAAGTAACATAGTATATAAAATTATATATAAAAGCACTGAAGACCTTTTAAAACCAAAATATACACTTAAAGGAAGTAGAGAAGATTTCCAGAGAGGTAGTCTACACTAACTAAGGAATCAAGTGGAAGTTCAAGAGAATGTTCTAATTTTAATTTTCAAAGAATACCTGTTGATGGCATTACCGGTACATGTGATATATTATTGCTGCATGTTAAGAAATACAAAGAAGAGAGACAATGTTTGTAATGTTCATAATGCTTATAAGGAAAAAAATTATAAAGAAATGTTATGATAACAATAATAAAAGAAAATGAAACCTTTTAAAAAGTTACATTTTTGGACATACAGCTCCCAGAATCCCAAGGGAGCATGGGCCATTTTTGGGAATTTTAAGTTCAACAAAGCAGTACTTCCAGGCTTTGGGATAAGTGGGATTCCCAATTGCAAATCTGGAGCTGATGCCTCTTGCTTTAAGACTTCAGAGGTGGTAAGAACCTTTTGTCCCCTGCTGCAACATTCAGTTGGTTAACTTTTCTCATCCCTGCACCATGGGTTCACCAACTAGGGTCATATTTATATTACCAATGTGGAGATAAAAGTGGGTGAAATGACTTTTGAGATGAAAGAGAGGTTGATGAACTGCAGGAGGGAAAAGGATGATACAATTTAACACCTTTCAACAATACCCAAACTCTTTGAATTCAGATGTTCTCTTAAAGGGAGCTAACCTAAGAAGAAGAGACTATTGTAGCATGAGCTATTATTTGCTTGGACCAGGCTTTAAACAAAAACAAAAACAAGACTCTCACACTGTTTGTAGCTGTGCACCAAGATACTGTGTTTTCCATAGGTGTCTAGTGTTGTTTTTGTTGTTGTTCAGAACTGATATAAGGGGACATTTTAATATTCATTGTTGTTGCGTACCTTAATGTCATTTCCGACTATTGCAAACCTAAAATGAACTGAACATGGGGTTTTCTTGGCAAGATTTGTCCAGAAGAGTTTGCCATAGCCTTCCTCTGAGGCTGAGAGCATGTGACTTACCCAAGGTTACCCAGTGGGTTTCATGGCCAAGCTGGTAATTGAATCCTGATCCCAAGAATTATAGTCCAACACTCAAACCTCACATAGGGCATCTCCTGGTGCTTCTTCTCTAGTCTACAGGATGTTGGGCAGGATTAGCTCTCATCTGGAGTATAGTCTTTAGAGTCATAGTCCAACACTCAAATCACTCTGCCATTAATATTTATAGAGGGTGGTATAAAGTGTGAACTGCTGTAATCCACGCTGACAGGGTCAGCTACAGTGCTTACTAACATATGTCAACAGAGAGAGAAAATAAAACGATGGCCAACAGATTGGAAACTATCAATATACATCCCCATCCACAAAACAGGAGACACAAAAGACTGCAGCAACTATAGGACCATAGCACTAATCTCCCACGCAAATTAAATTATGCTTAAAATGCTGCAACATAGACTCCAACCATACACGGAGAGAGAAATCACAGAGGTTCAAGTGGGGTCCAGAAAGGAAGAGGCTCTAGGGACCACATTGCAAACATACAATGGCTAATGGAGCGCACCAAGGAATTCCAGAAGAAAATCAGCATGTGCTTTATGGACTATAGCAAAGCCTTTGACTGTATAGATCATGAAAGGCTATAGAGCGCCTCTAAAGACAGGGGAGTGCCAACACATCTGATAGTCTTAATGAGGAATCTGTACTCAGGACAAGAGGCTACTGTCAGAACAGAATATGGAGAAACAGGATGGTTCCCAATTGGCAAAGGTGTCAGACAAGGCTGTATCTTATCACCCTACCTGTTCAACTTATATGCAGACCATATTGTAAGAAAAGCAGGCCTGGACACCAGAGAAGAAGGAGTGAAAATAGAAGGAAGGAATATCAGCAACCCAAGATATGCAGATGGCATCCTAATACTAGCAGAAAACCTCCTAGACCTGGAACAACTACTAAGGAAGATCAAGGAAGAAAGTGCAAAGGCAGGCTTAATGTTGAACATAAAGAAAACAAAAACAATGACCATGGAGAATCTACACAAATTCAGTCTAGATAATGAAGAAATAGAAATAGTAAAAGAGTTATCATACCTGGGATCAAACATTGATAGAAATGAGTACTTCTGCCAGGAAATCAGAAGAAGATTAAGAATGGGGAGGGCATGTATGAAAGAACTATAGAAGATCCTAAAATCCAAGGATATACAACTGAACACAAAAGTTAGAATCATACAAGCCATTGTATTCCCTATTACCAGACATGGATGTGAGGGCTGGACCGTTGAGAAACAAGATAGGAAGAAAATCAATTCATTTGAGACGTGGTGCTGGAGAAGAGTGTTGAGGATCCCATGCCAAAAAGTCAAATAAATGGGTCCTAGAGCAGATCATATCAGAAATCTCCCTGGAAGCCAAGATGACAAAACTGAAGCTGTCATACTTCAGGCACATCATGAGAAGGCATGACTTACTGGAAAAAAAGAATAATGGTAGGAAAAGGTGGAAAGGAATAGAAAGAGGGGAAAGCTGCATGCTAGTTGGATAGACTCTATTAAGGAGATTACAAAAGGTTAGATAGAAATGTACAGGAATTGAGCAGGGTAGTCGAGAACACGGGGCTTGGAGATGTCTCATCCACAGGGTTGCTGTGGGTCGAGGTTGACTCAAAGGCAGTTAACAACAACAACAAAATAAAGTGTAAAAATGTGACTGTCTTGCCCTGTGTGAATGTTGGCTCAGATTCTATGTCCCCATCATTAAAAACAAAAACAAAAAACAAAACAAACCACATTTCACAACAGGATAAAATCATATTTCAAATAACAACAATTTTATTAGATTTGTATCAGGGATGGGAAACATATGGCACTCCAGATGCTGGTGGACTGCAACTCCCATCTGTCCTGATCAAAAATAGGCAACGGAAAAGGATGATGAGAGTTTCAGGCCAACAACATCTGGAGGATCACACAATCCCCATCCTTGATCTAAATTAGATTTGAATAGCCCTTATTCAATTTAAAGTTAGGTACAACAATTACAACACACAATTGCATCCCTGATTCCACATAAACTGCCACACTCCGAAAGAATTCTGCGATTGAGAGTTTTGTGGGACTCTGCCTGAGAACTCCATTAATGCCTCAACATGCTACATATCCCAGGATTGCCCAGGATGCTGCTATGGCAATTAAGGTGGAAGCATATATTTCAGAGGAAGGAACTGGCAAAACCACCTCTGACTACTCTTTCCCAAAGAAAAGCCTGTGAAATTAATGCGGTTGCATAAGTCGACAGATGACATGAAGACGTATACAGAGAAACATAGCATTGTAACTTCTGGGTGTGAAGGGGCCCTATTTCATTTTTGTTGATTCCACAACTTCTTCACTCACTCACTTCTTTTGCATATGCTAGTTTTGTTTCCTTACTGTGTCAGGTTGGAGTATTTAACTTTTAGACTTTCTCCACAGACATCAGTCTACACTCCCAGTCTGTATTGGGCCTGCTTCAATAAATCCTATCTGTTTGTAGCAACCAACTTCTCCTTCTAACACTTAAGATTACTCACGGCTGCGCATTTTGGGGAGCATCGTCAGCCAGTGTAGTCCAGACAACCAAATCCATTTTGCATCCAATGAGTGGGAGAGATCCTCCCTCTCAACTTCAGGGCTCCCATCTGCAAAATGTAAATATGAGCATCATTTGATATGACACACAAGAGGATGAGTGGCTTCCAATGCAGCCATGCCATGCAAACCAGCATAATGCCACAGAGCCCTCTCATCTCTTCCTCAGACTTCAGCCCTTCAAAGCAATGAGGATTGCAAAGATAACATGTCGATGGTATTTCTTGGGTATCTGCATATCCATTATCTAACCTTTTGTAATGCGGACAACATCACTAACACCCTCTTGGCAAGAGAAAGAACTTGATTAAGTACTTAAAGTGGATTATCTTCAAAGGGTATCACCAAGGCTGTGGGATCCCAAACCTGCAATTTTGCATTGCTTTTATCATTGGGTTTTGAAATTCTATAAAGTGTGGCTTCTGAGAAACAGAAGACCACTTGGAATTCACATCTGAATCTAAATGGGGCTTGCCTGTCGCAATATTGGTCTGGGGCAGACTCATCTTCCATCAATGTTTCGGTATCCAGAGCCACTCTTTTAAGAGTACATTTGCAATCTTTTCCTAAAACTGTTCACCTTGTGGTCTTGGATGCTAATGTATCTCTGAACATGAAAGGATCACTTAAACACAGTAGCAGCAACAAAAAACAGCTTCAACCTCTGCAAAGACATAGGGATATGCACTGTGGGTAAAAATATGGGGTTACGAGAGGAACAGAACAAGCCTCAGGAGAAAAAGTCCTTGTAACTCAAAGAGGTTCTGTTCTCTCTCCCCTTGTCTCACCCTCTTTGGTTCTCCTATTTGCTTTTCCCAATTCCACCTCCTCCCTTCAAACCACCAACTGAGAAGAAATAGTGTCTAAATGAAAGAGTATGTTATACAGTAACATTGCTAACATGCTGCCATCTTTTTGCCACAAAAATATCATCCATTCATCTGTCCCTGCATGTATTTCAGAAATGTGTCGAATATGAATCTGTTACTGTACATTTGCAAAAGCTACTAGTTTGATCCACAGTAGATTAAGCTGAAGTACTGTACTTAGACTTCTTTCACTTAAATCCAGTTCTCATAGGGAACTCTCAAATCCAGTTCTCATAGAGATGCAATGCAGGCAGTGAAGTTGCTTGCAACTGCCATGTAATTCGGATGCCCCATTAAAAAAAAAACATATAGAAAGAGGCAAATTGGATTAAAACCAATTTTAATCCAGATGAGGAGAAGGGTGTGTTTAATGCACCACTCTGTCCCTCCCTTCATCCCACTTTCCTGGTTAAAATCAGACTTGAGGTACTAGCATTATAAGCAAAGTGAACTCATTAGCTTCTCATATAGCCAAAATGGTACTGCCCCTGGACAAGAAGGAGCTATCTGGTATTTGTAGGCTTGGGGAAACTCCCGGGTTTTGGGAAGAACAAAACTGTGGGGTGGGTGTGGGGGCCTGCCGCAATAGCTCAGCTAACACTGGGAATGCTCAATAAGTCTGAATTGCTGGCTGATTTAAAGGAAACAAAACAAGGGGAATAAGATGAGAAGGAAAATGAGATGGAGTATCTCAGAAAAGGGCATAGCTAGATAAATCCTGAAATGTATCCCCCACATATTTTCCCCATGTTCCCCAGGGTGCATCTACACTGTAGAAATAATACAATTTGACACCACTTTAAGTGCTACAGCTCCATTCTATGGAATCCTGAGATTTGTACTTTTACAAGATCTTTAGCTTTCTCTGCCAAAGAGTGCAACTGTTTCACAAAACTACAAATCCCAAGATTCTGTAGATGGAGCAATGGCAGCAGAAGTGGTGTCAAATATTGCATTATTTCTACAGTGTAAATAACTGACTGAGGAGATCTGGGAGCTATAATCTAAAGTTTAGATTTTTTTTCAAGCCTTTTGCCCTGGTAGAGTTTTTTATTGTTGATCTCAATGTATAAGTAAGCAAAATAGCTTGGTATCCAGATAGCTGAAAGGTGACGTTTTTCTACCTTCAACATGCTCAAACTTTGATGTCATTTTCAGAAGTTCTCCTCAAGTGTCTCCTGCTTTCTGAAGCTTTCTTAACAAGTGACACCTGGGTATGACATGACATGCTCTTTTCCAGGGGGCCTGCATGGTCCCAAATCTTACATTTTTCGAGCACCAAGCAAAGGCCTTCCTGTTACTTAACCTTTGTCCCCAAGTATGTCTTCAAAGTTACTTTTAAGCAATCTTTTGTATTTGTTCTGTTGGTTTGTATTGCTTTGCTGTATTTTATGGGGTTCTACAATTTGAGCATTGTATTTTACGGTGTCTCCTAATATTTTATTAGTTTATGTAAGCTTGTCTTGGGAGCATATGCAGGGGAAGCAGAGGGCACATAAGCATTTGGGATAAATATGTCTTTTCAGATATCATAGGCCCAGATTATTGATAGGTTTAAAGATCAAAGCCAGCAACTTTAATTGGGAATAAATACTTCCAATGGAAATAGAATCATATCAGAACTATATGGTTCATACAGTGAATGTTACTTTTGGACTACAACTCTCAGAATTTCCCAAGGTCTAGGAGCTGTGGTCCATATTTTTCCCCAAAGCTCTGTGTGAGCTCCAGTTGAAAGTTTGACTGCTGAGCTTTGAACTGGAAGTGATAGAATTCATATATTGCAGGAAAGAAATGTTTGGCTGCATGTAAGCAGAGACTTATAAACTACTCTATAACAGTGAATTAACCTATAAACTACCTACAGTGTCATCTTGTACATAGTTGTTGTGAAAGAAATCCCACGTAGCTGAATGGTACTTAATCCTAGAAAAGCATATCTAGGATTGCAACCTTAGACATTTGGGGATAAATTGTACAGTCGCTACATGGAACAACTCTTTAGCAGTCCTTTCAACTTTATTGTTCAATCTGGGTCCAAATGCCACTCTTCTGCTTGATGTTGTTGATTTTTCCTAACAAGGGCACATTTCACTCTGTGTTCGTGCATCCTATGAAATATAATAATAATAATAATAATAATAATAATTCATTTATATCCCGCCTCTTCCATTTCGGGGATCGAGGCGGGTAACAACGAGATATAAACAATACAAAAAAAGATAAAACAGCAAACCCCTCAAAACCCCAACCCTAACCTAATTTAATCGTGCTTTTCTTTCAGCGACTGCTCTGAATTTAGGACCAGTACTTTCTTATGCCCACAACAATAAGCAAGCTGTATAACACAGTTTGTTATGCAACCAGCCAGTGTGACATAGTGGTTTGGGCATTGGGCTAGGACTCTCGAGATATGGTTCAGTTCCCCACTCAGCCATGAAATTGACTGTGTGACCATGGGCAAATCACAAGCTCTCAGCCTCAGGCAATGGCAAACCTCCTCTGAACAAATCTTGCCAAAAAAAAACAAAAAAAAAAAACCCATGATAAATTTGTCTTAGGGTAGCACGCAACTACAGCATCATAACACAGAGACATTTCTTATAGATCAACAAAGGCAGCTTCTGCTTTGGGCAAGTGTTCTGCCATGGCACTTGATCCAACACAGTTGGCTCTAGAAAGATGTAAGCCAGGGTGACCTCTGCTAGTGCTAGTGCTGCAGAAATCCAACCAACAAGAAAGGGTGAAGCAGGAAGTTGTCTATTTGCTCTCCTCCCCCACTTCCACTTTTCACAGCCCCAGTCGAATTGTGAAATTGTCTAGAGTGGATTACATCAGGCTGAGAAAAGGACAACTAAGATGATCAAAGAGCATTTGGATCAGGTCAAAAGTTTATCTAGCCAAGTACCATAGATGCCAAACAGGGAAGGCCACCGAAAGGGTGCGATCACAATAACATCTGCCTGCTTGTGTTCCTTTGTGACTGGTCTTTGCAGTTATCCTGCCTCTGATAAAGTAAGGAAAATCTAAAGCATTTTGATCTTTAGGAATGGGAAGTGAGAAGCAGATAACAGAGAGCACCATTAGTAGTGTATGAAATTATGTATGGTGTGTAGGAGAGACCACCTGTTTCACCAACTCACAGAGCTTTAGAACTTGGTGTTTGGCAAAAGTATTGTGGTTATCCATTTGTCTCTGTTCGAGGACAGTATTATGCGTGCCACACAGACTGTCCTTTTAGCATACTACTATGTAACATAGCACACTATCCTACAAGTGTGTTGGAGTACAAATGTGTTTGAGATTTGTCAATCCACATATGTACATGGAGCAGGACTGGGGAGGGGAGAAAGAATCAGTCTTTTGCATCCAGCAGGAAAATGCCTTAGGTTAGCCCTCCTATTGTTCAAAGTTATTTCATCCTGTCCATGAGAGTTTCTAGGGCTGGTGTGCTTCCTTCATGGGCTCTGGGCTCCTGGCCTGCTAATGTTACCCTTTGGCCTTGAGGGACCTGGTTCAACCTTTTATGGAATGGGGGGGGGTATTTGTGAGAGGTGCTAGTGGAAATCATGGGGGAATTTAAGCTCAGAGTCTTCCTAAGGGGACAAGGTTTGTGGGTCTGGTTCTGGGCCAGTCATGACATATTATGTCCCCATGCTTCTGACAGAAGGCTTATTTCTCAGAGTCCCACCACCATTTGAAATGTACCATGATATACGTTTGGCTATGCAGTGCCATTATGGCTCTGACCATCTTCAAGACCTTTGAACCAATGGTAGTGAATTGTCTCAGGTACAATGGGAATTGTAGGGCTGTCTGCCCCAAAGAGAGCCTCTGCCTGTGGGGTCCAAGCAGGTGCTGATTTGTGGTCATAGCTGTGACCAGATTTGCAGGACATAATAGATAGCATGCTCCAAATGACACTGGGTCACCTCGGTTCATACTATCCGGGGGATGCATATTAACTACCCAGTTATGTCTTAGGCTGGGTATACCCACACTACAGAAATAAAGCAATTTGACACCACTTTAACATCTATGGCTTAATGCTATGGAATTCTGGGATTTGCCTTCGCTATCAGCAAGCTCTGGTGCCCCATCAAACTACAAAACCTCAATAGCATTGAGCCATGGAAGTTAAAGTTGTGTCAAACTGTTTCATTATTGCTGTGTGGCAGCAACCTTAGTCAGAGACTTGATATAATTGGTTCAATATGATGTGTTAATTAATTTGGGTTAAAAAAACACACAAGGCCAAATAGCTACATCTGTTACTTTTTAACTTAAGGATATTCATTTATATTCCCCCCTCTGAGCAGCTGCCTTGGCTTGACTAGTTATTTCATTATTCTTCTGACTTTATCTCCAATCAGTAATCAGATGTGGAAGGTAAGGAGCTATTTAAAGTAAGGTTTTTACAGTGAAATGAGTTCTGGTTGGCAGCCATAGAATGTTTGCATGGAAGAGATGCTCTGGTATGTAGGCTGCCTATGGTTTCTTTAAAAGACTTAGAATTACTGTATTGAATGAAAGTTTTTAAACATGTTAACCTTGAAAAATACATTTTTGAAGCTCACTAGCAGTTAAGAAAATTGGTTTTTTTTTAAAGCTACTGTTCCAGATTGTGGTCTTGGTGATAACAAGCTCCAAACCCAAACAGTTCTGGTCTGCCACAGCTGGTATGTTGATGTAGCTTGTAGGTGGCATTTTTCCTTTTGAGGTATACGATGCATTATTTTGTGTGTCAGTGAACATCTATTGTCCATCCTCTTTTCAATTAATGGTGTCTTATAAGAGGTGGAGGGGTTCCCTTTAGGAGAGGCACTGAACTATTGTCTCTCTGAGAATGTGTGACCAAGCAAGTTCTTTTTTTATGCTCATGGCTCCTCTGCTTTGTTGTTTCTTCTCTAGAGGGGTATTGATAGTACAGATTAAATGTTGGACTCCTATGAGGGATTCAAAGCACCCTGAGCTTGCATGCCATTCTACTTTCTGTCTTCTCAACACTGCCTCTGCCCACTTCACTCCCTTTCCTGCATATACAAGTACTCCTCCTCATTTGCCTCTTACTACAACTACCTATAGTACTACTACTACTGTACTACTCATAGTAGTACTGAATGCATATTGATTCTAGAGGCATTTCCTTACTGTCATTGTACCTGTGTGAAACACACATATTTGCTAGGTTGGTGTGTCACAGTTTCCAGGGATGTTGTAGATGCCCCTGCCATTTCCTACTATTTTTGGATTTCCCTGTAATGTTCTCTTCCCATCCTGGCTGTTTACTTATGGCATAGGTGGAAAAGAGCAGCTCTTGGACAACATGCAGCCCTGAACTCTTCCAGACTGCCATGATTTCCCCCTTTCTGCCCCAAATTTCAAATATAGGTAATCCAAAACCTTAAATAAATAAATACAATCTGAAATATAAAATACTTCTGGTCCCAAGCTTTTTGGATATGGGAGACTTGACCTATAGTAACAAAAATAACAAGAGTGTTGCAAGATGTCAGGTTCTACAGCCGAAGAGTGTGAAGCAAGCTGTCTCACTTGCTTGTTGGTTCAGAACTGTCATCCCCAAGCAATTATTGCTGAGGTAGTTGCCCCACTTTGTTTAATGGTAGGACCAGTCTTGAGAGCCAGCATGGTGCAGAGTTTGAGTGTTGGACTATGATTCTGGAGATCAGAGTTTGATTTCTAGCTCAGCCATGAAATCCACTGGGTGACCTTGGGCAAGTCACATGCTCTCAACCTCAGAGGAAGGCAATGGCAAACCTCCCAACAATTGCCAAGAATACCCCACATTCCCAGGATGGGAATAGACCATAAGTCAAAAATGTTTTGAAGGAACACAACAAAATAACTGCTAGGCACACACAAGAGACACAGGCTGTGTTCCTTATGCCACGTTTGTGAATTTCCAGAGGGATCTGACTGGCCTAGGAAGCAGGTGCTGCAGTAGGCAACTGTCTGGATGGCTACAGCACAGTTTGCTTTATGTTACTAGGCAAGGAATGAGTTATGTACTTTTTAACTTCAATCTGACTCCTTACACACACACACACAACATTTTTCAATGTGATGGGGTCCATGAGCTGTTAAAAGGACAATAGTTTGTAAAATAAAAAATATATAATTGAAAGAGTGGGGGATCAACATATGGATGATGTACATGGAGGACTGCATCAACATATGAAAGGAATAAGAGAAGGCTTAAATAGGAAGTACTTTATTATAAAGGAACCTGTATTCCAAGCATTTGAGGGTAGAGCTGCTTTTGCAATGGCTCTGTTCCATGAGAATAAGAGATGTAGGTTGCAATCCTATATGCACTTACCTGGCACAAAACACCAACTTCTGAAAAGAAACATGTATCAGTGATTGGAATGTTAGTCACAGACTACAAAGCACATCTCTATTGTGTCAATAATTGAGAATTACATAGCCCTTCACAATGTTGCTGAAGCACAACTCCCAACATTCCTCATCATTAGCTATTTTTGGTCAGGGTTGACTGAAGCTGCAGTTTAACTAGGGCCACACAGTTCCCATCTGAGTGTAATCTGATCTTAGAAACTGAATTCTTAAAAATCTTGAACGTAACAAACCTCCAAAATGTATTTATTGAAGGTATCAAACTTTCAAAGTGCATTTGAATCCTAGAAGGACCCTATGCATTTCTATTGAAAGATGGACTTACACATATTTAAGCTTGAGGCTTGTTTCAGAGTAAATGGATAAAAGAATGCAGTTTAATCAAGCCAGGAGTACTATTACATTTCTCCTTAAAAAAAACCCTCTGAATCTAATACATGGAGAACAGCCAGTACCAGTATGAGCAAGAGGCATTTGATCTACACAGTGTTGCATTACAAATTGTTCATTATTTTAAGAAGTGAAATATGTAACACTCATGGAAATTGGTTAAATGCAAAGTGTTATTGGGAACATTTAAAAAATATTGCTTCTAAGAGGGGCTGGTGTTTTTTATATATATATTATACCCACATACACACACACACACACACACACACATATATATAAACATGCAATTTGAGTCCTTTTAAAATTGTATAGCAAGGAGCTAGTGATGTCTCTGGTCTTGTTGTTATTGTGTGCCTTCAGTTTCTGACTTAGGGTGACCCAAAGGGAATCCTATCACAGGGTTTTGCTTGGCAAGATTTGTTCAGAGCGGGATTTGCCAGTGCTTCCCTCTGAGAGTGTGATTTGTCTTATGCTAGAGTAACCAGACCTAGTTTCTTATGAAGCAAGGAGAAAGCTTTGTTGTGGATTAGGAGCTGTACTTCTTTTAAGGCCTTATGCCATGGCCTAGTGACACATTTCCTCAATACACAACCTTTTCTGTTCCCTGTTTAGTGGCAGAAAAACTGCATTGGGTGACTTTCCAGCACTAAACTGAAAGAGAAAAGAGCTACTGCGGCATAGTGGTTTGAGTGTTGGACTATCTGGAAACTGGGGTTTCCCAGCTTGACCACGAAACCCATTGGTTGACCTTAGGCAAGTCACATAATCTCAGCCTTGGGGGAAGACAATGGCAAACCTTCTCTGAGCAAATCTTGCCAAGAGAACCATAAGCTGCAATGATGTGAGGGAACACAACAACACACGGTGACCAGACACGCTCCTTTTCCAGGACATGTTTTGAACCTTTTGTCCAAGAGGAATTCCAAAATGCCCTCCATTTTAAGCATGACTAGGAAGTATGGATTTACACTTGTATTAGTGTTTTTAGTTTTTATTTGGTCATGTCCTACGTTTTTCTTGAAACAGCCTACGAGAAAGTGTCTTGTCCACTTTTGCAGTTAGGACATCTGGTCACCCTGATAAAATGGCAAAACCAAGGTTTGCTTATTGGAATTTGTATATTTAAAACATATTCTCAAGGCATGGATGGCTGAATCTGTGGATAAAAAAAAATATGTGGATACAGAGGAGGACTGGCTGTAAAAGCTCAAAACACTCCTAGAAATATAAACTCATGCTGCTTAATCATGTTTCATGGGGAGGACCTTCTGGAATCCCTCCTGGACAGAAGGTTGAAATAGAGGACAGGGCCGGGAAATGAAGGACCTCTGGACGCTTTGCATTTTATATAAGGGACACCGTTTTACTATGCATGGGATATGAGCATCCACAGATTTTCTTTTATGAGCTATAGTGGGGGCCTAGTTGGAGAAGCCCTCACGTGTTCCTCCTTTCTTTTCTCCTCCTCTAGAGACCAGGGTTGACCAGATACGTCCTCACTGCAAATGAGGACAAGGCCACAATTTTTTTTTAAAAAAGTAGGACATGACCAAAGAAAAGCTAAAAACACTCCTAGAAAAATAAATCCATACTTCCTAGTCATTCTCCAAATGGAGGACATACAAGAAAAATAGAGAACATGACCAAAGATAACCTAAAAAAAACACACACTCATATAAAAATATAAATCCATGCTTCTTAGTCCTGCTCCAAATGGAGGACCTTTAAGAAAAATGGGGCCATGACCAAAGAAAAGCTGAAAACACTCATATTAAATATAAATCCACACTTCTTAAGCTGCACCTGCACTGCAGAAATAATCCAGGTTGACACCAATTTAAGTGCCCTGGCTCAATGCTATGGAATTCTGAAAAACAGTAGTTTTGTGAGACATTTAGCTCTGCCTGAGAGCTCTGGTGCCACAACAAACTACAGATCCCAGAATGCCATAGCATTGAGCCATGGCAGTTAAAGTGTTATTATACTGGATTATTTCTGCAGTGCAGATCCAGCCTGTCTCATGCTCAAACTGAAGGACATTCTTTGAACAAAAATGGAGTATGTTGTCAAAGAAAAGTTATAAACGCACTCATATAAAAATATAACTCTATGCTTCCTAGCCATGCTCCAAATGGAGAACCTTCAAGAATAATGGAGTCCATGCCCAAATAAAAAGCTAAAAACCACTCATATAAAAAATATAAACCCAACAGGTCCGGATGGCCTATCTGCTAACTGTTACAAACACTTGGAAGAGGTTCTGATAGAACCCTTAAAAGACACTTTGAATGAGATTCAACAACAAGGAATTTCTGATTCTTGGAAATTGGCTTACATTACATTAATACCAAAAGAGAAAAAAGAAAGAACTGATGTACAGAATTATAGACCGATCTCACTGTTAAACGTCGATTATAAGATCTTTACATCTATCATAGCCGAAAGACTTAAAGGCATTTTGGGTAGAATAATACATGAAGATCAAAACGGATTTTTGCCTAAAAGAGCTTTAAAAGACAACATCAGAACCACAATCGATTTAATTGAGTACAGTGGTCCCCCGGGTTACGAAATTAATTCGTTCCGGCTACGTTTTCGTAAGCCGAAAATTTCGTAACCCGGGGCCTATTTCCCATAGGAAATAGGCAATCCGTTCCCCGGGCCTGGCGGGGGCCTCCTGGCTGAGGAAAGGAAGGTCCGATCCGGCGGATCGGGCCTTCCTTTTGTCAGCCGCGGGGGCCTCCTGGCTGGGGAAGGGAAGGTTCCCTTCCCCAGCCAGGCTGGGCCTCCGGGCCTGACGCGGAAGGAGGCCCGATCCCGCCGGGTCGGGCCTCCGTGCTTGACGCAGAAGGAGGCCCGACCCGGTGGGATCGGGCCTCCTTCCGTGTCAGGCGCGAAGGCCCAGGCCGGCTTCCGAAGCCGGCCTGGGCCTCCGCGCCTGACACGGAAGGAGGCCCGATCCCGCCGGGTCGGGCCTCCTTTCGATGGGCGCGAAGGCCCAGGCCGGCTTCCGAAGCCGGCCTGGGCCTCCGCGCCTGACGCGGAAGGAGGCCCGATCCCGCCGGGTCGGGCCTCATTTCGTTGGGCGCGAAGGCCCAGGCCGGCTTCGGAAGCCGGCCTGGGCCTTCGCGCCCAACGAAAGGAAGCCCGACCCGGCGGGATCGGGCCTCCTTCCGCGTCAGGCCTAGGCTCGGAGAAAAAGGGACGCCGTTTCGTCCCTTTTCCTCCGATGCCAGGCTTCGGGGAAAAAGGGACAAAACGGCGTCCCTTTTTCTCAGAGGCCAGGCCTCGGAGAAAAAGGGACGAAACGGCGTCCCTTTTTCTCAGAGGCCAGGCCTCGGAGAAAAAGGGACGAAACGGCGTCCCTTTTTCTCAGAGGCTAGGCCTCGGAGAAAAAGGGACGAAACGGCGTCCCTTTTTCTCAGAGGCTAGGCCTCGGAGGAAAAGGAACGAAATGGCGTCCCTTTTTCTCCGAGGCTAGGCCTCGGAGGAAAAGGGACGAAACGGGACGTCCCTTTTTTCGGATCCCGGGGGATCCTTCGGATCCCGGGGGATACTGAAGCGGTCCCGCCGGTTTCGGATCCCGGGGTTTTCTTAACCCGAGGGATTCGTATCCCGGGGGACCACTGTATTTTGAACACCGTAATGAAAAAAAGATGGCTATGATACTGCTAGATGCAGACAAGGCTTTTGATAGAGTAAGCTGGAATTTCATGCTGGAAACTCTGAAGAGGATGAATGTAGGAGATATATTTCTAAAATGGATACATGCTATATATGAAGAACAAAAAGCTCAAATAATAGTAAATGACATAAGATCAGCTAATATTAACATCCAAAGAGGCACCCGCCAAGGATGTCCTCTTTCACCTCTCTTATTTATAATTGTCCTTGAGGTGTTAAACAATAGAATCATAGAAGAACGGAAAATCAATGGAATCAAAATAAGAGACAGATGTTACAAACGTAAAGCATTTGCTGACGACGTCATTATACATCTTGAAGACCCGAAGACATCAATACAGCTTGTCAAAGAAACTCTTTTAGAATATGGTAGTTTCAGGATTTAAAATTAATTTACAGAAAACATCAATTTTGACTAAAAACTTAAAACAGTCGGAAGAACAAGAACTTCAATCAATTTCAGGCTTCAAATTAGAAAATAAAGTAAGGTATTTAGGTTTAATATTGACTAAAAGAAATATAGATTTATTTCAGAATAATTATTTGAACACGTGGAAAGAAATACAAAAAGATTTAACCAAATGGACAAAATTACAATTATCCTTCTTAGGAAAAGTTGCTGTTATTAAAATGAACATTTTACCAAGGTTGATGTTTTTGTTCCAAAATATTCCAATTATATCACAATTGAAATATCTAGATATATGGCAAAAGGAATTAAGTAAATTCTTGTGGGCTGAGAATAAAGCTAGAATAAAGTGGAAAATCTTAACGGAAGATTACGAAAAAGGAGGGTGTTCTTTACCAAATCTAAAGCTTTATTATTTTGCGTCAAGCATGCTTTGGATAGAAGACTGGATTCAACTTGAGAAAATGAGTATTCTAAATGTAGAAAATACTAAGATGAGATTTGGTTTTCATGCCTTTCTTTGGTATGGAAAAGTGAAAGAAAATGCAGATTTTGTTCATCACTTCATAAGGAAAGCATTGTTAAATGTATGGTTACACATTCATAAATTATTCTATAACAAATTACCAGTTTGGATTTCCCCACAGGAAGCTTTATTTCAAAGAACTAAAGTAGATAAAGAAAATAAATTTCTCACATATGCAAACTTGTTAACACCAGATGGAGAAATTAAACTGAAATCCTTTGAACAAATGAAAATGGAAAAACTGATTGATAATTGGTTCTCATATAGCCAAATTAGAGATCATTTTTTGACTGATATTAGAAATTATGAGATTAATAAAGAATACAGTACACAGAATTAGATGAAATTATTCTGGACAAAGGTACAAAACATATTTCTAAATACTACAAGGTTTTACAAAAAAGAGATTTAGAAGATGAATCGATAAAGCATACAATGGTAATTTGGGCAAGAGAAATCGGTAAGGAAATTAATCTGGAAAAATGGGAGAAAGCTTTGAGGCAATCCAACAACTTTACAGTTTGTCAGAACTACAAGGAAAATTTTTTAAAAATGCTACATCATTGGTACATTACTCATAAGATTAATCTAATTTACAAAAAAAGGGACGTGAATTGTTGGAAATGTAATCTAATTGATGCAAATTTCTTTCATATGTGGTGGTCTTGCAAAGAAGCCCAAAAATTTTGGAAAAAGATACAAATAACAATGGCGGAAATGTTGAATGACGATATTCCTTTAAATCCACTTTTATTTTTACTTACTATGACATCAGAATTAAATGCAAGACTGGCCAAAAAAGCGGGGCGAATTATATTATATATGGTGACTTTGGCGAGAATCTTATATGCAAAATTATGGAAAAACTCCTCAACTCCAACTATAGAGGAGTGGTTGAAGAAACTTAATGAAGGCATGGAAATGGACATTTTGACAGCGATTATGAGAGGTAAAGATAAGGAAATTGTAGAAAAAGAGTGGTCCTGTGTTGTTAGTTACAAGGAGAAGATTTCGAGTAATAATACTTATTATTGAAAAAAGGAAGTTTAAAATTTTCTTTATTTAAGCCAGTAGGAACTAGATTTTACAAGAAATGCTTTAATTTATATGAGATGTATCTTTTTAACTACGACCAAGAGGGTAGATAAGTTATCTCGGAAGAATTGAAATTTTATTAGTTAAACATTACGAGATAAAGAATGGATAGGTAATTTAGAGATATATGTGATAGTGAGGTATGGGTAATGTTGAATGAGTTAGGTATATGGTGTTTATTATGTTGCTCTCTATATGTGTATGTATATGGTTGTTTGTCTTTTTAATAAATAAAAATTAAAAAAATATAAACCCAAATAAAAGCTAAAAAAACTAAAAATAAATAAATAATCAAGCCCATGTTTCTTAGTCATGCTCAGAATGAAGGACCTTCAAGAAAAATTGAGGCCTTGCCTAAACAAAAAGCTAAAAATCACTGATATAAAACTGCAAGCCCATGCTTCTGAGTCATGCTCAAAATGGAGGGCATTCAAAAAGAATGGAGGACATGCTCAAAAGAAAAGTGATACAAAATGCCCATCCAAAAATATAAATCCATGCTTCTTAGTAAGCTCAGAATGGAGGGCCCTTCCAGAATAATGGAGGCCATGTCCAAATTAAAACAAACAAACAAAAAAACCCTCCTAAAAATAACACTCATATATACAAATATAAACACCCATGCTTCAAATTAGCCTTGCTCCAAATGAAGGCCCCTTTTGGAATGTCCCTTCTGGGCAGAGAAGGCTTAAATGTTCTGGAGGACAGGGTTTTTTTTTGGGGGGGGGAGGAGAACACCCCCCCCCCTGGTTTGGTTTGAGGGGGTGCCTATATATGTGCCTCTTTTCCCCTGCAGGGGGAAGCATCTCTGCCTGGTGGTGCTACTAGTATCTTTGCTCCAAGAGAGGAAATGATGCTGCTGTTCCTGCTGGTGGAGCCTGGTTTAATTACAGCTCCAGACTAGAGACAGACTCTCATTGGCAGAGCAGGGAGTAGCAGCAGCAGAAGCAGCAGCCATTTCCTCCTCCTCTTCTTCCCTCCTCCTTCCCTCTCTCTTTGTAGCTGGATTGCCCCTCCTTCTTCCCTTCCTTCCTTGTGTGTTTTCCTTCCCTCTTTCCACCCCACAGCCAACTTTCCTCCAGGAGCACCCCCTGCTTTCTCTTGGAGAGGAGATGCAGCCCTGCAAAAGGCACTGATCTAGAGGGGCTTGGAGGCCTCACTTGCCTCCACTTCTGCTGCTGCTGTTGTTCTTGCTGCAGGAGCAGCCAAGCCCCATGGAGACCCTCCTGCTTCTCCTCTTACTACTCTAGCTCTGCCAGGGATCCCTTACTACTACTGCTGCTGCTGCTACTACTACCACCACCTCCTCCTCCTTCCCAGCCTGCCTTTGTTGTCTGCTATGTGGAGGTAAGAGAGATGGGGGCTGCCCCTCTCTTTTTTGGGTTTTGGAAGTCAGATTGGCCAGGCTTAACTCCTTCTGCTTCTCCTCCTTCTCCTCCTTTGCAAGGACCTGTCCTCCATTTCAAGGCTTCTCTGCCCAGGAGGGCTTCCAAAGGGTCCCCCATTTTGGGCATGAATAATGAAGAAGCACAGATTCAGACTTTATAGGTGTTTTGTGTGTTTGTTTGTGTGTAGTGTTTTGAGCTCATTTGTTTTGGCCATGTCCTCCCTTTCCCCCCCTTGAAGGTCCTCCATTTTGAGCAGGAGTGTAAATTCAGATTTTATAGGAATGTTTTGAGCTCATTTAATTTGTGCATGTCCTTCCTTTCTCCCTTGAAGGTTCTCCATTTTGGGCAGCAGTATACATTCAGATTTTATAGGAGTCTTTTGAGCTCATTTATTTTGCTTATGTCCTCCCTTTTTCTCTCTAATGTCCTCCATTTTGAGCAGAAAGCATGGGTTCAGATTTTATTTAGTGTTTTGGGGTTTTTGTTTTGGTCATGTCCTCCCTTTTTCCCTTGAAGGTCCTCCATTTTGAGCAGAAGTATAAATTCAGATTTTATAGGAGTCTTTTGTGTTCATTTATTTTGGTCATGTCCTCCCTTTTTCCCTTGAAGGTCCTCCATTTTGAGCAGAAGTATAAATTTATGTGTTCTAGGAGTATTTTGGGCTTTTTGTTTTGACCATGTCCTCCCCTTTTTTCTTTGAAGGTCCTCCATTTTTGAGCATGAATTCAGATTTTATACTTATTTTGGGCATGAGAAAGATAAATTCAGATTTTATGGGAGTGTTTTTGTGTTTTGAGCTTTTTGTTTTGGGCATGCCCTCCCTTTTTCTCTTGAAGATCTTCCATTTTGAGCATGAATTCAGATTTTATAGCTATTTTGGGCATGTCCTCCCTTTTTCTTGGAAGGTCCTGCATTTTGAGCAGGACTCAGAAGCATGGATTTACATTTCTAGGAGGGCAGGGTGACCAGGGGTGTGCTGATCCTCCTTTTCCAGGACGTGTCCTCCATTTCCACCTTCTCTGACCAGGAGGGATTCCAAAAGGTCCTCCATTTTGAGCATGAGAAAGATAAATTCATATTTTATGGGAGTGTTTTGAGCTTTTTTTATTTGGTCATGTCCTCCCATTTTCCATGAAGGTCCTCCATTTTGAGTAGAAGCTTGACTTCAGATTTTATAGGGTGTTTTGTGATTTATTTTGGTCATGTCTTCCCTTTTTTCTCTTGAAAGTCTTCCATTTTGAACATGAATTCACATTTTCTAGGAGTGTTTGGAGCTTATTCATTGTAGTTATGGCCTCCCTTTTTCCCTGAAGGTCCTCCATTTTGAGCACAGAAGCATACATTCATATTTTATAGGAGTGTTTTCACCTTTTGCTTTGGTCATGTCCTCCCTTTTTCCTTGAAGGCCCTCCATTTGAAGCCCAGGACTCAGAACCACAAATTCAGGATTTTATAGCAGTGTTTTGGCCTTTTGTGTCTTGGTCATGTCCTCCATTTTTTCCTCAAAGGTACTCCACTTCAAGCATGGATTTACATTTCTAGTAGTGTTGTGAGCTTATTTATTTTGGATGTGTCCTTCCTGTCCCTTGAAGGTCCTCCATTTGGAGCAGAACTGAGAGGCATGAATTCAGAAGCGTGAATTCATATTTTATAGGAGTGTTTTGACTTTTTTATTTAGCCATGTCCTCTCTTTTTCCTCGAAGGTCCTCCATTTTGCAGTGCCTGGCCCTCTTTTGCGATTATGAGGACATACCTGGCCACCCTGCCTCTTCTCTCCTTTCCACCTGAGTCAAAATTCACTTCCATCTGCGCCCTTGGCTGCTGCTGCTTCTTGTGTACCTTCAAATAATTTCCAGTTTATGGACACCAAGTCATGGGGTTTTCTTGGCAAGGTTTCTTCAGAGGGGGTTTCCCTTTGCCTTTCTCTTGAGGCTGAGAGTGTGTGACTTCCCCAAAGGGCTGAGATGGGCGTCAAACAGTGTCCTAGTCTGATGCTCAAAACCACTGCACCATGTTGGCTTATTTTTTCAAAAACCTCTGGGTCCAAAACACACTGCAGAAATTATCCAGTTTGGGACCACTTTAACTGCCCTGGCTCAGTGCTAGGGAATCCTGGAAATTATAGTTTTGCAAGACATTTAGCCTTCTCTGTTGGAGAGCTCTGGAAACACAACAAACTACAGTCCTCAGAATTTCCTTGCATTGAGCCAGGGCAGCTAAAGCAGTCTCAAACTGGATTATTTCTGCAGTGTGTTTTGGCCCCTGGTTCAGATTGAGGTGGAACAAAGACATCTTTTTAATCCAGTGGTTCCCAAACTTTGGTTCTCCAAATGGACTGCATCTTCCAGAATTCCTGACTGTTGGCCAAGCTGATAGGGGCTTCTGGAAGTTGAAGTCCAACATACCCAGAAGACCCAAGTTTTGTTATCTGCTGCTTTAATCCCTTCTAGGAGGTAGTCTCTCCCCAAACAAGCAAGCAAGGAGGGAAGGAAAGATGGAAGGAAGGAGGGAGGGAGGGAGGAAAGGAGGAAAGAAAAATCTGTAAACTTTCCATACTTTTCCCTCCTCCTCTGGCTTCAATCTTCAAAGGAAGGAATGTGGGATTCATCTTGGGATGCCTGCAGGGCAATTGTGGTTACAGATGTTCCTCATTACTTTGCCAAGTGGAAGCCTTTCCCCTCTTCATACCATAACCTTTTTTTGTTGAGAGAGACACAGGAGAGAGAAGAGCTTGGGAAAGCCATAAATAAAAATGGCGAGTTGATTTCTTTTGAGCTGAGAATGCTGCTTTATTATTTTTTAAAGTGTGGTTTGGTCTGGACCGTGTGGACTTGAGACTGGAGGTGGTTGATGCCTATAAAGTCCTGGAGACGGCAGTTTTCCTATCAAGTTGCTACACCAAGTTGTTTTTTAACAATGGCAACCCTATGCATGACTTTGCATACTTCAGCTTCATTTGCCCTGTGCTGCTGGGAAACTGCAAATGCTAATGTGCATTAATAGCTGTTAATCTGGTTCTCTGAGGAACGTCTCAGTCTCTCTCTCTCTCTTTTTTTTTGTTGTTGTATGATCTTGGGCTAGTCACACTCTCTCAGCTTCAGAGGATGGTACTAGCAAGCCCTCTCTGAAGAAACTTGCCGAGAAAACTCTGTGATGGGTTTATCTTAAGGTTGCCATAGGCCGGGAAAGACTTCAAGGCACACAACAACAATAACAGCAGTGCATAGTAGATCTGTGCAGCAGATCTGCCTGTTCTGTGACTCTTAGACCTCATGTGCTATAGTTCTAGAGGTTTGTTGTGGCTTTTGTGAGATGGCATTATATTCTTTTGCTTCCCAGCAAGTCTACCAATACCAGTTGCCCACTGATTCTCCTTATTCTCTGCATGTGTTCTTTATACAGCCACATTTTAAATGTTGTTTATTGGAATAGTTCTGTTTCCCAGTAACATACCTTTTTGATAAGTTTTGGAGGCGATAGGCCACTTGGTCAGATGCATTTCATGCTGACTTAGACTGTTAACTGCAAAAATGCCTCAGCATGGAATTGCTTACAACATTTTTATACTGCATTTCTGTCATACGACCTTATCACACTAGTGAAATCCTGTTCAGAAACATGATTTAAATTATATTTAAATTTTTAAATAACCTGCAAATGCGGGAAGTTTATTACACAATGTTCCTGCAAATTTGAAATAATACGAAAATAGACTGCAGGTAAAATGGAGAAAAATGGCAGCTGTTTACTTTGAGAAGTTGCGAAAATAAAAAGCTGTTTTTCTCTGTTTTACCTTCGGTTTATTTTCACGTTATTTCATGTTTTCAGGAATGTCGTGTGATAAACTTCCTGAATTTGCTGGTTTTTTAAAAAAATAAATCTAGTTGAAATTACGCTTCTGAACTGGATTTTGCTTGTGTGATGAGGTCCATAGTGTTCCAAGAGATACTAGTTATGTCTCTGCTCTTTGATCTTTGTAAGTCCTTCATAGTAATTTGCATTTTGTTGCAAGTCTGTACTTCTTAAAGACTAGTGATAATCGGTAAGCATAATGAAAGCAGACATGACATAGTTTGTTTCTCTGCATCTTAAGTAGTCAGCCTTAAGTAACACAGGTTAACCCTGTTTCCCTTAACTGCTCCCTCATTAACTGAAATGAAAGCTGTTGACAGTTTTCCTTGTTCTCTCATCAATGACAGTGGTCCTGTTCCTTGTACTTTTTTCATATACAGTTGGCCCTCTGTATTCATACATTCTTTATCTGCAGATTTAAGCATTCATAGCTTGAAAGTACTCATAAAATATACCATTTTCAAAAAGCAAACCTTGATTTTGCTATTTTATATATGTGTCACCATTTTATTATCTATTGTATTTAATAGGACTTGGAAATTCACGGATTTTGGTATCCACATAGGGTCCTGGAACCAAACCTCAGTGAATACCAAGGACCCACTGTATAGAAAATAGACCCATGTAGCAATATTGTTTTTCAAGAAAACATTTGCTGTATACAGTGGGCCCTTGGTATCCATTGTCTCCAGGACCCCCATGGATACCAAAATCTATGGATGCAGAAGTCCCATAACATACCGTGATAAAGTAAAGGGGTGTCCCTTACATAAAATGGCAAAATCAAGGTTTGCTTTTTGGAATATATATATGTATTTAAAAATCTTTCCAATTCCTGGATGTTTGAATTCATGGATAAATATTCCCTGGATACAGTGGGTTGACTTTATTGATTTGCAGAATGGTGTTGAAGAGACAGATCTTACTACCTGAAATACATAGGTTTGTTTTGTACAACTATAGTTCACGCCACCTAGAAAAGCTGTGTACTGCTTGCCCCACCCTTCAAAAGGTGTGAAGATCTGGGAGATTTAGCAGTCTGTCTGGAACATGTAAATCTGTCTGGGAAATGGGTAGCCCTCTAGCTAGCCACCAACAGCCTTAGCTGGCATGGCAAGTGGACAAAGATCTGTAGTGTGGCAGGACATAGATTTACGCTGTCTGAATAACACAAGCATGCTTGGAATATTTTGGGGGGAAAAATAGGATGGTTGAGGATTAGAACTGACCTAACTTTTTGGTACCTGGCATAATTAAAACTGGATGATTCATAATGGGATGTCTTCTATTTAAGCCTTATAACAATGAAGAGGATCATGAGTTTAACTAGTGGGCTTGTAGATAAGAACTTCTTGATGGATTTTGCCCTGTTAATTAAAACTGTCTGTTTTCTACTTTGACTTTGGTGATCCTCTCATCAGGTTTTCTTGATGATATTTATTCAGAGGAGGATTACCATTGCTTTCCTCAGACTGAATGACTTTGACACACCCGTGAGTGTCCATGGCTGTGAGGGGATTCGAACCCTGGTCTCCCAAAGTCCTAAATCTGACACTCAGACCACTACACTGTAAGGGCTCCCAAATCCTGTTGCCTAAAGGAGCTGCCTCTACTGTGAATAAACAGTATCCTGGTTTCTTGCTACTTAAAAGGAATCTCAGCCTCTTTTGTCTCTCCAGAAACACAACAGCCATGTGTTAGCAGACACAATGCAGTGCTTTTAATACTATTATCATGCCAGGGAGACTTTTTATTATACTATATTATAGTCATGACTACCTTTAGAAAATGGTTGCATGTTTTGGCTACACTCTGAAAATGTTTCATTCATAGTTTAGGTTTGGGCCTCTCAGCCAAAATTAGTCTGAGTGCAATATATGCACTTGTTGGCAGTTGTTCATATTCTAGATGGCTTTCTTTGGGTTGTACTTCACATTGTAGAGGTATTGCATTTCCCTAAAAGTGAACATGCTGTATCTTAAAGTCTTGGAAGTGCAGTGCATCTGTTGTTTAAAGCCATTATGGATACGTGGTCACAAAGACTGTGATACAGCAGGCTGTATTGTGGATAAGGGGCTGGAGAACCTTTGTCCCTCAAGATGTTGTGTACTTTTGTGGAGTTGTGAAAGATTTTGTGCCTTGACATGTGTATCCAATATAAGTTATCACTATTAGCCATCCTTGTGCTCTGCATATGTTTTGGGCTGCAAAGCCATTGCTCATGTTGGCTAGAAATTGTGGTTCAACACAACTGAAGGATACTAGGTTAGGAAATTGTAAAGAAAGGTGAATCTTGTAGGCTTCTGATTCCCACTAAAGTAATGAATGTATTCATTGTTGTGTGCCTTGAGTTCATTTCTGACTTAAGACGACCCTAAGGCAACCCTATCATGGGGTTTTCTTGACAAGTTTCTTCAGAGATGGAGTTGCTATCTGCTGAGAGTAAGAGTGTGAGTTGCCCAGGATCACCCAATGGGTGGATGTGGCTAAGCTGGGATTTGAATCCCTGTCTCCAGAGTCATAGTCCAATGCTCAAGCCACTTCACCACACTGGCTCTAGCTATCTAGCATCTTAAAATTAATGAGATATATGGTTGGATCACTCCCCTGAAATTGTATGGGATAGGTCTTTGTGTTGACATTTCAGTGTAAAGAGATGTGCTTTGGCAGACTCCACTGTTTCACAGGAAGTGCACATGTACAGATAAATCAAACAAAGCTATATTGGAGTTGGCTTTCAGAGTGGGTCCTTATGGTCATGTAAACTTTCTCTTTTATGTGGTATATATTGAAACACTACAGCTTCTCGCCAAAAATGTGGATTTGGGAAGTGTCCATGACATTGAAAGGACAAAGGTTCATGTGTCACCTGGGCTCATCTCTTTTAAAGATTTAAATGTTGATGTGTTCAACCACAGGATGCAATGTTTGGAAAGCTTGTATGAATTAAGTGCCTTTCTTTTGGACCTCTGGTTATTTTGCAGAAGAACTATGTGTGCTGGTGTGCCAAAGCTCTGTCCCAGTGAGGGTTCATGCAGCTTGCTTGCTTTGTTGCTGTTGTGTACCTTCAACCCTAAGTTGAACCTGTCATGGTGTCTTTTTGGCAAGTTTCTTCAGAAGGGATATGTGATTGCCATCCTCTGAGGCTTTGCCCAGGGTCACCCAATGGGTTTCATGGCAGGGTGGGCATTTGAATCCTGTTCTCTAGACTCCTGTTCCAAAGCTCAAACCACTATGCCATGACATGCAGGCTTTTTAGGTGCCTACTATGCACATTGGTGGTTTGTTAATTGGTCCTTGCGAGAAGATTATGGTGAGAACTTAAATTTGGAGCAGGCGGATTCATTCCATGTCTTAAATGCTTGGAGAACATTTTTGTTTTTGTGAACTTTCAGGTCTTTTCTGACCTTAAGGCAAACCTATCATGGGGTTTTCTTGGCAGACACTGTGTGGCTAAAAGGGTGTAAAACTATTGCTGGAGATCTCAAAAGGGTTTTTTTTTTTGAAGAGCCTATGAAAAGAGCAGTTTTTAAAAGGGTTATAGTGTAATATTGCTACCCTATGTAAGTAAAGTGTTAGGTGTCAGTGGAACTTCTAGCATTAACAGCTTTATTAAAGTTTGAACTTTTCATGGATGCAAAGCTTTGGACAGATGGACAAGTGTGAATTTTGAGCTATAGGTACAGACATTATTTCACACACACCCAACACTACTGTCAGTGTATTCTTGAATCTGTGAAGGTGAGGCAGAGAGTGGCTGGCTTATTCATTGATACCCAAACTTTTTGGATTATGTTGTAGAAGTGGGTTTTGTTTTGGTTTTTGGTGGTTTGCTAATTTCTGGAACCATCTTACAGAATTAAGCTCTTTCTGAATAAAAGTTGTTACTTTTATATTTATGTGTTCAGTGGAAATAAAGGTAGTGGGGCAAAATTTTCCCCAGATATGACATATCAGCTACCTAAAGTTATGAATACTTCACAGTTCCTGCTCTGGTGTACTCCTCTTCCCAGAATTATCCTTCTTAGTGTATAGGGCAGTGTTTACATTCAGTGTCCTTTTGTTCCTTGCTTTGGCAATAATTTCACCTTTTCATTCTTGCCACTGGCATTTATCACCATCCCTTCTGGCCTTCTCACTGTCCCACAGATACCAAGTGCAAGTGCATTTCTCATGACAGCTTGAGGCTGTGAGCCAATATGGTGTTTGAGTGTTGGACTGTGACTCGGGAGACTAGGATTCCCGATTCCCAGATCAGCAGTCAAACACACTGGATGACCTTTGGGAAGCCACACTTTCAGCCTCAAGGGAAGGCAATGGCAAGCCTCCTCTGAAAACATTTTACCAAGAAAACCCGATGATATGTTTTCCTTAAGGTCGCCATAAGACAGAAACAACGTGAAGGCACACAATAACAATAACAGCTTGTGGTTTTCTGTGCGAAAACATGTCTGGGAGCTGGGATTACATGCTGGGTGGAGCATACAAGCCTCCCCCCCCCACCCCGTGCCTTTCCCAATGGTTGCTCAAGTACTTTTGTCATGGACATATATTCAGGCCAATATGAGAGATACTGAACTGGTTGATTCTTTCATAGGCTTTTCTTTATCAATCATTTATGTAGTCCTATTCAACTCTTCAAAACTACAGAAAAGTTGAAGAAGAAAAAGGCACAGGTTGCTTATTAGGAGTTACTGAGCATTTTCTCTGGTGCAGGGGAAAGTTAAAAGAAAAACTAAAAGTACAGAAAATAATTTGTAAAAAAGGTTCAAATAGATCAAAGATGTTACTTTTTATAAGAAATGTTGGTGTTCAAGATTGATTTTAGTCATTTACATGCTGTTTTATAGAATTTGTGACATAGAAAAGCCAATTTTTCTTGCCAGTTCATAAGGAATCCTAGTTGAGCATGTGTGTCTGTGTCTAACCTTTGCAGAAATGTATTTAATAGCTCCACATTCTTCTTATCAAGCAGATGGCTGATGTTTTTTGATGTCCTAGGCGTTTGGTGAAGGTGATGTCAGACAGATTTGTTGCTGACTCAGGTCTTATTAAAGAAATCTCAAAGCTTACACAGGAACTGTTTTTGAAGCGTGATGCTTCATAACTCCTTCTCCTACTTTCTCCCTAGATCAAACACTTGTTCAAATAACAGAAAATATTAAAACCTTTTTGAACTGACTGGTGATCTTGGACTTTTGAAATGATAAAACTCTGGTATTATTGAGGAATCTTACTGTAGATTAGGATGGGGTTGTTCACATTGGTCGTCTAGGACAGTAGTTCCCAAACTTTAGTCTTCCATTTCTTTTAGATGTCAGATCCTAGAAGCCCCGGCCAACTTGGCCAACCGTCAGGAATTATGGGAGCTGAAGTCCAAAACTTCTAGAGGACCAAAGGTTGGAAACCACTACTAGGACAACTGATATTTTGTAAAACATGAGGGAGGCAAAATACATTCTTCCAGATGTTGTTGGACTGAAGCTCCTAGCAGACCTTGTCAGCAAGCTCAGTAATGTAGTTAGCAATATCTGAAAGGCCCCTTGATATCCAACCAGTTGTTACAGACTCTTAAGTTGTAATAGATTCCAAAGCTGATTGAGGAATTTTGTAAACTGTCTTGTATAGAGCAATCTTGGGAACCCAGCGTGTATGAGAAAGCAACATCCACACTGAGATGTTCATGAACGTTGATGTTGTGTGCCTTAAAGTTGTTCCGACCTATTATGGGGTTTTCTAGGCAAGTTCCTTCAGAGAGTGGTTGCCAATGCCATCCTCTGGGGCTGAGAGAATATGACTTGCACAGGGTCACCAGTGGGTTTCCATGGCTGAGCATCCAGAGTCATAGTCCAAATCATTATACCACACTGGCATTCTCCATGAATATGTGTACTGTAAGCAGGAATTTTTTGAACAAATTCCCCTTGAGAAGTAATGGCAGTGGCTGCCTTCTTGGACCTGCCAGGTCAGGTGTTGCTTCCTCAGACATTTATTTGTCCATAGTGTGACTTCATGTTGAGCAGGTTAAACATGTCTGACTCAACCCTGAGAACTGCTACTAAAATAACTGGTTTTAGGGGGTCTGTTTCACTCTGTGTTTGGACTGGAAACAGAGTGTGTTGGCTGCCAGAGAATTCTTTTTCTCCAGATATAGAAAGTTGCTAAATTTCTTGAAGTACTCACTTTTGAGATTATCACACTAGGGTCAATTCCAGAACCATCCCATTATTGGCAATGGGATAATTGTGGGATGGTTCTGGAATTGACCCTGGTGTGATAATCTCATTAGCTTTGAGTTGTCCTGTTTGTCAGTTTGGCAGACAATTGCAAAGGTACCTCACTAAGAGCTCCAGCAACAGGTTCCCACCTTGTTTCTTCCATTATGTTCATTGTTACCATAACCATACAGCTTTTTTAAAAAAATTCTTGAATTGCTGTGAGGAGCAATCATTGCTCAAAGCGATATAGCTAAAACATTAAAAAGGAGCAGAAAAAATCCTGGCTAGATGACTGCAGTGCATTCATTATTGGTCTATTCTTGAAAATGACCCAGAAGCTTCAGATAGTGGTGGCAGCGACAACTGTGGTCAGTAGAGCCAGAGGAATCATGATATGATGCTGAAGCTTTTGCATTATCTGTCTCCTGTTGTCCAGCCCAATTCAGAGTACTTCTACTTACCCTTTAAAGCAAAGGAGTGGGCAAACTACCATCCTTAGGACCACACACAGCTCTCTAGGGCTGTTTTGCAAGCCTTCAGTCCCTCTAGACCAGTGGTCCTCCCAGAAGCCTCAGCCATGTTGGCCAATAGTCTGGGATTCTGGGAGCTGAAGTCCAAAATTCCCTTAAAGAGCACAGTTTGGGGACCACTGCTCTAGACTCCCTGGACTGCACTTTGTCTAGCAAGAAGGGAAGGTATTGTTCTTCATAGAAGCTTGTGGAAGTGGCAAATCACCTTTTAAATAGGTTGCACCCAGGGCACCTTGTTCAATAGTTTATTTCCGATTTTTCAAACCCAAGGTTTTGATGTGTTTTGGCTTTAAGATATTTTTGGTAATCCATGTGACTCTTGAAAATTCTTAGAAGCAGAAGGCTAGCCCCCAAATACTCTTATAGGATACTTATAGGATAAGCAGAATTACTTTAAATGGCTTGAAATCACAATCTGCAGGATTTCCCTTTCCCACTACAGAGAGGACAGACCCCTAACTTTGAGAATGCTATTGCTTGTCTATCCACGTATGGAGCTGTTGTAGTGTTCAGACTATGGAATACTCAGTGGACCTTTTTGTATTGAATCTGCTCTTTCTTTGTTTTATGCTAATGTGTTTTTATTACATTTGTATACTTCCTTGATATCAGTCAGGCTGAAGGACATTTTGAAAGCATTTCAATAAATAAGTGAAACTCAAATATTACAATAAAAAGAGAGGAACCCTCTAAGCTGAAGTGTCATTAATCACCAGAAAGCTAGGAAAGCGATCTCATTTTCAGCAGCCATTCAAAGGCCAGTAATGAGGAAGCCAACCGTACCTGCCTGAGTTGAAGTCCCCAAACCTTGCTCATTTAAAGAAAAGCTGCCAGCTTCCATACACATGTGTCTGGGAATCTTGAGTAGGCGAGGTGATTCATGTTGCTTGATACAGTTTAAAAAGCTTTTTAAAACAAAGGCTGATTGGAGTCCAGTGTCATTTTCAGGCTCTTAAGTATTTATTAGAGACAGTAAAGGTCTTCCTTAGATACATTAAAAAAAAAAAAAAAAGATGTGTTGAATGTAGATTGGACTTCGACAATGATGACTTCTGAACTGAACATCTGGTTGATTAAAGAAGTCCCTCCTTCCCTTGACTATGACAGTTCACTGTTTGTAGTTTCTGCTGTTAAGAGTTTGGTCTGTTTGTCCATCTATCCTGAATGGGGAGATATTTGACAGAGTAGTTATTTTCATGAAGAACAGCAGGTTTGGAGCTTTATGAATGTTATATGAGCTGTGTTCAATAGATCTAACAACTTGTCCTTAAGATGTCTTTATTCATTAATTTTCCCCAGATCTCACCCTGGTGGTGTTAATTACTTCATTGGCCACCAAACCATCATAGTCAGCCTTGAACAAAATTACACAGAGATTGGATGGTGTGATAGTACAGTTCATACTTCAGGTTTACACTTCCTTTCCACACAAATGAATGTGACATTTTTCACCACAAAAAGCTCACTTCTGTGGCTTTAATAAATTATTCATGGTAAACATAAATTCATAATTTTTATTTCTCCCCCTGTTCTGCCACATTGGAATAACTTACTACATTGAGCCCTTGGTATCCCCTGGAGTTTGGTTCTAGTACCCCCCCCCCCCAAGCTACCAAAGACCATGGGTTCTCAAGTTCCATTATGTACAGTGGGGTAGTGAAATCCCTTATATAGTGAAGTCCCTTATATAACATGGTAAAATCAACATTTGGTTTTGGGAATGCAGGGGGTGGGTGTGGTGTTTTCAAGTTGTGGTTAGTTGAATCTGTGGTTGCAGAAATTGTGTATATGGAAGATCAAATGTATTCTGCTTTGGCTGTTCATGGGATAGGGTGAAGAGCTATGAATGGCACAGGTTCCCTCACCTGCCTTTTGTAAGAAGAGCGCTGAGAATACTGTGGACTGCAGTGGGTCCAAGAACAAACCTGAACTCTTCCTGGAAGCCAAGATGACTAAATTGAGGCTGTTGTACTTCTGCCACATCCTAAGAGATGACTCACTACAAAACAAATAATGTTAGGAAAGATGGAGGGCAATAGAAAGAGAAGTAGACTCCATGGACAGACTTGATCAAGGAGGCTATGGCTGTGAGCCTGCAGTACCTGAGCAGAGAGCTTGAGGATAGGGGGTCTTTGAGGTGTTTCCTTCCCAGGGAGTTAACATCTCAAAGGCAGTTAACATCAAGAAAATCAAAATGAAAATTTCAATGCACATGACCTGCCTACTCCCTTTAAAAACAGTGTTTTTAGCATGCTCTTTTTAAAGAACAAGAACAACAAAAAATGTTTTCAAAACCAGATGTTTTTTCTTTGCATTCATGTCATGTGAGCTTCTGATGCTTCGCCAGACTTAGCATGTACACAGTGTAGGCCCTGGGTGGGAAGTGTAGCCTGCCAGGTGTTGTTGAGTTGCCGCTCCCAGCAATCCTAAATGGCAAAGCCAGTGGTGAGATATGCTGGGAAGTGAAATTCATAAACATGTAGGCTGTGGTTTTCAGATTCTTCTAGATTATTTTTTTTTTGGGGAACTAGTAATGAAATGTGGAAAGAGCTATGTTCAGGTGAAAAGCAAGTTGTGCTCAAAGCTAGAGGAAGAAATGATGCGGGATGTCAGAGCAGGAAGTGAATTTGAACTTCTGATCTGTTGACAGTGGCTGCTGTGGTAGGCAGTATAGGGAAAAGATAAAGAGCAAGTTTGTTGTTGTTTTGTGCTTTTTTGTTGTTGTTTCAAACTTATAGTAACCTCCAACTAAGGCAAACCTACCATGAGGTTTTCTTGGCACATTTCTTCAAAGTGGGTTTGCTATTGCCATCCTCTGAGGCTGAGAGAGTGTGCCTTGCCCAGGTTCACCCAGTGGGTTTCCATGACTGAACCAGGATTCACACTGGCCTCTAAAGTGGTTGAATTCAAAGATATAGCCATGTTAGTCTGTAGAATCTGCACGCAGAGAGATCTTGTAGCACCTCTGAGACTAACTGAAAGAAAGAAGTTGGCATCATGAGCTTTTGTAGACTAATGTCTATGAAAACTCATGCTGCCAACTTCTTTCTTTCTGTTAGTCTCAAACGTGCTACAGGATCCCTACATCCTGGTCAACAAAGTCCTAGTCCAAACACTCAAATCACTACCACACTGGCTCTCCAAAGGGCAAGTACTAATTATCTTTTGATTTGCATTCTTTAAATAGCCAGCCTGGCTCATGTAAGCATCAGGAGCAGTGACAATGACAGTGCTTTATTGTTTCCCTGTTCTAGTATATTCTTTCTTTTTGAAGCTACCCTTTCCAGTTGGTGACTAATAAACAGCTCATTGTCTTATTTGCTTCTCTGGCTTTAGGCTGCTGGATGCTAAGAGCAGTCAGTCTGAATGGAGTAATCAGCAGGACCTGGCACTGAGCTGTATTTTCACATACTACAGGGCAGGAACCAGCCTTGGCTCCATCAGTTGCTGAAATTAGGCTGGGGGGGGGGGAATGGTGAATGACTATCTTGACCTGTTTCTTTCTTTAAAAAACCACATATACATTCAAAGTCTAAATAGGAGCTGTTTGTGCTCCAATTAATGCTTTTTGGTGCTGAGAATTAGGAGTGTCCTGCCCTATCAACTCTGCTCTTCGGGTTGAAAAGTTGAAAACTTTCCACCCAAGAATGATTAAACTCACTTCTTTATGAAACTTTCCCATATTTTATGGCTTCTTTCTGTGCCGTGTTTTAATCTGCTCAATAAATTTGTATTTTATGTCTTGCCACAGCTGGAAGGGCGACTGGCTGTATGGAGCCATGCTGAAAGGGATTAGTTTATGGAAAAATTATAAATGCGTATGAGAGAAAGACACATGTCCCTTGGTGAATTTTAAGTGTTTCGTCATGGCAAGATGGTGATTAGGAATGATCTCTGTGCTCCTATTTTCTTTTTAAAAACATAAACTATTTTTTTACCTTGTAGAACAGGTGGGTAAAGTGTGGTTCTTGGGCTACTTTAGACTCAGAGGAGGCCTTTTTTGAAACCACAAAGATGGTGAAAATCCCCCCCTCCATATCTCCTGGAGACATTGCGGGGCATTTTCTTTTTGTGGGAGCAGATGTAGCCCTCCAAGGTCTCCTAGGTCCCTAACTTTCCACAGTTGCGCACCCCATAGCAACATCAGTGTCAAGTAAAATCCTGACATTGTACTCATTTTATTTAAAGTGAAAGTGCTTTATGGTCTGTATCGTGTTTGTCCTTGAAAGAACTTGAGGAATTGCATGAGATCCTCCATTTTAAAAACAACAGCTATGGCTCGGGGAGTGGAACTTAATTAAACATTTTGGTAAAGCATGAACACAAAGTACGTTACATTAAGTGTTAGATGTACCTCATCTGTGCCACCCCCCTCCCCCCTATAATATGTGTACAGTGGGCGTTTGTTATCTGCTGGGGTTTGGTTCCAGGACCTCCTATGGATACCAAAATCTGTGGATGCTCAAGTCCCATTCAATACAATGGCATAGAAAAATGGTATCCCTTATATCTAATGAAAAAAAAATCAAGGTTTCTTTTTGGAATTTCAATATTTTAAAAATATTTTCAAGTTGTGGATGCTTGAAACAGTGGATAAAAAATACATTCATAAGGAGGGCTGGCTGTATCAAGATTTTGCCATACCTGATTATCCAAGTTGACTACTATTTTCATTCCTAGAAGACCACTTTTTAAAATGAACTAGAAAAATGTTGTAGTGAAGTGGGTTTTCTGGAAGGATTCCAGTTTTTATTTAGGTGCCCTAAATAAAACAAGATGCATTTTTAGAATGTTTTAGATTTTGCAGGTTTTGTGTCATAATTTTCCACCCTGCTTGTTCTCTCTACCCCCTCCACCCCCATTTGTACACACTAGTTGCATATAGGTAGACTATGTGGGAGACTTGAGATATTTTTTTGAGGAATAAATGCCTGGAAAAGAAAAATTGAAACTCTGCAAGTGGACTGTTTGACTGAACTGACTTATTGCATGAGCTCAGAACTTGTGTTAATAACTGATCCAGTGTGTGCTACTACTGGCAAAAGGTGAGGAATGCTGGAAGTTATAGTCTGATAGCATCTGGATGGCTGCATGATTCCCAGCCTTGCAAAACAAAGGCATTTGTTCTATGTTTTCATTCTGTCTGTGTTTTACTGTGGGATAAATGCTTTGGTCCATTCATCTAATTTTTTAAGGCTTTGCCAATATTTTGTTTGGATACAAGGATATTTTCACATCATTGCTATTCACTGACACAAGATCATGTGTCAATACTTTCTGTTTTTACATACAAAACCATGTGTACATATGATACAGTTATATCACCCAAGTATGTTGCAGCTATCATTGCTGGTAATGTTATTGTGTTTGGTATCTGATATTTGCGTTCTGCAATTATTTGCAGATTTTGCAATGTTAGAAAAAATGGTAAGGTAAAAAGTACTAATATTTGTTGTGAACATGATGCAGTTGCTATTAGTAGGTCTGGTTTGGCCTGTGTAAAGCACAGAGCAGTTGCTTTAATATGGCAGAGTAGACAAGAACTGTTTTATTAAGGTATCAGTGACAAAGTCCAGCCAGTTTCCAAGAAGAGTAATAAATGGCTATACAATTGAGTCTCCATAGCACTCATTAATATGAGTCCTATAACTAGTGTTGTTGTGCATTATATAGTAATCACACACTAACTATATACACTTAGAGATGTTTGTTGTTGTTAATTGCCTTCAAGACAACTTAGATCCAACTTGTGACCCCTAGTCACGTTGGAGCTTTACAGACTGCCCAAAAAGGGCGGTCTGTAGCCACCTTTTTTTGCGGCAGAACGCTGCAGCAGCTAGATGCTGTGGTGAAGCTGTGCAGCAATAAAGGAGCAGGGGTTTTTAGCGTCGCAGTTGTGGCGCAATAAACTGAAAAGGCGCCATTGGACGCCTTTACGCCGCTGCAACTGCTCAGCTCCGTCTAGAAGCTGCGCAGTTGTGGCGTCATCATTACGCACGCCGTCTAAATGGCATTACGCAATGCCGCAGGTGTCATTACGTGCTAGGGCTAGGGACCGTGCAAATGCTGTGCGCTCCCCATCCCTAATCACGGGCTGTTTGTATGGTGGCAATGAGACCTCCAAGTCGCTCTTATCCTCAACCGCCCTGCTTAGCTCCTGCATATTCATAGCTGTGGCTTCTCAGAGACTATCTCTCTGGAATGTGGTTTTTCTCTTTTCCTACTGCTCTCCACTTTACCAGGCATTACAGTCTTTTGAGTACTCATGATATGGCTAAAATATGATAACCTCCGTTTAGTCATCTTGGCTTCCACAGGGAGTTTGTGTCTGCTCTGCTCTTAGACACATCCATTGGTCTTTGGTACTAAAAGATGAGTTGGGGGGAATCAAAGGCTGGATACTTATAGGGTTAGTAATACTTGGATTTTGCCAAAACTGTGTTTTTGACTTGTAGAGCTGGAGAAGTGTGTGTCAGTTCTAAAACGTGGACATGGGAAGCGTGATTTTCACACATTTGCAAGTACCAACAAAGGCAGTGGCAGCAACAGGAGAACTGATGGTTCTGTGTTGTAATCTGCATTTGGAATTTGGTTATGTGCTGGCATGGATGGCGTGCTTATGTCATAATCATGGCTTTGTGTTTTTGGGGTGGGTAATGTATATGTGTATATAACAGTCTGGTGCAGAGCAGGTTGAAAGCCATAATGCAGACTGAGAGCATGCCGAGGCATCCTTGTTACAAACAAAAACATGTTATAACACTGGTGTTCTCTAATTGTGCTCGCATATGGCTGAGCTGCTGGTGAGAACAGGCCCTTAGGCCTCGTCTGAGCTACAGCTATAACTGAGTCATGAGATCAAGTTTCAACACAGCTGTCTGTCCCTCTGACCAAGCTGCTATGCTGCTGTAATCCAGAGTAGCCTCTAAAATGGTATGCAGTTTCTCTCTCTCTCTCTCCTTGCTGTGCATATGCTTTCTTCCTGGTTCATTCTGACTGCAGGAGTCAATTGTATTGCATCTGAAACTGTTCACTTGCACACTCCCTGTATATACATAATACAGTGGGCCCTTGGTATCTACTGGAATTTAGTTCCAAAACCCCCCATGGATACTAAAGTCCATGGATGTGCAAGTCTCATTTAATATAATGTTGTAGTAAAAGAGTGTCCCTTACATAAAATTGCAAAATCAAGGTTCACTTTCTGGAATGTATATATTTTAAAAATATTTTGAGCTGTAATGTTTAGTATAGGTTTAGAGTTTGAATCTGTAAAAGCAAGGAAACTTTGCCAGAGCTGATCAAAAGTTGTATGGGGACGTTTTATCTTTGAACTCTCTCTTCTTCTGCAATGTTAAAACCACACACATAAAAACCCACCCCACAAACCACCTGTGTTATTGTGCAGAACAGATAGATAATTACTCTTCCTGAATTACTGTTTTTCATTAATCCTGAGAAACATCTTTTCAAAATGGATTGTATTCCCGAATTCCTGTAAAAATACAACTTGAGGCATAGCTAGCACCTTATTTGAAAATTTCAGTCAGTTCTCTGTTTCACTTGTCATTTGTTTCCCATGCTTCATAAGTGACTTAATGTGGGAGTTTGAGAAACTTGCTGCAAATGGAAATGGCGATACTAATTTGGACCACCATGTTGATTGGTAACTTTTCAGATTCTGCAGTTCTTTTGCCTGGCAGATCTATCATATATACTCGACTATAAGTTGACCTCACATATAAGTCGAGGACAGGTTTGGGGCCAAAATTATGGATTTTGCCATGACCTGCAGATAAGTCGAGGGCAAAACTTGGAGGCTCCTTCAGTGTGTGTATGTGTGCCCACTTGTTTAACAGCAATTAATCATTTAATACTCTTTCTGCTTGGCTCAAGAGAAAAAGACACTATCTTCCACCACATTGGGAAATATGAAAGAGCTGTTATCATATTACCATACTGACCTGTAAATAAGTCAACCGGGGATTTTGGGATCAATTTTGGCGAATAAATTTTTAGACTTATAGATGAGTATGTATGGTAAGTTGGGCTCTTTCCTGGCCATCCAGAAAGAATCTCCATGATCCCCTTTGCCACACTGGGTAACTGGTGTATCAGTAGTGCATGCACACATTGTGTAAATATGCAAATATCCTTCCTGCCTATGTATATGTGAGAACTCTGCATAGGACTGGGTTGGCAGCCATGTACATTTGAATTTTCAGGCTGCCTGTACACGAATCGGGCTTTTACCCATATTGAGCTGCTCTAAGATAAGCAGTTCTACTCATCTTTCATCAGAATGAGCATTGTTGGTTGAGCTGATGCTTTGAAAGTTATGAAGAACCAGACATGCTATGGCAGAAAGATTATGTTTTGTATTTTGTATCACATACACCTTACTTCAATTGTAGACTATACTTCATCTGCTTGCATGGATTGAAAGAGTGCATAGTATCCTACTTGTTAGAATAAATGTGCCAGAGTGGCAAAACTACAAGTACCGTACTCAGTTACATAGTTTGAGTCTGCTTGCTTATGGTGCAAAGTCAGAGTTTAGGAGATTATTGCACAGAGGCTTACTGTCACTAAATCATCGCTAAATTGTCCCTAAAGCGTGACAGTATGATCGCCAGTCACACTTGTCCCCCATGATTAATTTGTCAGGGAGGAATCCTGCTCCTCTCCCATCATCAAAGCATTTGTGTAGCAGCCATTTCCCCAATAGCGGAAGTTCCTATTATTGGGGAAATGGCTGCTACACGAACGCTTTGATGATGGGAGAGGAGTGGGATGCTTCCCTGATGATTTAATCACAGGGGACAAGCGCGACTAGCGATCATACTGTTGCGCTTTAGGGTTGATTTAGTGACCTTTTACAAATGGTAAGTCTCCGTGTGATAATCACTTTAGTGTTTGAGGTCCCTCTTCCTTTTTTAAAATTATGAGGTTGGCGTGCTTAATGTGCTTACATTTGCAAGAGCTGTATAAGTTCAGAGTTACAGTCAGCTTTCTTACACTGCATTCTGGCATCATTTGCACACTTGTACATGTGTGTGCACAAACACACACTGTGGCTCATATAGCATTTTAAGAACCTTTTAATTGAGACCAGGCAATAATTCATACAGCCCTAGTACTGTTGACTTGTGAAGCAGAAAAAAAAAGTCCTACATCAGTTTGTGTTATCTACCATGTTTCTTGAGGATAGGATGTATCACAACCCTTTTCAGTGGTGAACATTATTTTAATGCAATACAAAAAGATGTGGCACCTTGCAGAATTATTATGGGGTGAGTTTTATGGATTATATTGCTGACTATATTAGATCCAGTTATAAAAACACTGCAGTAGTTTTTTGTACTGTTGCAATTTGCAAATTTGGCTCAGGAGAAGTTCTGCTTGTACAAGTTTGTTGTATGACTCATCTGTGTTGAGCTGCCAGCATTTATGGAATCTTAGACTAGAATTTAAGAAGTGTTATGCTGGACAGTGTCTCAGGCTAGAATTTAAGAAGAGAAGGGTTATGCTGGGCAGCGTCATATCTGTCGGCAGACTATATGGAATTATGTTTATGGAAAACTATTAGAAGAGGATTGCCTACTAGAGATAGTCTCTAACATATGCTTTTGATTTGAGCCAAGTAAAGCATACAGCTGCACTTCATTTTACTGCTTTTATATCTCTGGGGGTGGAAATGGAAGACTATGACATTAGATTCCAACAGATTCTTTTTTTCTTTCTGCAGTAGAATTCTTGTAAAGGAAATGTTTGACGTGCTTATATACCTTTATGCATATAATCAGGTAGACTGCATATACCTGGATGAGAATTTAGTTTTTCTAAGTCAAGGTTGGCCCTACACAAATATGCCAATGTGTATCTTTCACCTGAAGTCGATTTTCTCTTGCAGTTATTCACAGACTATTACATGCTGGATACTCAGATTCTTAATTTATGTGATGGATGATTCTTTATGAGGATAATGTTAGGTAAGGCTCCATCCTTTCTGTTGTGAATGGGTATTTTGTTTCTGTTGTGGTCATCCAGGTTTGTTTCATGCAATTGTCAACTAGACATTTTTTTGTATTTTTTGGCAGCCTGCCAGTCCCAAAGCAGTTCCTTGCAGTCTAGGACTATAAACTATATAATTTGTCCAGGGAGGCTTGTGCATTACAGAAACAGGAAAAAATCCCTTTTCTGACAGCATTTATTGCTTAGTGTGCATAAATTTGGCTGTCAGAAACAGCTGGCACAGTAGGATGGACAATAAGACCAAAGTGAGGGGAAGGGCTTCCTCCAAATGCCCACTGAGAGAATCGGGTTACACAGGTGGTCATTAACCACAGGGCATGATACTAAGCAGAGGAGCCTGTGGCTCAGACTGTAAGCATTTCAGTTGAACAATGGAGAGAAAAATCTTCTGTGCTCTGAAGTGGTTTCCTAAAAGTCGCTTTGCCATAAAGCATTGTGGTTCCCCCCCCCCCCCACTTGTAATGTGAGTACCTGAAGATCTCCATAGATATAGACTCCTTAGGTTAAGTGAAAACTTTGCTTTCCTGACACTGTTTTGATTTCTTCTGTAGTGTATTAGGGAATGGCAATGGTGAGACATCGCACAGCGAAGCTTTGTCATCCCACTTCATAAAATACATATCTTTGGGAAGAGGGAAGGCATTTATTTCAGATCATTAGGACATTTCCCAATAGGCATACGTGCTTGCTTGGCTTGTGTCTCAATAAGCATAAGTTTGGGCTGGATGACTTTTTGCAGTAAGTACAATCAGCTCTCCATATCCATGGATTTTTTTGAAAATATTTTAAAAATCCAAAAGGCAAACCTTGATTTTGCCATTTTATATAAGGGACATAATTTTTCTCCATCTTTGTATGTAATGGGGCTTGAGCATCCATATAATTCTGTATCTACAGGGGATCTTGGAACCAAACCCCAGCGTATTCTAAGGGCGGACTGTAAAGAAATGTGGGGGGTGACTACCATTTGCTGAGTGATCATTGCACTGCTTGGTCTGTTTTCTCCCCTTGAAAATGAGCTTGCAGATTAAATATAAATAAGATAAAGAAGAGGTTTTCTAGTTGTGTGTGAGCACTGCAGGCATGACTTCGTTTTCCCTCCTGTATTGATTCTTGAGAAGCACAAAGCATTGGCTAGTTGAACCAAAAGCATACTTTAATGACGGTGGAGACAGCTGTCTGTTACAGTGGGACATGTATACTGGCTACTTTGGCGCCAGACAGCTTTCTCATCAATGTGCACATTAATAATAACATTTCAGTAAAGGATTCTTTAATTCCTTTTATTAAAGTCCTTGGCCTATTACTCAGTTTTCAAAGGGCTTCTGGCTCCTCCCTCTTCAAACTGTGCACATGGATGTAATGACGGTGTTAAAGGTGGAAATATTTTATTCTTTCTCTGTTCTTCCTTGGAGATGGTTTTGGATTGGGTAGGGAGGAGGAATTGTGTTTTGAAAATCTTTATCTGGAGGGAAAAGTGAAATAAGTACTTTTCAAAAGCATGGTTGGCTCACTGGAAGTATTTTTATCTAATCATTTGTGTATGTACAAAAGCATAGACTTGTTTGTTTCTCTAAAAGCTTAATGCTTTCATGTCTCTCCCTCCCTCCTTCTCTGGGAACAGTTATCATTCCAGATGTTGTTTGGACTAAAGATAGTGAATTGGAGAGGGGGAGTCTTTCCTAATGATAATAACAGAGTCAGACTGGCTGCTTCTGCTCTGTAAGGGAAATGGAGAGATAAAACTCTATTAATGGTGCATACAATGCCTAAGTAGCTAATAAAACAATGTGGTCTTCACTGGAAATAAGTCCCAGATTGGCAGCGATTAGTGCCAACTGCACAAGGAGACAGCTGCACAGATTGACAAAAGTGTGTGTGTGTGTGTAAAGGATAGAGGATGAGAAAGAAGAAGTTTTAATGAATTAAGAAGAGGGAGTCCTCACACTTGGTTTTTTCACCATTTCAGGTTCTCAAATTTATCATTTATTTTTCTGGTTCTTAAGAGGAAATAATAGATTAGAATATTGAGTTGATTCTCACTCCCACCTTTGAATATATTTTGATCTGTAGAAATGATCTACTTGAAAGACATCTCATTATTTAAAGCAGACTGAGAAAAAGATTGGTGCAGACACCAGTCTTTCTCACCCTGCTCACCAAAAACATTTTAGTTTTAAATGTTTAAAAATTAATTTTGCAATTAAATGCTTTGGATTCCTCCCCCCAAAAAACTATTTTTTTCACCATTGGGGGGCACTTTGGGTGAGGGGAGAGGCACAAGTGGCACTGAAAGCTTCTCAGTGCCATTTAAAAAAACAACAGAAGCTACTTAGCTCTTTGAGGCCTGCAGAAGTTGCAGTGCTGGTTCTTCTTCGTGGTCTCTGCGAAGCACACAAATGGGTTATTCTGCGGCTGCACAACAATTTCGGATTCAACTGGAATTGCTAGGAAAGACTTTTTGGCAGTAGCTCTGCCCACGTCCTATATAGGCTCGGCATCTTCCTGCCCTTTCTCAGTTCCTTTTGTCTGCCGCGTGAGCAGCACAGGAACCTCGCTTGGAGTCGCTCCTTCCTTTCACTTTCTCTTTTGACCACGTTTTTGGCTCTGACTTCTCTTCAGCTCTGACTTCTCCTTTGGATTGTGATTTGGACTTGTCTTGGACTGTGATTTATGGTAAAAACCGGCTTGTTTGACCACTCTTCCTCGAATTGACCTCCAACATGTCTGCGCAGTCTTTCAAGAAATGGCACAGAATGTGGGACCAACATGCCCGGCCATGACGGACACTCTCGGTGTCTCTTCTGCCTGGGTGAGGGCCATCCAGCCTCCACTTGCCCTCATTGTTTGGCCTTTACTCTGCAGGCCAGGAAAAACAGGGAGTCGCAGCTTAAGTCCTACATCTATGCCCAGGTTCTTAAGCCTCCAACTTCGTCAAGGGTCCCTGCCAAAGCAGCTGCTTCCAAAGGTAAGCCCTCATTTTCAGCCTCTGGGGCCACTGCCAAGGCTACTGCTTCCAAGGGCAAATCCTCTCCTTCTTCCTCTCAGGTCCCTCTCAAGGCTATTGCCGCTGAGGGCAAACCTAGATCCGACGTTCCTTGGTCTCCAACCCCAGAGAATCGGAGGTCTTTGGACCAGGATGCGGGTGGGCATCCATCCACACCAAAGAGGAAGCAGTCCTCCGACTCTTCCAGATCCGACAAAAAACGGTACAAGGCCTCTCAGAATAAGGACAAGGATTCTTCACACTGTTGAGAAGAAATCCCGCTCCTCAAAACATCCCGATCCCGACCGTTGATCCCAAACCGAGGAAACTCCTCAGCCTGTCAATACGAAGTCTGGCTCGGTACCGTGTGCCCAGACAGTTCCTCGGTCTCAACCTTCTCCTCCATCCAAAGTGGGCTCCCAGTCTGTGGCCACCTTCCTTGAAGTCCTCCCTGAACCTTACCAATTTTCAGAGGACGACCATGCAATCGTCCCGGAACGCCTTTCCAAAGTCGCCTACTCTGAAGAAGAGTCTGATGACGATGCTTCATGCAGCTTTCTCAAGCCAGCCAAATGCGACCTGATTTTCAATGGAGCCTCTGGCACCTACTTCCTGCCTCTCAACCGCTCTGAGGTCCGTGATAGTTGTTTCGTTCCTGCGTTTCACATGGTAGAATCCCAATTGCCTCTGGTACCAGTTTTGGCCACATCGACCCTGACTCGACCTGTCCCCACACTTCAACCTCAGCTGCGCCCACGAGCAATATCCGTATTGTCCAAATTGGCAGCCTACTCTGACTCAGACATCTCCCGAGGTTGTCAGTCTCAGTCCTTGGCAGTCATAAAAACTCCATCTCCTTCAGATGACATCTTCTGTTAGGCTTTGTGGCCTGCGTTTGAAATGTACAGATGTGCACAAAGGGTAAACCAGGAATTATGGCTAGAATTGTCTGCAGCTGAAGGCTGGAAGCAGACAGTGCTCAAGGTCAGTATGTGCTTGCTTGCACGTAGGCCTAATGTAAACATCAAGAGTCTTCCTGACTGAGGGGACAACATTGTAGGTGACACAAGGAAGAGAGTCACCAGAAGAGGGTGGGTTTGTGGCCACATGGCACAAATCTGTAAATAGCCTGCACACCACAATGTGGGTTGTTGGGTAATTGTTGTGTAGTTGGTGGATGGTTGGTTGGAGAGATTTGTCAAGCGTGTGTATATTTGTAAATACAGCAACTTTAAGAATAAACCTCTTAGGAGAGAGTTTTGGCTCCAGTCTGTTTCATCAACAACTGGGAGGAGGATTCCTGATAAAGCTGAAGCTCCAGGGTCGCCGGTAATTCTGAAGGCATTGGAGATTGCTTGAACTGTGCACATCTGCTTGTTTACATCAACATCTCCTTTTCTGAACAGATCACCCAGATGGGTAGCGACTTGACAACTGATATCATCCACATTAATTGTGAGGCACTGGATCTGATCGACGAGAGGGTCTGCGACAAGGTCCCAACTCTGACCTAAATCCCATTCCTCCTGTCTATGTCCAAGATCGTCAAGTGTTCTTGAGCCTCCCTGCCTTCTAGCAAGAAACTTGACAACTTGTACTTCATCTCACCTTCAGAGGCTCTTTGAACACCCTCACCCTAATTTGGCAATTGTGGAGGCCTCACAGCTTTGTTTTACCCTGAGGACAGCAACAACCCCTAATGACACAGAAGGTTGTAAACTGGACTCCATGGCTCGCAAGTCATATGATTCAGCGGTCTTGAACCTTAAAATCCAAAATTATGCGGCCTGCATGGCTGCCTACCAACAACCTCTCTGGGAGAGGGCCCTTCCAGTGTATAATGACCTTCCCGAGGACAAGAAGCATACAGAAGCCCATGCTCTGGCTTCCCACCAAATCTGTGCTCAGCACTCAGCGGATTGCTTAGCAAGACAACTTTCCGGGGCCTTGGCCCTCCAACGCCATGCCTGGCTGAGGTCGTCTGATTTAATATCTCAAGCCAAACAGGCCATTGAGGAGCTCCCCTTTGACTCATCAGGTCTTTTCCATAAGGAGACCAATGAGAAGTTTGACTTCAAAAACAAGATGAGGAACACAGCCAGTAAATACGGTATGCCATCCTCTTCGACTTCTCATTCTCCCTTCCCTCAGTGACGGTCTGGATGGCAGAGATCTTCCTACCTGCTGAACCAGGCCAAACCAAACCAACCCTTTGACTACCAACAACAGTGTTTCCCTCCCCAACAACAATCTTCTTCAGGCAAACGCCAGTCAAAACAGAAATACAAGCAGCCCTTCCATAAGAAGGATGCTGATCAGGGCAAGTGCCACTTCTGAGAATTTCCAGCGCACTTTGCCTCTTCACCTCCCTTTGGGGACTGTCTGGCCCTTTTCTATCATTCTTGGGCCTCCATAACATCCGACCCCTGGGTGCTTTCCATCGTCTGTAGGGGTTATGTTGTGGAGCTTCAAGAATTTGCCCCAAGGGGTACCATCCTCACCACCACCCCCTCAGACACCCTTCTTGATGAGGTGTGTTCTTTGCTTAAAAAGGGGGCCATCGAGCCCATTTCTATCCCAGGCCTGACAGTGCCTCTTTCCCAGATACTTCATGGTTTCCAAAGCCACAGGCGGCTTTCGCCCCATCCTGGGTGAACTCTTTCATCACATACAAACGTTTCTGTATGGTAACCTTGACCTCCATTCTCCCTCTCCTACAGGAGTCAGACTGGTTCGCCACTCTGGACCTTCGGGACACATATTTTCATGTCAGCATCAGGGCACAGCCCCAAGGGTTTTTACAAAGTGCATGGCAGTCATAGCAGCCTGTCTTCGCCAGCAACACATCATTGTATTTCCCTACCTTTCGCCCCGACCAGACAGATGCTAATCGCTCATCTCGAATCTGCTCTCACTCCTTCACTTCTTGGGACTCACGGTGAACATGGAAAAGTCCACTCTTGTTCCAATCCAGCGGGTCGCTTCATAGGGGCTATCTACCTCAAGATAGATTCATCAACCTCAGGTCTTCATCCAATGCTGCCTCGCCTCTTGACGGATCACTGCCCAATTGGCTGAGGTCGCCCTTGGACACAAGGTGTCCACCACGTATGTCACTCCGTGGGCACACCACATATATCACTCTGGCTCCTCTCGGTCTTCAACCCTGCATTCGACCACCCTCTGAAATGGATTACCGTCCCGAGAACAGTGGCCCGCTCTCTTCGTTGGTGGCTCGACCCATCAAATGTTTCCGTGGTCATGCCTTTCATGCCTCCACAGCCTCAGGCCTCTCTCATGATGGACGCCTCCAACACCCAGCTGGAAAGCTCATTCCAACAGCCTCTCCGTCCATGGGAGATGGTCTCTCAAGGAAATCCAGGTCCACATCAATGCTTTGGAAATGTTGGCGGTCCAAAAGACGCTGAAAGCCTTCAGACTGGCCCTCGAAAGCCAGGTTGTCCTCCTCCTCCTCACCGATAACACAACTGTGATGTATTACAACAACAACAACAACAACAACAACAGGTTTTATTTATAGCCACCTCCTCTGTCCAGGCAATCGGAGTGGGGTAAACAAAATTAAAAAGTCACAAGATAAAACAATTCCAATTCCACAAGGTGGTACCAAGTCTCCCACCCTTCTTGACTACAGATATGGAACTGATGCATCCAGAAGAACATCACCTTGCAAGGCATGCATCTTCCTGGAGAAGAAAACGAGCTCACAGATGCTTTGAGCAAGGCCCCAGACTCTTGTCACAACTGGCAGCTCCATCCTCATGTTGCCTTCCACCTTTTCTTCCTGTGGGGGACTCCGGATGTCGACCTTTTTGCCTCACATCTCAACTCTCAATGAGACCAGTTCTGTTCCAGGATCCCTTCACCTTGGTCCCGAGGGGATGCCTTCCTCTTCCACTGTCCAGGAAGAAGTTCTACGCCTTTCCTCTGTTCCCTCTGATCACCAGAGTGGTAGCCAAGCTCCGCACTGACCGCTCAGACGCCATCCTGATCACCCAGTGGTGGACAAGACAGCCATGGCTTGCCTCACTTCACCACCTGTCCAACGACCGGTTTTGGCCTCTGCTTCTCCGTCCCGACCTCCTCATCCTCCATGACGGACAGGTTCATCATCCTGACATCGACACTCTGGTGACAGATGGTGGCATGGAGGATTCTGCCTTGACTCATCTCTTGGTACCGGTCCACAAGATCATCCTGGCTTCACACAAGCCCTCCTCTAATGCTCCTACACCCTTAAGTGGGGTAAATGTTTAGCTTTCCTGTCTGGGAAAGGACTGTCTCCTGCAACTGTCATAGTTCCTGTTGTTTTGGACTTCTTTCACTCACTTTCTGGATTCAGCCTCTCTGTCCCTTCTCTGAAATGCTACCTCGCAGCCATCTGTGCCCACTGCCAGTTCTCTGGCCGGCCATCCTTTTTTCTTGACCCACTGGTCAAGAAAATTTTCAAGGGACTTTCAAACTTGAAACCACCCTCCACATCTCCGGTCCTGGCTTGGAACCTCCAGCTCGTCCTGGCAGCACTTTTTACCTCTCCTTTCAAACTGATGATTTCCTGCAAACTCAGGCTTCTCACTTGGAAGACAGCCTTTCTGGTCACCCTGACCTCAACATGAAGGGCCAGGGAACTTTGTGCTCTCCGTACTTGAAATTTTTCAAGGACAAGGTTGTCCTCTGACTGGACATTTCTTTTCTACCAAAGATTGTGTCCTTGTTCCATCCCAACCAAGACATTGTTCTCCCAGTGCTAGCCCTGAACCTGACCACCAACACCGAGCGTCGCTTCCACTTCCATGATGTCAGGTGGGTGCTAGCCTTTTATCTTGAGAGGACTTCATCCTCTTGCCGTTCTTCCAGACTGTTTGCCTGCTACTCCAATCCCAAACTAGGACTCCCGGTCAGCCCTCAACGTTTTTCCAAATGGGTGACCTCCACCATTCTCCTCTCTTATGAGATTTTGGGAAGACTCCTCCAGCTTGAATCCGAGCCCATTCCACCAGGATGGTAGCCTCTTCCTCTTCCTTCCTCTCCAGAATCCCTTTGGAGGACATTTGCAAGGCTGCGGTTTGGTCACAACCTCTGACCTTCGTCAAGCATTACAGGCTTAACACTAGACACTGACAAGAAGCAGCCTTTGGCAGAGCTGTTCTCCTTTCTGGTGTCCATTAAGGTTAGTTGACACCTGTCAGTAATTGACACACACACTGCTTTTTCTGTTTGATATGTGTCTTTATTGCCAGGACACTATCTCCATCAGGAGGCCAGCTTGTCAGTCTAACCCATTTGTGTGCTTTGCAGAGACCATGAAGAAGGAGGACAGGTTACTTACCTGTAACTGTAGTTCTTTGAGTGGTCATCTGCGAATCCACACAAATCCTGCCCATCCTCCCCACTATTGTGTCCTTCCCTCTTTCTCATCTGCTTCACAGCAGACATTGTTTGGAACTGAGAAAGTTCAGGAAGACACCAAGCCTATATAGGAGGTGGGCAGAGCTAATGCCAAAAAGTCTTCCCTAGCAATTCCAGTAGGATCCAAAATTGCTGCGCAGGTGCAGAATAACCCATTTGTGTGGATTTGCAGATGACCACTCGAAGAACTACAATTACAGGTAAGCAACCTGTCCTTATTAAAGTGGTATACCCCCCTCCAAACTCCAGAAATCTAGTTTCAATTTTGTATAATGTGATCTGCAGGAAAGACTCAGGGCCAAAATTTGGCCTCTGTATTGAAATAAATGTCCACTCCTGCTTTACACAGACCTGGGAGCTGTAACCCTTTTAAAGGATTAATTCTCAGAGAAACCACAGTGTTCAGGAAGGGTTTAAAGAGTAAATAAAAAGTAAATATATATAAACATTTAAAAAGTATATCCGGACTTATCAGGATACCTGGTTATCAGGAAAAAACATAGATAGGGTGGAAGAAATGCTAGTCTTTGCATTAATTTTCTAGATCAGGATGCTATCATAATGCCATCATTATGTAATTGTGCAATTGGAGAATTACAACTTCCCATTTTGTAAAAAAACCAAAACAAAACAAAAAAACCCCCAACAACCACTAATGATATTGCTGGAGGTAGAGCAAACAGTGTGGTGTAAATTGTATTTCCAGTGTGAGAAAGCAAACACAGGAACTAGCACCACTGAAGTGCAAATGCAGTAATGGTGCAAAAGCGTGCATTGTTGTTCTGCTACTTTTGCATGTATAAGAGAAGTGGGGTTCAAATGAACAAGTGAAACAACTGACAAGTGTGATAGGCACATTAGTGTCCTTGTTCTTGTTCTACTTAGCCTCAAAAAAAGTAAGTGTTTCATTTAATGGCAGTAATAACAGCAATAGAAGGTGCTTCCAAAATAGAATGAAAGTAACCTCCACAGGCTGTGAGCCACAGTTTCAAGCAAACTTCATTGGGATAGGCTGAATAACTCATGGCACAGTTTCATACATCCTTATTCAGAAATAAGCATCATCATTGTTAAATGGAGCTTGCTCCCACATAACTATGGGACAGCCTATAGTAAAAAGAGTAATGTATTACTCAAATTCCTCACTTAAAAATACCAGCAAAAGGTGTGTCAGTATCACTGCACATCTGATACTGCCAACTCTTCCCCACCTATGACTTGAGAGACTTTTATCAATAAAACCTCTCAGATGAGAAGTATGATGAGAAGGATCTTTGGTTCTCCAAATGTTTTGAATTTCAGTTCCCAGAATCCATGGGCATCAGTCATGCTGACAGAGTCATCTGGGAACTGAAGTGTAGAAAATATGGAAGACCAATGATTGAGAACCACTGTCTTAAAGTGTATATGTTTCTCAGCAAGCATGTGTATAGAAATTAATGCAGTGGGCCCTTGGCATCCGCTGAAGTTTGGCTCTAGGACCCCCTATGGATACCAAAATCTGTGGAAGCTGAAGTCTCATTATATACAATGGTGTAATAAAATTGTGTCCCTTCTATTGCAAAATCAAGGTTTGTGCTGATTTGACTGGACCTGCATCCAAAACATGGTTATAACCATCTACACTTTTAATTGCATCATAGTATAAGCATGTCAAAACATTATTATTATTATTATTATTATTATTAGGCTTTATTTATATAGTGCTGTAAATTTATACAGCGCTGTACATACAGTCAATTGAAATAGACAGTTCCCTGCCCTCAGGCTTACAATCTAAGAAGACAAAAGACCGAAGGAGAAGGGAAAGGTGGTGGTGAAAGGGGCCAAGTCCAGTGGATCTTCTCTCCCTCTGAGGCTTAGACCATGGCAGATGGACTGTAGGGAGGGCCCTGCTGCTTACACTGGCTAGGCCTGATGGCGTTGCACCTGCCTTTACACTCCCTCCGAAGCTGGACAATAGCAGATGGCATGGGGGGAGGGCCTTCTTCTTTAGGCTAGGTGAGGGTTTCTCTATTCTGCATTACAGTGAACCCCATGGGCAGGGCCATGCATCACACATGTAGCTATGATGTCGCAGCTGCACTTTAGCACCTCATCTGATCCCTGAAATCCATCTTATAAACCATTCCGCTATCCAGAGCAATGGAGGTGTGTTCTGGGGCCAAGCAGGCTGTTGCCAAAGTGACTAGCTGTCCTCCTTTTCCAGGTCATGCCCTACACTTCAGCCTTCTCTCTAGGGGATTTCCAAAATGTCCTCCTTTTTTGGCATGAATTTATACTTCTAGGAGTGTTTGCTGCTTTTATTTTGGGATGTTCTCCATTTTTGCAGTGCTTTGTCCTCCTTTGCAGTTATGACATCTGGCCACCCTCGTTGTTGCAGGATGATGTGACTAGCTCTCTCTGGCCTCAAGAGAGATCGTGCTGAAGAGTTGCAACAAGACACTACGGGGGTCCCTCCTTCCTACTTCCTTACTCAGTGTTGCTTGCTGGTGGGAGAGGGCTGGTCATGCCATCCTGCAGTGCCCCACTCAGTAAGATAACTGGCTTTTAAGGTGGCTTCCAGGGTCATTTGTGGCCATGGAAATAATGCCACAATTCCAAATAAAAATACAAAGTAGGATGCTAGCCCACATCTTTAAAACCAATTTTGCCTCTTAGGTCTCCTAGGTCTCATCTGCACTGCAGAATTAATGAAGCTTGACACTGCTTTAACTGCCATGGCTCAGTGCAGTGGAACTCTGGGATTTGTAGTTTTTTGCAATATGTAGCCTTCTCTATCAGAAAGCACGGCTCCCACAGCAAACTACAAACCCCAGGATTCTATATCATGGAGCCACGGCAGTTAAAGTTGTGTCAAACTGCATTAATTCTGCAGTGCAGATCAGACCCAATTCATGTTTGTTCAATTTCTAGATTTTTTCATAATTGTTGTAACTCTAGAATGTTATTCATATAATAATAAGTTTATTTCTATTTCCCATCTCTCCCATTGGATCAAGGTGGGATTCCAACAATACAGTGGTCCCCCGGGTTACGAAGGTAATCCATTCCGGATTACCTTTCGTAACCCGGAAGCATTCGTTTCCCGGGGGACCACTATTTCTAACGGACCGCGCGGACGATTTAAAGGGGACGCACGGTTTTTCTTTTCGTATCCCGGGGGATCCTTCGTATCCCGGGGGATATTTTTTGGTCCAGCTGGTTTCGGATCCCGGGGATTTCGGTCCCCGGTGGATTCGTAAACCGGGGGACCACTGTAGATAAAATACATGTGTATAATTCAATCATATAAAATCTTAAGAACATTATCTAAAATTATAAAAACATATTAATCTAATACAATTTAATCCTTGACCTACTAAGTTACTGTGTTTGTGTAAACTAAGGATGTTTTCACATGGGAAAAAAGCGTGAATGGCTTGGCGAATGTGATTCATTTGCACATTTGCAGAACATCTGAAAAGCAAGTATGATTCCATGAAGATATGAAGACATTTCTCCACTCCTTCCAGGTATTCCCCCATAGTGCAGTAATTCCTGTGTCACACAGGAGGGTTAAGTAAGCGGCGAGAAATTAAGTAATTTTTAACCCCCTTTCAATTATGACAAAATGACTTTTGAAGGTCATGCATTCTAGCAAAAAAATAAATGTAGCTAAACATTTTTTTTTTCAGAATATAGGCCATTATTATTTAAGTAATTTATTTTATGACAAACCTGTTGTTTAGCAAATGCTAAAAGCTGTTGACATGTGGAAAGCAAATACGCGATTTTCCGTTCTTGAATCACCAACAAAGTGTTACTTCATTCCATGTGTGAAAAGTAAGTTTCTGAAATCTCTTTATTGTTCTTGCCAATTCCAATATACTAATGCTATAGTAACATTTATAGCCACCATGAAGATTTCCATACCTGGCTCAAACATCGCTCAAACGTCCTTAAAAGATGGAGGAAGCATGCCTGTATGTAAGCCAGGCGCGCTTCCTCAATCATCATGGAAACGTTGCTCCCTCTTTTGTCCCTGATTCGTTCCAGGGGAGTGGATTTCCTATAAACGCAAATTTTGTGTTCATAGGAAATCCGCTCCCCTTGAGACGATTCAGGGATGCTAGAAGGAGTGATGTTTCCATGTCGATTGAGGCAGCGCACCTGGCTTCCATAAATGTGTGCTTTCTTCATCTTTTGAGGATGTTTGAGCGACGTTTGAACCAGGTATGGAAATCTTCTATTTGAAAATCTTCATTGTTAATAATAATAATAATAATAATAATGGATTGCAGGTGTTTAGGATTAGATTTGTGTTTTAGCAGTTAATTTGCTTTGAATTTTGTAATTACAAAAATGTGCTAGTATTCTAATTTCAATACTTGACTGTTTCTTTGACTGGTATGTCTGTCTATGAAAATAGTTTAATATAAGTATGTGTTTTGTGGGTTTCCCCCCCTCTTCACCCACCTTGGCTTTTTTTTATGACTTCTCAATCAAGGCTAATAGGTTTTGTTGGAAGCAGAGTAGCTGTATGGTTTTAAAAGCTTTTGATGGATTGTGAAAGGATTCCTTACATTACAGAAAAGGTCAATACTTTACCACTCTGGGTTGACTGTAATTTTTGTCCTTTTAAAAAATAGAGGCAATCCTAATAATGTTCTTTCAAAAACACAGAGGATGTTTGGAGAAAGGTATTTTGAAGTGAAGTTCCTTTTACGCTTGGATACACTCACTATTGAAAAACTATTGGATACACTCATTATTCAAAAACTTCACCTTTTGGGAGGAACTCCTTTCTTGAAATGTGCTCCTGGGAAATGTATTTTAGGGCAGGATCCAACTGTGAGCTTCTACTAGCAGAACAGCGGGATCCAGCACTTACAACCCCCATAGTCCCTTCAAACTGGAGGGCTTGAAATCCTTCCAAGTCCAATTTATGGAGGCGGTAGAGGAAAAGAGAGGGGAAGAACATTGTGAAAGTCCCTCTTGGAGAATGTTGGATTTAGGTTTCTGTTCTGGCCAAGGTAAATTGGATTCAGTGCTTTCAAAAGAACATGTATAGAAGAATTTATTTTTGCAATTAAAGACATGTGGAGATCTTAAGGAAAGTGGAGGAATGGATGTTAACCATAACTAAATAGTACTTTTACATCCTGGCATCCATTTTGCTTCTGCATGCACAGGGAGAATCATAGAGAGTTGGAAGAGAGCACAAGGGCCATCCAGTCCAACCCCCTGCCATGTAGGAACTCTCAATGAAATCATCCCTGACAGATGGCCATCCGGCCTCTGCTTAAAGACCTCCAAAGAAGGAGACTTCACCACTCTCTGAGGGAGTGTGTTCCACTGTCGAACAGTCCTTACTGTCAGGAAGTTTCTCCTAATGTTGAGTTGGAATCTCTCTTCCTGGAGCTTGCATCCATTGTTCCAGGTCCTAGTCTCTGGAGCAGCAGAAAACAAGCTTGCTCCCTCCTCAATATGACATCCTTCAAATATTTAAATAAGGCTATCATATGACCTCTTAACCCTCTCTTCAGGCTAAACATCCCCAGCTCCCTAAGTCGTTCCTCATAGGGCATGGTTTCCAGACCCTTAACCATTTTTGTCGCCCTCCTTTGGACCCGCTCCGGTTTCTCTGCATCCTTTTAAAATTGTGGTGCCCAGAACTGGACGCAATATTCCAGGTGGGGCCTGACCAAAGCAGTATAGAGTGGCACTATTACTTCTCTTGATCTAGACACTATAGTTCTATTGATGCAGCCTAAAATTGCATTGGCCTTTTTAGCTGCTGCATTGCACTGTTGACTCATGGTCTATTGGACACCTAGATCCCTTTCACATGTGGTCTTGTTCAGCCAGGTGTCCCCCATCTTATATCTGTGCATTTCATTTTTTTGTCCTAAGTGCAGTACCTTACATTTCTCTGTGTTGAATTTCATTTTTTTAGCTTTGGCCCAGCTTTCTAGTCTATTCAAGTCATTTTGAATTTTGATCCTGTCCTTTGGGAGGTTCATGTATCACTTCTGAACTTTCTCTGCCAGACCATGTTGTTTGGGGCTTTCCACCTCTGTTTGGCCCACCTTGATTCAGCGCTGTGTGGTACTTGGGGATGTGCTGCAGTGTTTTTTCTTGGCAGAAGCTTGAAACTGCAGACATATGAAATTTGGAGTCCACTGGAAATGTAATGTGGACTTATGCGAATGTAAAATCCAATCCTTTTGTTGGGTAACTACTTATGTTGCAAATTTTTCAGGAATAAATCCCACATAGCCACTAACTTGAGATTTAACCTCATAACATAATATTTAGGTAGAATGTTTCCCTTCTGTATCCCTCAAGCTGATGTTTTTCCTCAAACAAAACAAACAAACATATCCTTGTAAATAAGCAAAAAGAGTGCAGTTTATTTTCAGGTGCAGGGAGACTGAGTAAGGGAACACACACATATCCAGACTGCACAGCAATGTTTGGTTTAGATTTTCTAAATGTATTCTTGGCTTAGTCTATCATATTTGCAGATGGCCTCCTCTCTGGAGACATGTTGCAACCTTTTTAAACTGACTTCCCCCCCCCCCCATATTCTTGTACATTTATCCCACTTGCTGACTCCTAAGGCATTATGCTGTCGCCCCCCTGCTTGTATTTGTATTTTTAGTGGACATATTTAATGAACAGCTGTGTGTCTGAGTCACGTTGTAAATTTTCCAGTCTTTTCCATAGCAATAAGATAAAATACTCTTCCAGCTGAACTAAGAAAATTCCACAATTTTCCTGTGGTATAGTAGGGTGGAGTAGAGTGAGAGGAGGATAGAAGGAGGACTGCAGTATAATGGATTTATGTGCAAGTTGTTGAATCAGTATTTCATTTAAATGTTGGTTATTAACTACTAGATAGTATAGGGAAAGGAGGGGGAAACATTTGGGTCTACTTCAGTTTGACAAATGGCAGAGCCAGTGTAGTGTAGTGGTTTGAGCATAGGACGATGACTCTGGAGATCAGGATTTGATTGGCCATGGAAACTCTCTGGGTGACCTTTGGTGAGTCACACACTCTCAGCCTCAAGGGTTGGCATATGTCAGAAATAACGTAAGGCACATAGCAACAAGCCTACTGTACAGTGCTAAAGGCACAAGATCCCACCTTATCTTGAAAGCAAAATATTTCTTGCATTACACACTCTCTCTTAAAACCAAAAAAACTAGAATGCAGTCCCTTTTCCGGTGTATTATCTTCCACAAACCCTTGAGACACAAAGATAGTAACTGATAAGTTCTTGGAAGTGGAGGGAGGGGATTCCATAAGCTAGAAATATTCCTGCTGTCTATTTATGGCAACAGTTTGCCTGTAAGTGTGAATGCAACACATGGTTAAGACATTTTAAGAATACTGGTGGTTAGAATAGTATGTCCTTCATGTGTACATGTGCTGCTTTTTGTCTGGTGACTCAAAGTGTTACAGGTCTAGGCTCTTGGTAAAGATTGCAAATGCCAATGGGAGAGCTTATTTTAAGTGCTAGTCTATCTGCATGAGGTGTAACTAGGCCAAAGCCAGTACAGTAGTGGCATAATTGCTGTTTGTGCTGGGTTCTTCCTCAGACTTGAGGGTAATGTGATAAAATGTGATTTAAAAAGTGTTGTGTCCTGGCCAAGAATGGAACATCTGGGTTGCGTGTTCAGTTGAGTGATTCACTTATTAATTTTCTCCACTCAGCAGTATGCATGACCATACTCATACAGCATGGTCATTTCAACTTAACAAGTCTTCATTCTTCGGTAATGGTAAAAAGAAATTAGTGACCAGGGAAGAGGAGCATGAACTCATCTTACAACAGGAGCAGTACATTTAAGCCCAGAGTGATCCTAGGCTGCATCTGCACTGTACAAACAATCCAGTTCCACACTACTTAACTGCCATGGCTCAGTGATATCAAATTCTGAGCCCTTTGGTTTGTTGTGGCACCAGATCTCTGTGTCAGAGAAGGCTAAATGTCTCATAAAATTACTGTTCCCAGAATCCCATAGCATTGAGCCATGACAATGAAAGTGGTGTCAAACTAGATCATTTTTGCAGTGTGGATGCATCTTAAGTCATATTAACAGGAATAGAGTCCATTCTTCTCCTTTCTGCGGTGTCTCTCTCTGTCCCAGTGTGTGTCTCCTTGTGTTGCAGGGGGTGGAACCAAGAGGAGCTCTGAAATGTGAACATATAGGCCTTTATCACATGGTGGGACTTAGTTGCCAAAAAGTTGCTGAACTGTTGCAGAAGTGTGAAGGTGGGATCATCCGTTGCGCTTCTAAAACGTAATTGAGGCTTCCTGCTTTCCTTCTGTCGCCAAAGTGTTCGCGGGGAAGACATTTTTTTTTAATAACGGGATATTCCATTATTTTAAAAATGGCTTCTCCTCGCTTCCCCACGAACGCTTTGTTGACAGAAGGAAAGCAGGAAGTCTTAATTACGTTTTAGAAGCGCAACAGACAATATCACCTTCTCGCTTCCTGACAGTAAGGGCTGTTCAACAGTGGAACACACTTTCTCGGAGTGTAGTGGAGTCTCCTTCCTTGGAGGTCTTTAAACAGAGGATGGACGGCCATCTGTCAGGGATGCTTTGATGGAAAGTTCTTGCATGGCAGGGATTGGACTAGATGACCCTTGTGGTCTCTTCCAACTCTATGATTCTGTGATTCTATATCAGTTTGGCAACGTTTTGGCAACGTAAATCCCTCCGTGTGATAAGTTCCTTAAGACTCAAAAACATGATTTATGTAGTGTGTGTGTTGTAAGCTTTACTGAGATGTAGAATCCACTTCATTAGATACATGAAGTGTTTGTTATCCTAGGTCAAGAGGACCTGTAAACCCTCTAGATCTCCAATATATATTTTTAAGAAAAAGACTGGATTTTTCAGACAAATTGAGCTTCCCAGACAGCCACAAAAGCCTGGCTGTTAAAGCCTTCTTGCCTCAAGTACCTCTTCTCCCAAATAAAGGGAAGAAAATGGCCTTTTTGAACCGAAACCTAAAACTAGGTGCAATACTGCACCCTGCAAGGGTGGGAGGGTCTCCTTCACAGCTGTTCATCCCTGTTTTCTGTTCATACATCTGAAGAGGTCAAATTGAGCTTTTGTGGACTAATGCCATAGCAAAGCTTTTTAGTTTTTAATATACAGTATCATAGTCAAGTCCTGTGTATCCATGGATTCTTTGTCATGGATTCAACCATCCAGGGCTTAAAAATATTTAAAAAATACCACAAATTCCCAAAAGCAAACTTGGATTTTGCCATTTTATATAAGGGACACAATTTTATGATGCCACTGTATTTAGTGGGACTTGAGCATCCATGGATTTTGGTATCCATGGGGGACTTGGAACCAAACCCCCAGGGGAAACCAGGGGCTCACTGTACAAGATTCTTTGTTTTGAAAGCATCAGATAAGTACGACTAGCCTTCTTGAAAGTGTTAGTAAACAAAAATTGTCTTCTGTTGGCTTGTGTCTCTCTACTTCCCTGGTTTTCATTACATTTTCCTTCAGGAATCACGCCCCTTATCCTAAGCCTCTTAAGATTTTTATTTAATTTTACTCCCCTTTAGCTCTTTCTGTCGGTTGTTTGAATGAGGTGCGTGTGCATGCATGCATGCTTTTTATATTTCTTCTAACAAAAGTTCATATAGTGTCAGATGTTTGGAGTCTCTATCAGTTACTACCGGTATAGCTTGTGCTGCAAAACCTGTTGCCCTCTTTTGCTTAGCTCTAGTCCCACACATTTAGAGTAATAGTCCACCACCCAAGTACAGCATCCTATTATCCCACCAGCATATAAGAGGAGTCTATACAAGCAGTTTGTAACACAAGAACTTACAAGATCTTTTTTTTAACAGTGGGGAGGGAGAGGAACACTACAAATGACCACAAATGGTCAAGCAATTATAATACCAGATGCTGCCATGCTCTTTAGAGAACACTGATTCTCAACCTTTGTTTCACCAAGTGATTAATATTTTGTTAATATCATGTTGAAAAACTCTCAGTTTTTCCCCCAACACAGCTTTTGTGTATGTATAAAAACAGTGCCAGTAGCTACATTGGCTACACCTGTAGGGATTTCCAGGCCAAGAACATCTGGAAGCTTGCGTGATTCCCCGCTTCTGATTTATGCTGCTGTTATAATTTTGGAATCTTCCTGGTAAGAGTTTCCAGAAGGTTGTGGTTTTAGCCTTTTGTGCACTAAGATTTACTAGAACTGCATCTGTACTGCAGAAATAATCCAGTTTGACACCACCTTGACTGTCTTGGCTCAGTGTTATGGAATTCGGGGAACTGTAGGTTGTTGTGGCACTAGAGCTCTCTGAAAGGGAAGGATAAAAGTCTCACAAAACTACAATTCCTAGAATTCCATAGCATTGAGTCATGACAGTTAAAGTGGTGCCAAACTGGGTTATTTCTGCAGTATGGAGGCAGCCTAGATGTGTTACAGCAAACATTTTTATGGATTAGAATCCTCCCTGTCTGATGATTTTTCTGTGTCCACTGGAACTCTCAGTTGTAGTGCAAACTAAATGGGCAGCTGTATGGGGAGATTTTGGGGGAAACAAGTGATTCAAAACCTTAGTGTTCATTTGCCAAGTATTGAGGTTTAATGCAGATGTTTTATGCATTACAGCAAGGGAACAGAATGCCTTTTCTGTAATTGTAGTTCTGTTAGGCTCAATGTGGTACAGCATGCTCCCCAGACATGCCTAAGTTGCTTCATGTCTGATTTTCTGGTCTGTATGCAGATAGTACTGCAAATAAATGCAATAGACTAGACACTTACATGGAGTAATATCACACAACTATAACCATGGACAATTGCATTATGATCTTTGAACAATCAAAGTAAGGTTTTATTTATTAAAGGAACAGTATATTGGGAACGCCACACAAACTTAATCAAGGGTACATCTGGTGCTAAGTGATATTTTTCTTTTGAGGAATACCATGATCTTACACAAGTGGTCAAATCTAAATCTTGAACTATTCAAGATCCCAACTTTTCATAATAGCCGTGTTCATGGAAAGAACCCCTTCTGTTCATGGAAAGATCCCTTCTGTGAGCCTGGTTTTTATAAATGAAAGCTGCTTCTCTTTATGAAGCTACATAAGTATCCAAGCAAGTATCTCACTCCAGCCTGGAAAATTGTGAGGCAGTATGAACAAAACTAGTTTCCTGGAGTTCGTATGTTGATTCCCCTCTTCTCTTACACATCCATTCTGAAATTATCTCTTGTGTCTTTTGTTCTTTGAGGATTTTCAGTCTAAATTTGCAGAACTGTTTAGAGTAGACCATAGTTGTTGTTGTTGTGTGTGCCTTCAGGTCATTTCTGACTTATGGTGACTTTAAGATGAACCGATCATAGGGCTTTCTTGGCCAGATTTGTTCAGAGGAGATTGGCCATTGCTTTCTCCTGAGGCTGAGAGGTTGTGACTTGCCCAAAGTCACTCAGTGGGTTTACATGGCCAAACAGGGGAAGTGAACTCTTGTCACACTGGCTCTCTAGACCATAGTAGATAGACCAAAAAGACAACCACCATGCACTTTGTAGGTGACCCTTGATCATATCAGACCCCCAATCACTCCTCAGGTGGGGAAAGGGTAAAAGTATATGTACACAGTCTTAGTTAGGAGTTAATGAGGGAGTCCTAATCCGTTCTCTTCCAGGGCTGCAAGCATGTCCTTAGGAAACTGCCTTTTTGATTTCATTCATCAAGCAATTTGCAGAATGACAGTTGCATTCCTTAATTGACAGTGTTTTTCACAATATTTTATTTATTCTTGCCAGTCAAGTGCTTTGAGTTTAATTTAGTAAATCAGCTTTACCTTCACCTTTACTTACCATTTTCCTAGTGAAAAACAAAAACAAAACAAGGTCAACCCATATTTATGATTTGTAAAATGGTATACAGTATTGGGAAAGGTTTGTGTTTAAATTGGGAGTGGGCTGAAAAGGATTGGGGGTGTTGACTGGGAATGAATAGAGGCAGCACTGACTACAATAATAATAATAATAATAAGCGACTTACAATTATTATTTTTAATTAGACGGTTCCCTGCCCTCAGGCAAGCAATGCTAGTGCTAGGAGGTGAAACCCTCAGACTTGATGAGTTTTGTTGCTAAAGCCAAATGCCAAAATGGAGGGGGAGGGAATCCAGTCAATATGACCCCTGCTGAGGTTGGTACTTAGCAGGTGGGATACTTAAAGGAGGATATGCCAGGTAACTTAAATTCAAAATACTACTGAATAGCACTCTACAACTTCATGACTTCAATTGTTCACTGCCACTTCTTCCTTCCTCTTGGCAATCCCCCTTTCTTCGACCTATCCCAGAAAAAGTCTGTTGCAGTAAAACACTGTTCATTTACTGTTTTGTCTAGGGGATTGTCCTCCTCCTCTAAACCTTTTTATTTTGTTTGCTTAACACCTAGTCTTTCTGAATGATCCATTTTTATCTAGGTGAAAGGCAGCCGTAGAACATTTTTTGTTTTGAATTCTTGGCATCAGTTTGCCAAGTTGAGAGTGTGTGGTGTGTGTGTGAAATCACTGGGTTTTCTTTCAAGGTTTATTTTTAACTAGCCTGAATTAACAGGCTAACAGCAGATCCTGCATTCTCTGTGCAAAATGGCAGCCAACAAGAAATTTTCACTTCCCTTTCAAAGTTTTCTGGCTGAATTTCAAGTGTCTAAACATCATGGCTTGTGTTAAAGACTGTAGGGACCTGGATTTTACTTTTGCATTAAGCCTTTAAATTTATTTCTATTCTTCCTGGAACAAAGGAAAAAGCACATTCTCCCCCCCCCCACACACTTTTTTGAGTATTGTTTTAAAAATTGATTTTTCATCAATAGGTCATTAGCTTGAGAAAAAAATGTCACCCTTTTTTGAGGGAAACCCCAACAGTTTCTCATATATCTTTGGAAATAGTCAATTCATTTCAGGAAGGTTAATGTTGAAAATTCCTCCTAATACTTTCTTGTATGCTGCTCTTGGTGCAAGCTCTGTGCAGTCACTCCACACTGAGGAGCATGTTGGTAGGGTGGGTTCAAGGTGCATAAAAGCTACTGCCAATTTGGATAATTCTGCCAGTGGTTGTAATTATGTGTGGCACATTTGAACAAACCATGCAGACAATAACAAGCAAGCTGGAAAACTAGATCTAATCCAATGTGATACTCATGTTGGGCTGTTTAGCACATTCACCCTGCAGTTATCCTCCGTGGATAACAAAATCCGTGGATGCCATATAATGGCACAACAAAATGGTGTCCCATTTATAAAATGGAAAATCAAGGTTTGCTATTTGGAATTTATACCTTTTGGGATTATTTTCAAGCCGTGTATGCTCAAATCCATGGATAAAAAAATCCATGGATAAGGAGGGCCAACTGTACATTAAATGATTCAAACTTGGAAGTGTACTACTGGTATCTTGCTAAATGTAAGGTAGACAGAAATTTTATATCACATTCTCCTCAGCTATACATTTTTTGGGAATGTCTACATTTTTTAGGAAATTCAGATCTACTAAGCAGCTATTTCAACCTCACCTTCATAACATTTTGTAAACACACACACATTTTTCACACTGTTTCACTGCATGGAGAGCTGTTTTGGAGATTATTTTTTAATTCAAAAGAATAGTCTACTGAGTGATTTGTGTTCTGAAGGTTGGAAGAAGTCTGGATCCATTTTTAAGCTTGAATGCTATTTCCTTCTGGGTGTTGACTGGCAGAGAACATACCAATGTAAGCAGCTAAACATTAGAAACTTGAGGAGTTCATGTTTCTTGTCTTTTTTAATGGTTACGTGAAAGCTAGATTCTTTCGTACAGTTCTTGAAAGCTGTGGTCTTTTGTGAGGAGGAGACTTCTGGCTTGATGTTATAGCAAAGGAGACCAGATGAAAACTGCTATGAAGTCAGACCATGAGTCCATCTGGCTTAGCAGAGTGATGGCCCAGATAGTGTTTTACCTGAATTGTTGGCCCTCCATATACATGGATTTTATCCACATATTCAACCATCCATGGCTTGAAAATACAGTGGAGTTTGGTTCCAGGACCCCCTGTGGATACCAAGAATCCATGGATACAGAAGGCTGACTGTATTCCAAAATAAATAAATAAATAAAAATAAAATAATTTCCAAAAGCAAATCTTGTCATTTTATATACGGGACACAATGTTGTGTGCCATTGTAGTTACTGTGACTTGAACATTCACAGATTTTTGGTGTACAGGATGGTTGGGTGGGTCCAGGAACCAAATTCTAGTAAATACTAAGGGTCCATTGTATGTTTCAATAGGTGAATTTGGCACTATTTGCAAGCAAAACATGTGCTGAATCACTGAGCTGTGGCCCTACAAAATGTGGGCAAATTCTTTCAATGTTCATTTCATTCTTAAGTCCTGTCTGTGCAAGGGTGAACTAGGGAAGTTTTACCATTGGCCATATTCCATGCATGGGGAACATAATACATGGGATGGGAGGTAATTAATAGCAAGTACAGTGGTCCCCCCCTTACGAATCCCCCGGGTTACGAAAACCCCGGGATCCGAAGGCGGCGAGACCGCCATTGTATCCCCTGGGATACGAAGAAAAAAGCCAAAAAAAGCCGGGCGGCCCCTTTAAATGGCCGCGCGGTCCGTCCGCGAAAGCGGTCCCCCGGGTAACGAAAGCTTCCGGGTTACGAAGGTAATCCCGGAACGGTTTACCTTCATAACCCGGGGGACCAGTGTACTGTATATACTCAACTATAAGTCGACCTCATGTATAAGTCAAGGTCAGGTTTTGGAGCCAAAATTATGGATTTTGTCATGACCCGTGGATAGCTCGAGGGCAAAACTTGGAGGCTGCTTCAGTGTGTGTATGTGTACATATGGCAAGACAGACACTCACTGAGGTGGGAGATGGACTTTTAAACAAATAGCAGTATCAATCAATCAGACTTTTTCTGCTTGGCTTCAGAAAGAAATAAACTCCTCTTCACACCTCATAGGGAATTCTGAAAGAGCTGCTATCACATTTCCATAGTGACCCATAAAAAAGTCGACCTGACATTTTGGGGTCAATTTTTGGGCATAAATTGTTAGATTTATAGATGAGTATATATGGTAGCAATAGCAAGTACATTTTTGTACTGCGTATCAGTGAATTAACACCACCTAACTGGTTTACAATGTTTTAGCCAATTTCTGCTAACAAACTGGGTACTCCGATGTACGGAGGGATGGAAGGCTGAGTGGGCCTTGGAGCCCTCCTCTAGGAGGCTTACCTGATCTTCTGTAAAAACAAAACCAACAGCACTTAAAGTATTGTTAAGCTGTTGTTATTTTTAAATCAGCTGCAGCTTTGTGAAATATCTATACAGTGATAGCAAGGGTGGAGGGCATGAACCTGTGAAGGTGAGCTGGTCTTTTTCATGGTACATGCAGTTTTGCTCCCATTCTTGCTAAACATGTCTCTCTCTTGCTGAGATTTGGCACTCATTTGGGATGGGTAGTAACTAATGGGCACAGTGCCAGATTGTTTGGTTCCAGTATTTTAGACGTTAGGTATATGAGTACATTTGTCTGTGGTTTTTCAGACAGTGGAGATGTGTGTGGGAAATAGAAAAGTGAAGGCAGATACAGTAATCCTTAACCCTGTTTGATGTGATTATGTCAGAGAGAGTGCAGGTTTTTTTTTGCTTGAAACTAAATTACAAAAATGTGTGAGAGACTTGTATAACTGGATCAGGGGCAAATGAGTTAGACATCCCCATGTGTAGAGGGGTGGAACAAGGTGCTATGAAATTCATAGATATAATTTTTTAAGTGCCTAAAAATATTATTGGATCTCATTCTTTTAGTAGCATTCTGGGCTCAGGTAAGGAAGGTAAGGAAATATGTAAATGTCACATTTGTGAGATTGTTTGGAACTGCTTTTGAACAATAATTTCCCTGCTAGAGATTAATTTTCCTTTCATTTCCCTCTTCTTAACATTATAAAGCTTGGTAGGACTTCCTCTTTAATTGTGCTGTGGCACCAGAGCTCAAATATTATATGCTTGCCCACGACTCTGATTATATGAATCGCCATACAAGTTGCTTGAAAAGCCAACAGATCTGTTTGTGAATATGTACAACCATTCATGACTTGTAAACCTTCTTTTGTGTACTTTAGTTACTTAGGGATTTTATATTCTTGTCTCTGCAGAACTTGGCTGTTTTCAGCAACTAAGTCTGTCCAAGAAATAATTGCTGAATGGAGTTGAGAAAGTCCTGATTGAAACAGTATAATTCCCATGAGTGGCAATTGATATTCACAAGTTGGTGATGTTGATCTTAGGTAATGAAACTGAGTTCAGTACTTTTGATTTTATTTTTAAAGCATCTCTTTTCTCCCACCATTCCTCTAGGTCTACAATGATAAATGGACTTATGATAATTCCTGTACTAGCGATGGTGTTCTTTCCGTCACCCAGCATGCAAGGTAAGTACTTGCGGGATAAAAAACCTGGGCTTGTAATTCTAGTGGCGGATTGTTGCAGAAACACTAGGTGATTTTTAATGCTTATTTGTCACTGGGTGCTTGTCTGTGTTTTTCCATTGTTATACATCTGTTGGCCAGTGTGGGACACCAAGATGTGTTTCTGGGAGAACAGATGAAATCAGAAGCAAAGAAGCCATAAATGAGACAACACTTCTCTTAAAAGTTATTTTCTGTATCATTTCCTCCTGCTGCTTTCCAAAGTGTGAACTCATGTGTGTATGTAAGTAAGGGGTATTATATAAGGGATATTAAGTAAGAGGTACTGTATCTTCCCATAAGAACCTGCCACTAGAGTGAGCATTCTTGGTGGCTGCTTCCATCCTCTGGGACTCTCTCCCCTGGGAAGCTAGTCTGGCCCCTCCCTGCTCTCTATCCCAGCAAGTAAAAACCTTTTAAAATCATAACAGGGTGGCTTTTATATGGTGTGTGTGTTTTAGTTATATTTTTAGTGTTAATTTTATATTGTTTAACTGGATTATTTTAATTGCTTTTAAAATTTTCTTGTAAAGTTTTCAAAGTTATGTTGTGAGCCACCTTGGGTCCCTTTCTGGGAGAAAGGCAGCATAGATAGATAGATAGATAAAATAATTTATATCTCTTCTTTTCCCCAGTTTGGGACTTAGAGGTGGCTTGCAATAGTTAAAGTAAATGTAGTTAAGAACTAAGAGCATTCAAAAGTTAAAAAGCATATGAAGGCTACAGAAGTGACTGTTTTCTTCATCTCCTCCCCCCCCCCCTTTTTTTTTTTGTTATGGACTTGGAAAGAAGCTTTTATGCAATGGTCTTGGGAACCCTTTTCCCGACAAACAAAGGTTTCCATGTTTGGGGAATGGAAGAAGTTGTGATGAAGGCTGTAAGCTGCAGAAAGGAATGAATGTTGTTATACCAGAATGTGTGTGCCTGTGCCTTAAAGCTCATGGTCAAGAGACATAAATACATACTCCATTTGTGCCAGTAACAGCTTAAAGATGCTGCTTTAAACAATGAACATAACTAGGACAGAAGGTGAAAACAAAATTATTTTATGGTCAGCCTTTACATATTTTTTTCTTAGTCAGAAGTTTCCACACAAAACATACCTGTTTTTAATCCCAGGGTTGTTCATCCTAATCAGATTAGATTAGTTTACTTACCAAGTTCCCATTAACTCAGAATCATAGAATCATAGAAATTTAGAGTTGGAAGAGACCACAAGGGCCATCCAGTCCAACCCCCTGCCGTGCAGGAACTCCCAATCAAAGCATACCCGACAGATGGCCATCCAGCCTCTGCTTAAAAACCTCCAAGGAAGGTGACTCCACCACCCTCCGAGGGAGTGTGTTCCACTGTCAAACAGCCCTTACTGTCAGGAAGTTCCTCCTAATGTTGAGGTGGAATCTCTTTTCCTGCAGTTTGCATCCGTTGTTCCGAGTCCTGTTCTCTGGAGCAGCAGAAAACAAGCTTGCTCCCTCCTCAATGTGACATCCTTTCAAATATTTAAACAGAGCTATCATATCACCTCTTAACCTTCTCTTCTCCAGGCTAAACATCCCCAGCTCCCTAAGGCGTTCCTCATAGGGCATGGTTTCCAGACCCTTCACCATTTTAGTCGCCCTCCTTTGGACATGCTCCAGTTTCTCCACATCCTTTTTGAATTGTGGTGCCCAGAATTGGACACAGTATTCCAGGTGGGGCCTGACCAAAGCAGAATAGAGTGGCACTATTACTTCCCTTGATCTAGACACTATACTTCTATTGATGCAACCTAAAATTGCATTGGCCTTTTTAGCTGCTGCATCACACTGTTGACTCATGTTCAACTTGTGGTCTACTTGGACACCTAGATCCCTTTCACATGTTGTCTCATTCAGCCAGGTGTCCCCCATCCTATATCTGTGCATTTCATTTTTCCGCCCTATGTGTAGGACCTTACATTTCTCTGTGTTAAATTTCATTTTGTTAGCTTTGGCCCAGCTTTCTAGTCTATTCAGGTCATTTTGAATTTTGATCCTGTCCTTTGGGGTATTAGCTACTCCTCCCAATTTCGTGTCATCAGCAAATTTGATAACTAGGCTCTCGATACTGTCATCCAAGTCATTAATAAAGATGTTGAATAGCACTGGGCCCAGGACAGAGCCCTGTGGGACCCCACTAGTCACTTCTTTCCAGGATGAAAAGGAACCATTGGTGAGCACCCTTTGGGTTCGGTCAGTCAACCAGTTACAAATCCATGTAACGGTTACCTTGTCTATCCCACATTTTGCAAGCTTGTTTGCAAGAATGTCATGGGGAACCTTGTCAAATGCCTTACTGAAGTCAAGATATACTATATCCACAGCATTCCCTTCATCTACCAAGCTAGTAATTTTATCAAAAAAAGAGATCAGATTTGTCTGGCATGACTTGTTTCTCTGAAACCCATGTTGGCTTTTTGTGATTATGGAATTATCTTCCAGATATTCACAGACTCTCTGCTTAATGATCTGCTCCAGAATCTTTCCTGGAATTGATGTCAGACTAACCGGACGATAATTGTTGGGATCCTCTTTTTTCCCCTTTTTGAAGATTGGGACAACATTTGCCCTCCTCCAGTCTGCAGGGACTTCTCCTGTTCTCCAGGAGTTCTCAAAGATGATTGCCATTGGTTCTGATATTACATTTGCCAGTTCTTTCAATACCCTAGGATGTAGTTCATCTGGTCCTGGAGACTTATATTCATTTAGATTAACCAGGTATTCCTGTACTGTCTCTTTATTTATTCTGTGCTGAGATTCCCCTATTCTGTCCTCTGCCCCATCATCCTTAGGTTGGGCACCCTTTGCCTTTCCTGAGAAGACTGAAGCAAAGAAGGTGTTGAGCAATTCTGCCTTTTCTCTGTCTCCTGTGAGCATTTTGCCATCTTCTCCACGCAGTGGCCCAACTGTTTCCTTCTTCTTCCTTTTGCTGCGGACGTATCCAAAAAAGCCCTTTTTATTGTTCTTAACGTCTCTAGCAAGCCTGAGTTCATTTTGCGCTTTAGCTTTTCTGACTTTATCCCTACATGTGCTGGCTATTTGTTTGAATTCCTCTTTGGTGATTTCCCCATTTTTCCATTTTTTATACATGTTCCGTTTAAAACTTAGCTCATTTGTAAGTTCCTTAGTCATCCATACCGGTTTCTTGAGACATCTTCCATGTTTCTTCCTCATTGGAACTGTCTGAAATTGTCCCTTTAGTATCTCCCTTTTGAGGAACTCCCATCCATCTTGAACTCCCTTCTCTTTTAGTATTCTTGACCATGGGATCACCCCCAGTATTTCTCTAAGTTTATTGAAATCAGCTTTCCTAAAGTCTAGAATGCGTGTCTGACTATGCCTAGCTTCACCTTTCCACTGTATAACAAACTCCAGGAGGACATGGTCACTTCCACCTAAGGATCCCACCACTTGCCCCCCATCAACTAGGTCTTCCCTGTTGGTTAAGATCAGATCCAAAATAGTTGATCCCCTTGTTGCCTCTTCCACCTTTTGGACAATGAAATTGTCTTCCAGGCAAGTGAGGAATTTTCTAGATCTTGAGGATAGCGCTGAGTTTGACTTCCAGCAAATATCCGGGTAGTTGAAGTCCCCCATCACTACTACATCTCTCCTTCCTGATTGTGTGGTCATCTGTTCTAGAAAGGCATCATCCATTTCCTCTGTCTGACTTGGGGGTCTGTAGTAGACTCCCACAGTGACATCCCTGTTGTTTCCCTCTCCTTTAATTTTTATCCAGATGCTCTCCACCTGGCTTCCAGTATTGATTTCCTGGACCTCTTCACTGGTGTAAATATCCTTGACATATAATGCTATTCCTCCTCCTTTCCTGCTTGGCCTGTTTCTCTTAAAAAGGTTATATCCCTCTATTTCTATATTCCAGTCGTGAGACTCATCCCACCAGGTTTCAGTGATGCCTATTATATCATATTTCCCTTGTTGTGCTAGGAGTGCAAGTTCATCTTGCTTATTTCCCATGCTCTGTGCATTAGTGTAGAGACATCTAAGACCATGTGTCCCCTTTACTTGATGCCTGTGAATGTTTTTTTGGCTCCTATTGTTGGGTCCTTGCACTGTTTGTCTTCTTCCCCCTATGTCAGTTTGACTATTTTTTCTAGCCGTTTTGCCTTCCAGACTGCTGTCTCCCTTCCCCAGGTCACTTAGTTTAAAGCCCTCCTGATCAGATTCTTCAGACTGTTGGCAAAAACGTTTTTTCCAACTGGCGTGAGATGTAGCCCATCCCTTGCTAGAAGTCCCTCCTCATGGAACCACAGCCCATGATCCAAGAATCCAAATTGTTCTCGGCGACACCATCTGCGGAGCCAGTTGTTGATATCTGCTATTTTCCTCTCTCTTCCTGGACCATGCCCTTCTACTGGTAGAATAGACGAGATGACAATCTGTGCGTCCATTTCCTTCAGCTTCTTCCCCAGAGCCTCGTAATCCCTTCTGATATTGTGAAGGCTGTGTCTTGCTGTGTCATTCGTTCCCACGTGGACCAAAAGGAAGGGGTATTTGTCAGTAGATTTCACCAATCTTGTCAGCCTCTCCGTCACATCACGGATCTTTGCTCCAGGGAGACAACACACCTCACAAGACATCTTGTCGGGTCCACAAATCACTGCTTCTGTACCCCTCAGCAAGGAGTCCCCCACCACAACCACGCGCCTCCTCTGAGGCTTAGCAGCAACTCTTCCCTGCGATGGAACTCCCAGGCTCCCCTGCTGTGTCCCTGAAGTCTGTCCATGCTGCTCTTCCTGATCCTCCTTGACAAGTGAAAGGGCTTTGAAATGATTCTGTAGCTGCAAGCTCCTACTGCTATCTCTGATTTCTCTGCTTCTCTGTGTGACATTCCTCCAGCTGTCTGCCTCCTGTGTACATGAAGTGACCTTCTCACCCCCAGCGACTTTCTCTGTGTGGTCCCCTTCCAAGATCGTTCCTTCCGTTGTGTCGAGGAAAACCTCTTGCTCCCTGACATGCTGAAGTGTCGCCACCCTGGATTCCAGCTGCTGTACTTTCTCCTCCAAGAGGGCTACCAACTTGCACTTGGGGCATGTGAAGTTCGCCACATCTGTAGGCAAGAAGACAAACATCCCACAAGTGTTGCAAGTGACTGCAGCCGCTCCCTCGGTGCCCATACTGAGAAGTATTTTGGAATCACTAAAAGAGGACTGTGGGCTTCCTCCTCGAAGAATATCCCCTGGTAAACACCAATGTCAAAGGCCCCTGATGTCCTGTCCTATTTCACCAAACTCTATCAGTGATTTCAACCTACTGGGAATGTTACTTTATACAGATGCCCTGGTTTCTAACTTGTATTCACTTCCTCTGAGGTGGAGAGGAACCCTTCAAAGCACTTTTTAAAAAGGGGGAGATCCAAAGGAGAACCTCTAAAAAACAAAGTTTACAGCTCCTCTACTTCTTAAGTTGTGCTTCACCCTGTTTGGGGGGGGAATTCGCGCGCCATTAGGCGCGCGGCTCTCTGAGCAGTTCTCTACAGCTAGTCTCCTAGCTCCTCCCACTTGTGACTCACAGATGTGACTCACAGAAGCTCCTCCTCCTCTGCAACAGTCACAGAAGCTCCTCCTCCTCTGCAACAGGAGGAGAAGATCTTTAGTTGGGAGAAACAGTTGGATTTAGGCAAGTGTGGGAGTCATGCAGCCTCCATATACTTTATTGGACTGCAAGTCACATCTTCTCTAGCCAACATAACCATTGATAAGGGATAAAGGGAGTTGCAGTCAGAAAATATCTAAAGAGGCACTTGATTCCTACCCCAGGTGTATTCTCAAGTTGTTTTCTCACTTCATACCTGGGCCCTTAAAAAAACTACAGTGAATTGTTTCCTTTTTAACCAGCATTTAATATTTTTTTTCTCTAAGATAACAGACCTTGTGAATTTTAAGATTAGTATGATTGTTTCCCTTCCCAGAGTTTGGAAGCAGTAAGTTACAAGCAACACAGTCATAAATAAGTGCCTCTCTTTGGTAACAAGAGAATTAACAAAATCAGATTTCAAAAGTATTGCCACTAGTGGGAACAACAATTTATCAGTGGAATGAGTTGTGTTTTCTAATTACTTTTCAAATTACTTCAAAAGTAAGAGGTAAAAAGAAGAGGTATGCCAGTCCTCTTAATCATAAGGTTGTTTTTGTCTGTTTCTCTTATTCTGTAATGACTGGAAAATATGTGGCCTTCTAGATGTTGTGGACTGCAAATCCCATCAGCCCAATGCAGCCAAGCCATTAGTGAAGAATAATGGGAATTCAACAACTTCTTGGGAGATCACATCTCCTCCTCCTTTTCTCCACATATTACTGTTAGTCTCACAGGTTTGTCAGACCAAAGGTCTGAGGGATTTTGGTTACAGTTTATGTATGCATGTGCTAATTCTGTTGAAAGAGAATTGTTATGAGAAGAAGATGAGATCATCCCACCTAAGTAAGACTACCAGGCTGTATAAACAGATAATTGATATAAACATCACTTTTTCAGTTACAAAGCTGAGAAGAAAGTGGGAGACCTGAAGCAACAAGTTCTTGGTTTGTAGTCAACAGCAGTGGAAAAGTAGATGGAAAATTTAGGTCAGCACGAGTCCAACATTCTGCTCTTTTTCCAGACAGTCAGTTTCTGTGGTGTGAACTGAGCTTTGTATATCTTTATTTTCCCCTCTCCACTCTGCTTTTAGTGATAACACTTACTCTTTTGAGTGCAGGCTTGTTTTAATCAGAGGTGAACATAAGTGAAAGTCTTCAATAGGCCAAGAATGTCTAGTAGATTCTATTATGCAGTCTTCTTGTTATCTTTTTAGATATTTTATGTTTGCAAGGTCAGGCATTACTTAACCTCAGAGATAGAGAGAGAGAGAGAGAGACCTTTTTCTAAACAAACAAACAAACAAACCATGACGTTTTGGGATTACATGATGAGGAAGTAACTCAAGTAACTCAAGAAGAAGTATCTTGAAGGAATGAAAACAAGGCAAAGACCATAATGAGGTTGAAAGATTTTGCCACATATGCTAACATCATCATTTGGTATCAGCTTGAGGAGGGGAGGTCATATATCTGTAGGAGTGAAGGTTGTTAGGATGATAGGTGGTTTGGAGTACCATTGACGTTCAGTCAACATTTTATGTATTTTCATTGTGCACAGCCTTTTGTAGGGAAAAAAAATCCTCCCCTTCTTTGAATTACTCCATCAATTCAGAACAGCTCACTATGACTGCCCTGTTCCTATGACAATCCTTTCCTTATATTTGCAAAGCATGGGTCTATTGTTCTGAAATCATTTATGACCATGATATTTTATGACTGGTTTACCTTACCATTTAGTGGGGTGAGATACAGTATTTCAATATCCTTTACAGTAAGTCATGTTTTTGTGCAGGTACAGCATGCCCACATCACACGCGGCTTTCAGCTTATGCTGAAAGCCGTGCAACATAAAGGAAGTGGTGCGCACGGTGTGCACCAGTCCCATTATTTCGATCATATATGGAACTTGCCTTACGCAGGGTGGTGGTGGTCTGGAATGGATCCCCTGAGTAAGGCAAGGGCCCACTTTATATTACATATTTATGCCTATTCTTTTTTTAATTGTAAGGTGCTATAGAGATAGACAGATAATTCTGACAAACAATACACAATGTCGTTTAAATAGAAAGCTAAACAAAATGGATGAGGCAGAGCCTCACTCTTTCTCTTTTTCGTCAATCCCTTGAGGCCAGGAGTGGTTCTTCTAATAATTTGAATTAAATGTTCTGTGATTGTGACTTGGTTATGCTGTACCATTTCCTATTTTTATACTGCCTTATTAGGGCACCAACCTTAGTCCCAAGTAGAAGAAGCTGTTGAATGGTGAAACAATCCTTAAGTAAACCTGATTGATTGAATGGGTCTACTCTAGTCAGGACTACTAGCAGGAGTTAGGTCATGGTTTTTGTATCATGATTTTGGAAGGCACCAGAACATCTGCTGATAATTGGTGGTTGTTTCTGTGTGCCTTCAGGTTGTTTCCAGCTTATGGTGACCCTGGCCTAAAGTGAACCTATTATTGTGTTTTATTAGCAAGATTTCTTCAGAGCAGGTTTGCCTTGTAGCCTCTCTATAGCTTGCATTGTTCATATTACAGATAATTTGATCTAACTGGAAATTAAGATGGCTTCAAAAAAGAAAAAAACCTTTTATGATTTTTCTGTTGAATTTTGTCTATTGAGATTATCACACTAGGGTCAATTCCAGAACCATCCCACAATTATCCTATTATTGGCTATGAATATCCCATTATTGGCAATGGGATAATTGTGGAATGTAATGGGATAATTGTCGGATGGTTTGGGAATTGACCCTAGTGCGATAATCTCACATGAATCCATTGGGATTCATACTCTCCACAGCAGTGCATGGTTTTGATAATGTTTAACTTCCTCCAAGGTAGGGAGAGCTTCTCCTCCTTTAGAACCTTAGCTATAGTTATCACATGCAAGAGCTCTTTTAACTTGAGCTTTCTCTTTGGGCCACTCATATCCTTTTATTTACCACACTCTGTCATTCCAATATCAATTATATATCTATTCAGATTCCTAGAATTTTGATGACAATGCATTGACAATTAACTTATAATGAGATGGTGCTATACCCTAGGATCTGTTGCCCAGGTGAAATGTTAAATAATACATTGTTTCTTTGCCCTGTTTTTTCCTTCCTTTTTTCCTTCATTAAAAGAACACCTGGATAAGTTTTTAACCACTTCTTCTAGGTGGCAGGAAGTTGTAAAAGACATTCCGCTTGTATTTATCATGCTATTAGTTTATGGGATGCTAAAACTAGGCTTAAACAACTACACGACTTGTTCTAACATACCATCTGAACTCATAAATGTTGCAGAAAATAACATAGCAGGAAGTACAAAACAGATTACTTTAGCAATCCTGCTGTGACATAGCTTCCAGAACTCGTGCATACTTGAAAATGTAGCCTTTTTTTTGCTTGCATTTGTCTTCTGTCTCTGTAAACCCTCATTTTTTTCTTTTAAATAAGCATTTACTGAAACTTATGATTGTCTTCAGATATGTAGCAAGGAAGGAGCAACGGAGGAAGGTCCTGTCTAAAGTGTCCTAATACAAACTAATCTATAAAGAAATCTTTTATTTTGGGAGTGTGCCTTGAATGTAAGTGGTTTATATTTTGCCTATTCTGAGACACCTATACTGGCCCTAAAAAATGAGGAATATCCATATGTTTGATTTTACATATGAAATTAGTTTTGACAGAAAAACTTTCTGTAGGAGAAAGGTCACGTTGGTTTATTATCCTTTTTCTTTCTGCAAGTTCGAAGAGGTTCCAGCACTTCTGACAATAGGGTTCTATTAGTGGTGGAGCATGGCATTGAGTACTGAGATCAAAGGGGAAATATTTCATTATCTAATTTGCATAGATGCTTATGTTATGTTTGTTTCACGTTTAAGGCATTTGCCTTCAGGTTCTGAGTCTAAGATTCCCATTGGCATCGCCTTGATCTCTGTGGGAACAGGACACAGGGCTGCAGAGAACTTACGGTCTGATCTAGTAGTTGTCATCTTATATTAATAGAGCCGACATGATGTAGTGGTTTGAGCATTGGGCTGTAATTCTGGAGGCTGGGGTTGAAATCCCTGCCCAGCTGTGGAAATGCTTTGGGAGACCTTAGGAAGTCGCATACACCCAGCCTCTGGCAAACCCCCTCTGAAAAATCTTGCCAGGAAAACCCTATGATAGGCATTAGTTAGGGTTGCCATAATTAGAAATTACTTGAAGGCATATAAGAATAACAACAAACACTGAACAAGAATTACAAGTTAGATAGAGATCTGGAGTCTGGTGCCATCAATATAATGATGAAACCAAATTCCACCGCCATTCTTTTTAATTGTGTCCCAGTGAGGCTGTGGAAGTTCTGAAACTGTGTCTGAATTAGAGCTTGGAAAGATTACCTTTTTTTTTTTTTTTTTTTTGGCTAAGAAACCAGGCAGGACCTTTTCATGCTACACAATTATAGTGCTATGATTCTACTTTAACTGCTGTGGCAACATCCTCTGGAATCCTGGAATTGGCTACGTAGAAAGAGTCACTGAGAATCCTCAGTCAGAGGGTCCATCCCAGACTACAAGCCCCAAAATTTCACATGATGCTACAGTGATAAGTTGGAAGAGGTATTGTTGTGCTGTAATTGTGTGGTGTGAAAGGGCCACAAAAGTGGCAATGCTTGCTGGGAAATTCTGGGACTGAAAGTAGGAAAATGGAAACTTAGTTTACATAAAGGCTAACATGGTCTTGATTAGTAAAAAGATTGTTGCAGAGAGTGATATCCACGTTGCATGGGGTTACCTTTCCCTTGGAGAATCAAGTACAGTGGCCCCCCGGGATATGAAGCTCCCGGGGAACGAAATCCCCGGGAGCCGAAACCGGCGGGACCGCAAAACAGCCCCCGGGATCCGAAGAAAACCCCGGAGTACGAAAGGGAAAAACCGCGCGGCCCCTTTAAATCGGCTGTGCGGTCCGTCCCTTAAAGCGGTCCCCCGGGAAACGAAGATTTCCGGGTTACGAAAGGTAATCCGGAACGGATTACCTTCGTAACCCGGGGGACCACTGTACATAGTTTGGATGTGCTCTTGGCTGTTCAGGTGATGGCTGCAGCCAAAAATGTTTTTGTACAGTTTTCATCTGATGTGTCAGCTGCAATTATTTCTCGAGAAGATGGGCCTGGCTATGATCACTCAAGCCTCAGTTACATCTAGTTTTGATTACTGTAATGGACTGTATCTGCATTACTTTCAAGGACTTTCTTTGAGTGTTTGAAAGCTGAAGCTGGTGAAAAATGTCATAGCCAGTGTTGTGATCAGAGCTGATTGTTCAGTTGTTCCTAGTTTTGCATGCTACTTCATAACTGTATCTGCTTTACTTGGTTTCCAACCTTTTTGCGGGCTCAGTCCAAAATGTTGGTGATTTTGCAAATTCCCTTCCCTTGCAGCAGTTGCTGGGATCTGACATGCCCCAGAGGTCTGTTCAGTTCTTTCCTCAGTCAAGGTTAGGTGCTTCCCAAAACCTTTGGACTGTTTGAAGGCTTTTGATTTGGTCGTTTGCTTGTGAATAAAGGTTGAGTATCCCTTATCAAAAATGTTATTTTTTATTTTTACTTTGGAAAAGGGTATTTGCATATACATAATACACAATACACAGCACATAGTGTGTACTGTATTTGTGAGGCTGAAGAGAGAGACACAAGAGATGCAAAGCTGGAGTGGGATGTGGCTGGGGAGAGACAAAGGATCTGTGAAATGGCGGGAATCCAAGTGTAGTACCTGGCGTGCCTCCATGCTGCCCGCCATTTCAAGGTTCTCATGTCCCTAGCCAGTCTTATCTCTGTCTAGCCTCACATCTTGTTCCTTCACTAATTGTGTTGTGTATGAGACATGAGGTAAGAGAGAGACTGAGGATCGAAGAAACAAACAGGAGTGCCACCTCAAAGATGGAAACAGGCGGCTGGCGGCAAAAACGTTTGATTTTTGGAGGTTTTCAGATTTTGGATTTCTGGATTAGAGATGCTCAACATGTATTTTATTTACCAAGAAGTATACATAAATCATTCATCCCATTCTGAAAATTTTATAATTATTTAATAGTCATGCTTTGCTCAATGTAATAATTCATTCCACCCTGTGTGCTTCACGAAAAAGGTGGAGTATAATGATTTATAAATAAAGAAATGTTCATTTATGTGTGTTTGTGGTGGGGAAATCATAGAGAGGATATTCATGTTCTCTGAGCCACTGAGTGGTGAATTTTTTTTAAAAAAAGCTTTTATGTTTTCACATCATGAATTACTGTATTTTGTTTCATACCTCAGACGGTGTGGCCCTGATACATATGTGGGATCTAGGGAAAAGATGTAAATCGGAATGGGAGGATAGTGAAGCAAAGAGGATGTAGTGTGTGTTATGTGTATTGAGGATCCATGGAGGGGATTGAATCTAAACAAGCTAGATGTTTTGACACTTGATGTTGTACAGCACAGTCAGGCCAGCACAATCATTTTTGAGTAGGTGCTGCCATCTTTTCAAATTTCTCATAGTAAGCCTAAGGGCCTTATGGAGTATTAAAATGGCAGCTATACCAGAGCATAGAAGCATTACTTTATGGGACTATAGCTCCCAGAATCTTTCCAGCCAACCAACAAAGGGAAACTCTTGGACTTGTGGTCCAAAAAAGACCTTTTCCATATTCTGAGATGCTTAGATCTTGTGCAATGGCACTTCTCAGAGGAGTGTTGTTCACTGCCACCCACCCACAAGGTTGCTGATGGATGCTCACCAGTGGACATGCTTTTAAGCATTTATACAGCACTGCTCCTGAACAAGTATAGAAATAAATGTATAATTATTATGAGATCCACACCTTTTTTGGACTACATACCTCCAGGAATCCTGCTGGCCCATGCATCCAGGGATTGACTGAAGGACTCTTGAAGCTGTAGCCTAAAAAGTAATATTAGATTAGTTATTCTCTAATTCTGGGCAGTAGGATTTGGTGAAGCTACACTACACTCCTGGTTGTTGCTAAGTAAAGGTTTTGACATGGCCTCATGTCCCGCAACTTGTAGAAGCTGACTTCAAATGATCTCCATCTGTTATTGCCTGAGCTCCAAACACCTGCTTCCCATCCCCCTGATTTAGCCCCAGTTGGGGGGTCTTTGCTGTGTTGTCAGTCATTTTTGTGTATTCAGGTTATGTTCATTTCCCCCTCATCTGCCAACCTGAGCAGGTATTTCATAGTGCCAGTGTATTGCAAACATAGATCCATGAGATGAGTGTAAGGTTGCTCTGTGTCAGACATAGTTTTGTGTTTGATCATTGAGCTGACACAGTGGCTTTCAGCAGTGGCTTTGAATTTGAAGCTGTGATTTTTTCTTTTTTGGCACTACTACAGGAGTATTACAGTGAGCCCTTGGTATCCACAGATCTGCAGATTTGAGCAAACGTGGAATGAAATGAAAAACCTTTATTTTATTTTTTTTTAACCTGTGATGGTCCTGCTGAGAAGTGGTCCCAGGGCACTAGCAGAGGGAGACAAGACCTGGGCAAGCTTATGCTTCTCTCCAGCATGGAAATCAGTCCTGCCACAAAACTATAGTCAGAACTAAAAACTCTTCTGCAGCCAAAATTTAAATCCCTACCTCACTCCATTTCCCACCATCTCACAAGGAACCTTCTCCTAGAATTTAAACTACTTCACTCTGTTTCCCACTTTTTCACAAGGAAGCTTCAAGAATGTAAATTCTTGCTTTCCTACTTTTTCACAAGGAAGCCTCTGCCATAATTTACACTTTTGTCTCACTGAATTTCCAACTTTCTCACAAGGTAGCATGTACCAGAATTTGAACTCCTACTTTAACACAAGTAAGCCTCTGGCCTCTGACAGAATTTAAACACCTTTCCTGCCAATACAGCTGTGTACCTGACTCCTACTGCTGCCTCTCCCTGAGATGGATCGGTGGCAAAGAGTTTTAAAATCTGGTAGAGGCTTCATGATGGGAAGGTTGAGAAGGTGGGAAATAAAGTCTGGAAAGGGTCTCAATTCTGGCAAAGCCTTCCTGATGGGAGGGCAGGAAAAAGCGCATGAAGAATGCCTTTCTCGTGCTCAAACCTTATCGCCCAGGTAATTTGAAATGTTAAATACTGACTTGAGCATCCATTTTAATTTTTTAATTTTTTATTTTATTTTTTGGTATCACTGGGAGGTTTTGGAACCCCCATGGATACTAAGAGCCCATTGTACCTTAGCCAGGAGTGCATAGCCTTGTCTACCTTGATTTCATTTTGTGTCTTAGTTTTACTCCCCTCTGTTTTCTGCTACTCTAGAGAGTAAAATATGAACCAGTGGGTTCAAATGACAAGAAAAGAGTTTCTACCAATACATTAGGAAGACCCACTTGATTGTAAAGCTGTTCAACAGCAGGGGCGTTCCCTCACTAGGTGTCACCCAGTGCGGAATTTCTCGTTGGGTTTTGGGGTGGGACTTCTGGGGAAAGCTCCCTCTCCCCAAGCCGGCCTGCCCTTTTCCTGATGAGGAAAAGGACGGGACAGTGCTTGGGGAACAGAGTACGCACAGGGAAGTGGAACAGCATGCGACAGAGAGGCACTCGTGTGCACTGAGGAAGCACTTGCACGTGCAGGGAGAGACGCGCACACCTAGGGAACAGAGTGGCACACATAGCAGACAGAACATAGAGGATGGGGGGGGGCTGACCAGGTGTCACCCCCCCTTCTGGTTTGACGCTTCTGTTCAACATTGAAACACAGTGCTTTGTAAGGTGGCAGACTTTCTTCCTCAGAGGTCTTTACAGAGGTTGGGTGGCCATTTTCCAGGAATGCTTTAGTTGTGTATTGCTGTATGGCAGGGATTAGGACTAGACGGGTTTCTTTCCAACCCTATCATTCTGTGACTCTAAAGCATTTATTTTCCAAGGGTGAGATCGAATGGTGATGAATTTACGATTCGGGCATGATCAACTGCAATTGCTGTTGCTGTATTATGCTGATATCTGGTCTCTCTATGGAGGTCCTTTGACACATTGATGCCCTTGTAGCAGAAAAATCTATAATTCTTCTCTCCTCAAGTGTCTTAAGCCTCTAACTGGAGCAATTATTTATTAATTACTTCTAAGAGTGAGTCTTTGCCAAGTTAATGTGCTGCAGGAAAAACAAAACCAAAAAAAAACCTAGTAGCATTTTAAAAACTGATAAAATAAAATGAAATGAGCAGTAAAATAAAAAGACAATTAAAAAACACCTAACAATGCCTTTTAGTCTTTAAAGTGCCACAAGACCCCTTCTTGATGATGGTGGCTGGAATTCACTTGGGGACTTGTGTCTTCGTAAGTGGAATTAGGTCTCTGGGAAATAGAAGCAAGCAGTTTTGCAACATCTTCATTCATCTGTTAGGTCACAGTAGGGGAGCCAGTAAAGGGATAGTCGTATATCGCAACCCAATATACAGTGATAATGCACACCAAAACACAATGAATATAGGGAACATTCATTCTAGTGTCCCATTACTTATCTTCGCAAGTCACTAATAGAGTTCCTTAGCCCCTCTGCTATGTAGTTAAGCATGTGTGAAATTGTGCAAAATAGACTGCAGTAGAGAATTCCAACTCATATGCCTTCCTTTCTTTCCCAATGAGTTTCTCATTTTCAAAATCAGGATCAGCTGATCTGAATGTTTATAGGCACAGCCCTCCCAAATACAGGCGGATTCAGTACCCAACAGACCTTACAGTTTGATATGTGTTGGCGGTTTCCATATTCATTCATGCTCCAAAGGAGCCAGGAAGCTGTGGCTTTTGTGGGCCACCCTGTTGGCAGGTACATTGTTTGGGTACTGTGGATATATTCCTGTGCTGTAGTTGGATCTGCTCCTGTGCTGTAGTTTCAGCTCTGAAACAAAAATCTTGTTCAGTAGGTTATTTTTTCCAAAATATCAAAAAAGAGGAAGAGTGGCTTTTTTTGGAAGCAGTATTTTCTCCTCTTCCTTGAGTTTATGGCATAGGAAAGATTCAAACTTGTGGTTTCATAGATAACTGGACTTCCTTTTTCAGTGGCATGGCTTAATGGGGGATTCTGGGAGCTGTAGTCAAAAAGTAATGTCTCTGAACTCTAGCTATAACTATATGCAAACTACATCAAATTTGTAAAATGTAAAGACTGTTATTAGAATGAAATAGCTGTCCATAATAATACAGTGCGCCCTTGCTGTGTGTGGGGGATCTGTTCCGGATTCCCCCACGGATAGTAAAAATGCAGGACCTTAAGTCCTGTTCTTTTTAGTGGTTGTGTGCTCCCATTTGTGCTGCTGTGTGCATGCATGCCTATTTGTGAAAATCAGTTTCTGGGGGACGGATTTGGAATGGAACAGGCACTTCTGGTGGTGCCAGTGGCATTCCAGAGTGTGGTAAAATGCATCTTCTCCGCATTCCTTTCCCATCCCTTCTTCTTTTGTCCCGTTCTAATTGTGTTCCCTGGGGCCTGTGATATAACGTCATATAAAAGCCAGAATTCTATAGGGTGGAAGTATGGCAGTTAAACTGGTATCACACTGCTATAATTTTATAGTGTAGATGCTCTGAGTCTCTTTGTAATAAAAAGATGGATTTTCCCCCTTGTCACATTCTGAAATAAGCATTATTTGAATATCCTGCCCTGCAAGGTGTAATATATGTGTCTCCGTAACTTATATAAAAACTAGGAACTTTTACTGAGCGGGGGAGTATACTTTGTTTATCCCTTTCTGAAGGCACTTGTTGCGTTCACGTGGTCTTGTGAAACATATGAAGTATATGAAGAAGGGGCAGGTATAGCTCCACTGTGCCTTGGCCTGAGGCAGACAAAAAGCCCTCCCTCCTTCTTAACTGCTACCACTCTGGCCTTAGAAGGAGAGAAGAACCAGCAGTATCTGCTGGACCTGATCCCTTACGCATTGCCATTCCATTCTCCATTTTTTTGTCATGTCTTTTTGGTTGAAAACTTTAGGGCAGAGAACTGTCTAGCTGCTTTGAAAGCCTTTGTGGCTGTAGAGCAGGGTATAAATGTTCCTCGTAGGGCATGGTTTCATGATGGTGAAGGGTCTGGAAACCATGCCCTATGAGGAACGCCTCAGGGAACTGGGGATGTTTAGCCTGGAGAAGAGAAGGTTAAGAGGTGATATGATAGCCCTGTTTAAATATTTGAAGGGATGTCATATTGAGGAGGGAGCAAGCTTGTTTTCTGCTGCTGCAGAGACTAGAACGCGGAACAATGGATGCAAACTGCAGGAAAAGAGATTCCACCTCAACATTAGGAGGAACTTTCTGACAGTAAGGGCTATTCGACAGTGGAACACACTCCCTCGGAGTGTGGTGGAGTCTCCTTCCTTAGGGGTCTTTAAGCAGAGGCTGGATGGCCATCTCTCAGGGATGCTTTGATTTGGAGTTCCTGCATGGCAGGGGGTTGGACTGGATGGCCCTTGTGGTCTCTTCCAACTCTATGATTCTATGAAATACTCTAAGTAAATAAACAAATATGGAGTAGGTTGCTGCTTCTTGACCCTGTTACAGAATCCTTGACTAAATGGCAAAGTGCCTCCATTCCAAACAAAAACTGCTAAGGTAGCTTTGTGTTCCTGGTCTCACAGAAGAGTCTGGAGAAAAAAGAGAAGTATATAGGAGTTTTAATCTGCCAATACATGCCAGTCACTTTGGGAATATGAGCGCAGTTGTGAAAATGGAACGGATACCGACCAATGGTTCACTTTGGATGATGGTTGGATTTTTGATCAGGAAAACTGACTTCTTTTTCAAAGTGGCGAACTACAATTACCAAAGCCCCTTACTCTTTTCTGTGCCAGCTGGGACTTTTGGAAGCTGGAGTCCAAAACATTTGAAAGGCCCAAGGGTTCATACATTTCCACTCTACTTTAGGATCACTGTCCTAAAGTTTGGGGAAATTTGTGAATAGCTATAGCAGCCACTGTGGTGTGGTGGTTTGAGTGTTGGACTGCAACTCTGAAGACCAGGGTTCAGTTCCCCGCTTAGCCATGAAACCTACTGGGTAACCCTGGATAAATCTCAGCCTCAGAAGATGGCAATGGCAAACACCCCCCCCCCCCAAAAAAACAAATCATGCCAAGAATATTCCATAACAGTTTCACCTTGAGAGTTGCCTTTAGTCAGAAACGACTTGAAGGCATACAACAAAAAATGTGAGCTAAATATTCCTAGATAAAGAAAACCCTATAAAATTCATGGGGTTGTTATAAGTTGACAGGCAGTTTGAAGGCACGCACATATGCGTGCACACATACACACATATACACAAATTTCTCCCTTTGCTTGTAGTTTTCCAGAGTGTATTTCTAAGCCTTTCAGTTCTGTTGAGGGGTGAGGAAAAGAGGTCAGTGTTCCTGCTGTTCTGGAGAATCAAGCTGACATGCCAGTTTGTATGTTTTTGCTGTTGAACTCTGTTCAACTTTTTGTAAAAATTTGTGCAGGCCAAAGTCTGCAAATGTGGAGTGGAAACACCCACCTCACGCAGTTGATCAGAATACACTGGGTCCTCTTTTATCCTGTGCAGATGCTGATCAGCTTGCAGTTTCTTTCTCATTTCTAGCACTTCTGGAGGGAAGGGGGAGAAATGAGTAATGCTGGCAGAAGAAATCTTTGTTGGAAACAGATCAGAATGCCCTTATTTGCTTGTAGCGGACCTGCTGAAATGATGTTTCCCTTTTTTCTCCCCTGCAGATGATGAGCTCAAACTAATAACTGACTATGAATGTGTGTGTGAAGGCATGTCGTGTGGGAATGGTGTCCGCTGCAGAGGCCATCAGTGTTTTGCCTCCCTGAGCATCAATAATGGTGCTAAAGTGTCCCAGAAAGGATGCTTCCGAGTCTATGAACAAGGGAAGATGACTTGCAAAACTCCTCCATCTCCTGACCAAGCAGTGGAATGCTGCCAGGGAGACCTGTGTAACATGAACATCACGGCACAGCTGCCAACAAAAGGTGAGAGGTTTATTCTTTTGTGTCTCCCTACTCTGTCTTTTTTTCTTTTTAAATCCATTTATTTTTCAGGCTAGTTTTAGAAAGCTCTGCCTTGATGTGGGATTTGGGGACCATGTAGAAATTGATGGGCCATGTGTAAAAGGCACACAGACGTGGATGTATGGGGAGGGAAATGTTGGCAGTGAGATAAGTGTTGGTATGAATAGCTTTAGGACCCTATTTACAGCATGAGGCTCCAAATTAGGAATCTCTGCCAGAGTGAAGCTGGGAAATGGGTGGCCCTCCAGATGTTGTTGGACTCCAGTTCCCATCAACCCTAGTCTGAACAGTAGTGAGGTACACTGGAAGGAAAAGTTTGCCAAATTCTGGAAGACCAAAGATTCTCCATTTGTGGTTTAGCTTGGGACAAGAGTGTGAAGGATACAGAGGAAGAATAGAACCAGAATCTTTACTCATCACAACTCTGTGTGTGTGTGTGTGCGCGCGCGCGCGCGTATGCGTACGCACGCACATGCACCTTCAAGTCACCTGTTGACATATGGCAACCCCATGCATTTTTCATAGAGTTTTCTTCAGCAAGGAATACCCAGAGGTGGCTTTTCTGTTTCCTTCCTCTGAAATACAGCCTAGAGCATCTGGTATTCATTGACAATCTCCTTCCTTACTAACCAAGGCTGAGCCTGCTTAGCTTCCACTATTAGCCAGGACTAAAAGGGCAGAATGATGGTCATTGCCCATGTGGATTGTATTGAGGGTGAACCAGATATCTGGAGTGAAGAAATGAAGGATGTGGGATCAGGGAGGAGTAAACAGCAAACTGTCATGAATCTAAAAAACAAGATGGGTATTGGGATTGCTCCTTACAAATCAACAACAACCATCCACAAACAGGCCAGACGTGAGAAGTGAAATTGGCCCATCTTATGATCATAGTAGTCTTCTAGTTCCTAGGGTTACGGCCTTCCACTGTTACTATTATACCCCACCATTCACTATGCTGATTAGGCAGATGGGAGTTTCATTCCAGCAATGTCTGCAGAACAACAAGCTCCTGGATCTGTTCCAATTGAGAGGGACATACTGTGTTTCCCGCAAAATAAGACAGTGTCTTATATTAATTTTTGCTCCCAAAGATGCACTAGATCTTATTTTCAAGGGATGTCTTATTTTTCCAGGAAGAAGAATTCACATTTATTGTTGAACAAAAAAAAAAAAAAAATGAACATGTATTATATAGTGTACCTGTATGTATATACAAAAACTTTGCTAGGTCTTACTTTCAGGGGAGGCCTTATATTTAGCAATTCAGCAATACCTTTTCTAGGTTTTATTTTATGAGGATGTTTTATTTTCGGGGAAACAGGGTAAGAAGGGAATATTAAAGATTGTATTCTGTTAGAATGTAAGATCCCGCCAGTGCATTTGGTGGGTACAGGAGCAAATGAGGAAAGAACTGATTTTTTCCAAGATCAAGAGTTGTTGCTGTGCTCACTTTAGCCTGATAGCCTGTTTTGTGTTTGTGGAGTCTGATGGTGACAATGTCAGAACTAAAGTGAAATATTTTGTGCTCTTAGATTCTGGCTACTCCTTTTTTAATGGCCAGGTGCTTGGGCTCCCCCTCACCCTTTCTTTCTGCAGCTCTTTTTATCATACTGAGTCATTCAGCACAAGCTGAATTCTGCACGTAAATAGTTTTCATAGGATTTATAGTATTATATACGAGTGTGTGATGACTGTCCTTGAATTTTTGAATTTACCTTTTCAGCTGACTTAGACAAAGCTTAATGCTGACAACTTTGACAAACTTTGATTTTTTGTTTCTCTTGTGAAGGGCATCCACTTCAAGGGGAAGCTGTGAGTTACACTATGGAAACTCTTATCATTTTTATACTGGCTTCAGTTATGATGCTGATAGTACTTTCTGCACTAGTGGTGCTGATCATCCGGAAAGTACAACAACACTATATGGAAAGGCTCAACTCAAGAGATGCAGAATATGGAACAATTGAGGGACTCATAGCCTCAAATGTTGGTGACAGCACACTGGCAGTAAGTAAACCATGTCTTGTGATCTGTTGGTATTCATGTAACAGCATTTCCCTGGTGGGACTGCCAAAAATGTGACTCGTGAAATACTGCACACTACACAGTCTTCTTTATAATCCCTTTATAGGAAAGATACAAGGAAGCCAGTATGGGTTAGAGGGTAGAATCCTGGACTGGTATATTCGGTGTCCAAATTTCTCTTCCAGCCTTTTTTTTTTTTTTTAAGGACCAACCTTTTTCAAGGGCTCTTGCAAGGATGAAATGGAATAAATGACATACATACTGCTACTTCTGTTTCATGGAGAAAGAGAAGAGGATGCATGTTTGTTTATTCAATTTATGTGCCCTGTTGTGCATAGGTGCATCTGGTTCAAAAGCTGTAGCAGCAGTGGAACTTTTCTGGGCAGTTTACAGGGATCAAAGAAAACAAAATCAAAAGGAAACAACACCATGGAGAAAACTGCAGATTGTTTCAAAACAAAGGGCAAAGAAAAAACAAAGCTTTGTAACTTTGAATCTAACAGTAAGAGGAGAAGAATAAAATTTAGAGAACTAAAAGACAAAACTATAGCTGCACTTCAGAGACCCATGAAAATAAGGTCTTTACATGATGACAGAAAGATTTTAAAGTAGGTACCAAGGGAACCACTCCTGAAAATATCTCTTATTGTACTACACAGAAGCACTCAGGGAAGGGATTTTATTGGGGAAAGCACATTGTTCCACAAAGTGTTGTCCTGTACGGAGTCCTTTATAATTGCAAAGTCCTTCATAGTGCAAGATCAAGCACTTTGAATTAGGATCAGGATGCTAGTGAAGATATTTATATCTGGTAAAATTGCTCTTCATCCAACTTTTAAATGTCAGGATACAACAAAAGAAGTGATGCTTCCATACCTTGAGTGAGAAGTTGCTTCACTTTCCTTTTCCCTCTCCTCCTTGCCTTTTTGCTGCACTGTTCCTACTTCCCCGGCAGACACAAAATCCCATTCTGGATTTCTGAATCTCATCTACTGCTGGAAAATGGGGGAAGTGACTAAAGGTATATCTGCATGATTGAATGAGGAAAGGTGGGCCTAGTCCAAACCAAGTTTCAGAAGAGAAATAAAATAAGAACATTTTAATGACAGTGTTAGAAAGTGAGATCACTTGTCCTTCCTAATTAAAGGAAGAATGCTTCCTAATCTCGGAGATTGGTAGTGGTGGTGGAGCTAAGATGCAAGGCATGTGTGTTTTCAAAGCTTCTCTATGGAATATACCTTGCATGTCTTATGTGCTGAGGAACCACTGTAGCTTCCGTGGGTGGGGCGAGCGGGGAATAAAACAAAAGTCTTGAAGTATTAAGAGACACACTTGTGTTGGTCTGGAATATCGGTATGCAAAGGAATCTTGTAGCATCTTGAACAAAATAAATTGTAGCATTAGTCTGCAGTATGTGCCAATACAGGTAAAATGCAATACCTGCCATTTTTGCCTCTGTCGGGATGAGCTGGCAAATGCTCCCTGAAACTGTGACCTTGCCTTCCCTCCTTGTTCTAAGCAGACTCCTGACTCTCATACTAAAAGATTCTCTCATCCCCCTGCCCACATCTCTTGCACCATGGCTAAAACAACAGGATCACTTGCTTTCTGAGATGGTGGAGTGTGCATATGGAAGTCAGGTGTGGCCCAAACTGGAGAGGATATAAGGTTATTCATCAGCTTCCACACATCAGAGTGGGACTGTTAGAAAATAATATAGAGTTCTTCATGAAGGAAGTCTGAATTTTTACTCCTCCTATGTTTCAGTTTCCTTAATCCATTGCCATTGGTCATGCTGGTTGGGAACTGAAGATCAAAATATCTGAGGGCTAGATTCTCCATCCTTGATTTTCAGTCTGGCAAACTTTCTGCCGGGCTGTCCAGATCTTTCATGTTGCCTGGAATTTACTAGGCAGTGGCTGCAGGCAACCTTTAGTAAATTTGAAATACAGTTATTCCTCAGTTAACAAAGACTCTGGGGGAAAAAACCTCCTTTATACAAAGTCTTTTTACATCCATATAGCCCCCTTTCTTCCTCCTCCTCTACCTAGATGAGGTTAGGTTTTTTTTTTCTTCACAATTTGCATTGGGAGGATGGTAAAAGAGGGCTGGGGAAACAGACTTTGGGTGTTGTGTTTCAGCAGTGTGTGTGCAGTTAACAATGCAATAAAAGCTTAAGCAGAGAAGGAATAGGATTCTGTTCTATTCAATCCAACTGTATGTATGTGTTCCTTCATACAACAGGCTAGGTAAACTGTAGTAGTCTCTAAATTCCCTTACTGAGCATGCATGAACAGCAAAACAGAGGTAGAGAAAAAAAGCAGATAAACCTGTCTTACTAGCTTTTTTTTTTTTAAAAAACAAAAACCTATAAATCTAGTCACCAAATGTAAGTTGAGTCTGGTGAAAGGCAACCCCCCCCATCACTTACTGTATATACTTGACTATAAGTCGAGCTCATGTATAAGTCAGGGTCAACTTTTGGGGACAAAATTGTAGATTTTTATATGAACCATTGATATGTTGAAGGTCAGACTTGTTGAGGAGGCAGCCTGGCTGGGGAGTGTCTGCAGGGCAATCAGTTGCCCTTCCCAGCCTCTCTGCAGCTGGGTTGTCCCTTCCGGGGACAGCTCAGCTGGGGAGAGGCTCAGGACAAAGTACCACATTGACCGGTGTATAAGTCAACCCAGGTTTTTGGGGTTGATTTTTTGACCTAAATTTCTCGACTTATATTCGAGTATATATGGTAATATATTCCATGTTATTTCTGCCTCTAGTACCAAATTTTCCATGTTATTTCTGACTCTTGTAGTAAATTTTCTGTTAGAGAACTGATGCCCAAGAACACATTTACTTTGTATTATTTACCTCAGATGGTTGTTTCATTTCACACATACATATTGTTAATTCTGGATAAAAATTAACTGAAACATACTGAAACATGTTTTGTGGTGAAGGAACCTATCCCTGTTCTTTCCATGTTATTTCTGACTCTGTGGTACCAAATTTTCTGTTGAAGAAGTAATGCCCAAGAATACATATATTCTGTTGACTGAGACTTGGGCTAGGATTGAGCCAGGTAAGTCTGGATTGACAAATGACTTAAAGATACTGTAGCTGGATTCCCTTTTTGGAACCTTCAGATCTCTCCCTAGTGATCCTTAGTAACCCGGCCACAAAGCAGTTCAACTTTCATTTTTATGCGGAGGTGGTTTTAAACACAACATAGCTTCATGGCTTCCTACAGGAAGCAAGGTTGTGGGTGGAAATTCTTGAATTGAGAGAAATTCCTGGGAAAGTAAACACATATAAAAATTGACCTTGTTTCAGCACAGGCCAAAATGTGTGCATGATTTTTAGAGGTGAAATTTGAAGAAACAGAGGCCTTGAGCACAGATTAGAAGAAATTCAGTATCAAGAGGCAAAGCAAGATGTTCAGTACTGACTGAACTGACTTTAATAAGCCAAACAGTTGAAATTGATCAGAAAGCAGATGCGGTGTTCCACTTGTTCCTGGCAGTTCTTGGGTGCATCCACACTGCAGAGTTAAAGCAGTTTGATTCCACAAAATCTTGGGATTTGTAGTTTGGTGAGGTATTCAGCCTACTGTTAGAGAGACGTAGTGCCTCACCAAACTGCAAATTTCAGGATTATGTAGGATAGAGTCATACCAGTTAAAGGAATGTCAAACTGCTTTAATTCTCCAGTGTCGAAACCCCCCTTGTTAGTTAAGCCAGGGATGGAGTGAGTAGAGGTTTGCTGTAAATTAGATTGTATGAATACTACACATATTGATACAGCACAGGGGCCCACATATCCTGAAGCAGTCTTGTAGTGTATTTTCTTTCTCTCTTTCAAATTGGCCTCCTAAATTGTTTTGCTGCCATCTTGTGGCCATACCTAAGTGCTTTAAAATATGATCTCACTATATGACAAATAGCAATTTTTTTAAAAAAAAATTAGAAGGTATCCTCTACATTTGCAACAATTAGTAGTTATCCTAGATAGGAATAACTTGAAGATCTGATTTAACTGCCTGCTAAAATAAAGAGATGTTTTAAACGGTCACATTTCCGTAGCCTTTGGTTCAGTAACCAAATTATGCAAGAGATTCAACAATTTAGAACATTTTAACTGCTCTAACAAGCCAGTTAAAACTATAATGTCCAAGAATGACATTCCTTTCAGGGGCATTCTGACATGTTTTTTCTCCCTAATAAAGGAAGCCCCCCCCCCAGCTTCATCAGCTAATAATATTTTCACTGACTTTCATGTATACCATTTTCTTTTTTATTAAGAAATCACATCTTCAAGGTGCTGCATAACTCTTGTAACCTAGCTATAAAAAGATAAGCCTTCCTTACATTTTCTATTGCAGGAGATATAATCTACCAAGGAATTATTGTGTAATACAGCATCTAGATTGATTTGGAATGTTCTGAACACAATTTCAGATTAACAGTAAATTATCATCCAAAATAAATTGGAGCTTAATGCCAGAGGAGCAGAAAGGGGAAAAAGATTTAAAGGCTAAATGGTTTAATAATTATTAAATTATTATCAATTGAAGATTTGCAATTAATGAGAATAAAAAGTGTATCTTGACCCTCCAAATACCTGATATTGTAGAAGTCTGTAGATTGCACCTTATGAGAGGGTATCGTAAAATAATAATTATCACTCAGAAGTTATTATGGCATATTGATGAAATTTTTTCAGTGTCATCATTGGTTCCTGAGTGCACGTTGCTGAGAAAATCAACTCATTGCGTCCTTTATTTTTGTGACTGGCTCTGCCAGAAATGACTAAAGTGTAAAATCCTTGTCAGGCACAATCGGCAGACTTCTACAATAATGGTATTTGGAGGGCCAAGAAACGCTGAGGAAAATGTATAAATCTGGATGGATGGGCACTACATAGAGATAAGTTAACAACTACAAATCAAAACATACTTTCTGTCAATTTTTTAAAAAGGTGATAATTAACACTTTATGATAACCTCCCCCTTATGTCATGCTGCTTTTGCTAATGAAGTAAAAAAAGCCATTTCAAATGCTTTGAAAGAAAATATTTCAGCATCTTAACATAATTGATATTTGAAACTGAATAAGCAAAGAACATAGCAAAACATTTACACTGAAGATGTGTGGGCCTAAGAACAGACAATTTTTGTATGTGGTGGGTGTGTGAAAAATATGCAAACATATGGGAAGGAGGTGGTTGGTATCTGAAAAAAGAATCACTACATGCTCTGTCCCTATAGTACTATGAAGATTACTTCTTAGATGCATTGATGGTGTTGTGCCAGATAATAAACAGGAAGTAACTGATTATAACAACAAGAACAGAAGTGAATTCTAAATTGAAAAGTTACATGGACCGTTATTACATGATTCACCAAATAGGACTTTGGACTTTATTGTATATAGTAGCATCAACTTATTTAGTTTGTTTTTAACAGAATGGAGAAAGAATTACTAGTAAATTGAAACATTTGGGCTTGAAAATGAATTTTTTAATATTCAAATATTAGAAGATTAATTCATTGTAACGTGAAATAGTTTAGTTTGTCGAATTGCATTGATTGAGTTGTTACTTGAAATTTCAGAACAAACAACAGGCTTCTTTCACAATTTAGCACTTTCCAGATGTCTTGGACTACTGGAGCCGGGGGATAGAGGGATTTGTAGTTCATTGGAACTGGAACTGGAAATTGCCAGGTTGTGGGTATTCTTAAATTTTATTGTTGATTTGTACCTGTTTTGTTTTCCCTCCCAAGCCTGCTGTTCACTCACCCTTCAGATATCCTAGATTATTTTTGCCTGGATTGGAAAAGTTACATGATTGGTATATTCATTCCAGTTAGTGGACACTAAACAACTGCAGCACTGAAGTGCAGCAGCAAGTGACAGCAAAGATGAGTTGGTGAATTGAGGGCAGAGCATATGCAGAGCATTTTGCAACACTATTGAATAATTGCAACCTTTACCTTCCCACTCAGTAGCAAGAAGCATGGTCTGCAAAGATCAATCCTATTGTGTATGTTTTACATGCAAGATCTAGGAATCCAAATTCAAACCTTCCCATCTACAATTTCTGATATGTCCAGTGTTTTCCAGCTACCTTCCTCTTCTTGGGACCACCCCAAGCAGTACATAACAAGGCAAAACTCTCTTACTAATCTTGCTTCAGGAATAGTGATTGCTATTAATCAGCAAATTTACTTGTTAAATGTCATATGGGCTTAACTGATTAGCACATAACTGGGTTAATGTAATTTCCCAGCCTTGGATAAGTACAATAAATTTTGGGTCAAAACTGAATGAACTTATCACCTATGGAAAGACATATTTTCAAATGAACATGTGGCTTAAATATAGCATGTAATTGGTGTCTGTGGGTAAAATTTCAGTAGATGGTAATCTGGTATTTGGCTACAATAGCAGCTTTCTCTCTCTCTGTGTGTCTCTCTCTTTCTATGGTAATTAAAGACAAGCCTCCCAACTTAGATTACTCAGAAGTCTGAACGATTTGAATAAAATTGTGCTGAGTAGGAGTGGTTTTCAGAATGAATTCTCTGCATTTAAACATTAACAGGTAGTTGGAAAGCATATTAAGATCTCTGTGTCAGGTGGCGTAAAAGAAAACTATTAAATCAGTTTTGACTAATTCAGTTGATGCATTTTCTAATAAAATGCAATTGTCTGAGCATTCCCGTAATTCCACAAGGATGTAGTTTTCTGTTTTGGAAAGTCTACAAATATCAGTCGCTGGTTTGCTGGAAGGAAGACTTCACTTCTGTGGTGTGCTTTTTTTAAAATAAAAAACCCACATAAATTTCAGTAGATGGTGTCTGTGTTTTGTTTTGTTTTAAAATAAAAGCACACAAATACAAAATCACATCATTGATTTGCTAGTGAGTTCAAGGGTAGAGAGGGCTAAACACTTAACTCTCAGGACTGGCAACATTTTGCATTACTGTTAAGTTGTCTGTTAATATAGGCTCATTCCTATTGCTAGTCCCTTCTCCTGTTAGACCCACTGAGTAGTTGACTCGATGGGTCCTCTCGGTTGGATTTGTCCAGTAGATTGTGAGCTCATTGAAAAAAGCCAGGTGAAGGAATGTCTACTTCTGCCAAATTTGAATGTTAATACCAGTGTTTGTTCTTTTTTCTACATAGGACTTGTTGGACCATTCCTGTACATCTGGGAGTGGCTCTGGTCTTCCTTTTCTAGTACAAAGAACGGTGGCTCGCCAGATCACTTTGCTGGAGTGTGTAGGTTAGTAATCTTACTTCTGCAAAGTGACAGCTTCTGAAGAATCCTGTGTGCATGTGGTATCTTCCTGTTGTTGTGTGTCTTCATTTTCAATGTATGATGAACCTCAGGTGACCCTATCATGGGTTTTTCTTGACAAGTTTCTTGAGAGGGGGTTTGCCATTGCCATCCTCTTAGGCTGAGAGTGTGATTTGCTCGAGGTCATCCAGTGGGTTTACATGGCTGAACTGGGATTTGAATCTTGGTCTCCAGAATCATAGTTCAAATACTCAGACCACTGTGCCACACTGTCTCCCATGCATATTGTATAGTTCATGAATAAAAGCCATACAGTGAAATTGTGGGAAGCACTAAAAGAATATTGTTGGATTCATTTTTGGAAGAGCTGTGCACAAACTGCAAGTTTCAACACCTAAAATTTATGTCATGCTACAAAGCAGCATGTCTGAGCAGGTTTTCCTTTCTTTTTTAAGCATAAAATTATGTTTTGCAATAAGGTTAATTCAGGTAATGAAAAGGAAGAATACACACAAGAAAGCAAGATGTTAACTAAAGAGAAAAAGGAAACTTTGTTGATTTAGCCCATAATATATCTCTGGCAATCTTCTGAGACAGAATAAAATAGTGTAGAAGGAAGATTGCTAGCGGTTGAGTGCATTTAGAGGTATGAGTTATGTAGCCAAATCATTGCTCTAAAAATGTATATCTTTATCTGATTGGAATGTAGTTAGAAGCATGGAGGGTTTCCACCTAGGACTTAAATGGAAACCATCTGTGGCATTAACAACTTACTTTTTCCCCTTGCTGAGTAAGTTTGTACATAATCTTGACGTCCCAATCTCAGCAATCGACAGCTGTTCAGAAGCTTGTTTAGGAGACTTCTAGTTATATGTTATATAAACTTGGCAGCTGTATACTATTTCTTAGAAAAACTTTTAAGCAGGTTCTCAGTGTGAAGGAGCACAGTTGGGGGAGTTACCTGCACTCTGTTTGTGACAGCTGGAATGCAATGTCCACCCTTTCCCCACTTGCTTGGTTGTTGTTATAAATACTCCCCCCCCCCCCCCCCGTGCAGTCATGCATATTATTTCTGCTCCAACCATAGTAGAAGGAGTCCTTGGTTCCAGGATCATAGGAATGGTGTGGATGTCACTCCAGTAATGTTTTTAAAATGGAGTGTCACATGGGAAACACAGTGGGTCAATTTCTTAGAACTGTTACCACAGTGTTTTAGCTACCTTGAATCTCCCCTCTGGGTGTATGAGTATTGCTGAAGCCATATATTCAAGTTGTTTTAGATAACCTTGTCTCCCTCATCCCTTCTCTTTGTTTATGATCTGCTCATTAAATGGCAGAACTATACAAGTTGAGTCTCCCTTATCAGGAATTCCGATAATCTTTTAATATTCCAAAATTGTCCACATGGGTGGCTGAGATAGTGACATCTTTACTTTCTGAAGGTTCAGTGTACCCAAACTTTTTCATGCACAAAATTACCTTCAGGCTATGTGAATAAGGTGTATACAAAACAAATTAATTTCATGTTTAGACTTGAGTCCCATCTTCAAGATATCTCATTATGTATGTGCAAATATTCCAAATCTCAAAAACTCCAAAACACCCTTGTAGAAAGTGTGAAGGCTGAACAATCAGTGTTAAACCTAGTGATATTTTATATTGCTGTATAGATTATTTTGGATAGTCTCAGCTAGTCTTGGTGATATTACCTGTGTTCACTGTTATTATTTTCTATGTGTTTAAAAACTCATTGCATTTGTGTGTGTTTGAAACAAACTCTTCTTATAAGACAAGCAGTGTTTCTTTTAAGAGACCAGACAGTTAAATGGTCAGCTCCTATTACATTGTAAGTTGGAATTTTTGGACAGGAAGTCCCTTCTGTGTAACACCAATGCCTCATAAGTGTCATGTATCCCTTTTACCCTGGATTACACCTGTCACTGATGAACACATGCCAAAAATAAGGTAAAGAAATGAGAGATCCACTTCAGACATGTGTTGCTGCCAAGGAGAGCAGGTGGCATTGCACTGATTTAAACTTATTTTAAGTCCTTCAGGTTGCACGCAGGGTCTCTAGTGAGCAGCTCACATACTACCCTGTTTCCCTGAAAATAAGACCTAGTAGAGGTTTTGCTGAATTGCTAAATATAAGGCCTTCCCCGAAAGTAAGACCTAGCAAAGTTTTTGTGTGTGTGTGTGTGTGTGTGTGTGTGTGTATAAATATATATATATGTATGTATACAGTATGTAATAAATGTTCAATTTTTTTTTTGTTCAACGATAAATGCGAATTCTTCATGGAAAAATAAGACATTCCCCTGAAAATAAGACCTAGCACATCTTTGGGAGCAAAAATTAATGTAAGACACTGTCTTATTTTCAGGGAAACATGGTACTCCTGAATACAGTGCCATTCTCTCATACTAGAAATATTGGTGCATTACTTCCTCCTCCTCTTTTTTATGTGCAAAACAGGCACCACAATGTTCCTGGGTAAATAAGTCAATGAGCCTCTACCTGGCAGTGGACAGGACATAGCTTAGTATGAGAACATGATTTTTTTTTCAGTCATACAAACCCAATTTCAGCCCCTGTTAAAAGAGCTTGAATATGAAGGTGCTCTGCTCTGCTCAGAGGACCATTGAAAATTGGATACTGGATTGTACTAATAGAGCAATAATCTGACATAATACAAGACAGGATTTGTGTTTGTGATTAAAACTTCAAACACCTAGACAGTCACTCTTTTGAATCCTTTCTTAGGATCTTAGAACATGCTGCCATACTAAATATTGGTGAAGTTTTTCCAGTGTCTCTGATACTTTGGAACCATCATTACTATTTGGGGTCTGTTTGCTCAACCCAGAGAGATTGAGAATAATAATACTAATAAATGCTCAAGCCATAGCTCCAAGCCAGATATGCCCAGTATGGCCCACAGAGATTTCCTTGTTTGGCTTGATTTTCTTTTACATGGAATGTGTTGGGCCATTTGTTTACATTTGGATGTTGTGGATTTCTAAGGCTGGAGAGTAGGTTTATGTCTCCCTCCCCCACTCTTTCATTGTGTGAGGAAGGTGCAGGAGGGCAAAGTTGACTCTCTAGCTGTTGAGGCAGCTGAAGGCTTCCTACTAATGTTTCATTTGGGGAGCCACTGAGGTCAGGGTGTGTGGCACCAGCCCTACAGAAGTCACACGCACTGCTGCATAGGCATAGAGGAAGTCCAGACTTCTACCTGATTCTGTAACTCATACCATATAACATGTAACAGTGTAAATAATAATAATAATAATAATAATAATAATTATTATTATTATTATTATTATTTCCTACCCGCCTCTCCCCATGAATCATAAAATCATAGAATCATAGAAATTTAGAGTTGGAAGAGACCACAAGGGCCATCCAGTCCAACCCCCTGCTATGCAGGAACCCCCAATCAAAGCATACCCGACAGATGGCCATCCAGCCTCTGCTTAAAAACCTCCAAGGAAGGAGACTCCACCACCCTCTGAGGGAGTGTGTTCCACTGTCGAACAGCCCTCACCGTCAGGAAGTTCTTGGATTGAGGCAGGGAAGAACAAAAATGAACAGGTGCATATACACATATTAAAACAATCTATATTTAAAATCCATCATAAAAATCATCTGGATAGGCCTACTGGAAGAGATTAGCCTTCAGTGCTGTTTTAAATTTGGACAGCATATTCATCTATCAGATCTCTTCTGGCAGGTCTTTCTGCAGTCTAGGGCAGATGAAGAAAAAGTCTCTGACTGACAGTTGCCAACCTAGTTTTGGAGTTTAGAGTAAATGTCTGCGAGAGGACCTGAGTCTATGGGGAGGATTGTATGGAAGGAGGAGATCCTGTAGGTAACCTGGACCCAAACCTTGTAGTGCTTTAAAGATAATAACCAACACTTGCAATTTGCCCGGAAAGGGCTAAATGAATCTCTTCTAGCCCTAGGCTTGGGTGATTCTTCAATAAGGAGGTTGTGGGCATAAAAACATTCTTACAGTCACACACATTCAGGTGCATAAAGGCACACACATACCATCCAGAAGTGTTGGGAAAATCTTTACTTGGAGCATGAGCATTGCCCAATTGTTACATGTGTGTAATATTTCTGCTTGTGGGTTTGATGCTGTTGGTATTCCTATTTTCTTAATTCAAAAGTACCATTAAAACCCTTTGTATCTTATTGCTCTTTCTAGGGAAAGGCCGATATGGAGAGGTCTGGCGAGGACACTGGCAAGGAGAAAATGTGGCAGTCAAGATCTTCTCTTCCCGAGATGAAAAGTCCTGGTTCAGAGAAACAGAACTATACAATACAGTGTTGTTGAGGCATGAAAACATTTTAGGTGAGGAGATAAAACAATATAACCTTTTTAGATAGGTAGGCAAGGAAGCATGAAACAGTTAAAATGGTTGAAAAGAGGAACCCAGTTCAATCAACTGAACACAAAATTGTGCTAAGGCAATAGAGAGTTGCCTGAGAGAGAAAAAAGCAGCGTATGCTTGCAAAACCATTGTGAAAACACTGACATAAGAGAGGATCACATGTTGAATATAACATACTGGGTAGTCGTTTAGAACAGCCCAAAGAATGTCTTGTCAAAAACCAAGGCATCAAAAAGTGGGGAAAGCCTATATTACAAGGGTTTGTCTTTCAGTTTTAATAAACAATAAAAAACATAAATCCAAGAGTTATTTACTAGTTTAGACTAATTCCAGCTTCTAATTCTTGATTAGAAAAAACACTCTTGTGAGCATGACCTTAGCAAACAGTCTGCCATGTTAAAATATTTTAAGCACTTCTGTGTAATTCTGTGTATTAAAACTTAAATTGTTCATTGGGACAAAGTCCTTATTTTGCAGATAAAACGAAGCATTTATTGGTTGACTAAAGAACCACCAAATGGACTTTTGCTTCAGGCTTGTCAGGTGCCAATAAACTTTGGTACTTCTGAGGAGTCCCTTGCAAGCACAAATTCCAAGTACTGGCAGTATTACAACTTGTTTGAGTTGTGTGTTGTGCTGTCTTTCTTCAAACTTTCTCTTTGTTTTTGTTAATAAGTTATAGGGTGAGAAGAGGGTTGCAGTTAAGGGATGGAGGAGAGTTTTCTCCCTCCTAACCATGTAGCAATGAAGGTTAAAATCTAAAAAAGCAGGTCATTAGGACTTTTGATTTAGAGGCATTGCAGCTTGTAGGCTTTGAGAACCTTTTAAGCAACATCTTGTGTGACTGACATGACAATCAAGGGCCCTGTGTTCTTGTACTAATTCCTTGCCTTTATGCACTCAAATGTAATGCTGAGTTTTCCCTGGTGGCAAGCTGTATGATCTAAGGTCCTTAGGAACTTGTCTCCTGAGTAACTGACATTACTGCTATTGAACATGGGCTCTCAATTCAAGCATTGTGTGTGTTGATATAAACATTCATTTGGAATTGGAAAGAACTGGGACGAAAGAACAAGTTGGGGCCAGATGTGAGGATCTTCATGTATCCACATCACTGACCAGTATTATGGGATACTGAACTTCATTCAAGGATGTTAATTAAGACATTAATACAAACAGTGCTTGATTGAGGTTACTGCTTTAGGTTAGATTTCCAGATACAGTGGTCCCTCGGGTTACGAAGGTAATTCGTTCTGGATTACCTTTCGTAACCCGGAAGCATTCGTTTCCCGGGGACCGCTATTTTCAACGGACCGCGCGGCCGATTTAAAGGGGCTGCACGGTTTTTTTTTCCGGATCCCGGGGGATCCTTTGGATCTCGGGGGATAATTTTTGGTCCCGCCGGTTTCGGATCCCGGGGATTTCGTTCCCCGGGGGATTCGTAAACCGGGGGACCACTGTACTTAGAATTTCCAGAATCCCATTGTCATTGGCCATTTTGACTTGGAGTTTTGAAATCCAAATCATCTGGAAGACCAAATGTTCTCTACCCAGCTTCTTCCTAGAAGTATTTCCCCCCCACCTTTTTTGTTTGTGAGGAGGTGAGGAATTTTGCAGTTCACAGAAGGGGTAAATGATAAAGAGGAAAACCATTGAAAAGGCAGAATACTTATTGGGTTTTCTAATCTTTTGAGAGGAATATGTTTACTCTTTTTCTTCTTTTAGGCTTTGTTGCCTCGGATATGACCTCTAGGAACTCAAGTACTCAGTTATGGCTAATAACACATTACCATGAGATGGGCTCCTTATATGACTACCTACAACTCACTACACTGGACACTGTGAGCTGCTTACGAATAGTCTTGTCCATAGCTAGTGGCCTTGCACATTTGCACATAGAGATCTTTGGGACCCAAGGAAAACCTGCCATTGCTCACCGAGACTTGAAGAGTAAAAACATCCTGGTAAAAAAAAATGGACAGTGTTGCATAGCAGATCTAGGTGAGTGGGTTTCTCCTATCTTTCCCCCTCTCTTTTGTCTATTTTAGATATTAATATAACACTACACAGAAATAACCTGATGCAATTCTTGAGGGCCTTTTTTTAGTTGGAGTTACTGAAGAGCTGATTTGAAAAATAATTTCAGCAACCACTAGAGGGCAATACATTTTCTTAAAAAAGTCCTCCTGTTCACTAAATCTTTTACAACTTTCTATATTCAAGTGTATAGTTCTGTAAAGTGTATCTACTACACATAGTTTTACAGACCTATATGGGGGCTGTTTAAAAAAAGTAGAAGGGAAGGAACTCAAAATGTGTCCAAATAGAAACTGCCTTTTTATTCAAAACATCCAGAGTGCTTGCTGCGTCTCTTCTCATAATTATGTTTCTATGATCATGTTTAGGTTTTGGCTCCTGTCCCTATGCAGGGTCCAAATCTGTGTCAAGCAGTATCTTTGGCCAGGTGTGATACCATGTTATTCCGTTACCACTGTGAGAGAGATGTGGCAAAGTCAACAGTGTCACTCACCATTTACATTTAGGCATGACGTGGCAATCTGTGGCACAGTCATGAAAAATTTTCTGACACTGCTTGACTGTAGAACAAAGCCCTTTACTATTGGATGATCAAGCCTACATTCCACCTTGGTTTTCCCATTTTGCCTGTTTCTCAACTAATTGTTCTAGGCTGGAACCACCATAAGGCATGGGGATTGAAGTACGTAGCACCACAGGTACCATAGGGAAGATTAGATTAGCAGTATTCAGGGGCAGGGAGGGAATGTTATATCCTTTTAGCTACCATATGAGCTGAAATCCCTATGTTCTTAAAAACATTATAGCCTGGAATGCTACTCAAGGCAGCCATTTCTAGGATCCTATATCTGTAGATCTTATGACTGAAAATGTTATCCCCCCCATCTTGTTCAGTAATACCTTTTCTTTTGCTATTTTTTTTAAAATAGTACCTTTTATAAAACTTTCATTGACATGTTTAAAAGATGCTTAAAAGATCAATGTATCTTTTAGGGCTACGGCCATTTAAAGGCCCTCCTGGAAACAGACAGTGGATCAGTTTCCATGTAATGCAAAGTCACAATTTAATGTGAAGGCAAACTGCAACAAGCATCAGGCCTGTGTGCGCACCCCATCTCACCCACTGCAGCCATAAGCTTTGCTCCTATTTAAGATTAAGCACAATTTAGTGGTTAATCCTACTAAACTTGTTTCCACTAACCATAATTAAGATTAACAGTGTTTTGTTCAGCCTTCTCATGCTATGTTTTAATCTAAAATGGAGGGAAAGCTTGCAGACTCCCACTCACAGCTGACCTGGAAGGGAGTGGGGGGGGGGGGTTGGAACATAATTCAGACTATTGACTAGGCTTTGTTCCATAATGCTGAACTATGTTTCCACTTTATATCTAGTCCAGCCCTTTGCCATGATTGTTTTGGGTGGTTTTCCATCCATGTTTCTAATTGGCAAAATTGCCAAACTGAAGCTCAAAAATATGTGATTATCATTAAAATAAAATAATATGTCATAGAATCATAGAGTTGGAAGAGACCACAAGGGCCATCCAGTCCAACCCCCTGCCATGCAGGAACTCTCCATCAGAGCATCCCTAACAGATAGCCATCCAGCCTCTGCTTAAAGACCTCCAAGGAAGGAGACTCCACCACTCTCAGAAGGAGTGTGTTCCACTGTCGAATAGCCCTTACTGTCAGGAAATTCCTCCTAACGTTGAGGTGGAATCTCTTTTCCTGGGGCTTGCATCCATTGTTCCGGGTCCTGTTCTCTGGAGCAGCAGAAGACAAGCTTGCTTCCTCCTCAATATGACATCCCTTCAAATATTTAAACAGGGCTATCATATCACCTATTAACCTTCTCTTCTCCGGGCTAAACATCCCCAGCTCCCTAAATCTTTCCTCATAAGGCATGGTTTCTAGACCCTTCACCATTTTAGTCACCCTTCTTTGGACCCGCTCCAGTTTCTCCGCATCCTTTTTGAATTGTCGTGCCAGAACTGGACACAATATTCCAAGTGGGGCGTGACCAAAGCAGTGTAGAGTGGCACTATTACTTCCCTTGATCTAGAGACTATACTTCCGTTGATGCAGCCTAAAATTGCATTGGCCTTTTTAGCTGATACATTGCACTGTTGAGTCATGTTCAACTTGTGGTCTACTTGGACTCCTAGATCCCTTTCACATGCGGTCTCATTCAGCTAGGTATCCTCCATCTTATATCTGTGCATTTCATTTTTCTGTCCTAAGTGCAGTACCTTACATTTCTCCGTGTTGAATTTAATTTTGTTAGCTTTGGCCCAGCTTTCTAGTCTATTCAGGTCATTTTGAATTTTGATCCTGTCCTCTGTGGTATTAGCTACTCCTCCTAATTTGGTGACATCTGCAAATTTGATAACTGTGCCCCCAATACTGTCATCCAAGTCATATGAATCATGGGCTGAAAGACCTGGGTTCAGATTATTGTTGAACATGCAATTTATTTTTCATCTCTCATTCCCTCTAAGGAATTTCAGTCATCTCTTTCATCCAAGTAACTGGTTAGAAATTGAGGTGATAATTGCTATAAGTTGCCTTCCTCCATAGGAACATGACAGAAATTATAGCAAATGATATACATTAAATGTGACTCGTTTGTTTGCAGGTCTTGCAGTCATGCACTCCCAAAGCACCAATCAGTTGGATGTAGGGAACAACCCCCGTGTGGGTACCAAGCGCTACATGGCTCCAGAAGTCTTGGATGAAACGATCCAGGTGGACTGCTTTGACTCATACAAAAGGGTTGACATTTGGGCATTTGGACTGGTCCTTTGGGAGGTGGCCAGGCGCATGGTTAGCAATGGTATGTACATACTTGTTTCTAGAACATGCTCAGTTAATTTCAACAATGAATTGTCCCATTAAGTGGGAAAGTATCATTATTGTATCCACTTGTACTCAGTTATTTTATGCCAGGGGTGGGCAAAATGTGGTCCATGGGCCACACATAGCTCCAAGATCATGTTTGTGGCTCCTAGGGATCTTTTTTTTAATGCCCAAAATGCCTTCTGGGATGTATGGAGAGCATTTCCACCATGTATGGTGTTCTCTGTTCCCTCACCCCTACCCCAACTACCCTGTCAAAAACTTTTTTGCACAATTTCTCAAATATCTAGGGCCCATCAGAAAAATGTTTGGGGAGCCATGAACCAATTTAGGCCCCAGAATAACTTTTTAAAAATTGTATGTGAACAAAAGGTGAATTCCATTCACTTCCTGTTGTTGAAAAGGGTCTCTTCTGAGCCTAAAATGGCCCAGAAACACCCAAAAACATGGTGTAAATGTCTGCCATGACCCCTAGAAGAGTTTGAGGAGCAAAAAAAGGTTTGAATTTTTTGCTGAGTCCAGTATGATGGAAGGGTGTGGCCAACCAAGGTCTCCTGGAGGACCAATGAGCCCTGCTAGCCTTCCAGAGTTACTCATTAAATTACTCAAAGAATCGTAGAGTTGGAAGAGACCACAAGGGTCATCCAGTCCAACCCCCTGCCATGCAGGAACTCTCAATCAAAGCCTCTGTTTAAAGACCTCCAAGGAAGAAGACTCCACCACACTCCGAGGGAGTGTGTTCCACTGCTGAACAACCCTTACTGCCAGGAAGTTCCTCCTAATGTTTCCCTCCTCAATATGACATCCCTTCAAATCATGAAACACAACATCAATAAACAGAAGGATAACTTCTTCTTTGTGGTCTCTGTGTCTCATACAATAGGTTACTGCGCCTTCGCAGAGACTCCATTTGGATAGCTGAAAAGCTGAGCAGATTGGTAGTAGCCTCGCCCCTCCCACTTCCTGAACATGCCCAATCCCGCCAAATTAGCTCCTCCTTCAGTTCTCTTTCGTCCGTGGCAAAAGAAACATTTCCTTTGGGTTGCTGAACATTTTCTTGCAACGGCAGAGTAGAATTCTCCCTTTTTCTTGTTTTTACTTTCCTTTTTCTTTATCCTTGAGCTGCCCCTTTTCTTCTTCTGTTGATTTTCAGCAAGGTTTTTTTGGCCTGGATGGGCCCCTTGCCGTTTGTTGTAGGCCTCCTATGGCCTTGGCCCTTCTTTTAAAGATATGCTTTGTTTGTCTCAACAAACTTGCACTTAATGATAGACACTCTAAGTGCCTTTTTTGTCTGGGCGAAGCTCATGTCCCTGAGAGATGTGCCCATTGTAAGGCCTTCACTCCAGTGACTTTCTTCAACAGGGCTAAGAGACTCCAGGCCTTCTTGTGTGAAAAAGTCTTGGCAGTGGCCCAAAAATCGGCTCTGAAATCAGATCCTTTGGGCAGACTTTCCATCTCCAAGTTCCTGAGGATTCCTAAGCTTTCACAGAAAGCCTTGATGTCAGCATCGACATCGACACTCTCGACTTCGGCTCCATCGACATCGAAACATCCACCCTGTACATCAATGTCTCAGTCAACTTCCAGCCAGTCTCCACAGGAGGTGCCTTCGGTTTCACAAAAGGCCAGGAAGAGGTTGTTGCATCACAATGTGACAAACATAACAAGAAGCATAAAGCCAAGAAGGTTTCTTCTCTAACTGCTGTCCAGGCCTCTGCTCCAGCCTCGGTGTCGTTGGCAGCTGCCCAGATCGACTCTGCAATGGCCTTTCCCATGACTGCTTCGACCCAGTCACCGTCTTAGACTCAGCACCAGAGGCTTTTGACTCGACTGCGGCGTCAGCGACATTGTCTGCAGTCTCAACTCATGTCACTCCCGTCATCGACAGTCTCACTTATACCTTCACCTTCGGCAATGGTCCCTCGGGAGATTCTGGCTACTTCATCGAGGATCAGTAGACTGAAGTTCCCATCTCCCCTGCCGCCTCCTCAGAGGTCACCTCAAAAGTCCCCGATGCCGTATGAGGAACACCTCCTGGACTCGCCTTACTCTTTGGCTTCTTTTGTTGCTCAACATCGAGCCGAAGATCTTTGGAGGGAAAGGCACCCTTCTTACCACTCCTACTCGCCATCTTATAGGGATCGGTACTACTATAGAGATCCGCATTTTGAGTCCTACTTTTGACATCGATCTCATTACAGAGCTCCGTCACTGCTGCCTCCCACCACTGCTGCAGTGCCGAGGCGACCGGATTCAATGCCTCTCTCCACAATGGCCCCGACGTCGACACCAACATTGACATTGATACCAACTTGGTTGACGTCTACAGTGCCTATTGCCTCCTCAGCACTGACAACTCTGGCCTCGGCGGCTTCGATGTCGACACCACCTCTGCTACCAACTGTGACCCACAGCCTGCCCTCACTTGTGGCTGCGATGGCTCATTCCACCAAGGAGTTGGCCTGCGAACCAAAAGGATCTCCGTGTTCCCCTGTGCCTGTCATTTCCTCTCCTAATGAGGAGGTGAAAGATTGCTCCACATTCCCCTATTGAAGACGTCAATCTCTTCTCTGGCATTGTGGATTGGATGCCTAAGGCAGTTGGCCTCCAAGGAGACCAGTCCCCTAAACCACTGAGAGGCCCTATAGATGCCTTGTTCGAGAGACAGGCTCAACCTGCTGTGATTCTGTTCTTGGCATCTTTCTTGGACCAAGCCAGCCTCCACACCACCAGCGTCCAAGAAGTTGGACTCTATGTTTAGGGTGCAGTCCAACACTGCCCCCTTTCTGTTCACCCATGTGGCTCCCAACTTGTTAGTGATTGAATCCACCTACAAGTCCTCTGGCAAAAAACATTCTGCCCCCCTGGATAAGGACGGGAGACATATGGATATCTTTGGCAGGAGATTCTACTCCTCTGCAGCTCTCAATGCTAAAGTCGCCAATATGCAGGCTTGCATGGCAGGATATCAAAAGTTCCTGTGGAACAAGACGGCATCTTTCATCCCCTTCCTGCCTCCGGAACAGAAGTCAGCGGCTGTTGATTTCTACGCTGAGGCCCTCTCGCTTGTCGCACAACAAGTCCACTTGACGAGACATTTGGTTGACTGCTCAGCCAAGATAATGTCAGGAGCCGTGGCCCTACGCAGGTTTGTCTGGTTGAGGTCCACAGGCCTGTTAGAGGAAGCAAAATCTAAGATCAAGGACATGCTGTTTGATGGGGAGGATCTCTTTGCTGCCAGGATGGACGACTCCCTGGACTCTATGGCCAAGGCTTGCCTCAGTGGCAAACTTCTCAGTGTGACCTTTAACAAGCACCAGTTTGAGAGACAACTGTGGTGTTTTAGACCTGCCTCTTCGAGCTACTCTCGTCGTCCTTCCTGCTTTCCTCTGCGAGTGGAGCTGGGATTTCCCGTACGCCTTTCCTCCCCTGCTTCTGATCTCCAGTGTAGTGGCCAAGATGACCAGAGACGGGTCCAGTGAAATTCTACTGACGCTTTTCTGGCCGAGACAGCCTTGATTCATCCCGCTGCTCCATCTCGCCAAGGGCCAATACTTCCATCTCCCGAACTGGCTGGACCTTCTGTCTCACTCCAACGGGGCAGTCCTGCATCTGGACCTTCACAATCTATGAATGACAGCTTGGAGGATCAGGCCCGGAACTTCTCAGGGTCTTGTGGTCTTGGCAACCTCCAGAAAAGATTCCACTAATCTATCTTACGCATACAAATGGAAATGTGTTTGTGCCTTTGCAGAGGCCGGAGCCGAACCTTCTTCTCTCTTCTGTGCTCCAATTTCTACTGCACCTCCGAGGTCAAGGTTTGACCTTCTCGTCCCTCAAGGTCTACCTTTCGACCATAGTTGCCAACCAGTTACCTGGTTATCCATCAGCTTGACTCTTCACTTCACCAACACTCAAGAGATTCTTCAAGGGGCTTCACCATCTCTATCCACCATTGCCTCCATTGGCCCTGGTTTGGTTTCTCTCCCTGGTGCTCACACAACTCACAAGACCTCCATTTGAGCCCTTGGGCTCGGCCTCTCTCAGACTGCTGACACTCAAGGTGTCCTTTCTTATGGACATTACCTCAGCCAGGCGTGCTTCAGAGCTGATGGCCCTGCGCTCGGATGAGCCTTTCCACCTTTCTCAGGAGATTGTGCTATTGAACTTTTACCCAGATCCTTCCTTCTCCTCTGGAAAAGACAATGCCCACTCTTGATGTTCACCGTGCTTTGGCCTTTTATGTTCAACGTTTCCTCATTTTCCACAGGGATAAGGTGGTCCTCAGACCGGACATCTCCTTTCTCCCTAAGGTGGTTTTACTGTTTCACCTTTCTCAGGAGATTGTGTTACTGAACTTTTATCCAGATCGCTCTTCGCCTCTGGAAAAGACCATGTACACTCTTGATGTTCGCCGTGCCTTGGCCTTTTATGTTCAACATTCTGCTGAGTTCAGGTTGTCCGCCAAATTGTTTATTTGTTTTGGTGGAGCCAAGAAGGGCAACCTTGTTTCCTCCCAAAGGTTTTCAAAGTGGATTGCCCAGACCATCACTGTGGCCTATGAACTGGCCAAGTGCCCTATACCAGTTGGTGTCTGTTCTCACTCAACCAGGGCCATTGTTTCATCTGCCGCCTTCCTCCAAGGTGTTCCCCTGCCAGAGGTCTGCAAGGTGGCTATGTGGTCACAGCCTTCCACATTTGTTCGGCATTACCGGCTGGATTCCAGGTCCTGAAGTGATGCCAATTTTTTTTAGTCACCCTATTGTGTGATGCACAGAGACCACAAAGAAGTAGTACAGGTTGCTTACCTGTAACTGTGTTTCTTCGAGTGGTCATCCTGTGCCCTCACACAAATCCCTCCCTACCTCCCCTCGGTCAGGTCCCTGCTCTTTTGCGGCAGACTGGAACTGAAGGAGGAACTAGATTGGCAGGATTGGACATTCTCAGGGAGTGGGAGGAGCGGGGCTACCGCCAATCTGCTCAGCTTTTCAGCTATCCGAATGGAGTCTCTGTGCAGGTGCAGTACCCTATTGTGTGAAGGCACAGATGACCACTCGAAGAAACACATTTACAGGTAAGCAACCTGTACTTATAAAGTAAGACACTTCTCAACTTAATAAAAGAGGCAGGTCGGTTTTTTAAGGAACACTTCAACCTTGTGTTTCTAGAGTATGCCTCTACTAGTCTCATGGGCACTAGTAGTTCAGAACAGAGGCTACTGAGCAGTTAGATTGCAGAACTTGTAAATACAGTGAAAATTAAGCATGACTCATTAGAAAAGACAATAATGCTAGGTAAAGTAAAAGGTACTAGAAAGGTAGGAAGACCACATGCCAGATACCAGGGGGCACAGTAGATGGAAGTAGAGACATAGGAAGACCACATGCTAGATGGATGGACTCTATTAAAGAGAGCACAGGTCTTTAGTCTGCAGGACCTAATCAGAATAGTGGTGCATAGGTAATGGAGATGTTTCATCCGCAGTTCACCATGATACATGGTTAGCTCAAGGGCAGTTAACAACAATACTGATATGAATTTCAATTCAAAGATAAAGCTTGTTAGTCTGTAGAATCAGTACATAGTCAGATCTTGTAGCATCTTTGACACTAACTGAAAGAAAGAAATTGGCAGTATGAGCTTTCATAGACTTCAGTCTACTTTCTCAGATGCTGAGGAAGTAGCCTGAAGTCTATGAAAGCTCATGCTGCCAATTTCTTTCTTTCAGTTAGTCCCAAAGGTGCTACAAGATATATCATGACTTTGAGATTAAATTTAAATACTCTCACAGTCTCTCCATTTAACCTGGGTTGCAGCAGCAGCCTCTTTTCCCAAGGAAGAGGGTGGATGTGAAGATAGGGGGCTCAGTTTGGGCATAGAAGAAAAGCTTTGTTGTTTGCCATCCTTTGAACATGCATAACAGCCTAATTAGATCAAGCATTGAGCAGTGAGTCTTATTTGATACTCTGGTATAGCTGGTGCTTCTGCTCTCCTGTTCCTCAGTATAGGAGATGGATTGTGGGCCAAATAGGAGGAGAAAGAACAGTAGTAGCCACGGGCCACTTGCCAACCTGTCATCTCCCTCTGGGTTTTCGGTGTGTTGTAATGAATGCTGCAATCCTTTCTATGAAATCAAAAATCCCAGAGGACCTTGCGAATGGGCCAAAGAAGATGCCAGTACTGTTCAGCAGCCTCTATCCTTAGATGGCTTCAATTTTGGGCTTGCTTTCTTCTCTGCATTGTGTTGAGTAGGCTATCGGGAGTAGTTAAGGAAGATCAATGTTTGGAGATGCAGAAGTTTTAAGGATCAGTGGTTTTGCTTACAGTACAGTTGCAAGCATTATGTGGTCATTTAAACTCTGCTTAGTACTAATTTTAGAGATTATATTTTGTGGGCTTCAAGGATATATCAATATGACAAGGAATATGATACATATTCTTGTTTTCTGGTAGAGCAAAAAATGTGTCAAAGGTTTGTCAAGGCTGTGGAGATCATATTTTATGGTGCCTTGCTGGCTTTTGTTAGTAGTTCTGGATCCAAACTCAGTCCCTGTAGGTTGCATAAAAATTTGGCTTTATTAATTTTTTCCCCTTAAATTAGAGAATAAGTTAGGCCACTTCTATTACTGTAATACAGTTAACAGGAACTTTTTTTTAAAGGCACATGGATGATAGGTGAATAAAATGCCAGCATCATATAGGATGAAAGGTGAAAGGATACTACAAAATTTAACTTAAATTTTTTGTAACCCACTATTCTGAGGCCCATTGTTCCCACAAGGTGGTTTTAAAATAATAATGTGAAGCATAGAAAGGAGCACATAGATTATAAACACCCAAGGAACACCCAAGATTATAAATATATTGTTGTTTGTTGTTAGCTGCCCTCAAATTGATTTTTACTCATGGTGTCCCTGTGGATGAGACATCTCCAAGATCCCCTGTCTCCAACTTCTCTGCACCAGCCCTATAGGCCCAACTTGTAGCCTCCCTGATTGTGTCTATCCATCTGGCATGTGCTTTTCCACCTTTCCTAGCATCAGCGTCTTTTCTAATGATTAATTTTGCCCCATGATGTGGCCAAAATATGCAGCCTCAGTTTAGTCATCTTGGCTTTCAGAGAGACCTTTGTTATGGTTGCCAACAGCGTATATCACCCCATTTGTGTTTGGGCAAATGGAAGTATGGAAGTCTAAAGTGGCAGGGCCAGGTGCTGGGGTGCAGGGTGACCCAGAGAGCAGGACCCATGTTGACAGGTCTGTTGCTCTGCACTCTTTAAGTCCTTACATTGTGGTTGTCCTGCTTTAAGCAATAATTCCAAACTAGCCAGATGTAAAGCATGACTTGCAATGCTTACAGAAAAATAATTGTCTTCATTGTCTGATAGACCTCTTAAGGGAAGTTGCTCTTCTGCGTGGGCGCTAGGAGCTAAAAAGTTTTCCTCTGTTTATTAACAGCTTTCCTTTCTCATGGAGCAATGTCTTCCCAGAAGTAGATGTTTCTAAGGGATGCTGGTTTCAGACCATTTGGGGCCTTTACTCCCCAATTGGAGAAGGAAACATTGAGATTTAGAAAGGATTAATATGGAGTTTTATTAAGATTGACAAAAATATTTTCAGTAATATTTTTATTGATATGCATCTTTGCCACAGCATTTCTTGTTACCCCACCCTCCCATTTCCCTGGAATATATTGTGTTTAGAGATATCCAGGTTTTCATGGGATGCCAGAAGTCTAGGTTTAATAAGAAATACAGTTTTGGGTTCCTCCTTCATCCCCCAAGCACACAGGAAAGACCATATGTTCTTTCGCCGTCAAAATCTGTCAAAATTTGCAGAGTAAAACTAATAAAGCTGTATGTTTATCTCCATCAAACTCTGTTGGGCAAATATTTTTTTTAAAAAACATAGTTGATCATGAACTGCAAGTTTTGAAATGCAGTGATACTAAAAGCAAACTGTCAGTTCCGTTATGTTAAGGTATTGATTTTTGTTTATCACTACCATGATTTTTTCAATGTAGATTATTAAGAACATTGCTGAAGAGTTAAACTCAAGCAGAATCTGAAATATAGTTTTAAAGGAGTTATCCAAGGTACTGACATATTTTGGGGCTAGGTCATTTAAAGTTTAGACTGAAACTTTATAGTTGTTATAGACGTATCGCTGCACTGATGTGAACCTCACTAGGTCACATTGCCTGAAACTATTGAGTTTCTTTCTCTTTTGCTTAATAGTTGAGGGTTGAAGTCTCCCTTATCTGGAAATCTGAAATGCTCCAAAACCCAAAATTGTCCACATGGGTGGCACAGATAAGGACACCTTTGCTTTGTGATGGTTCAGTGCACACCAACTTTGTTTCATGTACAAATTATGCATTTAGAAATCCAGAGTGTTTTCTCTTTCTGTTTCCACTAAGGCTTTATAATCTTGGTAACTAATTGATTTGTCTTGTGTACATGTGCTTTTGATTTGGCTTGCAGAATAATGAACTGTGTTGTAACCCACAGGGAGGACTAGTTGATGAATGCTTCAGCTGTATTGTGCTATTCAGGACTTCATTTCATAATACTGGTGAAATGTCACAAGTGCTTCACGTTGGCTGAGCTTACTACTATTGTAATAAGATAGTGAACTTTGTCTTGCTAATGAACACTTCAAAACTATCAGTAAAACATTATCAGTCTTCTTTTGTTTTATATTTTGGTCATAGGTATCGTTGAAGATTACAAACCTCCATTTTATGATGTAGTTCCTAATGACCCTAGTTTTGAAGATATGAGAAAAGTAGTCTGTGTGGATCAGCAAAGACCAAACATTCCCAACAGATGGTTTTCAGACCCTGTAAGTTTGCCTGAGTATAACATTCAATCATATTTTCTTGTACCTGAACATCTTTAAGAATACTTTAAAATACACACACACTTGTTATATTTTCCTATTCAATTATGAGCCAAATATAATGTTACAGTGACAATTACATTTGTTTAATCACCTGTCTGTCTGCTCTCATATAAAGAAAATATTATTACCCCATTTTAAAAATTTGCTGTGGTGAATATACTCTTGGAAGTTCTAAAGCAACTATTGCTTTACTAGGTAGCATTTATTAGCATGTACTTTGTAGTTAAGTCATCAAGAAGGTAGATGACCAACACAAAAGCAAGCATCAAGCTGGTTGTAAATGAGGAAGGTTATTTACAAAAGCCCAATACATTTTTGAAAACCCTTGGACCAAAGAGATCACATGTCTTTTTCTTTTATTTTTTAAAAAAGAAGCCCTCTTTTGAGAACCTTCTCAGTGTCTGCCTTTAAATCTGAAATAATTATGTTTTTTGAAAAGGCATTCTTGTGCATTTGATACTAACCATTGCAGCAAGGTTAGAGATTCTTACATGATGCACTCCAACATGCATCTCTTTTTTAGTCTTCTCCTTTTTAGGTAAAAATCTGTGCATCTTCCTGGCTTCTTCATTTGTTCAATTTTACTGTTAAATACCCAAAACCATCATCAATTGTGACCTTCCTCTTTGTCATAGTTTTTCCTCTGTCCCAAGCCCTTGGGCAAAGAAGCAAAGCACCACCTTCTCCCCCTTTCTCAGAGAGGGGTGGGGTGACGCTGACAGAGGATCTCTCAGAATGGCACCATAGCAAACACTAGTTAGTATTGCACACAAGGAGAGACCGGTAAACCTCTTTTGAATGTCTTTTACCATGAAGACCTTATGATGAGACAGTCTAAACTGAAATAAGAGAGAGTGCCAGACGATAGACTGAAAGGTTGGAGGGCAGTCAGTGAGCTACTGGGTTACAGCCCAGGACAACTACGAATAGCACTGTGGCTAACGTTACAATTCGACTAAAGCTAAAAGGATGTTCATCTGGTGACAGACTGAGGGTAAAAGGAAAGTCCAAAGCTGCACAACACATATTACAGGAACATGGAGTGTGAGAAGCATGAATCTGAGGAAGCTAAACATAGTAAAACAAGAAATGAAATATATAAACAAGATTTCAGGAAAAATTGACCTAGCATCAAGAGATGATGCAGGAGAGCAACTGATTGAATTTTGCAAGGTCAACAGTTTGTTCATTGCAAATAACCCAAGAGTTGACTGTATACATGGACATCACCTGATGACCAATATTCTAATCAAATAGATCATATAATTGGAAGCAGATGATGGAGAAGTTCCATTCTCTCCTCAAAAACAAGACCAGGAGCAGATTGTGGCACAGACCATGAAATGCTAATATCAAAAATTAGATTAAAGCTAAAGAAGAATACTAAATCAACAATCGTGCCCTGAAGAACATCACCATAAATTTTAAAATAATGTAAATAATAGATTTGCACTGTTTGCTTAATTGACCAAGAGCTAGAAGAACTTGCATTCAGAGAGGTGTGCAAACGGACACTGCACAGCCAAAAAGACAGAGAAGCCTCACCAGATGGCACATGAAACTCTTCATGCAGTTAAGGAGAGATGAGAAATAAAAGTAAAAAGTGACAGAAGAATGGTAAAAACTCTCAAGGAAACTGTTTGGTGAGTCTCACACAGGAACAAGAACTACAATAATAATCAATGCAGAGAAACAGAAGATGACAACAACAAAGAAAAAAAAGAAGAAAACTCTTCCACAGGATACTATGTGAACTGGCATTGGTGCTGGCGCAGAAGTTTCTGAAGACCATACTTCTTGTGGCTTAGCTAATGCCAAATGAAGGTGCGCAGAAACCATTTTTAGAGTAACTTGTATTTTCTGTTTTCAGCTGGTTTGTCAGTTCAGAAATCATGCCATATTCTAGTTTCTCAATACTTGTATGTCATTCATCCAGATAATTCAGCTATTCCAAATCATAGATTTATTCAGCATAGCTGACACAGAGTCTGAACTAGGCTTAAATAGTTTCTTCTTGTGAAATTAATACTGACATTGGTTCAGAAATCTGAATGTTCTTAATGTGTACATCTTTTTTTTCCCCTCCAGACATTAACTTCCCTTGCCAAGTTGATGAAAGAATGCTGGTATCACAATCCATCTGCAAGATTAACAGCTCTGCGAATTAAAAAGACCTTGACCAAAATTGATAATTCCCTAGATAAGCTCAAAGCTGACTGTTGAAAATACATGACCCTGACAAAGACATAAAGGTTGTGTCCGGCTCAAAACTATTGCCTGATGAATTCTAGGATTCACTCCTACGTGGCTTCAGGCCAAGATGAAGTTGTTTACCTGAACCAGCCATTTGAGAGAAAATGAAACCATGGAGCCTTAATTGGTGACTGTCCACAACATTTTACAAATGGCCAATCTCTAAAGACTTAATTCTGAACCTGGAGTGGCCTATGGGAGGAAGACAGAGAAATCCTAAGACAAAACTGGGGCATTAAAACCATGGCTTTTAATTATGGCTTTTTTAATTTCATAAAAAGAAACAAAGTGTTTCCTTGTTGCTCCCAAGTTTAAAAACACATGGAAGCGGTCAATAATCAGTGTCATTGCCTGCGCTTCTTTTCTTTATTGCACTAGGGATTCTTTGCATTCCTTACTTGCACTGTTACTGTTTAGTTTTTAAAGACATGACTTGCCAAAAATAGGATTGGCTGTATACTCATTGATCTTTTTTTTTTTTTTAACAGTAGGAAATCAACATGGGGAATTGAACCTGTAACTGGCTCTTTATCTTCTCTCTCTCTCTCTCTCTCTCTCTCTTTATTCAGCTGCATTTTACACAAGTGTACTGTTTACATACAATAATGCTGGACACTAGGAATTACTGTTTATAAGGAAACATGCAGATTTTATTTATTAGTAGTACGCTTAAAGTTTTTTTAAAAAACCAAGGAAAAGTGCAAACAGTTAAAAGCTTTTTTTTTTTTAATGTGGCTTCTATCATTGTTTCTTACAGACTTTTATTGTGACAAGGTATAATCCCACTTCTCTCCCCTTCCCTCCACCCGTAGTATCAATTAGACATTTTAATCACATTTTAATTGCTTCACATTTTATATGTATGTGGTCTGTAACATATATTTTGAGTTCAAAATATGCAGAACGTTTATATATAAATATATTATTATGATTATTATTATAATTATTATTATTATATATCTCAAATATAACACCATTACCCAAATGATGCCACATCTAGTACCTTATTGATCTTCTAGTGGAGGGGAGCAACAGAGGAAAATGGTAGAATTGGTATGTCATAGTTCTTATGGGAATGTGCATTTTTTCTAAGCTATATATGATTTGCTTTTAAACGCTGTCGGGGGAAAAGTTTTTTTTTAATTTACTTTTTGTATTTAGCAGTTATTTGTAGGAAAAAAGAATATTTTATTGTCAAACAGAAGACAGTGCTCCCTAGTTTTGTTAGTGCCTCGACGGCTAAAGGAAAACGCCGTGCAATTTTGCATCACCAGCATATATCAATGTATAATTCCTGATGTTTGCTATGTTGGCAAGTCAAATGTAATTCCGACAGACCTGCATGATAGATAGAGCATCACTAATGAACTCCACAATAATCCTTCAAACATGTGATGGTGCCACTGGGCATCCCTCCTGGAGATGTAACCTCTCAATTACATGAATTCTTGTGTGATGATGATGATGTATGGATCATGTTATTCTGAACATTTTATTTTATTTTTTAATTTTGAGGTTCCTGAGAAAATGTTTTGATCCCAGTGCCTTGCCTTGCCTTGCCAACTGCAGAATCTGTTCTCATGGAATGTCCATAGTAAAAACCAGCTGAATGTCAATTGTGGCTGATTTAGACATTTTAAACTATCTCAATGCCACAAGCTTGTTGAAAAGCAAGCTGGAAAAGCTTTATTTCAGATGGAGTTGTCTTAAAGAGTCAGGGCAATTATGTCTTCTGTTTTGCCCATCCTCTCTGTTATGTGCTTCAATTGCCTTAATGGGAAGAGTATGCAAGGGCCTTGATTAGTACAGTTCTTATTTATGCTGTTTATTGTCACTGAATGAAGATGAAATCTTGCCTAGGAACATAGGTTATAATTTTCTGTCCTGAGGTTCATATCTGTAATCTTCTGTTCAGATCTTCAGTGGAAACTGCATATTCAGCTGCGGTGTGTAATGTAACCATGTGGATCCAAATCATCACAAGCTATTGTCTGAATTAATTGCACTTCATTGGAATGATCACTCACCTGAAAAAAACCTGTGCATGAAGAAACATGGCAAAACTATCTCTTCCTGATAGTGTTGCACTAATTTTAACACAGAGGAGCATACAGTACTCCATCTATAATTTGAATTTGTAGTCTTGGAAGGGCGTGGTTGCTTTTCTGCATGCTGAAAGCTGGACCGTTTCACACTGCACAATTACAGTACTATGATACCACTTTATCTGCCATAACTACAACCTGTAGAATCCTGGGGTTTGTAATCTGGTGAGAAGTACCAGAGGAGCTCCCTAGCTGAGTTTTCTTTAAAAAAAAACAAAACAACAAAAAAAAACCCTCCCTACGCTTCAAATCCCAGGATTACACAGGATGTTGCCATGGCAGCTAAAGTGAAATAGTAGTACTATAATTGTGTACTAGGAAAGCTTACTTTTTCTGAGATTTTAGAACACATTCAGGCAACCGGTGTAAGTAGGGAAAGGTCATCCTGGAAGAAGAAGTCCAAGGAACAATTAGGGTTGATATATGTGTTCCTAATACTTATTTTTCTTATTTTAGTATTTCCATCTTTTGCTATGCAGCTCTTTGTTTTTGGGGAGAGAGAGAGATTGCTTGTCCAAATAATTCTGTTATATGTTTGGTTTTTGGTGAAAATTTAACCAAATAAAAAAAGAGTTGAAATTATCCCTTAAAAATGATCTGTCAGATTAATAACAATGAACGTTGAGGTGGGAAGTTGTCCCAGTAATAAACATTTAGTTTTTAACTTGTTTGTACGTTTATTGGATTTGGAAGTGCACATATTGTTATTACAAACTTCAGTTTATTTTATTACCCAATTGCTTGAGGAAAGGGCTGGTCCTCGTAAAGAGAAAACTGCTAAAATTTGTTGACATGGATTAGCCAAGATGCCTCCATTTGTGGATTCACCTTTGCACCCTGGGTATGGGACCTGTTCCAATGAGCATCATCACATCAAAACTTAACATGAAACCACTGCTGATATGTCTTTTTGGAGACAATTTCCCGAAATACGTACACTTTCATACACACGTTTTGTAGGGCTGGAGGAGGTTTTGAAAAACAATGTCATAAAATTCAGAAAAGTGGGATAGCCAAAGGATGGTTACATTCCACTTTACATATTATTTTGAAATTTGGAATTAAAATCAACCATACAAATTTTCTCTCCCTCTCAAGTTTTCACTGTGGATTAATACTCACTTGAAGTGAATTTGCATTTGTTGTGCATCTGATATAGCAAGATGTCCAAGGGGGAGGGCAGGTGGAGAATCTAGGAGTCACTAGATTCACAGTAAGAAGGTATAGGGTCATTTTAAATTCTGAAGAAGGTTAATAGTCATCCTACAAATTCTAGAAATAGGAACATGCATGTTGGGGGGTGGGGGGGAGAGAAGAAATCACAAATAAATTTCCTGACTGCCATGAGCCAAGCCTGGGCTTCCTTTCCTTCTTGGATCAATGTTTCCTTTTAAAAAGTGTCAGCTATTTCTTCTTACTGCTATGACCATTTATCTGTTCTTTAACCAAAGAATAGATAACATGATAGCACACCATTTTTATTTAGTAGCACAAATCATAGGACCAAAACATACTTTTAAGTTGTATGTTCTTCTATGGATTCCTTCAGTGTATGTTGGTCTTCATCTGAGACACTTCAGATTACTTGTGGCCATGGCAAACAGATGCTAGATCAGAGTTTTCTTCCTATAGTTATATAAGATGGGAAATTTCCCAGTATATAAGACCCCCACATCCTGTAGTTTGGGTTATGCTCCTCCCATTCACTGCAATAGGCAGGGCCGACTCTTGAGACCTGGTGACTCCCACGTGGGTGGAGCTAACCCTGAAAGGCCAGTCGTATCCCATCCCGGCCCCTTGCGTGTGATATCATGACAGGATTAAGTCGCTATCCCATCCCGGCCCCTTGCGTGTGACACAACAGTGAAGTTATAAGTGAAGTCTGTTTATGGCTGTGGTGGCCTAAGAATTTCAATAAGGAGGAGACTGAGGTTTTCATGATCTGAGGAAATAGCAACTGTTTCCATTATTTTCTGAGAATTTCACAGCAGCAGGTCTGGTCAAGAGGCTGCCACTGTATGGCACTATATACCAATACTAACTAGTACTGGTATAGAGAGGGATCAGGCTCACCTTGAGATTGGGAAGTATGTCAGGCATGGGAGCCCTTTCTTCCATGGCTAAATCCCATTTTTCCCTTACTGGTCAGTCTAGGGAAAATAGAAGCTAGTGATCCCAATAGAGAGAAGGATCTCCAGTTAAGCCCCCAGGGGAATTATGGTGGATTTCATGATCATTCAGCATGGAACCTGATCCGATATGGACCTATGTCAGCTTCCACCCTATCACTGATCACCTGGTCAATTGGATATAGCCATTAAGGCGATATTAAGGTGATTTAACTTGACGCAATGAAGACTTACCACTCTGAAAGAGGAATGTTCGTGTCTGACCACCAAATAATATTTCAGAACAGTGTGCAGTTTTTTATTGGAACATCTGTGCACCTGTGTAAAATAAGACTATTTCCATGGTTAGGCAAGGGGGTTAACCTTTATCTTGCAGGCACTGGTGAGTCCATGCTGATGTGTGGATGCACTCAGTTAACAAGGCCTCTTGTCAGGATTAAGTCTGATTTCATCCAAGAAAGACGTTGTCTGGAAACTTAAAAAATCTTCCAATTCCATGCAGCAGACTATCATCAACCTATAGGAAAGCTGAGGGGGTCTTTTGACTGAATGAACTGCTGATTAAGGAGTCAGGAAATGGTAACAGAGGACTTAGCAAGGTCTCTGCTATCTGCTATCCAATTTCGAGGAGAGGAATTTCTCCACAAAAGATCTGTCAAAGAAAAACAAACTTCAATTTTAAATAGTACAGTGGGCCCTTGGTATCCACTGGAGATTGGTCATAGGTCCTTGCATGGACACCAAATCCATGGAAGCCCATGCCTCATAAAATATAGTGTCACAGTAAAATGGAGTCCATTATATAAAACAGTAAAATCATGGTTTTTGTTCTTAGGTTTTGTTTTTTGTTTTTTTGAATGTGGGTATACAGAGGGCTGCCCACCCACACAGTGGCTATTGGAGTGAGTGGGAGGAGCATAACCCAAACTACAGGATGTGATCTACTGGAAATTGACATATCACGGGTAAAAGCCAATGTCCCTTTTTCTCTATAACATGATTGAAGTGAGATTTTTTTTTAAAAAAAATGTATTATGCTTAAATATTTATGTGTGGTTTTTTGGAGTGGGTCTAGAGTTCTTGTTTTGGAAAGAAGGTGGGAACTTAACTGTGTGAAATGTATCAGTAATGGTTTACTAAGATGGCAATTCCCTGTACATTCACTTGAAAATAAAGCCGGAAATTGAAGTCCCCAGATTTTGAAATCTTGGACCTGTGCACCAGCAGAAATGAGTGCTTTAGGGAATTGAATGGCCAAGCACAAGTGACACTGACCCATTTACTTTCAAACAGGGAAAAGCTGGTGCCTTAGCCTGACTATCTGGATATAATACATCTATAGGTGTCACGTAAGGGAAACTAGCCTTAACCATGCACAAGATGACTGCTTCCAGGAAATGTACATTGTATTGTTTCTAATGCAGCCCACAACCTATAAAACAAGATTCTCTTCTCAGGTGAAAAAGTTCTGAGCTTTGTAGGGTAATCATAGAGCTATTCTTCCTATTTTGAAGAAGTCTCCAGTCAGGATCCTTTCATGTAGAATGTTATTTCTTTGTTCAGGGTAATGACAGCAAAATAAGTGGCAACAAGCCATCATAGCTCTATTAACTGGAGTGGGCACTGCTTCTTATTGTTAAGGGATAAATGCTGATGAAACACATTGGTGGCTGGAATGTTAGTGTTTTGCCATTTTCCTTTTATCTTCATTTTTAAGGGCCCCAGGGGGTGGGGAGGGGGGAATGTGGCCATTAGTGTAAATTGTGCACACTGAAATTGCAGTTTGTGCCACAAATATAGCTTTCCACTTAATTTCATTTTTAATGTAGTGATTATTGTGCTGTCTGGTTATGACATACCAGAAGTTGGAAATAACATATTGACTTGCAATAAGTTACTTTGGTGACTGCTTGCTTTTTATAGTAAAGAGTTAGAATGCTTTTTTTTTTGTGCCTGTAACCACCAGGGCTGTAATTTGCAACTTCTCAGACTATTGTAAAGGGTTTTCTGCTTGTTATTCATTACTGACTATTTCTAACAATAAGCAGTTGAGGGGGAAGGAGGCAGGCCAGTGGTGGCTATAAAAATGACCTTTTCTTTGTGGGGGTGTTGTGCAGCTATGCTGAAGCAGAGAAGCCAGCATCAAGGAGGGGAGGGGAGGAGAGAGTGATCAACAGATTAAAAATGTAAGCTTCATTGGAGACTTAAATTAGTTAGAAATTAAAAAAAAAATTAAGTTAGATTTTCTTTTCTGGTCAAATGAAAGAAACTGCTTCTGGCACCAGAAAGAGACAATGTGAGAATATGGAAGAGCAGTTGCCTTGACAAGCTGGCTGCTCCAAACAGCACTAGCCTTGCACTTGCATTGGTTGGATGGATATTTAAATTGTCTGGGGGAAAGGGAAATGGGCAAGGAAGAAGGATTGAGCAAGTGCCTGCTTTTGTGCCACCTTCCAAAACATCTGGGTGCAGTGCGCATGGCAGTTACATGATCTATGTTGTGCCTGGTGAGGGAGAAGGCCACACATGGTAGTAAACACAGAATAATCTGAAATGGGCAAAATAGAGCATTGTATTTTTTATTATTATTATTCAGCTCAATACTATTAGTAACAGTAATGTGTTCTGACTTAGTTTCTCAAGTACAGTAATGGTAACATGTTGGTTGATCCAAGCAATGAGTGATGTAACTAGATACTTTTTAAAAGTTCCTGTACCTGTGCTAAAAACATCTGGCCTCAAGGATGCCTACAAGGCCTCTGTCGCCATTAGCTACTAACCTTGCTGATTTAGGCCAGAGCTTTGAAACATAACCTACAGCACTAGATGATGTTGGCAGTCTCCCATCCAACTACTAAGCAGGGCTGACCCTGCTTAGTGCAGCTTGCCAACAGGATTCTGGCATAGTGGACTCAATGTGAACTAATAAAAGCACAATGTGCATATGTGCTGCAGTTTTAGCCATTTATTCATCATTCTCTCCCCCCCCCCCAAAAAAAAACCTTTCTAAAATAGTTGTGGAATAACAATTCACAGAGCTTGCATTGTTGTACCCCACTTGCCCATTGGAGGGCTGGAGAGAAAAAAATGGCTCCTGAACCCTTTGCAGATGCCAATTCCAATGCACATGGATGAATGCTTACAAGCAGTCAGCAAATATTCCCTGCCCTACTTAATTGTACTGCCAAACTTTATTCCCTGTCTCCAGGGGATATTGGATGCTTTGAAATAAGGCAGGTAGGGAGCCTATCTTAAAAATAAAATAATGCCCTTATGTTTTTGGTCTTTTCCCACAATACAGCTAAGCTATTTTCTTTCCTTTAAAAAAAAAAGGTCTTCAGTTTCTAATAGTTGCAGGTACTATGGGTGCAATGTGTCCAAATTTCCATTAATAGTGTTGGGTTGATGAATACAACACTACTTATAGTAATTGTGCCTGCCCTTAAAGAGTGTCTGCCAATCAATCAGATTGACATCTACCACAAATTGCAGGCTTTCCCCTTATTCTTATGAAGGGGATGTATGGAGTGCCTGTGGTCCTACTTAAATGTTCAGCTATGGTCTCTGTGGTGCAGCATTCCTGATGAGCTAATATCTTGCAGTCAAACTTTTGTCTAATTCTTTTTTTTTTCTGTGTTCTGCAACTGCCCCTTCTCATCACTGACATTTGCAAAATACCCCACTAGCCCCAAGATTGTCACGCATGGGGATAGCATGCTTGCAGAAAATGAATTGGCCATCAGAAACTTTCCAAAACAAATAGACTGATAAGTAATGTGTCTCATAGGGGAAATCAATATACCATTATTTCCAAGATGCCAGGCAAACCTAACTGTTCTGGGCTCCAAAGTCCAAGGTTTATTCCCTTAGCTAGCTGGAGCAGATACACAAAGCTGTAAATCTTGGAGAGTGACATTTTCACTGAGGGAAGTTTGCAAACAGCCACTAAGGAGGCAGCATTTTAAGAACGCCTCTTGTGTTACACAGGAAAGCTGGAGTGTTCTTGGAATCTGAATGACTGCCCCCAGTGGATGATGAGAAGGGATTCCTGAATTCTTAATGTAGTGAGAAGCATGAGCCATATGTATATAGTGTATTATGTATTGCCTTCAAGTTGTTTCTGACTTATGGCAACCCTAAGATTGTGAGCTTTTGGGAGGCAAGATTTGTTCAGAGGAGGCTTGCCATTGCTTTTCTTCTGAGGCTAAAAGAATCGCAGCCCAACACTTGAACCACTATGCCATGCTGGCCTCTGTGGGCTATGTATTGGTGCAAAGCAGAAGCAGCATTTTAGGATCCTTGCTGTCATTTCATAGGAATGGCTAGAACAGACACACACTACAGAGTATGTTTTCAGATGCTGAATTTTTACACTAAAAATGAACAGTATGTCAGTACACAAAGGGATCTTGTAGCACCTAACTTGTGTGAAAGAAGTTGTAGCATAAGCTTTAGTAGACTTGGTCTCCTTCCTCAGATGAATGGAAGGAGAATCTGAGGAAGTAGACCATGCATCTGAGGAGGTAGACTATATCTACAGAAACTCATGCTACAACTTCTCTTGTAAAGTTAGTCTCAAAGGTGCTACGAGATCTCTTTGCATACTGATACTCCAGACTAACATAGCTGTTTCTGAAAGATATGTGTTGAGTGATGTCTGCACTTATCAGTCACAGGTGTTCAATAGGTACCCTGCTAAGACTTTCATGATGATCTGTTGCTATACCTCTGCTTAAGGCAGGAATGGGGAAAGTGCAACCTCTAACCCCGTTTCGTGGCCTCCCAACTCCCAAGGACACCCCAAAGATCCTCAGCCTTCAAATGTTAAAAACCAAACAAAAAACACCTTCCTTAAATTGACCAAATCAAAATTGACCAAAATTTCACTAACTGCGCTAATGTATGTTTGGGCTTCATTTGTCCCTACAGTTTCCCCCAGTGAAGAAGATGGGGCCAAAAACAAAGCTAAAGCAAAACCTGAAACCCTTTCACACTGCACCATTATAAAACTTTAATTCCATTTTAATTGTCATAGCATCATTCAGTGGAATCCTGGGATTTTCAGTTTGAGGAGGATCACCAAGAATTCTCAGCCAGAGAGGTCTTCTGGTGCCTCTGATCAAACTAGAAATCCCAGGATTCCACCAGGTGCACTCACAGTAGTCAAAGCTCAATCAGTTTTGAATCTGAATCAGAAATCTGCAAAAATGGCCCACCCTTCGGTTGGGTATGAAATGGCCACAGTTGGTTTGACACTAAGAATACCAAGAGCCTTACAGTTCAAATCAGATAAGTCAAACAGTGGCATTTTTATGATGCTAAATCAAGTATTGGATTTTAAAAGTACAACCATTCCTTTCAAGAAGTAAAACACTTCATGAACTGTTACTGCCTAACTTCCTCTTTGTCTGATACAGCTTAAGCTTCCATTATCCAGAATTCTGAAATTTGAAATTTTCCAAAACCCAAAACTTTTTTCAAGGGTGACTTGAAAACATCTTTGCTTTTTGATAGTATGCACAAAATTATTTAAAACTCTGCATAAAATTACTTCTGGGCTATGTGTTTAAGGTGTATATGAAACATAAATGAATTTTGTGTTTAGACTTGGGACCCATCTCCAAGAAAACACATTATGTATGTATATGCAAATACAGGTATTCCAAAATCCTAAATAAATAAATAATCCCAAACCCAAAACACTTCTGGTCCCAAGCATATCAGATAAGGGAGGCTCAACCTGTATAAACTTTTACTGTCTCTCCAAAACACACTGTAGAAATAATCCAGTTTAACACCACTTTTCCGTGGCTCAGTGCTAGGGAAACCTGGGAATTGTAGTTTATTTTGGCACCACAGCTCTCTGACAGATGTCTAAATGTCTCACAAAATTACACTTTCCAGAATTCTCTAGCACTGAGGCAGGGCAATTAAAGCAGTCAAACTGGATTCTTTTTGCAATGTGTTTTGGATCTACATCTACTTTACTGAAAACCATGTATATGAGGTAAGAGAAAAAGGATGCCAATATGGTTGGTTTTAATGTAGGCTTCCCAGTGTAAGACAGTTATTTATGTTTTCACATGTTCCCCAGTTTTTATAACATCAGTCATAGCTTTTTATAAAAAAGGTAGAAAACTTCAAGTGACACCTGTGAAGAGTTCAGGAGAACCATGCGTTGCAAGGCCATGTACATTTGTTAGGTTACTTCTTGGCAAGTCTGAATTTTGTCTAGTATTTCCAGACCAAAAGATTACAAATATCAATCTCTAGAAATGTCAAGTAGCTCTTGTCCTGATTGCTCCCACTCCGCCTTTTAGGCTAGCAACAATTGGCAGAGGTGGAGGTCTTCTGGGCATAACTAATGTTCTGGATGGTAGAGGAAGGAACAAATGGATTGTGTTGCCGTTACAATAGGATTACATTGCCCACTAGTGCTTTCATCATCGAGAGGGGACCTGTTGTGATTCGCCCAACAATGAATGGCAGAGGACCAATGACATTTCAATAAACACATGGATAATTTTGTGTTGCTGTTCATTTACTCCTTCCCAGGAGGCATCTACACTGTAGAAATAATGCAGTTCTACATCACTTTAACTGTCATGGCTCCATCCTACAGAATCCTGGGAATGGTAGTTGTGTGAGGCACCAGCACTCTTTAGCAGAGAAAGCTAAAGACTTCATAAAACTACAGATCCCAGGATAGAGCTATAGCAGTGATGTCAAACTGCATTATTTCTACAGATGCACTCTCAGCTTATGTTCTGCTGTCCATGGATTTGTCATCCTTTTCATTTCCTCTCCATGTCGTCATTGTTTTATCATGAGTGGTGGAGCAGGTGATTACGTTTTGTTTCTCCTCCATGAGTGTATGACAGATAAATTGGCAATTGGATGATTGCATTAGCATTATTCAAACATTTCTTCTTCCCTAGGGAGAGATCTATGTTAATCTGTTGCTGCAAAAACAGCAAAGCAGAGTCTAGTGCACAGTTGGGCAACTGTGTGAGGCATAGGGAGTCTAGGATGGGTGGGGGAACCATTGTGAGATGCACAAGGATGCTGCCACATACTGGGAGTGATATCTCATCACTACTAGTCACTGTTTTTAGCCAAAAACATGGAGGGGGACAGCTCTGAGGTGGAAGCCTAACCACTGTATTTGTATGTAGTATTTATGAATTTGATATTTTAATAACCAACAAAGTTTTATTAGGCATAAGTTTTAATGGGTACAGACCCCTTTTATTAATCATTTCTGGTGAGGACTGCAGTCCCCATAAGTTTATTTATATAACCAGCTTTTAGAGGTAATCAATTAGAAGCTCTCCAGTTGTAACATAAATGCCTTTCACAAATATCTTCCCATCCAGGGAAAGATCAGAGGCACAGTTCATAAAGCATATGTCATCTAAACAAAAAACCTTCTAAACTCTTCTTGCCTCCATGGTATGCCTTTCTCACTTCTCATGGCAACTATTTCTTTGCCATGACAAAGACGGACAGGAGTGGAGGGCCTGGAAGTTGCCCATTAACCACCACCTGGACTGTCCTCGCACTCTGGTCACCGGTTCAGTCTTTTCCACTGTGATGAGATGTATCTGTTTTAATAATAGTTGTTATGCATAAGAGTTGACTTCCTCTTATGGCAACCCTGTCCTAGAGTCTTCTTGTTGAAGAGTTAAACTTGTTATACCTATGTGCAGTAACATAAATGGGTAGACCAAGTCTACACCAACATGCTTTCTCCAACCTGGGAGTACCTGGTCTTCCCTGGAAGGACCCAGGCAAGCCCCCCCTCATCATGGCAGGGCACCTCATTCTGGCTGAAGCCTTTGACCACTTCACCCCACTCCTTCTCTTTAGGGCCAATGCAGCCTCCCCAGTGCAGCCCCACTCACAATGTTTCTCCAAAGTCAAGCAACTCTGAGTGGCCAAAGGCTTCAACCACAACAAGGCACCCAGCCACAAGATCAATGGTGAAGGGGTAGCCCAATCGACTCACTTGGGCCCATTTTGGTGGGGGTAGATTGGATCCTCCCAGGTTGGAGGAAGGAGGTTGGTGTAGCAAATAAATTGATAGCCATTTCTGGGTCACTCCCTTCTGGGTCACCATAAGTCAGAAATGACTTCAAGGTACACAACAACAACTGCCCGATTCCTAGTTCAACACTACACAAATCTGGCTCTTTTTAAATTGAAGTGTTTCTAAATTTATATGCTTACATGTAAGTAAGCATATGCAGACTGAGTGCATATTATGTCCTCAGTTCAATTTTTTTTTAAATCATATATCCCCTCTTTTTAGAATGCTTTTGTTCTTATAGGACCACCCTAAGAATGGGAAGCATGGAAGGAATAACCATATATTCAGATGACTGACAACCAGAAACAGTACTGTCCCCAGGTGCCATATGGAGACAGCTAAAGTAACTGTGCTTTTACCAGCTGCCTTTATATCCGGTACATAATCCTTTCTTCAGCTGTGAAGCCTCTCTTCCACATATCACCATTGTACTCCTACATATGTCTACTCGAATAAGTCCTGCAGTCATGAAAATGAAGTCAACATCATGTAGTAGCTCTCCAGATGCTGTTACACTGCAACTCCCAGCAGCCCTAGTTAGCACAACTGATAGGGAGGAATGCTGGGACTCAGAGTTGTAGTCCAGCACAAAGGTTGAATGTAGCCCAACTTCATTCTAGAGAAAGATTGGTCTGATGATGTGTGCCTGAAATAGGATTGTAGCCTGAAAGGGCCATCCTTCACAGTGGGTCAAAGTGTCCAAACACATACATTCAAGATCCTCCTGTTTGAGCTCTGCACTTTTTTTTTTTATGGCCACAGTTTGGTTATGTTGGCCTGTTTCCAAGCAGTAGTAGAGGCAGCCATGTCCAAAGAGACTTCATGCTTTCCTGGAGACTTGGATCCAACCACCAGTCTTAAGGTCTAAGAGGAATATGTGCATGTTGTCTCCTGAGATGGAAGCTGATGGAGAGTCCATGCAGATGGAATACAAAGCAGCTTTTGTGTGACCAACTCTAGCACCGAAACTTAATTCTCCAGATAGCAAGTTCTACCCTCTGCTACTGCATGTAAGCAAGCCACAAAGGACATTCTTGGAAGGCTGTGAGATGCATAGACCTAAGCGGGTGGTGGGTAAGAGGACTGAATAGTGACACAGATTTTAATTAGCTACGCTGGCAGTTTTTCCTTCTGCTTTCAGGGTACATCTGAAATACACACAAGGGAAATGTCATAAAAACCCATGGTAAGGGTCACACTTAGCTTCAACATCAACAAACAAAACAGTGAAAAAAGTAACTCTATACTTAAAAAAAGAAGAAAAACATACATTTCTGTGCTGACATGATACAGCTGTGCTTGCTACATTACTGAGGAATGAATAACCAGTAATTCTAGTATAAAATGGTGTCCAAACTAGCTCTGCCTGGGTTTAGTGGAAAACTGAACTTAGTGCATACTATTCAGCATTTAATTTAGCATCAACTAAGTTAAAAAGGATAGGCAACTTAGGACTTGCAGATATTCTCAGAATGAAGTTCCCATCATCATCTATAGTCAATGTGAATGATGATGTGATTTGCAGGGCAATAATATTTGGAAGGTCACAAATTGTCCATCCTGAGTTTAAAAGATCATCAAAATCAATTTTGGAAATTTCAGAGTACTTGTGTCTTAGTGATTGAAGAGCCACTTTCAGTAAAAATAAATAAATACAGTAGATAAAAAATAAAAAAAAATTGGGGGGGGGAAATCCACAGTATCCATAGAATGCTTATCACACACAACATTTTTTAAAAAATGGGATCTTGGAACTTGTTGGAAGATCTTTCCATTCTCTTCCTCCTTCCTTAGATAGATAAGAGAATTCTTGCATGCAAAATCTCTCTCTCTCTCTCTCTCTCTCTCTCTCTCATTCATTCAAAATAACCATGTTACTTAGGTTACTCCCCCTTTGAGACTAACAGACATTTTTCTATACAGTAAAAATATTTTCAACTAAGCTGCTGTTTTTTCCATCTTCCTGCTTTCTCAACTTTCTTTGGAAAGACGATGAGAAAAATATTTCTTTCCCCTGAACTATTCATTAGCTAGATTGGGATATAGCTTCCATATAAATATAGGTTAAAGCCATTAGTGAACTTTTGTTTTAAACTACAAACTATGTGTCTGTCATTTTTTTGAGTCAGTCCCAGTTCTTAGGACAGCACAGTTAGACAAGAGTGCATTTCTGCTACACTGCTAATTTAAAGCTAGACCCTAACAGGCTTAGCTTTGACATTTTTGATATTCAATATTTTTGTTTCCTTACCAAAGGCCGAAGGCTTTGGAAACTTAAATTACCCCACAGAACTAATTGCTTTGATAGTAAGAAAATTATTGTTTATATTTAACCATCTCTTTTTGATGCTTTGCTTTTGATGATTTACAAATATAGGACTTTAAATTGAAAAAGTTACATAAATGTCATGGTGCTGTTTTTAAACTATATTATTATTATTATTATTATTATTATTCTAATTTAAAGCCTGTTCTGACACCTAAATGGTGGTGAATATTATTGTAATCGTACTGATAATAAATGGGTTTAAGAGCAAATCAAGCCTGAACTTCCGCTAGAAACCAAAATCAGTAAACTGAAGCTTGGGACCAAATCATAAGACAACATGACTCATTAGAAAAGTTGATAATGCTGAGCGCAGCTGGGAGCTTGGATGCTGCCAGGATGCAGTCAGTGGCATTTTCCATGTGATAATCCCAGCTGCATCCTGGAAGTGACTCTATCCCGGGAGTGGTAATTTGCTTGCGATAAACTAGAAACAGCAGCTTTCTAGATTGGAATTTAAAAATGATATTTAAAGCTGTTGACATCCTATCTTAGTTTAAAATTTAAATTTAGATTAAAAGAGTGTATCTGCATTACACAAATATATCAGTTTGATACCTCTTTAATTGATCCAGCTCCATTCTTTAGAATCCTGGGATTTGTAGCTTGGTGAGGTACTTTGAATTCCAATGCTGTCATTCAGGGGAGCTCTCTAGCATGGAATTCAAGTCCCACCCCAAAGTACAAATCCCAGGATTCTGTAGGATGGAGCCATGACAGTTAAAATGGTACTAAACTGTTATAATAGTGAAAGGTAGATATACTCTATATATACACAAAGGTCCCCAGGCCAGTCTTATGGTTTTACCAACACTTTGAAAACACCTTTGGAGCTTCAAAATAACTTAGCTAGATTACTGAAGGGAACAAAGTACCGTATTTAGGTAGTAGTTCATTACTTTTGATGCTGAAGGTGCTGCTCTAGCCTCCTGGCCAGTTTCTGAGCACAATTCAAAGTGTGCTCCTCCTGATCCTTAAAGTCATGAACCTTCCCAGATGTTTAGACCCAATTAAACTCCCTTTTTTGCGTCCCCTTTTCTTCAGAGTCAAGGCTGATGGTGCGTCTCTTGAGAGAAGGAGAGCCTGTTGTTATGGTGAATGGTACTTTGACTTTTAAGATAACCTCCCAGAAATGCTGCTTGCCTGATGCCAATTGATGTCCTTTAGGTTCTAGACAAATACCTGTTTATTTGCGGAGCCTTTTGTAGATAATATTTCAGGAGCTATCTTCAGTCTTGGTTAGCTCTTGATTATACTTTTTCATTTTTTAAAGAAGCTCTTCTGGTTTTTGTTTTTAATAATGTCAAATGTTTTGGTTTTATCTTCCTTTTCTAAAATTATGAATTTTTGTTATTAACTGCTCTGCAAACCTTCAGGGCTGATTGCCAGGGCAGAAATAGATAAATAAATAAAGACTTTTATCTCATGCACTCTTTAGAACCTCTAATGTTTAGATCAGTATAGCCCATAGTAAACTGTCAAAAATGTGTCTTGAGCCTGGTGCTTTATTGTTGTTAGGAAAAAACAAAACATGACAATCCTCCCCACTGTATGATTAATGATAAATATGAGGGATAAAACACAATGAGAATGAACTCAATATATATGAATATAATACTATGTTTGTAAAGATATGCAAAATTTAGCATATCAGTGCAATTGTACATGTTATTAACAATACTATCCAGGTAAATAGAATATACAGACCTGCCATGTAATTTCACTTATAAACTAAGCTCTGCACAAAAAATATTAAGTATGGAAATTCCAGTTCCTAGACCATGCAAATTATTGTCTTATTAGCCATACAAAATGAATTCCACATTGTGAATGGCCTTTATAAGGAATTATTTTTGTTTGGCTAATAAGACAATAATATATATGGTCTAGGAATGGTTATTTCCTGCCCACTGGGATCCTCACAGATATTGTGAAATAGGATGGGATGGATTTCTTTGTGTTTATTGGTTTTATTTATATCCTGTTTTCTCCCAGAATGGGACTCAAGGTGAGACAGGAAGAGAAAGAAATGAAGTGAGAGAAACTAGTCCAAGGTCAGCCAGTGGGTTTCATGGCTGAGTTGAGATTTGAACCCAGGACTTTCCCATTTGAGTATGACCTGTAACCACTATAACATGCTTGCTAGTTCTTGCATTGCCAGAATTAAATAAGGCACTATTAATATTAAGGGACACTTGCAATGACAATAGTTTTACATTTCCCAAGGTTTATGAGGTAAGAAAGACTCCAAGGACTCTTTCAAACGGGGAGGAATTTCTCCCAACTCCGAATGGAGCCAATGCGGATTTATGTAAATTTGCTTGTTTAGCGAATTTACATGAACCCCTGCTCCGTTCGGAATTACTTCCCATTACCCGAAATTAACCCCCTCCTGCCCGAATTTGCATGCGAAGCTTTAATTCGCAATAAGGTAAAACCCATGATTGCATTCAAATTGGCTTCCCTCCTGCCCGAATTTGCATGTGAAGAGTTAATTTGCAATAACATAAAACCCATGATTGCATTCGAATTGACCTTAAATTATACTTCCAATTTAGCCTTGTATGAAAGAGTCCCAACTTTTATTTCTATGACGAGTGACTGTGGTTTCTCACCACATTTCAAAGCAGTGAAGCAAAGCAAGTTTAAAAACACATACTATTTATTTGAAAGAGAATGTAATTGTTGGATCTGCTGCTGCTGCTACCTTTCCTCTGAGGGCCAATTTTAATACAATTGGTTGTGGTTACAGCTCACAGTTGCCTTGTTAAGTGATACAATGGGCTTCATTTGACGCAAAGTGCATTGGAAAAAAACGCTGTCATTGATAACTGATCTGATGCTTTCATTATGTAGAGATAGCTGTGACTTGGATATTAATTCCCACCACCAGCTTTTAGCTTTAGAATATCAATAGACGGAACAGTTACCCATGCCATCATGTACCTGCCAATACTAAAAATTGTATTCCTGTGGCAATTTCTTCACCCACATTAACCCACAATCACAGTCTTCCAGAGGCAAGAGACACTGTATGATGCCATAAGGGGAGAAGAAAGGAACAGAAAAGAGAAACTGACTACAGGAGTAGCATTTTGAATGTCTTCTCAAGACAAAATAGTGGTGGATTCTCTTTCCTTGGAGATTTTTAAACAGAGGCTGGACGGCCATCTGTTGGGGGTGTATTCCTGCATGGCAGGGGGTTGGACTGGATGACCCCTGTGGTTTCTTCCAACTCTGTGATTCTATGATTCTCCTATTAAGAAAGAGAAAAGTGTTTTTAGCACAGGGTACTAAAGTGCTTGAATTTTCTCTAGACTCCAACCTTACTCCTGAGCATTCCCCTCAACAGACCCAAATTATCCCCTTGTTTTCTAAGCATCTAGGGGGCTTGAAAGGAGTAGAATAGTGACTATGACTACCACATTGTTTGTGGAAATACTAAATTGAGTCTTACTGAAGGGCTGCACTATGGCAGTGGTGGCAACAATGAAATTGTAGAGTAGGATTTGGAAATGCAGCTGTGAAGAATCTAGACAAGATCCTCAAGTGTAAAGATATATAATTAAATACTAAAGTAAGGATTGACCATGTCATCATCTTTCTGATTTCTATGCATGGTTGTGAAAGCTGGATGTTGAAGAAAGATGACAAGAAGAGAATCAACTCATTTGAAATATGGTGCTGGAGGAAGGTTATATGGATACACAAGTGTGTCACCCAGTGTGACACCCAGTGTGTCTGGGAGTGCTGGATAGGGGGCTATGGCAGTGGCCTGCCCCCTTGCTGCTTGCCCCTCATGGTTTCAGTGTTGACCCAGCTCCCTCCCTGGGGAGAGAGTTGGCCAGCTACGAACCCACAAGGGGTACAGTCACCCTTCCCCAGCCCTTGCTGCCATCTCAGCTCCTTCCCCAGGAAGGGAGCCAAATTGTTGACAAAGCCATGAGGCATACACTAGCCCCTCCACCGCTGACTTGGCTCTCTCCCTGCAGCAAAGCCATGAGGGGGCACACTCATCCCTCCGCCACAGCAGGAGGAAGACTCCACCAGGGTGTCACCCCTCTTGTGGGGTATCACTTGATGTAGTCCGCAGTCCCTGCACCCAGCCAGCGACACTACTATGGAATGCTAAAGATAAATATATAGGTCCTAGAGCAAATCAGTCTTGAACTTTTCCTAGAAGCCAAGATGTCCAAACTGAGGCTATCATACTTTCGACATATCTTGAGATGGCAAAACTCATTGAAAAAAACAATAATGCTCAGTAAAATGGAAGGCACTAGAAAAAGAGGAAGACCACATTTCAGGTGGACAGACTTACCGGTAATCAAAGAAGTCACAGACCTGGGTTTGCAGACCTAAGCAGGGCTGTTGATGACTGGCTGTCTTGAAGGTCTCTCATTCATAAGGTAACTGTAAGCCAAAGGAGACTTCATGGCAATTAACAACCATCACCACTGTGTCCTAACAGAACTCTTTCAGATGTTTATAACTGTATATGCCCAAAGCCAGGCAACTTATTTGGGCACCCAAGACAGGAAATCCCATTGAAAATCCTCCTTCCTTTCTCTCTGCAGTAAAAATACATTAATAATACAAGATAAAAGCAGGTACAATATTCTGCTATGTGTACTACCCACGTTCTGCAACCTGAAACCATTACCATATTGCTTCACAATAGGATCGATCCTGTGCTTGAGCTACCCCTTCAGCAACTTGGGATGGGATCCTTGTTTACTCATGTATTCTACCAGTGCCATGAACTGTGAGGATTCTTCTCAAGCAATCCCACCACTGTTGCTAAATGTGCAAGTCTTTACACTTAACCCACCAAATATTAAGCCTTCCCAGTGTTTTCTGCAAACAATCGGTGTGAGGGCTTCCCTTGACCCTCACTACTAATACACATAAGGATTTCTCTTGTCCCCTTTGTGTGATGCCCTCAAGTTTCCTATAAGAACTTGTACTATTTTTATCCTCAACAGGACTCTATCTTTCCACCTGCAATGCTGCCACCACAGACAGACTCATTGTCTGAAACCAAGCTCTCAGAATGATAGTGTTTCCAGAGGCCAAAAGTATATAGAAACAAAAACAAACCTCTATTTACAGAAGTTAAACATAAAACAGCATGTTATTTATTGTATTTATGACACCACACTTTCTCCTATCAAGCTAAAGTAGACTCTTACCAAATACCAATTATTGAACTGAAACTCATTTCTTTCATTTCAATCCTAGTCTACTTAAACCCCTTTCAACCACTTTTTCTTGCTGCATTCTTCTTATACCCCAAGGCTAACCTGCTCTTCACTCAGACTAAAACTGTCATTTGCTAACTGTCTCATGTGACTCTCCTAAAATACTGAATCGGTCAGCATCCACCGATGTGTATAAAATAAAATGTGTATAAAATCAAGAGGTGTTTAATAAGGCCTCTTCATGTGCCTTAACGGAATTAAAGCAGTGCAACCAAAGGATTGTCCTGTTATTGAAGTATAGTGTATTTGTAACTTATGATGACCTCATGCTTAAAAAAAAGAAAAAAAAAGAAATTGTGTATACACTGCATATAAAACTAAGTACAGTGGGTCCTCCACATTTGCTGGGGTTAGAGGCATGGGACCCCCTTGAAAGCAGAGAAAAAAATACAAATCTAAAAACCCACTATTTGTTACGTGAGAGAACATCTCTCTAGTAATCTCTGGGCCCTCCAGCACAACTCTATGGTCAATATATGCCAGAAACTGAGCATAGAATCAAGCTGGAGGATCAACAAATCTCTAGACAAGCGTTTTCTCTAGTAATCTCTAGGTCTTCCAGTGCAAATCTATCTGCTTTATCACACTAGGGGCAAATGGGATTTAAACGAGAGTTAAACAAGAGTTAAAAAGGAAATGCCCTATGTTTATCACAGGACATTTCCTGTTTAACTCTCATTTAACTCTTGTTAACTCCTGTTTGCCCCCTAGTGTGATGATGAGCAACTTCCAGCAGAGTTGTTCTGGTGGACCTAGAGATTCCTAGAGAGAACATCTGAAATAAATTCGCAAATGTCCAAGCCACAAATGTGGAGGGCTAACCTTGTTACATGACTTCAAGACAATTTCAGTTTATAGCAACTCTGGCAAGATTTCTTCACAGGAAATTTGCCATTGCTTTCTGCTTAGGGTAGAAGGGTAGTATTTGCCCAAAGATGCCTAGAGGGTTTTCCATGGTGAAGTGAGGATAAGACCCATGCCCCCCACCCCAAAGTCTTAATACACCACTTAACCTCTATACCACACTATCTAACAAAGAACCCCTGGGACAATCCACAAAACTTCTTAATATATTGTAATATGTAAAGAAAGATGTAAATATTCATTGGAGCATTGTGACTAATGTATGTATTAGCCCCATATTCCTCTGTGCTCATTATCTATATTTATTATTTTATTTTATTTAGAGTATTTATACCCTTCTCTTCAGTCACAAAGACTCTCAGAGCAGCTTACAAATTGTTAACTATAGAATATATCACTTAATTTAGCATCCATGGTTGATAAAGAAACACAGCCAAAGTTGCCTTCTAATCTTCTGTTGCTTTTCCTAATTAATTTACACATATTCTGACTAAAATGTTTTCCTTTTGATTCCCAACTTAATCAAAAGTGAAGCGTGGCTTGGGCTTCTGTAAAGCTCAGGTTGGCTGTGTGTATCCGCACTGCAGAAATAATCCATCTTGACACCACTATGACTTGATGCTGTGGAATTCTGGAAATCACAGTTTGTTGTGGTGCCAGAACTCTCTGACAAAGAATGCTAAATGTCTCACAAAACTACACTTCCCAGAATTCCATAGCACTGAGACATGGCAGTTAAAGTGATATCAAACTGGATTATTTCTGCAGTGCGAATGCAGCCATTGAGTATGTGGGGTGCAATTTGAGTTTCCCAGGGTGTTAACCCTTTTAAAGGGAAACAAAAATATGCAAGTTTGAAAGTTAAACTTGTTAGGGTTTAGCTTTCATCAGCAGAAAAACAAAAGTGTGGTTCAGACTATTATTTTAAATCTGTCTTCCCAAAGAATAAAAACCTACGCAGAAAAACAACACCAAAGATACAGTTTGTAGTTTAGAAACAAACAATAATGGCTTTAATAAATATATACATAAAATAACTAAAACCTAATCTAACTGGTAATGGTTTGGGTAAGGAGAAATAAATCTCACAATCTTTTAAGATCACAGGAAGATGGGACAACCTACTGCTTAGTGACTGCTGAAGTTACAAGCAGTTTAGACTATTGGGAGAGAGCTGTTAAACTGCCTTCAAGATTGAGTGACAGGAGCCACGTGACAGAATGAGAGAGGCAGAGAGGAAGTCCCTATCTATATAATGAGGGACAGGAGAATGCAAACATAAATTTTCCAATAGAGTATCATTGGGACACTGGGATTACAGCCAGCCCTTCACCTTTGCGGCTTTGATTATTCAAGGATTTGATCAATATGTTCTCTCTAGGAATCTTGAGGTCTTCCAGTGTGACTCCATGTTCATCTCCATCAAAAGTTGCATTGGGGGTCCTAGAGATTCTTAGAGAGAACACTTCTTTTAGCATTGTAGGTCCTTCAGTGCAATCCTAGAGTCAATTTATGACAGATGTTGACCATAGAGTTGCGCTGGAGGACCTATAGATCTTTCAGGTTAAAAAAAGTGGGGTTTTAATTTGTGGCTTTGCTTTTGCAGGCACCCCTAATCCCAGCAAATGTGGAGGGACTACTGTATAATATGTTTTCAATTCAGATCAGTTGTCTCTTTGTTACTGATAAGTTACTTCGTGTTGATTCCGATTCATAGGGACTCTATCATAGTTTTTTCCTGGCAAAATTCAAAGGCATAGCCTTGCTAGTCTGGCTCAGTATGCAATATTGTAGCACCTTTGAGAGAAAGGAAAGAAGTTTCTAGCATAAACTTTGCTAGACTTCAATTTATTTCCTCAGGTGCGTGAGGGTGTGACTTGCCAAAGGTAGGTTTCCATGACTGAGAAGGGATTTGAACCTGGTCTCCCAGAGTCCTAATCCAACACACAACCATTCCATCACAATGGTCTAAAACACACTGCAGAAATACACACTGTTTGAGGCTGCTTTAACTGCCCTGGCTCAATGCTAGCGAATCCTGGGAACTGTAATTTTGTGAGACATATAGCCTTCTCTGACAGAGAGCTCTGGTGCCACGATAAACTGAAGTTCCCGGGATTACGTAGCACTGAGCCAGGGCAGTTGAAGTGGTCTCAAACTGGATTATTTCTACAGTGTGTATTTTGGACCAATTGCAGTTTTTCGTCTTTAGGGAAGCTTTTTACCTGCATATTCAGCACTTGACACCCTCCCCATTAACTTCTTCTTGTACCACACCATGTTGTTGTTGTTGTTGTTGTGTGCCTTCAAGTTGCCTCTGACTTATGGTGACCCTAAGGTGAACTTATCATGGGGTTTTCTTGGCAAGATTTCTTCAGAGGAGGTTTGCCATTGCCTTCCCCTGAGGCTGAGCTCATACAAAATCTTTAGTAATATATATACATATATATTGCACTAATGTTCCTCGTAAATCGCAATTTCTGTATATCACACTGAATGTAAGGGCAACAGTTGCGACATAAACAACTTTTGTTGTTGTTGTTGTTATATCCTTCAAGTCATTTCTGACTCATGGCGACCCTATCATAGGAGTTTATCCCACTGGGGCTAATTTTGGCATTAAAGAGAGATTAAAACGCACTTAAAGCATCCTGCAAATAAAGTGGAAATGGCGAGTAACTGCATGAATGATTATCATCCAATAAAGTCATATTGGAAATGCATTGTCGCTGAAATCCCTAAAGTAAAAAGATGTGTGTTAGTGCTTCTTTGTGACCGCTTTAATGGCGGGTTTTGTGCGATGCCGTGTGAAATTGTTTCACATAATTACGTGATTTTTCCGGGATATTCATGAGATAAGCTCTCAATCTCCTTTGTGCGATAAACTCCATAGCGTTTTCTTGGCAGGGTGCTTTGTTGTTATCCTCTGAGGCTGAGAGAGTGTGACTTGCCCAAAGTCACCTAGTTGAGTTCTTTACAAGGCTGAGCCTCAGAAGGGGAAGTCACCACAAAATGGAGGGCCTTTGAGGAAAAGAGAGGACAGTTAAAAGAAAAGAAAAGCTAAACCATAAACAAAACAGTAAACTATAAACAGGACTCTAACTCCCTTCTTCTTTGCCATGCTCCAAAAGGAGGGCATGTGGGGATTCCTCCTGGACAGGAGGGCATGCAGGGTGCCCAGGGGTGGTCCTCCAACTTTGCCAGGGCCTGTCCTCCATGTCAACCTTCTGCCCAGGAAGAATCCTCCCTTTGGAGCAGCAGCAGGACTCAGAAGAAGCATTTTCACAGCCCCCCCCCCCTTGTTGCTTCATCATCTCCTTTGGTCCTGCCCTCCAAGTTGTAACCCTCCTCTGAAGGCACTGGCCAACAAGAAAACCCCAGGAGGAGAAGTGGCTGGGGGGAAAGGGCTTGAACCAGGCAGGCAGGCAGTGCACCCAGAACAGAAGCAGCAGCAGCAGCAGAGACGGTGGAGCTGGAGGCGGTGTCTCCTGCTCCTGGGAAGCCCTGCCTGCCTGCCTGCCTGCCTTCCCTGGGTCCCTAGTCTGGCCCTGAGCACGACTTCCCTGCTCCCCAGCTGCAGCAGGGCTTCTCCTCCTCCTCCTCCTCCTCCTCCTTCGTGGGGCCATGCCTCGGGTGCTCCTGCTCCTCTTGGCCGCCTCCTGCTGCGCCCCTCTGGCTGCAGGTAAGGGTTAGGATTGGAAGGAAGGGGCTTCGTTAGCTTGGCACCCCCTGGGCTAGTCCTCCTCTTCCTCCTCTTGCAGCACCTGGAGACCCAAGAAGAACCAAGTATCAGCCTCTCTGGGACCCAAAGGGGCTGCGAGCTCCCTTGGCATACTTTGACACTCTTAGGAGGGCTGAGTTGCATTGGCACCTTAGTATTGCTATTATTATTATTAGTGCTGAGTTGCTTTGATGCCTTATTATTACTATTGCTGTTATTAGTGCTGAGTTATTTTGATGCCTTATTATTATTATTATTATTTTTAGTGCTGTGTTGCTTTGATACCTTATTATTACTATTATTAGTATTAGTGCTGAGTTGCTTTGATAACTTATTATTACTATTATTATTATTACTACTACTATTGCTGAGTTGCTTTGGCACCTTATTATTACTACTATTATTATTAGCGCTGAGTTGCTTTGATATCTTTTTATTGCTTTTATTATTATTAGTGCTGTGTTGTTTTCATGCCTTATTATTTCTAATATTATTATTAGTGCTCGGTTGATTTGATACCTTATTATTGCTATTGTTATTATTAGTGCTGACTTGCTTTGATAACTTATTATTACTATTGCTGAGTTGCTTTGGTACCTTATTATTACTGTTATTGTTATTAGTGCTGAGTTGCTTTGATACCTTATTATTGCTATTACTATTATTATTATTAGCAGTGAGTTGCTTTGGTACCTTATTATTGCTATTATTATTATTGTTATTAGTGCTGAGTTGCTTTGATACCTTATTATTAATATTACTAGAGCTGTGTTGCTTTGATGCTTTATTATTTTTATTATTAGAGCTGAGTTGCTTTGATAGCTTCTTCTTCTCCTTCTTCTTCTCCTTCTTCTAAGCACTGCGTTGCTTTGATGCCTTTATTATTATTATTATTAGTGTTGTGTTGCTTTTGTACATTATTATTATTATTATTATTATTAGTGCTGAGTTGCTTTGGTACCTTTGCTTTCTCCTGAGGAAGTAGACTCAGGTCTAGGAAAGCTCAGGTTCCCAGCTTCTCTCTTTCCCTTAGGAGTTTATCACATAAAGGACACTGGGAGTTTATCCCATGAATGTGCCGTAACAATTTCACATGACGTCGCACAAAACCTGCCATTAAAGTGGTCACAAAGAAGCATTAATGCACATCCTTTTACTTTTGGGATTTCAGCAACAATGCATTTCCGATATCACTTTATTTACGCAATTACCTGTGATAACAATTCACACAGTTACTTACCATTTCCGCTTCATTTGCGGGATGCTTTAAATGCACTTTAATCTCTCTTTAATGCTGAAATCAGCCCCAGTGTGATAAACTCCTAAGTCTCAAAGGGGCTGCATGATCCCTTGGCACATTATTAATATTTATATTAATATTAGTGCTGAGTTGCTTTGGTCATCTCAAGCCCAGGAAAGCTCATGCTCCCAGCTTCTCCCTTTCAGTTGTTTTAAAGGGGCTACATGATCCCTTGCCATACTATTATTATTGTTGTTGTTGTTATTGCTATTATTAGTGCTGAGTTGCTTTGATACTTTGCTTTCTCCTGAGGAAGTGGGCTCAAGTCTAGGAAAGCTCATGCTCCCAGTTTCTTTCTTTCAGTTAGTCTCAAAGGGACTACAAGATCCTTTTGCCATCCTTGGAAGCCAGGCATCACCCCCCCCCCAACACCTAGAGGGGGTGGGCAGAAGGACCCTCTGCATGTGCTCAGAGGCATTTCTTCTCCCTTCAGCCAATTTGAAAGTATTATACTTTCCCTTTCCCATGATGATTCAATCTTGTCTCACAGTCTAATAGAAGTTCAGGACTGGTCAGGTAGTTTCTCGAAGGAAGCTAATGGCTGTAGCCACACTACAGGATTAAAGAGGTTTGACACCACTTTAACTGCCATGACTCTATCCTGGGATTTGTAGTTTGGGGCAGCACCAAAGCAATCTGACAGACCAGACTCAATACCTCACCAAACCAAAAATCCCAGGATTCTGTAGGGTAAAGTCATGCCAGTTAAAGTAGGGTTAAACTGCTTTAATTCTGCAGTGTGGATACACCTAATGTGTTTGTGCGAGATCAGCCATGTTGAGGAGGCAATCCAGGTTGGATCCTGATGAATTTAGCTGAATATAAACTCTGCTGGGCGGAGGTTGCTTTGAGCACCGAGGGCAAAGGACGGCTGCAGCTGGCAGCAGATTTTTTCCCGTTTTTAAAAGGGCCTGCCTTTTATTTCAAAACTGCTCCTTCACTGCTTCCAACACGGACAGCTACCCAGGTTTACCTGAAGTTACATCACTATCATCCAGAGCTCTTTGCCATAATCGGTAGATGTGCAAAACAAAGTGTTTGTGGTTCCTGAGAGGCAAAAGCCCATGGTGCATTCTTAGAGATTGTGCACATTTTATTGTTGCTTCACCTTGGGATCACTAGCACATTTGGGCACAGCGCCTTAGACATTGAAAAACCTTCCTAACTTTCTATCTCGCTATATATTTATACAGACACATATAAACACACACACACATACACACATCTGTGCATGAAAGGATGGGATGGTTAGTCTGTTAGAAATGATTCTGGCCTCATTCTGCCGCACCAGTGCCAGTCAGGTGGGTGAAACAAAATGGGACGTGTGTAGATGTGTGAACAAAAACTTTATTATAGGGCAGTCATCGGAGGGAGTGTATTGAAGATGTGTGTGTGGCCATGGTGAGCCACTTTAGAAGAAAGCAATCTAAAGAGATAGGAGGCAGCATGGTGTAGTGGTATGAATGTTGGAACAGGACTCTAATGAGTTTATCACATGGGAAGAATTTCTCTCAATTGCGAATGGAGCCAATTCACAATTATGTGAATTCGCTAGTTTAGCGAATTTACGTGAAATCTGATTGCATTCGGAATGTGTTCAGAATGACTTCCCATTTCCTGAAAATGACCCCCCATTGCCCGAAATTGTGTGAGATACTCTAATACGCAATTACGTGAAACCCCATGATTGCGTTCGGAATGACTTCCCATTTCCTGAAATTGCGTGAGATACACTCATTCGCAATAATGTGAAACCTCATGATTGCGTTTGGATTGCCATTGCATTATACCCCCAAATTCCATCGTATGATAAACTCCCAAGAGGCAAGGGTTCGAATTCCTGCTTAGCTATGGGAACTCACAGAATGACCTTGGGCAAGCCATACTTTCTTAGCCCCAGCAGAAGGCAAGGACAAACCTCCTATGAAGAAATCTTGCCAAGAAAACCTTAGAATAAGTCAGAATCAAGAAACATAAGGACAATGATAAAAGGCATAGAGGTTGGATGTGAGAGAGGTAGGCACAGAGTGAATGCAACAGATGTGTATGTTTTCTGTAATGGGGTGAATGTGTATCTTTCTTGTGAGGCACATAAAATAACTGCTAAGATTGGCGTAGGGGACGGGGTGGGGGGCGCTAACTCACCTGTCCCATTAGTGTCATTGGAATGCTGATTGCAACTTTTTAGAAATATTCCCTGCCCACTGCAAAGCTGGTGGTAAAGAGAGTTAAACTTCCCCTCTTCATGCTGGGGAAAGGAGCTGTTCAGGTTGCTCTTTCTTCCTTGCATTCAGTCAGCCTGCAGCTTGTCCCTCAAACTGTTTTGTTGCTCTAAACAAATTAATTTGGTTGCTCCCCTGTTTCTTGTTAAATGGTGGTGGTGGTGGTCTCTCTTTTCCAGATGCCCCCCCACTTGCAGCCTCGTTTACTTGTGTGAAGCAAGAAACTTGCATCTTGCAAGGCAAAGTAAAAATACTTCTGCTGTGAATTCTGTCCACTTATTGGAGTAACACTGGGTATTGAACAGGGTGTGTAAAGATGTTGGAGGCATCATGGTTGCTTCTCTTTCACATTATCCAAGGACTCTAGTGGTGAAGATGCCGTTTGTGTTCTCCCTGGACAGTTTTTCCAGTTTAACCAGTTCCTCCTGAAATTCTCCAGCTTCAGGCAGCCCCTTCTCCTGCTTTTACAACTTTTGTCTGGTCCTCTATGCTAAGGTTAGTTCAACGCAGATGATACAGCTACATGCTTCTATATGTTGTTATTGTGCCCCTTCAAGTTGTTTCTGACTTATGGCAACCCTATGGTGACCCCATCATTGAGTTTTCTTCACAGGATTTGCTCAAAGGGGTTTCTCCTTTGCCTTCCTCTGAGGATAAGAGAGTTTGACTTGCCCAAGGTCATCCAGGGGGTATCCATGGCTAAGCAGGGATTTGAACCCTGGTCCCCAGAGGTCTAGTACAAAGCTCAGACCACACTGGCTCCCCCTGATTGTCTATACATCTTTTTAAAAAAACTGCTATTTGTTCTTGTGTACCAGGTAACCTTTATTCTGTGCTTAGAAACAAAGCTGAATTCTATAATTTGTATAGATCATATAAAGTCAGTAAACATGTAAATTTCTCCTTATTTTGTAAGGAGACATTTTGTATAGGAGAAGTGGGATAATGTCTTCTGAAGATTTCATATTTGCTGGTTTGAAGTCTGCCCTAACTTCTTCCTTCCTTCCTTCCTTCTGTCCCTCCCTCCCTCCCTCCTTCCTCCTCCTCCTCCTCCTCCTCCTCCTCCTCTCTCCCTCCCCCCCTCCCCCTTTCTTTTAAATGACATCTGACATCTGCAGAGCACACAATGTTTGCCCTAGTTCAATATTTCACACTTGTGTGAGGATAGTAAGCCTCAAGTCTTATTGCTGTGGTGAAGGGTCCAGGTGTTTCTCTGGCCAAAGGTTGTCATGCAGCGTAGAGGTTTCATTGCCATCCACGATAAAAGTCAGCACATGGCCCACAGTTAAATTACTTCTACTTTTAAACCCCCTCCCTGTTGTGAAAAGTTTGTGTCAAGGTGCCTGCTGCTTAATTTTTGGAGAGTATTGGTAAGCGTGTGTGTGTGTGTGTGTGTGTGTGTGTGTGTAGGTGGGCTTGGAGCCTCAAGACACACTGAGGTGTGTCCCTTGAAACCTACTCACTGCAGACAGTAGACTAGTCCTTTCTGCTGTTGCTTAGCTTCATTCTGCATGTTCAAATTCTAATCTTCTTAAATGAGAGGTGCTACATAAAGGCCAGAAGGCATGTCTGCCTGTGAATGTACGTGACAAGCCTGTGTCCTACAGGTAGTTACTGTATAATTCAACTGGGACACTAAGTCTGATTTTTTCTTCTTCTCCTCACACATTCATAACATTTCCCATTACAATGCATTTTAATACTTTTTTTTTCTTGTACAGATCAAAAATATAATCCATACTTCTTTTTCTATTCCTTCTTCAACGTATTGTTCCTATAACGTTGACAGCTGCTCGTGGCTGCTGTGCCTTCATTATTGTTTCTCAGGGATGTTAAGAAGCTTAATGCATTTAATTATGATCAATGAATATATACAAGAACTAGGTCAATTAGGTTTTTAGAGGGAATAATCAGTAAAAAGCTATTAAGTGGACAGGGCCAGTCCCAAGTTGTTATGATGCTGATATTTTGTGCAGGAAACACAAGTCTATTTAATTTTACTATACCCCATGTGTAGTAAAAATAGCTTGACATAGAAGTTACTGAGCCAGTGTGGTGCAGTGATTTGACCATTGGACTATGATTGTGAAGACTAGGGTTTGAATCCTGGCTCAGCCATGAAAATGCACTTGGTGACCTTGAGCAAGTCACACCATCTCAGCCTCAGAGGATGGCAATGGCAAATTCCCTGTGAAGAACCTTGCTAGGAAAACCCCATTATAGGTTCATCTTAAGGTTATTATAAGTCAGAAACAACTCGAATGCACAAAACAGCAACAGCAGTTTAATACTTGAGGGGCTTTTGGGGTGGAAAGGCAGAGTATCAATTAATTAAAGAAAGAGAGAGAGAAAGGGAGGGAAAGAGAGAGAGAAAATAAAGGTGTCTGCTTTTTAACCCCCCACCCCTCAAGGAATGATTCATTGGAAACAGAGATACCCCAATATTATATTATATTTTCACAGACCTCCCTATAACCTGAGGGGGAAAGTCTAGCTTGCTTCCTCTTACTTCCCCCCAACTTGCTTCTTGAGGCTCCTTTTCTTTCCAGAGGGCTATTGATTCTTGTTCAGGAGGGCTGTGCATGCTCGTCGTGCTCCCCCAGTGACTTGGAGAAACCCAGAAAGCAGATGTGGGAGCAGAGAAGCCAAGGCATGGGCAACAAACATTCTCCCTGCCTCCCATAAACTGAGAGATATAAATCTCACATGCCTATAGCTTGGAGATGTTATTGGGGGAAAAAATGAATGCATTAGACATAGCGTTACTTTGTTCAAAGGTAATTCGATGCTACTTGCTCCTTATTAGTGACTCGTTAGGAATGGATTTCCAAAGCAAAATTGGTGTAGCCTTTTGGGTTCTCCAGTGGCTAGTAAAGTTGTTGTTGTGCCCCTTCTAGTCATTTCTCACTTTTGGCAACCCTAAGGTGAACCTGTCATGGGGTTTTCTTGGCAATACTTGTTCAGGGGCTTGCCATTGCCTTCCACTGAGCCTGAGAGAGAGTGTGACTTGCCAAAGGTTAGAATCATAGAATTGAACCCTAGTCTCCAGAATCCTAGTCTAACGCTCAAAATGCTACGCCACACTGGCTCAGTCTACACATTTAAAATAGTCCTCATTCCATTTAGATACAGTGTGATCTGGCCACAGGCAATTCTCAGGAGTTTTGGCTTTTTGTGCCCCTATAAGAAATTCTCTAAACTTCATGATAAAAAGCTTTGCAGTTTTTACTAGAGTAGCTGCTGAAATTCACAGAAATGCACATTTGTGTGCTGTGCATGCATTTGAATGGCTGAGCATTTCTGGCAGAGGGAGGGTGAATAGATGCAAATAGATGTGAATTAGCACAGGAAAGTGAAAACAACTGTCAATGCTAATGTGCAAAAATGTGCACCAGTTGGCTTAGTATACTTACATGTAGACTCAGGACATGGGTAAGTTGGTATAAAAATTAAGGGAGATGGTGGGTGTGTAAATGAAGCTGGGGGGGGGGGGGTTGCGGGGAGACAGGCTTTCTGTGTGTATGTGTACTCTGTGTGAATATGGTTTCTCTCTCCATCCTTCTCTCTTTGCTTTCTGAGGGAGACTGAGTGTTTCTCTCTGCACATGGAGGGCTTCTGTGTCTTCTGTGAGAGGTATGGCTGCATGGTGGTGGTATTAACTGTTGCTGTTATGTCACTTACTGCCTATCTTTGCAGCCATCTTCTTTTGGGACATTACTACATGCAGTTTTTAAATGGCAGTCACACCTGGAAAGCAGCCGCATTGGCCATAATCATTGCATGATGATGCCTCCAATCTGTATCTACATTGTCCCTGACCTGTCCCTTTTCATGGATGGGGGAAACCCATCAGTGACCTGTCAATTGCTCAAGGCCCCAGATGTGAAACATCACTCCTAGGGAAATTGTGTGATTGAGAATCACAGGAAGTCTGTGTCCCCCTCCCCCTCACCATTCTGGATTACCTATAGTACCTTTAATTTTTTTAACTATGTTTTTTCTTTCTGTCTTTTGACTTCAATCAGTTTAGGAGAACTCCAGAATTGCAGAAAAAAGTTTGATGAAAAAAATCCCTGGGTAGGGCATAAAGCAGGGAGATGGGGTTAAGGGAGAGTCAGGCAGAAAGTGTGATGGGGACAGTAGCCCCAGCCATGTGAATGAGACGTAATGATGACTGCTTTGAGAGTGGTGTGTTCCTATTTTATTTTAGTAGCGTGATTGCTGCAAGAACGGGGCTCATGCAGATGGGTCCTTAGTGTCCCCTACTGCATTCAGCAGAAATGGTGCTGGACTTTTGATTGATTTTGTATTGCGTGCTCTTGAGGTGTATGGCGCTTTGAATGTATACAGGTGAAATGACCTTTGCTGCTGTTTCATCACATTCAATGAGATTTTAAGTTTGGTACTGGTCTGCTATATCAGACCAGCGGTCCACTAAGCCAAGTATTGCCTGTTCTGGTTTTCCAAGGCGTTAGGCAGAGCACTTTCCCATTAGACACTACTTTATCCCCCCCCCCCCCATTTTTTTTTAATGGAGATGCCTGGGATTCACTTTGTCACCTTCTGTTTTCAAGGCATTTGCTTTGTTCCTGAGCTGCTAGAAATCCACCTGAAATCTCTCTGCTTGTTGCCCCCTGTCCATGGCAGCCTGACCATATTTAGGTTTCCCCATGTTGAGGGGTCTTTTTACACTAAATAGTGATAGTGCTATGATTCCACTTTAACTGCCAAGGTTTTGTCCTATAGAATCCTGAGATTTGTAGTTTAGGGGAAGTGACATTTAGAACTTTCAGCCAAAGAACTCCTCTGGTCTCTCCCTAGGCTACAAATCCCAGGATTTCAGAGGATTTAGGTGTGGCAGTTAAAGTGGAATTACAGTTCTATAAATGTGTAGTATGAATGGACACCAAAGCTATAAGGGTTTTGTATCTGTGGTGGAAATCTTGGACTGTATCCAGTGTTGCTCATGCTCTCACACAAGAGAAAGATCCATCCCCTCCCCCCAGCCCCAAGAACCACAAAAACTTGTTACAGAGGACTGATACCTCCCAGCTTGTTTGTGGAATAGCTTGTAGGACTGCAAGGGGTAGGTGAAAAGTAAAAAGTAAGAAATTGTGTCGAAAGGGCCCCAATCTCTAAAGTTATCATCACCTCTCTCAGTCTGCTGTTCTGTCAACATGAAGCACCAGTTGGATTTCAACCCATAGTTACAAAGTGTTTCATATTTTGTGTTGAAATCTATGCATGCCTTGAACTTTGAACAGAAAGATGCTATATAGTGTTGTTGGTCAATTAGCCATTCCAGTTTATGTCTGTATGGAAATCTTAGACAAATAGTACATATTTATAAGCTCAAATGTCACAAAGATATGCTTAAGTTTAAACCCAGATGAAGAGTTTTGAATACGTTTGGACATATCAAAGGCTTTTTAAAGTTGTTCCCTCTTCTTTAATTGGACACAACCATACTGTTACTTTGAGATTATTTAAAATTATGCTCTCCAAGTTCTCTCCATGAGCATATGAGATTTCTAATTACTGCAATATATATGTATTTTTGTTATTGATCAATTATGACTGCAGATAGGTAGTTCATAAAACACCTTACCAGCAATATTACCCATTTCTCCAGCTTCTTTCCTGAACAGATGAATGATTAATCAGCTGTAGTTCAAAGAATTTTTAAAGCTAAAAATACTGTAGACCAAAATTTCAAAATGATTCTATTTAGTTAGACAAATATTTTTGTTATAGTGAAATTGACAGACAAAAGCTCTGTCATCAGCTAATAGATAAGATGAGAACATAAGAGAAATCCAGATAGACTAGACTGCTGCATTCTGCAGTATCTCATCCAGCATTCTGTTGTTCTCACAGCGGACAACTAGAGACCTATGGGAAACTCACATGTAGGAGATGAAGGCAATAGAACCCAACATTAATCTGTTGGGAAATGTGAAATGTGAAAGATAGTAGGTTGATTTATTGGAAGGTTGATCTGTTGGGAAATGTGAGATAGTAATGCATCTCACAAATAGAGTAATGAAACTGGCTGAACAATAACCAGTCCTACTCCAACACACAGATTCTAGCTGACAAAATCTTAGGAGTTTATCACACGAGGGGAAATTGGGATTTTAAACAGTGATTAACCTGACAAAATCATGCAATTGACATTAAAATATGATTATAAACACAAATATGTGAATAACCAGGGAATAACCAGGCAATAAACAGCAAAAAGCCATTCATGGGAAAACCCTGTAAATGATTTGCTGCTGTTTCTTGCCTGGTTATTCATGGGTTAATGGCACTTTAATCACGTTTCACCTTGATGTAGTGCGAAAACTATTAGCGCAATTGTGTGACGATAATGGGTTATTCATGGGATAACAGTGAAAACCGTTAGCGTAATTGTGGGATCATAACAGGATAATCACCGTTTATACTTCCATTTGTCACACGTGATAAACTCTTTAGACTTCTTTGCAAAACAAAGTAGCTTTATAGTTTTTTGTGGGTTTTCCTGGCTATGAGGCTGTGTTCTAGAAGAGTTTATTCCTGACATTTCGCCAGGAGCTGTGGCTGGCATCTTCAGAACATGTAAAGTAAAGTAGCTTTACTTACAGTATTGTGCATAATGAAATATATGGCCTAATGGAAGAGAAGCAGAGAAAACACATTTCAACACCAACTCCCGCTTTCATGAGGGTGCACATCTTTCTGTGTTTCCCACACTGGATTCCAGCACTCATTCATATGGTTATGTACCCTCCTTGGCTGTAGGCAACAGCTTTCTTACTGCCTTTGTCCCCCAATGACCATAGTTAAAAATATACACTTGTCCCTCCCGATTCACGAGGGATCCGTTTTGGACCCCTCCCCCCTGCGAATCATAAATATTGCAGATATTGCAGAGCCCTATTGGTCATAATGGGGGTGCGCTGTTGAGTGCGCTCCTGTGCATGCTCCATTTTGTCCCTCCCTGGTTGGTGTCCACAAAGGACCAAAACTGCGGATGCCAAGTCCATGAATGGGGAGGGATGAGTGTACTTGCCACCTCATCTCCATACCCATAAGGTTTTGAATTTGAATTGACATTCTCACATACAAACGACTTACATAGGTCTGCGTCTGGATTTTCCACTCCAAAACAAGCATCTGAAGAAGCAGATACAAGTCTCATGCTCAAGCTCATGCTCAAGACTCAAAGTCATGCTACCAGCTTCTTTCTTTTAGATAGTTTCAAAGGTTTTACAAGATCTCTTTGTGTACTGATTTTACCAACTAACATGGCTATATCTTTGAATTCTACCACAAGGATGCATATAGTTAGCCTATCTAGGCAACTAGCAGGGGTATCCAACATAAGATAATCTATATATCCATCTATAGCTCTTTATGTTGCAGTAATCAATATTAATAAAAGAGTGTGTGAACATATGTATGCCATTCTCTAGCAAAGTTTCAGGAATCTAGAATCATGAAATCATAGAGTTGGAAGAGACCAGAAAGGCCATCCTGCCTGACTCCCTGCCATGTAGGAATACACAGTTAAAGCACTCCTGATAGATGGCCATCCAATCTCTGTTTAAAAACTTCCAAAGAAGGAGACTGCATATTCCGAGGTAGCATATTCCACTGCCAAGCAGTTCTTACCATCAAAAAATTCTTCCTAAAGTCTAGGTGGAATCTCATTATGAAACCTAGGCCTCTACAAAACTGGTAATATAAAATGTTGGAAATGTGGGAAATCCGAAGGTAACCTTTATCATATATGGTGGAAATGTCCTAAAGTGATAGAATTTTGGAAGAGAATTAGAAGCATGATGCAAGACATGTTAGGAATATTTATACCTTTAGACCCATGTCTATTTTTACTTAATATAACAGATTCATTGAAAAATGCAAGACATAACAGAATAGTGTTATATATGGTAACAATTGCAAGAATAATATACGCTCAAATGTGGAAAAATGTAAATACTCCGTCAAGTAGAGAATGGTTGATAAGATTATATGAAGCGAAAAATATGGATATAGTATCTGCCTTGATTAAAGGGAAAACCAAAGATTGTTATGAATCTGAATGGAATTGTCTGAATTTATTGAAAATAGTAGATGACTGAATACGTAGACAATTAACATAAGGAAACACTTTAATTTTATAGACAAGAAACAAGTCCGGATAAAATTATTTCAAATTAAGCTTATTATCTTTAAGTAAACAATTAAAGAAGAGAACAAATTCAATTTTTTTTGGTATATCAATCAACAACATAAAAATAGAATATAGAGAAATTTTGTAATTTAGATCAATATAAATAAATAAATAAAATACTAGTGAATGCAGGTAAAAATAAAACATTATTGTTAACATTGTTTGAATAGTAAAGGGAAAAAAGAGAGAGAATAAGACAGGAACATACATTTAATTTGAGTACAAGGTTAAATGCTGAGGAAGTAGATGTGAAATTACACATATATTTTCAAGTTATCTTTTGTAAATATTTTGTATATAATATGTTTGTTTTGTTTTTGTTTTTTGTGGTAATTAGGTGGGATTGTCTATTAACAGATTTATGGTAGATGTATAATAGAGGAGTGAATGCTTTATGTCAATTTTTGTTTTTGTATGGATGTTTGTCTTTTAAAATTTGAAAATAAAATAAATAAAATTTAAAAAAAGAAACCTAGGCCTTATTCCCACTTACAAATAAATCAGTTGGCGATCCGAATCTATGGATTGATTCAACAGCGGAGCGTGGTTCAAACTATTTGCCCTGATTTACAACATTTTATTGTTGTAAAATAAATCACTTCTCATTCACATTCACCAATGATTCGATTCCAAAGGTACCCTCTTCAGCGGATGATCATGTCATTAAAAAAATCAATTCCAGTCCTCATCCTGTTTATACTTGCACTGAATTTATTGCAAAGGACGCAGAAAAAAAATGGCCCCCTCTCCAAAAAATGAAAAAATGGCACGGCCTCCCTCTCCAAACTGCTTCAGCGATTCAGCTCTAGTACGAATATGGTTCCTTTAAACCACTTCAAACCAGTTTTCAAACCAGTTTAAAACATAGCGGAGATGAGGTCCTAGTAACCTGAAAAGTGCTAAAGAAATCCTGCATCTTAGTACTATTCTGTTTTGTAAAATGGATGAATCAATTTTAGGCAATTAACATCTGTCTGTAGTCTACAATATAAAATCTTTAGATATTAGAGGTGTCCTTAGTCTAGAGACAAGGCTGAAGGTATGTTGGCCTGAGAACTCCAGTCCTTTGTAGGGCCTCTAGATAGTTCTGTTTCTTGCAGGATCCCAAACTCTTCAAATAGTTTTAGGCAGGGAGAGAAGAGAGAGGATCTCTGCAGCTTGGTGAGGAGGAGGATGTTGAGAGAAAAGAACCAGTAAGAACAAGAGTGGAGTGGGTGAGGGCAAGAGGAAGCTGAATGGGAGTGATATGAGGAAGTTAACCATCCTTTTGCTTCTGCTAGTGAACTAATAAATGGGAATCATTGTCTGATTGGATAAATGGGAAGTCTCACTGATGTCCAAGCAGACTTCTGATATGCTATACATGTTAGAAAAGGCCTTGATTTGGATTGGAAAAAAAACTCGAAGAAAGACTGACAAGAAGAAATAATAAGGTGAAGTGATAACGTATTTTATTACTGTTTAATATGACCTCTGAGTTGACTTTAGTAAAGAGAAGTTAAAAGATAAACGGTTTTTAAAAATGTGAGACACATGCCAAATTAAACATCATTTCTCTCACCTCTGTTATTTCCATAGAAGAGCACTTGGCCACCCATCTGTCACCCTAGATGCCCATCAAAATCTGCTTGATTAGGACCAAAGTCTTGTATCATAGACAGTTTTAGACACAGACATACTTATAGATAATTAAATAAATGAGAAAATAAAATCATAGAATTTAAAATCACATAAAATCATAGAAGCATAGAGCTGGAAAAGACCACAAAGGCCATTCAGTCCACCCCCATGCCATGCAGGAATACATAGTCAAAGCACTCCTGACAGATGACCATCCAGCTTCTGTTTAAAAACCTCCAAAGAAAGAGACATGCCTTGTTCTGTCTTTCAAGTGATGGAATTGGCATGCTTACAAATGTGCTCAGTTTTGGTTGGTAGATTTCCTTTGGTTTAAAGCAAACATGAACAATAAAGCAATATTATGGGAAGACTATTAAAGATTAGAGACCTCTTTAGGCAATCAGAGTGTTCCATTATCTACATAAAACCCCATGAAAATTAGATGGGCAGACCCTTGTAAAATCTATTCTATACCAGGTACGATAAACAAAGAGCATCCAAAAACATTTTTAGGAATGGAAAATCAAGGTAATTTTGTCTTGATGTTTTATAGCTGGGCTTTCATGTGCTAGTATATATTTTTTAAAAAAGGAAAAAAGAATTGATGTTCTGGTTTAATACGTAGACCTGCTAAATTGTAAACAACATGTGAATAGGCATGAGTCATTTTATAAGTGGCTAAAATAGAAAATAAATGCTTATCCCAATCAGTAAAACATGGTATAGAAAAAAGAAGTAAACAAGCACATGATCATTGCTTAGTTACTCTGAGAGGTCGTTTCAAAGTCCATTAAACTTATCTGCTGACCTCCTGGACAAAACCAAGCAAATATCTTTAGATTTAAGACCACTTTTGAGTTTAAGGTTTAAATGGCATACTGCTGGCTTTTACAAGAACTATTTTTTTCTATTCTTTTTCTTTTCAGAAACCTTTTTATTTCTATAATAAAATCAAACAAAGTGCACAGAAAATAGTAAGATAAAATGAAAAACAACCAAACACATGTCTTCTCCACGTACTGCAGATAACATCTTGTACTGTATGTCTGCGTTCAGTCACATAAATAAGATTGCAGGATTGTCAGGTGATTTCTTGTTTAATATACAGGTATATTAGTAGCAGTTCTGCTTATTCCCGCCTCTGCCACCAAATGTGAGATCTTTCTCCTGTCCCACCATTATGGCATCAAACGTAGGGACCTATTAGAGGCCCTGGTGATTCCTTTGTGAGACTTTATTTGTCTAATCCCACTATTGGACACCACCACCCTAGAACCACTGTTGCCACCACAGACATCCTATACCTGAACGCACCTGCACCAATAACACTATTGTAGTGTTCTCACAACCTATTATATTCTCACAACCTACTATATTCTCACAACCAACTATATTAAACAGTGCATCACTTGCTTGGCCTGCAATTTGATTTATGTGATTGAATGCAGACATACAGGTGTATTCCGCAGTTCTTGTTAACTGCTGTCAAGTTTAGAATAGAACAAATAGAATCATAGAGTTGGAAGAGACTGCAAGGGCCATCCAGTTCAGTCCCTGCCATGGAGGAACTCATAATCAAAGCACCCCCAACAGATGGCCATCCAGCCTCAGTTTAAAGACCTCCAAAGAAGGAGACTCTACCACTATCCAAGGAACTGTGTCCCACTGTTAAACAGCTCTTACTGTCCTCCTAATGTTCAAGTGGAATCTCTTTTCCTAGAGCTTGCATCCATTGTTCTGGGTCCTATTCTCTGGAGCAGCAGAAAACAAGCTTGCTCCATCCTCAGTATGACACCCCTTCAAATACTTAAATAGGACTATCACATCTCCTCTTAACTGTCTCTTCTCCAGGCTAAATATAGCCAGCTCCCTAAGTATCTCCTCATATACATCCAGAACCTTCACTATTTTGGTCATCCTCCTCTGGACATACTACAGTTTGTCAGCATCCTTCTTGAATTGTGCTGCTCAGAATTGGACACAGTACTCCAGGTGAGGCCTGGCCAAAGCGAAATATAGTGGCACTATTACTTCCATTGATGTAGACACCGTACATCTGTTGATGCAGCTTAGAATCACATTGGCCTTTGCTGCATCACACTGTTGACTCATGTTCAACTTGTGGTCTATTAGATCCCTTTCACATGTACTGTTGTTAAGCCAGTTGTCTCCCATCCTATATCTATGCATTTCATTTTTTCTACCTTACATTTCTTCCTGTTTAAATTATTCTGTTAGTTTTGGCCCAGCTTTCTAATCTATTAAGGTCCTTTTGAATTTTGATCCTTTCCTCTGGGGTATTAGCCACTCCTCCTAATTTGGTGTAATCTGCAAATTTGATAAGTATGCCCCCCACTGATAAAGATGTTGAATAGCACTGGGCCCAGGACAGAACCCTGTGGCACCCCACTTCTCTCCAGGATGAAGAGGAGCCATTGCTGAGCACCCTTTGGGTTCAGCCAGTCAACTAATTACAAATCCACCTAACAATTGCATTGTCTAGCCCACATTTTACTAGCTTGTTTGCAAGAATATTATGGGGGACCTTGTCAAAGGCCTTACTGAAATGAAGATATGCTATATCCATAGCATTTCTTTCATCTACCAGATCAGATTAATCTGGCATGACTTGTTTCTCAGAACCACACAGGACTCTTTCAGACGTGGGAAATTGGAAGTATAATCCAAGGGCAATCCAAATGCAACCCTGGGGTTTCACGTTATTGCGAATTAATTCTTCTCACGCAAATTTGGGCAAAAGGGAAGTCACTCCGAATGCAATCATGGGTTTAACGTTATTGAAAATTTAAGCTTCTCACGCAATTTCGGGCAAGGGGGGTTTATTTTCAGGTAATGGGAAGTAATTCCGAATGCCTTCCGAACGGAGCAGGGGTTCAGGTAAATTCGCTAAACAAGCGAATTTACATGAATCCGCATTGGCTCCATTCGGAATTGGGAGAAATTCCTCCCATTTGAAAGAGTCCACAGACTCTCTGTTTAATGATCTAGAATCACAGAATCAGGCCTTGCCATGCAGGAACTCCCCATCAAATCATCCCCGACAGATGGCCATCCAGCCTCTGTTTAAAGTCCTCCAAAGAAGGAGACTCCACCGCACTCTGAGGAAGTGTGTTCCACTGTTGAACAGCCCTTACTGTCAGGAACTTCCTCCTAATGTTGAGGTGGAATCTCTTTTCCTGGAGCTTACATCCATAGTTCTGAGTCCTAGTTTCTGGAGCAGCAGAAAACAAGCTTGCTCCCTCCTCAATGTGACATCCCTTCAGATATTTAAATAGGGCTATCATATCACCTCTTAACCTTCTCTTCTCCGGGCTAAACATCCCCAACTCCCTCAGTCGTTCCTCATAGAGCATGGTTTCTAGACCCTTCACCATTTTAGTCGCCCTCCTTTGGACAGCTCCAGTTTCTCCACATCTTTTTTGAATTGTGGTGCCCAGAACTGGACACCGTATTCCAGGTGGGGCCTGACCAAAGCAGAATAGAGTAGCACTATTACTTCCCTTGATCTAGACACTATACTTCTATTGATCCAGCCTAAAATTGCTTTAGCCTTTGCATCGCACTGTTGACTCATGTTCAACTTGTGGTCTACTTGGACTCCTAGATTCCTTTCACATGTAGTCTTGTTTAGCCAAGTGTCCCCCATCCTATATCTGTGCATTTCATTTTTCTGCCCTAAGTGCAGAACCTTACATTTCTTATTTGTTAGCTTTGGCCTAGTTTTCTAGTCTATTCAGGTCATTTTGAATTTTGATCCTGTCCTCTTGGGTATTAGCTAGTCCTTCTAATTTGGTGTCATCTGCAAATTTGATAACTAGGCACCCAATACTGTCATCCAAGTCATTAATAAAGAATAATGAATAGCACTAGGCCCAAGACAGAACCCTGTGGGACCCCACTTGTCACTTTCCTCCAGGATGTAAAGGAACCATTGTTGAGCACCCTTTGGGTGCGGCCAGTCAACCAGTTACATATCCATGTAATGCTTACCTTGTCTAGCCCATATTTTACAAACTTGTTTGTAAGAATGTCATGGGGAACTTTGTCAAAGGCCTTACTGAAATCAAGGTATACAATATCCACAACATTCCCTTTATCTACCAAGCTGGTAATTTTATCAAAAAAGAGATCAGATTTGTCTGGCATGACTTGTTTCTCTGAAATCCATGTTGGCTTTTTATGATTATGGAATTATGTTCTAGATATTCACAGATTCTCTTGTTTAATGATCTGCTTCATAATCTTTCCTGGTATTGACGATAATTGTTGGGATCCTCTTTTTTCTCCTTTTTGAAGATGGGGACAACGTATGTTCTCCTCCAGTCTGCTGGGACTTCTCCAGTTCTCCAGGAGTCCTCAAAGATTATTGCCAGTGGTTCCGATATTACATTTGCCAGTTCTTTTAATACCCTTGGATGTAGTTCATCTGATCCTGGAGACTTGTATTCATTTAGATTAACCAGGTATTCCTGTACTATCTCTTTACTTATTCTATCCTGAAATTTCCCTATTTTGTCTTCTGCTCCATTATCCTTAAATTGAGCACCCTTTGCCTTTTCTGAGAAGACTGAAACAAAGAAGGTGTTGAGTAATTCTGCCTTTTCTCTGTCCCCTGTTAGCATTTTGCCATCTTCTGCACTCAGTGGCCCAACTGTTTCCTTCTTCTTTCTTTTGCTGCAGACATACCCGAAAAAGCCCTTTTTATTGTCCTAAACCTCTCTAGTAAGCTTGAGTTCATTCTGCGCTTTAGCATTTTTCAGTCTTTATCCCTACACGTGCTGGCTATTTGTTTTAACTCCTCTTAGGTTATTTCCCCATTTTTCAATTTCTTATACATGTTCCATTTAAAACTTAGTTCAGTTGTAAGTTCCTTAGTCATCCATCCTGGTTTCTTGAGACATCTCCCATTTTTCTTCCTCATTGGAACTGTTTGAAATTGTGTCTTCAGTATCTCCCTTTTGAGGAACTCCCATCCATCTTGAACTCTTTTCTCTTTTAGTATACCTGACCATGGGATCACCCCCAGTATTTCTCTACGTTTACTGAAATCAGCTCTTTTAAAGTCTAGAATTCGTGTTTGACTATGCCTAGCTTCTCCTACTCTACTCTACAATCTTTCCTGGTACTGATATCAGACTAAATGGGTGGTAATTGTTGAGATCCTTTTTTCTCCCTTTTTGAAGATGGGGACAACATTTGCCCTCCTCCAGTCAGCTGTGACTTCTCCTGTTCTCCAGGAGTTCTCAAAGATTATTGCCAGTGGCTCTGAGATTCCGTCTGCCAGTTCCTTTAATACCCTTGGATGTAGTTCAACTCGTCCTGGAGACTTAAATTTAGATTAACCAAGTATGCCTGTACTACCTCTTTACTTATTGTGTACTGCATTTCCCCTATTGTGTTCTTTGCTCCATTTCCCTCAGGTTGAGCACCCTTTTATTTTTGTGAGAAGACTGAGGCAAAGAAGGTCCTTTCCCTGAGCTATTTCCTACAGCACCTAGTATTTTTTGATGGTCTCCCATCCAGGGCTAGCCCTGTTTAGCTTCCATGATAGAAGGGATCTGGTGCCTTCAGGGTATTTTGGTGTCATCCAAACAGGGGACTGTTGTAAACAGCCTAGCTCTCATGTCTCAGGAGATGGCTTTTGCACTATCTACAAATTAATGTACAGTAGTACTATCTGATCTATATGTCCAATCAGCGAGGATTCCAACTAATCTCTGTTGATACAGTCAGGAATGAGATCTTACTGGCTCTGTTTGAGGCCACTAGGGAACCAATATCTGACCATCACTATGGTGGCTGTCATATCTGATTGCATCAGATATAAGTCAGCCATCAGAAGCTTGCATCAACTGGATTAACATTGTCATACCAATATAGTATGCCTTTTCAATTTTATCTCTGTACACTGGACATTATTATCTCCTTTGTTTTAAGTTAGGTGTTTTCGTGCCCAGAATTGGTGCTCCATACACTTAGGCTTTTTACTCTATACAGAAATGCATATATCCTCCCTATTTGGGCTTCAGAAGAAAAAGGTATGATTGTAGGATATATCTATATTTATCTATTATCTCTCTTCACAGAAATGATAGTTGGAAATTATCTTTATATATTTTAGTCATTTGTCTTATAGATTTCTTTCTTTTTCTTTTCTTCTTTTATGTCTTTATTTTTAAAAATTCTACGGTTATTATTTTTGTTTGTGTACCTTGTTTAATTTTTATTGTATACAGAAAACGATAATAAAAATTATCAAAAATATATATTTGGGCTTCAGGTCCTTAAATTTTGCAAAACAAATTAGTTCTCAGCCTGTAACACTATGGGATTTCCTTTACTATCACGGGTCATGATGAAATGTCAAAACCAAATGTTTACCACAAACATCTATTGTATCAAACTTATCCTCAGACTGTTGACCCAAAATGGTACCATCCATGCACAGGGGGGAGTGATCAAGAAGCACACAGGAAGCTGAAGGTTTAGGAACATCCTTCATTAAAAAGTGTTTATTGAGGGTCTGAGCCAAAGCTCCCCAAGAAGGACTACGTTAAGTGGATGTGGGGAGTGGAGAGAATGAGGTGGGGGGGGGGAGGGAGGGAGGGAAACTGTTAGCATAATGTATCTGGGAAAAGGGAATGCTGGCTACCTGGCTGCAATCCTCAATTTGTATTCTAGTCTATTCCACACTACAGCATTTTGTTGCTAGATCTCATTTGTTTGTGTAACCCAAAGGTGTGGAATTTCTCTTGGTACTGGTGCCTGGATTGTCCTGGAGCCTGCCTGGTGAACTGGATGATGTCAAGAGTGAGACCCAACCAATCCCTGGCCCTTCACTGAAGTTACCTTACTCTGAAAGCTGTTATCACTTTTTCTGTGTAGAGAGACATGTCAAGTTTTATGCTTCTCCAGAACCCAGGTTTCTTTCCATCATCCTTATGTTCCACAAGGTTGTCAAGTTAGTACAGTTGGCCCTCCATATCCATGGACTCTTTGTCCGTGAATTCAACCATCCACAGCTTGAAAATATATTTTTTAAAATATAAATTCCAAAAAGCAAACCTTAATTTTGCCATTTTATATAAGGGAAACTATTTTACTATTGATTGTATTTAACAGGACTTGAATATATATGGATTTTGGTACCCACAAGGGGTCCTGGAACTAAAATCCAGCAGATACCAAGGGCCCACTGTACCATCCCAGGCCCTGACATATCAGAGCTGAAACCTCAGACTGAGGGGCAGCCCCTGTTAATGTCATTAAGTATCAACCATAATTGTATATCATGCAATTAAAAAAAATCCTTAAGACTGGAGACTGCAGTCAGGAAATAAGAAGACAACTAGGAATGGGAAAGGCAGCTATGAAAGATCTAGACAAGATCATAAAGAGCAAAGATATACAACTGACCACTAAAGCAGGGAGAGGTGGGAAATATAAATAAATAAATAAATAAATAAATAAATAAATAATTGTTGTTGTTGTAAGAATAATCCAAGCCATTGTATGTCCCATTACCATGTATGGATGCAAGAACTGGATGGTGAAAAAGGCAGATCAGAGGAAAATCAATGCATTTCAGATATTGTGCTGGACACCGTGGACATCCAAGAGAAAAATAAATGGTCCTTGAGCAGATAAAGCCAAAAATACCCTGGAAGGCAAGATGTCCAAAATTGAGGCTGTCATGCTTTGGCCACATCATAAGAAGGCATGATTCATTGGAAAAGGCAATAAAGATAGGAAAGGTAGAGGGTAGCAGAAAGTGAGGAAGACCACATGCCAGATGGATAGATTCAATTAGGGAGGTCACGGGCATGAAATTATTAGGAATGAATAAAGCAGTGGAAGATGGGTTCTTGGAGATGTCTCGTACCCAAGAGTACTGTAGTTAACAACAACAAAAGTCTTATAATGGAGAATAGATGTATATGCACACACTTTTTAAGGTCATGTTCTCACTCTGAGACTCCCTGAGGACTGAGAAAGAAGGGCAAGGCTCCAAGTTCCGGGAAGTGTAGTACTTCCTTCTTTAAGAAGGTAAGCAGGACCGGGAGAAATCACGATGTTATCTCTAACCAGCAATCAGAGATAACATATGACATATGAATGGGGGGTGGGTGGGATGACAAATTCTCACATTATCGCTGATTGGAAACGACACTGTTTCACAGGCAAGAGGACATTTGTGAGAGGGAAGGATCCTTGTGTCATCTTCTGTCCCTAAAAGGGGATCAGACTGGGTTTACTCACCTTACTCTACCTCCCTTGCCAATGTGGAAGATAACTAGAGTGGAGAAGAATTCCTTTGTTTTGCCAATCAGTAATCAGAGATACCATCCTTGTGCTACTTACCTTCCCATTGGGGAGACTTAGCAGGGTGGCAGAAGAATGTCCTCTTCCAGACCATTGGTGGGCCAGAGCTCCCCTTTTTCTAGTATAAACACATCTGTTTCATTTTCTCTGTGCAAGAACAAAAACAGTAATTTTGTTTGTTCATAACAACATAACTGGTAGTTTCAGGAACATATTGACACATTCATGAGGATACATCAGATAACAGTAGGAAATTACATGCTTTTAGGAAGATGGGTCTCAGTAATTTAAATAAGTTTAAATAAAGAATGCATGTAGAAGAACAATGTTGAAATTTAGCATCAATATACCTTGAAAAAACCCTGTTAAACAAGATGGAACAAATGATAGTTTTATTATCATTACTCCTATTGATTGTTGGATCCATGTACTGATAAATCATAAAATTTTAGCATTGGAAGAGACCACAAGAGCCGCCTAATCCAACCTCCTACCATGCAAGACTACATGAAGCAGTCCTGAAAGATGGCCATCTTTTTAAAAAGATCTCCAAAGAAGGAGAATCCATCCTCCTCCAAGGCAGTATGGCATGTTACAAAATGTGTTTTCACCCAGCCACGTGCAGCCCCTACCCGTGCCTAGATCGGAGGCAGAAGTGTGTGCAATAAGGTCCTACATCTTCTAGACCACAAAAGTAGCATAGAGTAACTTTCCTATTGGCACTCAGTCTCAGGGAAAGTACTGTTCAGTAAATTACAGAATTGATTTATGAGCAATGCTTGTGCCAGAACATTCTGCTGCCTTGTGTTTACCGGCCAGACCTATGGTTTTTTTCCCCATAAAGCTGGCACAGGTAGTGTTTGCATGGACCCAAGGAGAATGAAAACAGTTATACACCATATTTAGCCTCATTTCCTGTGAAATTTATCACAACTAGCCCTCACAACATGTGATCCACCATATCAGAAGCAGCCTGTTTGCCCTGTGTGGTGGGTTGCCAGGCACTTGACAAAGTCCTTGCATCCAGGTCAGGTGCAGAGAGCTACCTATGTGGTGTCTCCTTCAGGACAACAGAAATTCTTTTCTCCTTAGCTAAGGGGAAATCCTTCTGTAGGTCTGCTTCAGAAACCCAGCTAAGGAACACCATAGAACCTTGTAAAAAAAAAAAATCAGTGACACTCTGAACATTTTGGTGTAGCTTAAATTCAGTAGTCAAGAGGAGATTCTGCACTGTAGAAATAATGCAGCTTGATAACACTTTAAGTGCTGTAACAACATCCTATGCAGTCCTGGAATTTGTAGTTTTACAAGGTCTTTAGCCTTCTCTGCCAAAGAGTGCTAGTGCCTCACCAAACCACAATCGCAGGATTCAGTAGGATGGAGCCATCACAGTTAAAGTGGTGTCAGTATAGGAACACCCAAGGTTCAGCAAACAACACAGTTGCATCCTGTTCATACAGGAAAAGCAACATAAAGAAGAAACTGAATTAGCACAGATTTACTCTAACTCTGGCTAACATAGTTGCTGCCATAATGGAGTACCAGGATTAAGTGCAATTGGAAAAATTCTTCCTACGTAAGGATGAGAGTCATGAGCCCTCCAGCTGATGTTTGACTGCAAATCCCAGCAGCCCTAGCCAGCACGGCCAGTGGTAAAGAATGCTAGGAACTGCAGCCCAACAACATCTGGAAGGCTGCATTATTGTCACCCCAAGCTACAGCAAGGACTAATAGGAAGTTGATCTTGTAGCATGTTCCTGAATACTCAACCCTGGTTAGAACAATTATTTCCTTGCATGTTACATTTTGGGGTCATATAAATTGCTGAAGCTTTTTAATATAAGATTTTAAAAAGCAGAATTAGCGCTATTGTTTTTATTTTCAATGTTATGTATCTTCAGGTCAACTCTGACTTATGGTGACCCATTTCTAGCATTTTTTTGGCAAGATTTATTCAGAGTAGCTTTGCCACTACTTCCCTCTAAGGCTGTGAGAGCGTGATTTTTAAAGTTTTTTTTTAAAGTAGATGTTACTATAATACATTTTGGTTAACAGTACATTATTTAAGTGGGTTATGAATAAAGCTCTAAATGTCTTCATCCTGATCTGTAACTTTATTCCCCCCCCCCCCCCCCCAGGACTATTCAGTTTTCTCTTTTCTTACTGGATCACTTGACCAACATGGACTAGGTTCAGAAAACTTTGTTTTGCTTGGCATTGTTTTTCATCAAAGTCTTAATTATCTTTTCAGGTCTAACATGTGTGTGCCAATGGTGTGAAAAAACAAACTTCACTTGTGAAACAGAGGGGGCCTGTTGGACTTCAGTCATGCTAACAAATGGTCGCCAAGAGGTAATAAAGGCATGTGTGACACTACCACAACTGAAGGCACAAATCTTCTGCCACAGCTCTAAGAACATAACCAGGACAGAATGTTGCTATACTGACTTCTGCAACAACATCACCATTCACTTGCCTACAGGTAAGATCTGCTTGGTAATGCAAGGAAATCAATTGTGACTCTGGTTTTCACATAACCTAAACAGATAACATAACCAGGAACCCTGATGGTGCAGTGGTTAAATGCTGGTACTGTAGCCACAATGTTGAAAGTTCAATTCTAGAGTATGTCTCCAAGGTCCACTCAGCTTTCCATGCTTTAATAAGTCAGTAAAATGAGTAGCCAGCTTGTTTGGGGCAATCGGCTTACACATGGTAAATCATGCAGGGGTAGCTATGTTAGACATTTTACAAATGCAAACAAAAATCCATCAGTGATACATTTGTAAACCACTTAGGGAGTGCTAGTTCACTGATAAGTGATTGAAATGTATTTGCTATAAATGTACTTGCTATAACTCTTACCTGCAAATAAGCCGAAGGTTTTTAAAGGAAGGCTTTTGAGAGTTGTGCGCTATTCTTTTAGATGTAATTTCTTACCCATGGGGGTTCCATTCCGGACTCCCCTTGTGGCTGGCAAAAACAGTGGGACCTCAAATTCTGCAGTCTTTAATGGCGATGCACATGTGCATGGCCATTCAACTCAATTGGTCTTTCCATCTGCGGATGGTTGCAGCAGGCAAGCTGTATGTTTTGTTTTTAGTGTTAATAGCTTAATTCTATCTTGATGGCAACTTTATTCTATTTTAACTATGCTGTACATGTTTTAATATGTCAGCTACAATCTACAATTAGTAAAACATATGGCAGCCAGGTTGAGCACTGGTAAATCCAGGTTTGATCGTATTACACCAATTTTGAAATCTCTTCACTGGCTGTCTATTGGTTTCTGGGCAAAGTATAAGGTGTTGGTGGTTACCTTTAAAGCCCTACATGGCTTGGGCCCAACCTATCTAAGGGATTGCGTCCTCCCATATAATCTGCCCTGGACCCTCAGGTCCTCTGGGAGGAATTTACTACAGCCTATGAAAACCAGACTAACAGCAACTTCCCAGAGGATGTTCTCCACTGCCACTCCCAGGCTATGGAATGCCTTGCCGGATGAGATCTGTCAAATAACAAGCTTAGACAGCTTTAAAAAAGCTGTCAAGATGGATCTCTTCTGGCAGGCCTTCCCCGAATAGAACATTCCAATGCACTGTGAGTTCTCCCCACTCCATCCAGTATGTCTCCAGAAAGTCGCTGTTTTAGTTTTAACATTGTGTTGTTGTTTTACTGGTTTTTCTTCTCTTTTAAATTATAAGGGGGGGGTGTCTCTTTTTTATCCAGATAATGTTTTATTTCAACCTATTTTATTTGATGTAAGCCTCCTTGATTGCCCAGCCAGAAAGGCGAGATACAAATATAAAGTTATTATTATATAGTTGCCTTGAGTCCCAATTTTGCGGAAAAGGTGAGAATACTACTCCTACTACTAACAATAATAATATCATCTTCATCATCATCTTCATCATCATCATCAGGTCTGCTGTTTGTCATTTTCACTGACATGTTGTTCCACTTCATGTAAGAAATCAGAACAGCAGCTCCTTGAGATACGAGGGGGTATCCAAAAGTTTTAATAATCACCTTTTTAAAAAATTGACAGAAAGTTTGTTTTGATTTGTAGTTGTTAACTTATCTCTATGTAGTCACTATCTAGATTTATACTTTTTTCTCAGCATATCTTGACCCTCCAAATACCTGATTTTGTAGAAGCCTGCAGATTACGCCTGATGAGGATTTTACACTTTAGTCACGTCTGGCACAACCAGTCACAAAAATAAAGGGCGCAATGAGCTGATTTTCTCAGCAATGTGCACTTAGGAACCAATGATGACACTGACAAAATTTCATCAATATGCCATAATAACTTCTGGGTGATAATTATTACTTTATGATACCCCCTCGTAAGGCGCAATCTGCAGGCTTCTACAATATCAGGTACTCTGAGGGTCAAGATACGTTGGGGAAAAATGTGTAAATCTAGATAGTGACTAGATAGAGATAAGTTAACAACTACAAATCAAAACAAACTTTCTGTCAATTTTTTAAAAAGGTGATCATTAAACATTTTGGATACCCCCTCGTAGCTGCCCACTCTGGGAGGTATGGGATGGAGGGAGTAAGTCAAATATCAGTGCAGGTGGGCCCTGTTGATAAATTAGTTATTACGGGCCTGTTTTGATTTTTTTTTTTTTTGCCTATACATGATAAATATTGACCTGTTTCCAAAGCTTCAGAGCTTGATCCATATACATGGAACTTTACAAAAGTTGCAGAATAAAACATTTATATACTGTTCAATAATACAAAATACTAAAATACAATATTAGAATACAATAAAAAAGAAAAAAACACACAGAGAGACATAGTGTAAAATAAAACAAAATAGGCAATACAGATAATCAAATATACTAAAGATATAAAATATTAATTTGAAATGGAAAAGTTTGGGAAAGTAAGAATGTTTTCAATTTGGATTTTAAAACAGTGAGGGATTTTGCCCTCGGATCAGGCCAGATCCACCAGATCTGTGTCTGGCCTACCAGGATCCAGCCTGGTCCTGGCCCTGGTGTTTTGGCTTGTGTCATCCAAATATAACAACGTGAGGTGGGGGATGGTCCCAGGTTTTTCAGCCTGTGTGGACAGCCTCAAAGAGTTATGCAGAGCAAACCTATGCCTCCTTTATTTCAGAGCAAGGTCATTGGACTAAGTAGGGCTCACTGTCAGGAAAATGTAGATCAGGTTCCAGCCAAAGTTTAGTGAAAGAAGTAAACACTACCTCAGGCAGATGGACTTTGTCTGGAAAAAAAATACATTAAAGTTTATGTAGCTGCCAAAGAACATTAGTTCTGTTTGTACTGTTTTTAAATGTTATTGATTTGTATCAGTTGTTCGCCACCTTGAGTACTTATATTGGGAGAATGGTGGGATGTAAGAAAATAATAGTAGTAGCAGTAGTAGTAGTAGTTCATGGAAGACAGAAGGAAGCCTGACCATGGAACATTTAGTTGAAGGACAATGATCCCAGAATCCCTGGCTCACATGGCCATTGGGGGAGTCTGGGACGTATAGTTCAGAATGTAACTCTTCCATGAACAGACAAATACACACCCTTCCCTGCTTTGCATTGCTTACAAAATCTCTCCTTGTTTGATTATCATAACTGTTGATTTTGCTGTTAATGTTTAATTATTTTTGGTTTCTTGTTTCAGTTTGAACTGTTGCTTGACAACAAGTGGGGAGGGAAGGGATAGGCCTTTTTATTTTCATTTTACAAGTACAAGGTCTGTAGCCTGCCTAGATTTTTTCTCCCGACAGAATTACAATATATTAGGCCATAGAGGCATATGTTCTGTATTTAGGTTATAAATTGGATTGGTTCCCAAAGAGAATTAATTTAATGCTTAATTGTGATTTTCCTATTGGATAAGCATAGTCAAATGGTGATGTTCAGTGTGTTCGGAAGGTGGGGGATTTATTTATTTATTATGCTGCTCTTTTCCCACATTGGACCCAAGGGAGCTCACAAAGACACCCACCCACAAAACTCTTTAAAAACAGAATTAAAACAGCACATTAATAAAACAGTTTTTCTGAAAAAAAGACAAGATCGGCCAATATGCATTGGCCAAGCCATGTGGCCAGGTGCATGGATCCTCTGTATAGATTATCATGAAAAGTACTCTGGAGAAATGGGAATGCCAATCCCATAATTTCTGTCAACATGCAGAGACCACTTATTCATGTGCTGATATTTTAATTTGTATATTTTTTAAAAAGAAGCCTTCCTTCAGAAACTGAAAGTTTGACCATAATGAAGAGAACAAACAGAAATACAAACTTGCACAAGGGAAATGCAAGCAGACGAATGAGATGCTTTTGAAGAGCTTATTGTCAATAACATGAAGAACAATAAATCATCCTTTATATTCCGTAATCCTTATGAACAATAATCCTTTGTGTTCTGAGAAACAGGAAACTGGCTAGGAAGATAATTGGAGCATTGGATGACATTGAGTGACTTCAAAGAATACTAAAGGAGACTGAAGAGATGGCAGAGAAGTTAAATGAATTATTTTCATCCATCTTCATTGCAGAAGGCATGGTGCAGAAGCCTGTGCATGAACATACATATTGAGGAAGGGTATATGAGATAATGAACCAAATAGGGATGGCAAGAGATGATGTGATGAACATTACTGACAAAACTGAAAATTAAACAAATAATGAGGTCCAGATAGTTTTTCTCTGGATATCACAGTCTTTCAACAAAAATATGTAACACGTGCCAAAAGTGTCCTGTGTACCAGAGAAATGAATAGTGGCCAATGTAATGCTAAGCTTTACAGTATTCCTAACATCTGTGCTCAGAAGAATTTTGCAAAGTGTTATTAGGGACCAAATTATCAGACAGATTAGGAAGATAAGTCCTCCTGGAAAACAACTTGATCTATACAAAGCTAAGAGAAGTTTAGGAGGTTCAAGAAGCAGAGGGTGACTCAACAGACACTATCCCAGAAAACCCACAAAAAACTATCAATAGACACTGTTTACTTGGATTTTTTAAACAAAGTATTTGGGGTTTCAAAGAGCTTTTGATCAAGGTCCCTCACCAAAGACTCTCCTGATCAAATGTCTGAGTTATCTGATAAGACACTATGTTTTCTCATGGAGCGGTAATGGATTAAAGAACAGGAGGTAGATGGCAGGCATGAAAAGACAATAGAGAGATGCAAACAATTAGATAATTGGTGTTAAAACTGGTGCTTTTAATTTTTGTAGTGGAGTGTTTCGTAGAGTGTTGAACTACGACTCTGGAGACCAGGGTTTGACTCCTGTTTGGCCATGTAAACCCAGTGAGTGACCTTGGGTGAGCCAAATGGTCTCAGCCTCAGAGGAAGGCTATGGCAAGCCTCCTCTGCCAAGTAAACCCCAAGATAGGTTTGACATAGGGTCACCATAAGTCAAAAATGACTTGAAAGCACATAAAAACAACAAAAATGATCTAGCATTTAGTGTGAACGGTGAGATGGCTGAGTCTGCTGACAGCAGCGAATAGATTAGGATTGTTCAACCATAATCAATTATGAACAGCTCCAGAAGGCTCTCTCCTAACTAAGAGAAGAGGCATTAAAATGGCAAATGCAGTTCAGCATAAGCAAGTGTAAAATGTTACATGGTGGAGGGATCCCAATATCACATAAAAGCTGATGGAATCTCAACTGGCACTGTAGGATCAAGAAAGAGATGTTGGGGTTCTAGTAGTCAGCATGGTGAATGTCCAGAATGTACTGCGTCTGAGTAAAGGGTCAGTGCCGCATTGGGCATACTTGGAAAAGAAATGAAAAAAATTAAAATGGCCAATAGAATGCTCAGGTTCAGTCCTACTTGGAATATGGTGTACAGTTCCAGTCATCACCTGTGAAAAATAATGTTATGGACCTGGAAAAAATACTAAAAAGAGAAATCAAAACAATTATACTATTTGGGAAAGTTACAATGTTTGAGGCTGTTTAGCTTAGGGAAAAATATATAAAGGAAAAGCATGACAGAGATGTATAAAATTATAATTTATTTCCTAAAATTATTAGGAAATAAGATGTATAAAATGCATTTTGATGGTGAAACCATTGTAGTCACATATCCCCCAACTGTCCCAGTTTGGCAGGAACAGTCCTGTTTTACCCTCTGTTACTATCTGCTGCTTTTAAAATGTCCCTGTTTCTTCTCTCCCTCTCCCATTTTTCCCCTTTGTCCTCAGTTTACATCAAGTGGTGCAAACTGAATTCAAAGTGCCAAAGTAGTTTGCAGTCATTAAACTCAGCAGAGGAAAGAGGTGGGGAGGGAAGCCCTTCCTAGGAGGCTCAGGCAAAAGCCAACTGCTGCAGCCTCTCCTAACTTTTCTATTCATCCCCATTAATAACTGTTGCCCTCTTGACCACACTCTGAAGTTTCTTGGCCACATCTGCCCTGGTTGTCATCTGTGAAATGTTGGAGGGTATGTATTTAGTCTTTAACTGATATTGTAGCCATCATAAAACACAAGGGGAAAGATTTGCTGTAAAGGAGGAATGGGCAACCTGTGGCCTTTGGCTTAATTTCAAAAGCTGTTTTGCAAGTGATCAGTTCAGGCCTCTAGCAAGAGTGATTTCTCCCTTTTCCAGGACAGGGATGAAGTGGAAAGAGGGGTAGAAGGTGGGAGTGGGTCAGAAAGGCTGAAAAAAGACGATGGCAAAAGGATGGAGAATAGGGATGGCCCCAGTCTCTGCTGCAGCTGGTCTCGTCCACAAGTGGCATGTGGGCAATTACCCTTGTCACAAAATGGTCATGTCAAAAGCAACGTTACCTCTCTCTGGAGGGAATGTATGGTAGTAAATATTTAGCTTCTGGAAGAGTTGCAAAGGATATAACTCAAAGCACATAAAGTGCAATTGAAACTTACTGAACTCATCAAAGTAAGTGTGCTGAAGGTTGGGGTAAAACTGACCTCAAATGAATGCAACAGTGTGTTGCATACTGACCTTTCTACCATCAGAATTTATTCTGCTAAATGCTAATGCTACATATGATGGTGATACAATCTAGCAGCCCTGAAATGTATGAGGAATTTTAAGCTTATAAAAGAGTGTAAAAGGTAAAGTAAAGATAGTCCGTTGACATGAATATCTAGTCGTAACCAAGTGTAGAAGGCGGTGCTCATCTCCTTTACTAAGCCAAAGAGCCAGCATGGTCTGAAGATGAATCCCGTGGTCATGTGGCCAACATGACTGCATCAAATGCTGTTACCTTCCCACTGAAGTGGTATCCATTTATCTGCTTGCATTTGCATGCTTTCTAACTGCTAGGTTGGCAGAAGCTGGGACTAGTGATAGGAGCTTCACATGCACATGCACTCGGGCTTCAAATTGCCAATGTTCCAATAGTCAGAATTGGCATCTTAACGTAAGCCACCACATCCCACTATAAAAGAGTGTAACATGGATGTTTTTCTCTTCCTAGATATACACTGATATGGCTGTGTGCAGGTGGCAGTATTTGCAAATATATTTTTTTTATCCAGACCTTTCGCTGTCTGTGCTGTTGCTTAAAGGGAAAATGCTGCAGGTGTTCTACTGCAGAGGTTTTACCTTGTCAGTGTGCAATATGGTGACACTGGTGATACATAGCATGTCTTGTGACATCTTCTAAACCACAGAGAGGCATCACTTAGGGGCAGAAGACAATTTGTATGTTGAAGGCCACAAACTAAATTCCTAGCATTTTTAACACAATATTTTAAAATGCTTTTTAAAAAAGATTTCTGCTTGGAAGGCAGTTGCCAGTTGAATGCTATTGAAGTAGATGGGCTACTTGTCCAACATGATACAAAGCAGATTCCTAGAGTTAGTGAGAGGCTGATAGTATTTATCTGCTCCAGGGGAACCTGACAGAATGTTGAGGACAGGCTTACTTCCTACCATTCTCTATATAGAACTGCTGCATGATGAGCATCTCTTATCTGGAATTTCAAAATCCAAAATACCCCAAAATTGTCCATGTGGGTAGTTGAGATAGGAACACATTTGCTTTCTGATGGTTCAATATGCATCAATTTGGTTTCATGTACAAAATTGGTAAAAATATTATGTAAAAAATTAAAGGTGTATATGGGGCTTTACAGACCGCCCCAAAAGGGTGGTCCGTGGGCACCCCTTTACGTGCCAGATTGGGGCCAAGGCAGCCTCGCCGGCACCCCCAGAGTCCCCAATCCGCCACTTTTCCAGGCCTCGGAGAATTGGCAAAACCCCACTTCCTCGCAGCCTGGAAAGAGGTGTCCTTGGGGCTACATGCCCCAAGGTCAACCCGACAGGTGGGGGAAGGGGAGAAAGGGGCCACTTGGTCCCTTTCTATTCTGCATCGCTGGCACAGCCGTGTAAAGGCCGCGCTAGTGATGTATGTGGGGAAAAGGAGCTCCGTTTTGGAGCTCCTTTTTGTGATGCTGAAAGGGCACCCCAAGTGCCCTGCAGCATTGCAATGACGTCAGGCACGCACTGTGGATGCGGTGCATGCCATGACACCATCATCGTGTGCACGTATGGACAGCGCCATTTCAAAATGGCACTGTTAATATGTGCTAGGGCTGGGGAGTGTGCGGATGCTGTACTCTTCCCAGCCCTACTTACGGCACAAGGACGGCTCTTTTGGGCCATCTGTACAGGACCTATGAAACATAAATGAATTCATGTTTAGATGTGGGTCCCACCTGGTAGATCTCTCCTCTCTCTCTCTCTCTCTCTCTCTCTCTCTCTCTTTCTCTCTCTCTCAGTGTGTGTGTGTGTGTGTGTGCGTGTGTGTATACAGGGGCCCTTGGTATCTGCTGGGGTATGGTTCCAGGATTCCCCATGGATTCCAAAATCCATTGAAGCTCAAGTCCCATTAAATATAATGGGAAGTAAAATGGTGTCCTTTACCTAAAATGGCAAAATCAAGCTTTACTATTTGGAATTCTTATATAGATATTTAATGTTTTCAAGCTGTGGATGCTTGAATCCATGGATAATGAATCCATGAATAATGAGGGCTCACTGTATATATATTCTAAAATTTGAAAAAATCTGAAATCCAAAAACACTTCTGGTTCCAAGCATTTCAGATAAGGGAGACTTAACCTGTATGTTGATTTTCAGTAAGAATTGGTATGTACAGACGAAACAACTGGGGTATTATTTCGTAGGCTTCAAAAGATTTATATTATAGATTCAGGATGCCCAATATCCTCTGAAGATTCTATGAATGATGGATGCTTCTGTCTAAAGGTTTTTATTTTATATTTCTGCCTGGTTTTGATGTAGCAGGTTCTGAAATGTGACAGTAATGCGGGTTTATCACATCAGATTCATACTACTGCCTGTTAACTGCATCTAAAGGCCATGATTATTTGTTCTCTGAGGCCTGTCATTGTGGACCAGCTTTTGTAGTCAAACTGGATAGCTTGCATTACATGTTGATCCTAATAGAGTATTACCACCCAAAGAGTAAACAGGATTTCCCCAATCTGATTATAATAATGAGATGATTAGATGTGTAGCAAACTGTTGGCCTTCTTTCTGGTTTAGTGTTAATATGTTTTGAAGTAGATCTTAGAAAAGAATGAGTAGTCTGACTAGCTGCTTACTGTCACAGAAGGAATGAAGAGATGGGAGTCTAAAGCTGGATCTTCTGGCTGCCTAGTGCAATTAAGATGATATGTGACACTTGTTCCTCCATTGCAGTACACTGAACCCTTCAGCTTTCATAATGATGCTCAGCTACCAGAGGTTCCAGGATTTCATTTGTTACAAGAACCCTACTGCACCAAACCACAACATTGGGTTGGTGCACAACTAAGTGAGTTTCATATAGGTGGCATGTAACAGCATCGACAGAGAAAGCTTGACCCTGTTGGTGTTATTAGACCTCTCAGCGGCATTTGAAACAATTGATCACGACATCCTCTTGGAATGCCTGAGAGAGTTAGGAATCGGAGGCACTGCTTTGCAGTGGTTCCGTTCTTTCCTCTCAGGCAGGTTCCAGAGGGTGATGCTCAGGAACAGTCACTCCTCAAAAACAGAGCTTAACTATGGCATCCCTCAGGGAGCCATCCTGCCCCCGATGCTATTCAACATTTATATGAAGCTGCTGGGAGAAATCGTCCATAGACATGGGGCGGGGTGTTATCAATATGCTGATGACACCCAAATATACTTCTCCATGTCATGGTCATCAGTGACGACGGCAGATGGCATTTCTCCTCTCAGTCAGTGTCTTTTGGCAGTAATGGACTGGTTGAGGGAAAACAAGCTCAGGTTGAATCCAGACAAAATGGAGGTACTTACGGTAGGAGCTCCTAAACCAGGTATTGGGTTGCAACCTCCTGTCCTAGAGGGATCCACGCTCCCCTCGAAGAACTGTGTTTGCAGTTTGAGGAGCTTCTTGATCCATCGCTTCACATGAGGAATCAAGTGAATGTGACGGTAAAGAGTGCCTGTTATCAGCTTCAGCTGATTTACCAATTGCGCCCTTTCCTGGAACCGGGAGACTTTGAAACCGTAGTACATGCACTGGTAACCTCGCGACTTGACTTTTGTGATGCGCTCTACATGAGACTACCTTTGTGTCTAGTTTGGAAACTCCAAATAGTACAGAATATGGCAGCCAGGCTGATTACAGGAACAACTAGGAGTGACTATATTACACCAATATTGAAGTCACTCCACTGGCTGCCTATTAGTTTCCGGGCACAGTTCAAGGTGTTGGTTATCACCTTTAAAGCCCTACATGGCTTAGGCCCAACCTATCTGAGGAATTGCCTGTCTTCATATAATCTGCCCTGTACACTCAGATCCTCGAGGAGGAATCTATTAGAACCGGTCTGGACTAGACTGGTTGCGACCTCTGAGAGGTCTTTTTCAGCTGTTGCTCCCATCTTATGGAATGGCCTGCTGGATGAGATCTGTGAAATATCCAACTTAGATAGCTTCAAGAATGCTATCAAGACGGATCTCTTCCGGCAGGCCTTCTCAGAACAGCCCCCGGCCATTGTAAGACCCCCATTGTAAAGACCCCCACTCTGGCCACGATGGCCTGGCATAGTGTTATTTTTTTAATAGTGTAAATAAGAGTTTTTAATTAATGTTCGAATTTTAATATTATAATTGTTTAATCTTGTTTTAAGGGGGGTTATATATGTATATAATTGTATTTTTAACTGTTGTACGCCGCGTATGCAAAAAATGGGATATAAATAAAAATTTTATTATTTTATTATTTATGCTGGTGAAGGGTATAAAACTGGACAGTACTGCACTGTGATTTATAACTGTGGCCCAAGAGCAGCTCATTTCCACCAATATATTAGTATTTGAAAAGAATATTTAAACACTGAGACATAGTTTGATTTTATTTTAAATATCAGCTTAGATTTACCCATTTGGATGTTGGTAATATTACAGGTAAAGGAGTCTAGCAGCTTAGCTTCTAATCTGTTAAGTTCCAAAATGATTTTCCATCACCTGTATATCAAATCATAATGTGAGAGACTTAAAATATCAAGGTAAGCATTTACATGGATGAGGGAAGCAATGACTCACTTTCCTATATGTTTCAGACATGTGCTTGAACCTCTCACAGGAATGAACAAAGCTGTCAATATCTATTTCTCTGTTTCTCATTTTACTAATTTCCAGAATGTTTTATTCCATTGCTGCCTCAGTTTGCATTTTTTAAAAAATTGTACATATTTTGTACAAACGCCTGTCTAATAAAAGCATTTTTATAAACATTTTTCCATACTACAATGCAATTAAAAATAATATTTTCATTCATATGTACATTCTTCTATTTCCCATGAATGAGGGTGTGTGTGTGTGTGTATTCTCTGACTGGAGAACTGCACTGCAAAATTGAGAAATGTGAATATCTAAGTGTCACTGTGCTTTAATGCATGCATTAGCACAGAACTTGGTAAATTCACATTAAAAATGTGAACCAAACAACCCCCCCTGCTTAATCTTAACCTCCATTTCACTGAACTTTATAATTATTATGAGTTATAAAGAGGATCCAAGGGAACATATTTAATCTTGAGTATATTTGAGAGCAGGGCATCATGAATTTCTTGGCCCTTCCTCCTCAAAGTCTCAGTGGTGCCCTGACTAACAGGAACATGATACTCCACATACCTAGGCTAGTTGCAAATCTCTTCCTTTGTAGGCTCAGCTGTTGCTCTAATGGGCCCTTGTAGATCAATGAGAAAGAGCATCCAGGATCAGCTGTACTATACTTGGTCAGTGATAAATTTAGGGCAGATCTCATATTCCCATAATACTGTTTTATTTATTTTTGTTTTGGGACAAAAGGAAAAGGGGAACATTAGATCTAGAGTAGATAAGCAACATAAATACATCCAGACAAGGTCAGACAAAAAATACCATATATACTCCACTATAAATCGACCTCATGTATAAATCAAGGACAGGTTTTGGGGCCAAAATTATGGATTTTGAAATGGCTCGTGGATAAGTTGAGGGTGGAATTTAGGGGCAGATAACAAAGGAAAACTATGTCAAAGAACTTAAAACATTCTAGCAGACATAATTGTTTGTGCGCACACTAAAGTCTGGATAAGAGTCTAGTGGGGGTTTGGTGCTACAGAGGACAGATTACACTCTTGCCTTTCACCAGGAAATGGTTCCTTTTTTAACAAGAGTTTTAAAAGTTTGATATTCTCATTTGACAGCATCTTACAAGAAATGCATTGCAAGCGAAACAATCAAAGGTGAATTATGAGCATTTGCTAAGGAAGGATTCTAATCTCACTCCACAACAATTTAATTTGCCTGGTCAACCATTTTTTCAGTAGAGGGGATTGTGTATATGTGTGAGTAAAGGTAATCTTTATTTAAAGGTAAGCAAAATGTCCCTTTCTGATAAACTCATAGAACTTGAGATAGGCTTTGTCCTTTGTCCAAGCACAGCTAACCCCTTTGGGAGTGCTCTCATGATCAACATGTGAACAGTCTGCCTGTTTGTCATGAGAGTACTGGAAGCATATTGAAGTATTAGAAGTATATTATTAATATATTGAAGTACACTGGAGAAGTATCAGGACTACAGTCAGCCCACGTGGTCCACAGATTGTTTATCCACGGATTAAACCATCTATGTTTTGAAAATATATTTGTTATAAAAAATCCAAAAAACAAACCTTGTTTATGCCATTTGTTATAAGGGATACCATTTTACTGTGCCCTTGTATATACTGGAACTTGAGCATCCATGGATTTTGGTATCCACGGGGCATCCTAGAACCAAACCCCAGTGGATACCAAAGGCCCACTATATATTAGTAAATAGGGTCAGGCCAGTCATCCCTCTTAACCAGTACTCCTGACTTGCACTGGCTGGATCAATACCTGTATTGTGATCTGCTTTTCTGAGTGCATAGCTTGCAACACTGACTTGCAGCAATGTCAAAGTGCTGTTGTTTTTCAAATTAACACACACACAAAAAGGGGGGGTATTGGGACTGTAGTATCTGTGGAGGGAAGGTTGAAGCCTTCCCCATGATTATCCCATTAAAAATACATTTGCCATGCAAACAGCTATAAGGAAAAATTCCTACTGGTTAGATGCTATGTCAAACAAAATTAGAGAAAAAGGCTTATAGAAAAAACTTCAGCATGGGCTTTTGCAGCCTTTGTTCTTGGAAGACTTGTGTTTGCCACTCATATTCGTCGAACTTCAACAGGGATGAGAACTGTATGGTGGCCCTCCAGATGTTGTTGAACTGCAGCTCCCAGCATTCATTATCTTTGCTATTCCTTGGTAGGAGTGCTGGTAGTTGCAGTTCAAAAATACCTGGAAGGCTGTCCATTTCTCATCTTGGGCTGTAGTGATACTTTCTAGTTTTGTGCTGAAAGTGGAAGAAAATTATAGTAGTTTACTATTCTTGGTGCTGCGCAGCTGAAAGATAGAGAACATTCTCTTAGCGGCGATCTAGACCGCCCAAAAGGGGCGGTCCGTGACCGTACCAGGAAGCAGCGGGAAGGGGCAAGGCTGCCATACCGGTAGCCTCCACGGCCCCTTCCCGCCACTTCCAGAGGCCGCGGGGAAGTGGCTAACTGCCGCTTCCCCGCGACCTCTAAGCGGGGTGCAGCGGGCCTAAAGGGAGAAAGGGGTCTTTGCCAAGGCTGTCTAAAAGCCGCGGCAAAGACCCGCCCAAAAGGCGTCATGGCGTGTGCAGCGCATCTAAAAGCTGCGCACACCATGACACCATCATGGCACGCCCGTATGGACGCCACCATTTAATAATGGTGGTGCCCATATGCACTAGAGTTCGGGAGGGTGTAAAAACTACACCCTCCCAAACCCTATTCGCGCCACTTTTGGCCCTAGACGCGCCTCTTTTGGAGCGTCTAGATTGGGCCATTGTGTCACTGTGGCTGCCTCTACATTCTAGAAATAATGCAGTTTGACACTGCTTTAATTGCCATAGCTCAATGCTATAGAATCCTTGGATTTGTCATTTACTGTGGCACCAGAGGTCTCTGACAGGGAAGTCTATACATCTCACAAAACTACAAATCCCAGAATTACATAGCATTGAGCCATTTGCAGTTAAAGCATTGTCAAATTACATTATTTCTACAGTGCAGGTGCAGCCCAAGTGTCCAATAGGTAGAGTTGAGGGCCTTCAAATGTCACATTATATGCTATAGACCCATTTGTCTGTCTTTTTGGCTGGACAGTACACTTAAGCACTCGTCTCCAGCACCACATCACAAATAAAATTATTTTCTTCTTACCTACTTTCTTCACTGTCCAGCTCTTGCATTCATACATAGTGATGGGGAATACAGTGGATTGGTTAATTCTAATTTTTGTACTCAGTTGTATATATTTACTCTTTAGGATCTTCTCTAGCTCTTTACATGGCTCCCTTCCCATTCCTAGTCTTCTTCTGATTTCTTAACTGCTGTCTCCAATCTTTTCCTGGGTAGCTGCTGTGGAATTTATAAAGATTATCACACTACGGTTTACCGTCGCTCAAGCTTGTGTGGAAGAACGCCTGGCACACTTAGCATCATGGAATCATTGGTTCCCTCTAGCATCAGGGAGAGTGAATTTCCTCTTAATGCAAAGTTTCTGTTAAGAGGAAATTCACTCTCCCTGACTAGACTAGAGGGAGCTGACAATTCCATAATGCTGAGAAAGTGCGCCAGGCATTAATAAATGCGTGCTTCCTCAATGATCCAGGGACAATTGAGAGACGGTAAGGCTTAGTGTGGTAATCTTTTATAATAATAATGAGAACCAGAGTAGTGTGGTGATTTGAGCAGTAAACTAAGACTTTGGGAGGCTAGGGTTCAAATTGCCCCTTAGCTGTGGAAACTGGGTGGCCTTGGGCAAATCACATTCCCTGTCAACCTAAGAGAAAGGCAATCCCAAACCTTTCTCTTGCCAAGAAGGATCTATGTTAGGGTTCTCATGAAAGCTTGAAGGCTTCAGCATCTACTTTGGTGGCAAACTGATGCACATTTACTCAGGCGTAAATCTCAGATCACAGTGGTGCTTAATTCTCAGTAAACTTGAATAGGTTTGCACTGGATCAGTTCTTATTTAACTTCTAGAGTCAAGCTCAGGACCTTCTTTAACACATGCATGTTAAAAGCAGTATTATGTACTAATGTGTGTGTTCTCCCCCTACTAACTGGAAATGAATTACTGCTGTGGTTCATTTCACTTAATTTACCTTGTTTTTGGAGTATTATTTTTTTGAATTGCTTAGCAACCAAATAACATCATCTTCCTCTGCTAAAAAAGTGCTCTTCATTAGTGGAGCAGGGTCAGCACTTCATATAGTACATTGAATCCATCAGGCACTTGTCAGATTATTCAGTTGATTGCAAATTAATTGCTGAAAAATCTCTATTTTTGAACCATATGTAAGTGGGTTATTTTAAATCCAGAGATGCAAAACCTTATGTACTGCTGTCCATTAGCGGTTTTGTTTAGTGAACTGGAAGTTGATTTTATATTTCCAACAAGAGGAACATTGTGATGGCACAATGAGTCTTGTTTTGGTGAGGCTTGAATCATGCCATAACTATTAGTCTGAATGTACTATTAATGTTTTTCTTGCATTTCCAACACATATTATGAGTTTCTGCTCCTCACACTTTGGGTGCCTCTGATGACCTGCCTCTGTGTGTCAGGGTGCAGGCTTTAAAAATAGGTTTTGTGTCCAATAAACAGAATGTTTTGTTTCCAGGACTTCCTTGTGTTTTCTTCTTTTTCTTCTCTCCAGACAGAGGTTGTCATCTCTTGATCAAATTCTCAGGAGACTAATGTCTGAGATCTTGCATGCTTACTTGGAAATAAGTTCAATAAAAATCAGTGGCACATGTTTCCAAGTACTGGGCTGTAGGAAGAAGCACTACGGGGCTGTAGGAAGAAGCAAATGTCAGATTTCTAACACAGTGAAAAATGTAATCCCCACTGGTTCAGCATTTGAGGGTACTCTAATTACAGCTGTGAGTTAAGATGAGCTGTGTTTAATCAGATCAATCAATCAATACCTCATCTTGGCTAGAAACATGCTTCCTATCACAATAATGCTAACAGAAAGACCACAAATAGGACACGAATCCCCCCCCCCCCAGCAAACAGTATTCAGAACAGAAGCTGATTGTGATCATGCAAAGTCAATATACCTCTCATGACAAATAGCCACGAGGAACAGAGGAAGCTACTTTATACTGATTCAGACCACTGGGCCTTCTAACCCAGTTTTGTGGCTATCTAGACAGTGGCATCACCAGGAGGGGTGCCAGGGGTGCAAAATGCACCAGGTGACACCATAAAGGCTGTGTGTGTGATACCATGTCTCCCCAAACACCTGCCTTTTGGCAGAAATTAGTCTTATCCTCTTCCAGAGACTTTTCTACTCTCCTTTAAAGCCACTCAAGCTGGTGAGCATCAGCGTAACTTCTGGCAACATATCCTAACAAATAGTGTTATCTGTGAATGAATACACTCGTCCCTCCCGATTCGCAGAGGATCAGTTCCCCCCACCCCCTGAATCGGAAATATCACAGATATTCGACCCCATTGGTTATAATGGGTGATGTGCCCTGTTTTGTCCCTCCCTGCTTGCTATCCATTGAAGGACCAAAACCACAGATCCCAAGTCCATGAATGGGGAGGGATGAGTGTACTTAGTTTTTTCCCACTTTTGCACCCACAGCCAAATTGTTTTACTGGAGGAATTAGAAACAGTTCCATACTCTCCAGGGTTTCACAAATGAAAACTAGGACACATGTGGCCAAACAACATTGGAGTGTGGTCAAGAGGATAACAGTTATTAATGAGCAATACCATGTAAAATAGTGGGGGCTGTAGTAGTTGGTATTTAGCTGAGTCTCCTGGTAAGGGCAAGACTGTACCCTCTTAGAATCATAGAATCATAGAAATTTAGAGTTGGAAGAGACCACAAGGGCCATCCAGTCCAACCCCCTGCCATGCAGGAACTCCCAATCAAAGCATACCCGACAGATGGCCATCCAGCCTCTGCTTAAAAACCTCCAAGGAAGGAGACTCCACCACCCTCCAAGGGAGTGTGTTCCACTGTCAAACAGCCCTTACTGTCAGGAAGTTCTTCCTAATGTTAAGGTGGAATCTTTTTTCCTGCAGTTTGCATCCATTGTTCCGAGTCCTGTTCTCTGGACCAGCAGAAAACAAGCTTGCTCCCTCCTCTTCTCTCCTCTTCTGCTGAGTTATATGAATGCAAACTACTTTTGCACACTGGACTCAATTTGCAGCAATTAAAGAAAGCTGAGGACGAAGGAAATGTGGAAGAAGAAGAAGAGAGAAACAGAATTTTAAAAGCAGCTGGAAAAATGGGATGAGAAGATTATGGGATGAGAAGCCAGCACAAAGTGGGGGAAGAGGAGAGAACACCAGGCCACCCAACCACCCCAGGAAAGAGATGTGTAGTACCTCCTGCTGCTGTGTAGACTTGTTGCTTGCTACCTGCATGCTCCATCTCACCTGGTGGACTGCTGGCCCCAGACTGCTTCTTGCCAGGACCAAGCCCCAGGTACCCAGCCAGGAACACCTGCTCCCCTTGGGAAGGGGATAAAGGCTGGGTGCCTGCTGTGGCAGGCCCACCACCAGTAAGCTGTTTCAGGGGGAGGGGGCAAGGGCCAGTCCATTTGGCTTGTAGAGCAAGATATAGTTTAATATATTTTTATGTCATTAATTTAACTGTATTTTGATGTTCGTATTTTAGTTAAGGGTAGGGGATGAACTTTTTAGTCATGTATGTATGTATTAATTGTATATGCAATTGTTTAAGCATTTTTGTAAACCACTTTGATCCTTTGGAAAGGCAGTATATAAATAAATTTTATTATTATTATTGTTGTTGTTGTTGTTGTTGTTGTAAGGTATACAGTACTCCTGTCTACTTTCCCTGCACAGTGAATTTTTAAAAGATAACTTCTATTATGGCTTGTTTTTCCTAAACCAAAAAAGTGAATTGCTTTGCCCAGTGGTGGACAATCTCCAGCCGTGGACTGGATCCAACCCACTAAGCTTCTCTGACCAATGTGTCTGATCTCCTGCCAGGCCACCCATCTTCCCATCCCCACCTTTGTTTTTCCTCTCTAATGAAGTGAGAAAGGAGCTCATGATTAATTGCCAGCAATTTCACATTCTATGCTGAGAAACCTCAGTGATCTGATGATGCAGAAGGAGAGTCTTGCCTTTTCTGTCATTGCCAGCCTGTCCTAGCTCAAAAAGTGAGAAAGAAGGAGAAATAGATGGTTTGTGTCATATATGAGGATGTGTTTGAAGCCGTGTGTCATGTATGTGTGTGGCTATGGATGAATGAGTGTGTGTGCATGTATGAAACAGAATGTGGGTTGCAGCTTTACCCACTTTTTGGTTTTGACTCGCAGAAGATTTACTGTAAGGGATGAAGCTCTTATGCTAAAAAAAGTTTTCTATCCTTAAGTGATACTTTCCTAATATGAAAAGTGCTTTATCTTAATAGGTAGATAAGTCTTGGCATTGGCTAGATCTTGCCCATATAATATATTCCTTCCAATGCTACATAGATGAAAAACAGGGACACCTATGAGGGGGTATCATAAAGTTTAAATTATCACCTTTTAAAAAAATTGAGAGAAAGTTTGTTTTGATTTGTAGATGTTAACTTATCTCTATTTAGTCACCATCCAGATTTACACTGCTGCTGCTGCTGCTGCCGCCGCCGCCGCCGCTACCTCCTCCTCCTCTTCCTCCTCTTCTTCTCCTCACATTTTCTTAACCCTCCAAATACCTGATATTGTAGAGGTCTGCCGATCACACCTGACAAGGATTTTATGCTTTTGTCACTTCTGGCACAGCCAGTCACAAAAATAAAGAATGCAATGAGTTGATTTTCTCAGCAATGTGCACTTAGGGACCAATGATGACATTGACAAAATTTCATTAATATGCCATAATAACTTCCGGGTGATAATTATTACTTTACGATACCCTCTCATCAGGTGCAATCTGCTGACTTCTACAATATCCTGTATTTGGAGGGTCAAGATACACTGGGAAAAATGTATAAATCGAGATCGTGACTACATAGAGATAAGTTAACAACTACAAATCAAAACAAACTTTCTGTCAATTTTTTAAAAAGGTGATCATTTACGATACCCCTTCGTATGTATTTAGTCACCTTAGCCATTTAGTCTCATACCTTCAAGGCCTAGTGATGCTTCCATTTAATGTCAGAATGATATATTGTAAAATCAATATTCCTCTGTTGTTTTTACTTGATCTTAGAATGGCTGTTGATATCATTGACCATAGTATCCCCATGGATCAACTCTGCATATTGAATGTTGAGAACAATTATTTCTGGTGGTTTTGTTTCTCTATGTATGGCCAGTTTGAAAGTATAGGATTGGGGGAATTGTATGTTTTTGATCCCTGCCAGGTTTGCTTTCTTTTTGTCTCCCATATTCTTTAGTGTCTTAGGAAGCTACTAGGTGTGGTCATTGTGGGAATGGAGAGACAAGTTATTAGTATGCTGATAGCACTCGGCCCTATTTCCTCGTTACATCTGAACCAAGACAGGCCTTGTGTCCTAGGCTAGGATCCAACTGGATCCTTGTGCTGACTAAGGGGGCAGTCAGTTTCCCTCCCCACCCAGAGCATGCGTGTTTGCAGTTGGATGCTCTTCTTAGTGCTCTTCTCCTCTGACACCTGACTGTCCTCTTAGAGACTGTCCTGAAGGGCTTATTGGGGATATGTGGGGGCTGTGTGAATGAGATTTGTTCCTTCTAGATCCACCAATGGGCTTATATTCCATCAGTTCAGATACCCATTTGGATCCTGGCTCTAGATTGAGTTTTGATTGCACTGATGGACTGGATGAAAGGAAATAAGTCAAAGCAAAGTCCCAGTAAGAGAAAAGACACTGGTTGAGTAGGTTGGAGGGTTGTCAGCCCTGACAGGGTTGGACTCCCCCTGGATTAACAAGACTGCAGTTTGGGGGTGTTCTTGGGTCCATCACTATAAGTGGGAGCCCAAGTGACCTCCAAGGCCAGGAGCACCTATGACTAGTTTCGTTTTGTAAGTTGGCTGTGCTGCTTCTTGTATAGGGATGTTCTGCTTACTGTGATCCATGTATGGTAATTTTAACAGTGTAAATAAGAGTTTTTAATTAATGTTGGAATTTTAATATTATAATTGTTTAATCTTGTTTTAAGGAGGATTTGTATATGTATATAATTGTATTTTTAACCGTTGTAAACCGCTTTGATTGCGTATGCAAAAAGCGGGATATAAATAAAAGTTTTATGTATTATTATTATTATTATTTGGGTAAACTTGAAGTTGGATTTCTGCCATACTGTCCTTACGTGGACCTAGGCTGCCAGCTAATGTAGAAGGTATTTCATTCATTTATTCATTTGTTCATTCTTTTCATTTTTATGCCGCCTTTCTCCCAGAAAGTGACCCAAGGCGGCTGACAAAATAAATACGTCTTTAAAACTTTGCAATAAGAATTTAAAAACAGTTAAGATAATCTGATTTTAAGATCATTTGATTATTGAGTATAAAATTAACATTAAAACATACCAAAAAGTTAAACCATGACTAAAACACGTAAAAACCACCCTGTCATGATTATTATGTTAAAAAGCCTACCTAAATAAAAATGTTTTTTCTTGTCCACAAAATGCAGTCAGGGAGAGGGGCAGTCTATCCTCTCACAGGAGGCAGTTCCAGAGGGTGGGAGCAGCCACCGAGAAGGCTTTCTCCTGTGTCCTTGTTTCATCTTTTTATGATGATGTTATGAACCACTTGGGCAAATAAGCAGTATGGAAATATTTCTAATAAATCAGTAATACCAAGAATTGCTCCTACTTGAGCACACTGCCTAGTTACTCATCGCTTGAAGGCTCTTCTCCATCTGCTGGACATTTTATTAATTTACTCAGCAAAACAGGTTGTCCTCTATCTGCTTCTGAAGCAGTGTATATTAATCAACCTGCCATAGGAGCTTTCATTAAATATAATAATATTAATAACATTGTATTTAATGTTACTGTGGATCTGTTTGTACTTACTATAAGCTAGAGTTTGAGATTAATTAACTATCATGTTACCAACAACCACTTTCCCCTGGTAATTTCACCTAACTTTCTAGAGTCCCCATTTAATGTTGAAGTTAAATAGGCTTTAGAGAATGAGGTGATAATTTCCAATGGCAGCCCCACACAAAGTGCTACAGTAATCCAAACAGGATGCAATCAAGGCATATATCATGGTAGCCAGATGTGAAATGTCAATGAATGGCCACAGCTGGAACCCAGTGGCATCACTAGGGTTTGGTGTCACCCAGTGAATATGCCTGGAAAGGCTTCTGGGGTGGATAGTGGTGGCCTGCCCCCTCCCCTCCTCACTTCGCTCCCATGGCTTTGCTCACTTTCCCCCTTCCTTGTCCACCTAGCCATCTGCCACCAGAGTGGACCTGGAAATGATTGTCAGGTGGCAGCGACAGTCTACCTTGGTCAGCTGGGTTTGGCAAAGAAAGGAAGGAAGGAAAAAAGAAAGAAAGAAAGAAAGAAAGATGAAAAAGTGAGTCTTGGAAGGGAATGGAGTGGGTAGGAGATGAAGGCCTTCAAACAGCCAAGGCCCTTTCAGAATGCCTTGTGTGGGGCTGCATGGAAGGAAAGTATCTGGAGTTTTTCTGAGGGTTGGGGTGCATTATGACTCTGTTCTGTAATTTCCCTCTTGATGGTGATGACAACAGCAATATATTTCTTACTTGCCTTCCTTATAGATCGAAGCAGGGAACAACAGATTAGAATCTAGCAACAAATAGATACCAGTGCTATGTGCAAATGTACAAAGTGTTGCAGTAAAGAAGCAGATGATCCTGCCCTGACATCCATGTGTCTTCCCTCATCCTGCCAGAATTTCCTCACAATGAATGTGGATACTATAGAAAAGTGAATTCTACCTTTGCAGACTTCCAAAGAAGAAGAAGGAGTAGGAATAGGAGTAGTGGTAGTCCACACAGCAGGGCCAGTGGTACACAGAGCTGAAAGTGACAGCTTTTTTCACAGCTTTGCACATTGAAATATATATGTTCATTTTTTAAAATCACTTTCCTAAACATGTACAATTAAAAACCTTTGTAAGAAGTTAATGGATTGCATACTGAACTTGTTTTGTTGATTTTTCAGGTCAAGATACTTCAAGCAAAACTAAGCTGGGTCCTGTGGAGCTAACAGTGATTATAACCGTACCTATATGTGTCTTGTGTATAGCTTTAATGGTGACTGTGTACACATGCCAAGGCCACAACTGTAAATTGAGGAAGAAAAAAAGGCCCAATATCGAAGAACCTCTCTCTGAATACAGTCTGGTGAATCCAGGGAAAACCCTCAGAGATCTCATTTTTGATATGACAACATCAGGTTCTGGATCTGGTATGTGCGTGCATGCTGCAGAACTGGGGCTTGCATGAGTTCCATATCATATATTTGGTAAATGTATAATGCAGTCAAGGCAGTTTACAGTAAACACCTGTGTAACAGAAGCTCAGTATATACAAAAACATTGAAATCGACAAAATCAGTCTTTAAAAATATATATGAAGGAGAAGGGGATGTACAGCACTGCATCACACAGTGATGTGTGCAGTTTGACTGTTAGTTACAGCTTCTCTTTCTCGTCCACTGAAAAAGGATGAGATCTAGCATAGACTTGTTTTTTCCTGTGTCATGAGACTGTGAAATCACAGAAAGAATTTCCTCCTGTGACAGAATTGCCTCATCTACTAGGAAAGAAAAATGAAATAGGCTAGTTTGTTTATTAATTTCCTTCCTTCCTTCCTTCCTTCCTTCCTTCCGTCCGTCCGTCTGTCTGTCTTTCCTCTGTGCCATTTTCATTTTAAAATGGTCCTAAAGTGCTTTACAGTGGGCTGGGAGAAATACATGAACATTTTAAATAAAATGAATAAAATAATAACTACACTATGGCTATAATGAAAAGCAGAAAATACCATATGTTCAAGTGATGAGATAGTGAAAAAAACAATAAAACATTTCATTAATTTCACAGGAATCATTTAGATGTCTTTTTTTTAAAAAAAAAATCACTCAAAATATTTGTAGATATTTTGTAAATAGGTAATATAGTTAAAGTGGCTAACAATAAATATAATAGAAAGCACAATGCAGAGTATTAATTGGGTAATATAGAAATTATTAATCCCAACAAATTGATGCAGATAAAAAGTTGCATAGAAGGGCACAGCCTTTATTGCCTTTCTAAATGTGAGTAGTGGTAGGACCAGAATAAAACCTCTGAGGAGGCTATTGTACAGGCTCAGTACCATAATGTCAACTTTTCCCCTATGACACCCCATGAAGAAGGAGCAGAAAGCAGAAGGGGCTCAGCAGTGGAATGGAGTTTTCAGGTGGCTTTATAAGGGAGAAGATGCCCTCCCCCACATACACACTTTGAGATGCCCTGGTCCCATACTGTTTATAGATATTTAAAATTCAAATTCAGTGTTGTGAATTGAGTTTGGTCATTATTGACCAGTTTCACTGATGTAATTTCAGTATAATAATTTGATCTTTTTTCTAGGACTTTTTTTTGTCTAGTCAAGACCACATGCAGTTGGTACATGGAGGTAAAGGACAGGGTCAAAACCAAAATGTAGGGCATTGCTATATCTCTTTCTGTGGTCACCTTCTATCTCTACTTTTCTCTTTCTTTGCCCTCTTCTGTCAACTCTTTATCTCATTTGGCAATCTTCCTAACCGTCTCTTCTCTCTGTGTCTCTCTCCCCCTTCTCCCCCTTGCTCACTCTTACCAAAGATCTAACTAGTCTTTCTAGATCAGACCATGAGCCTTTTCATAGAATCATAGAATCATAGAAATTTAGAGTTGGAAGAGACCACAAGGGCCATCCAGTCCAACCCCCTGCCGTGCAGGAACTCCCAATCAAAGCATACCCGACAGATGGCCATCCAGCCTCTGCTTAAAAACCTCCAAGGAAGGAGACTCCACCACCCTCCGAGGGAGTGTGTTCCACTGTCGAACAGCTCTTACTGTCAGGAAGTTCCTCCTAATGTTGAGGTGGAATCTTTTTTCCTGCAGTTTGCATCCATTGTTCCGAGTTCTGTTCTCTGGAGCAGCAGAAAACAAGCTTGCTCCCTCCTCAATGTGACATCCCTTCAAGTATTTAAACAGGGCGATCATATCACCTCTTAACCTTCTCTTCTCCAGGCTAAACATTCCCAGCTCCCTAAGGCGTTCTTCATAGGGCAAGGTCTCCAGACCCTTCACCATTTTAGTCGCCCTCCTTTGGACCCGCTCCAGTTTCTCCACATCCTTTTTGAATTGTGGTGCCCAGAACTGGACACAGTATTCCAGGTGGGGCCTGACCAATGCAGAATAGAGTGGCACTATTACTTCCCTTGATCTAGACACTATACTTCTATTGATGCAACCTAAAATTGCATTGGCCTTTTTAGCTGCTGCATCACACTGTTGACTCATGTTCAACTTGTGGTCTACTTGGACTCCTAGATCCCTTTCACATGTTGTCTCATTCAGCCAGGTGTCCCCCATCCTATATTTGTGCATTTCATTTTTCCGCCCTACGTGTAGGACCTTACATTTCTCTGTGTTAAATTTCATTTTGTTAGCACTGGCCCAGCTTTCTAGTCTATTCAGGTCATTTTGAATTTTGATCCTGTCCTTTGGGGTATTAGCTACTCCTCCCAATTTGGTGTCATCTGCAAATTTGATAACTAGGCTCTCAATACTGTCATCCAAGTCATTAATAAAGATGTTGAATAGCACTGGGCCCAGGACAGAACCCTGTGGCACCCCACTTTTCACTTCTTTCCAGGATGAAAAGGAACCATTGTTGAGCACCCTTTGGGTTCGGTCAGTCAACCAGTTACAAATCCATGTAACGGTTACCTTGTCTAGTCCACATTTTACAAGCTTGTTTGCAAGGATGTCATGGGGAACCTTGTCAAAGGCCTTACTGAAGTCAAGATATACTATATCCACAGCATTCCCTTCATCTACCAAGCTGGTAATTTTATCAAAAAAAGAGATCAGATTTGTCTGGCATGACTTGTTTCTCTGAAACCCACGTTGGCTTTTTGTGATTATGGAATTATCTTCCAGATATTCACAGACTCTCTGCTTAATGATCTGCTCCAGAATCTTTCCTGGTATTGATGTCAGACTAACCGGACGATAATTGTTGGGATCCTCTTTTTCCCCCTTTTTGAAGATTGGGACAACATTTGCCCTCCTCCAGTCTGCAGGGACTTCTCCTGTTCTCCAGGAGTTCTCAAAGATGATTGCCATTGGTTCCGATATTACATTTGCCAGTTCTTTTAATACCCTAGGATGTAGTTCATCTGGTCCTGGAGACTTATATTCATTGGGGCACAATGATTACCAATAAAAATTTTAGTAGGACGCTCGAGCCCCACAACAGTAATAGGGCTAGAGAAATTTTTATTGGTAATCATTGTGCCCCAACTAGTTTCCATACCATTGTGAAGGGCAGCCCCTCCTATAATACATTATGAATAACCAGCCTGGGGCTTGACTAGAATAGTAATAGCCACTTTATCAACTTCTTTCTTACCCACATTACCCATGCTGTATAAGAAGAAGTCCTGTGCAGCATTTCCCATGATGATCTAAGAAGAGGCTGCTCACTTGTGTTCCCATTTATGAGATGTTGCCAGAGTTGTTCACAATGGTGAACATACTTTTACCATATGAAAAATTGTATTACCTTGCCCTTAAATGCTACCTCAGATATATACCTGGCATATATTTCTAACCATAACTAGGATAATAGATAGCATCTCATCTATTAATGGTAGAAAAATGGTTTTTGTGTATACAAAACAGTTGTGCCACATTTATAGCACTGAAGTGAACAAGCTCCTTGGATGTATCTACACTTTAGAAATAATGCAGTTTTACATCACTTTAACTGCCATGGTTCCATCCTACAGAATCCTTTGATTTGTAGTGTTGTGAGGTACCAGCACTCTTTGGCAGAGAAAGCTAAAGACCTTGTAAAAATACAAATACCAGGTTTTCCTGTATTTCTGCAGTGTAGATGCATCCCAAGTTTGTCACAAAGAGTCAATATGGTGTATTGTCCATAGCACTTGTGTAGTATTGTAGGTTTCTTGTTTGTTTGCTAATATACATCTCCTGCTTGTAAAGTGTATAAATGTAACATATATGTGTATTTCATATAAGCTGTCTCCTCAAGAATGCAAATGAAATGGTCTAGCAGATGTTCATCTTTCTTGGGCAGTACAAATACATGCCTTTTAAACAGGCAACAAGAGAAATGAACATAAGCAGATGGCATCTGCTTCTTAGAACCAATGTACTTTGTGGGAGGAATATTATTTGCCATGATAAAAACACCTAAAAAGCCCCTAACTTACAAACATTCCTGCCAAGTTCATTGGTGGCTTTGGAAATGTTCATCTGCCTTCAGCATATTCTGGGTATACTGAGAAGTTACATTTGCCAGGAAAAAGCATTGTCTTCCCAGCAGTATCTGACCATAAGCCAAATATGGAAGAGGTTCATGATTATACAATTATAGCAACTGAAGTCTCTGCAGGATTTCCAGGCTATTTTATGTACGTTTGTGAAAGACAAATGTTTTTGCTTCAAAGGTCAGGGTTATGGTGACAATTTCTGGGTGTTTCTTGAGCCAAAAAATTTAAAATTGTTTTGAAATAAGCGTAGACTGAGATTGATATTCTTGCTTAACACCATGCTTTATGTATCTTGAAGACAGGGCCTGAAATTTCATTTCATCTAGGCTGAATGCCCTGAAGCTCTGGCCTTACACCAATCTGCCAATTGTTGTTCTTAAAATAGAAGGCAACTTTATGATTGTTGTGGTTGTTACTGTTGTTGTTTTTGCTGCTGCTGCTGCTATGTGCATGCCTGCAAATCATTTCTGACTTATGGAGACCCTACAAACCTGTCTTCAGTGGCATCAGTAGACTTGGTGTCACCCAGTGTAGTAACTCATTGTATCACCTCCTGCCATTGACTTCCTCCCATCCCACACCATACAGTAATTTTTTTAAAAAAATTTTTGGTACTAATGTTACTTATCAGTCATAATTCCCATATTCCACTGAATGTCATGGTAATAGTAGTGACATAAACAACTAGCAATATTAAAATTATACTTTAACTTACAATATTATATGCACAGCCTAAATGTATTTACATGTACATAGTTTCATGTGGTTAAAGTGAAAATGTGGTAAGATATGATGTTTTAAAAGAACATTTTAGAAGAATTTTAATAAATTAAACATTTTTTTTATTAATTTAATTTTTTTAAAACCTGGGATGTCTCTTTTCTCCTTCCACTGAGCCTAGCCCCACTCACACAATTTTCTACGTGTTTTTAAGGGACATAGGTGAATGCCATGGCCTGTTTCTGCCAAAAGGCACATATTTCTACCCAAAGGCAGTGGTATCACCTGGTGCACCCCAAACTCCCTTCATGACACCCCTGCCTGTCTCAAGGTTTTATTAGCATAATTTGTTCAGAGAGGGTTTGCCCCTGCCTTCTGCTGCGCTGAGAGAATATGACTTGTCCAAGATCACCCAGTAGGCTTCCATGGCCTAGCAGGGATTCGAACCCTGGTCTACCAGTATCCGATTGCAATACTCAAACCACTGCACCATGATGGATTTGCATTCTTAATGTGACTACTTAATATCCTTGATTAGCATCTTCAACATGAGATTTGACTGCTTGAGGGGAAAAAATAGGGGAAATCCTTCCACCCTCAAAAAAAGAAAAGAAACCAGAAACAGGCTCCACATCTCTGGCTATCAGTCTGGAGACTATAACATCATCAAACTCATGTTTAAAATAACCAAAGAGTAAAACCAAAAATGGCAAACATGTTCTCTTGCAGTGCATGTGTCAATCTCCAGAGAGCCAGGTAAAATTTGCTGTTGATGTGAGATGTGATCCCATAATACAGACTTACTTCTGTAGTGAAGATAGGTGGAATTCTCTTCCCCACCCCAATTAACATACATAAGATGTATGGAATAAATGTGTCCATATTTACAGAAAATGTATACAGCTATTTTATAATTATGCACCGAATTACAGAGCACCCTAGACTTTTCTTGTTAACCCACATAATGAGTTAGATGTTTTTCATTCCCACAACTGGGAATAAGATTGTTATTCTAAGTCGGTTAGTAGTGCATGCATAAATAAGAACGTCAACAAAATCTTGCAGCACAACCTCATCATGTCATTACAATAGTACTTCCATCCAAGCAACCATGCTCTTTTTCAGGATACTCCAGTCCTTTCATCCACTCCCCAGTTTCTTTTTTTCTTTTCCAGAGGAAAGCCAGCATCCTGTGGCTACTAACCATGCTCAGTCTTCATTGGGCTTCTTGTGGAAATATTTGTAAACCCCACCTCCCCCAAGGCTTTCCCTTCTTCAGTATCTTTGTTGTACTTCTGCAAGCCTCAGGGAATCACTGGGGCTTTTTAGATTGGCAGGAAAGTGTGACATGAAGTTGCACTTTCCTTAATGCTTAGCAGCTAGACAGCAAGCCCCAGGTGTGCATTTAAAAAGTACAGGGCAGCTAGACTGAGGTTTTTTCTGTGGCTCAGCAACTACATGGGAAGCTGTCAAAACGCTACAAACACAGGCAGAGCAGCTACATGGGCGGCAAGGAACGTGGCTTTTAGCCGCGCTTTAAACATTTTTTTCCCTTGCTGGCTGCGAATTGCCCAATTGCGCAGGTACATCATACAGTCGGAGCTTATCACATGGGGGAGTACAGGACCATTCCGAAAGAGGGAGAAAGTGAGGTCAGTTTGGAAATGCACGTGATTACGCACAAGCTCATCACACACAAGACAAGAGAGCATCTACACAAAAAGAAAATGCAGAGTCAATACGAAAGAATTCATCACATGTGAACATACTGGTCGGCTTTCTGTTGCAAATTAAGGCATCTTGGGAAATGGTAGCAAAGGCTCATGGGAGTTGTAGTCTGTGTTCTGTCAGAGCATTATATTGAGTTGTCTTGAGGTTTCAGCCCTCTGTCCAGGAGGGATTCCCATATGTCCTCCATTCTTGAGCAGAGGCCCCCCTTTTCCAAGTTGACCAGGCACGTCCTCCTTTGCCAGGACACGTCCTACTTTTCCAGCCTTCTTCTTGAAGAGGAAGCAGGAGGGCCAGGCGTGCTCTGGCCTGGCTCTGAGGGTCTCTTCCTGGCTCCCTCCCTCCCTCCCTCCCCGCTGCCTTCCTCCTCCCTTTGGCTGAGAGAGTGTGACTTGCAGGGAGGAAGGGCAGCGGTGGTGCTCCAGGTCCTCCTGATGCTGGGCCAGGGCAAGCTGGAAACAGGAGGAGGAGGAGGAGGAGGAGAGGGACATGGGGCCCCTCTGCTGCCCTGCTTCCCTGCAAGTCACACTCTCTCAGCCAAAGGGAGGAGGAAGGCAGCCAGGAGAGAGCCCTGGAGCCTGGCCAGAGTGCGCCTGGGCCTGCCTTCTCCTCCCCCCTTCGGCTGAGAGAGTGTGACTTGCAGGGAAGCAGGGCAGCGGAGGTGCTCCAGGTCCCTCCCCTTCTCCTCCTCCTCTTGCCAGCTTTCCCTGGCCTGACTGAGCGCCTCCAGTGCCCTGCTGTCTCCCTAGAAGTCACACTCTCTCAGCCAAAGGGAGGAGGTGAAGGAAGGTGCAGGCGCACTCTGGCCGGGCTCTGAAGGTCTCTTCTTGTCTTGGCACCTTCCCTCCCTCCGCACTTGTATCGCTACCTTTAAATGGGCGCTTTAAAGAGACAGAGCCCCATTTAACTGTGCAACTACACCTTAGCCTTTAGATGCAATAGCAATGTTGCGCCCTTTTAAAAAAAGTAGTGGGGAAATCAAACTACTTTTTAAAGGCACTTCTTCTCCCTTAAAACTCCAAAATAGTGTTTTCATGGCACACTTTCCCTTTTTCTCATCTAAAGGCTGGGCTTTCATGCAGCCTTCAACACACCTCTTTTTGCCAATCTAAAATGGGCCACTGTACCTATAGGAGGCATAAAACTGAAGAGAAACCCAGTTCTATATGATGAGAGCTTTCCCATTGATTTTAACATGATGTGGGAAAGTTGCTTTTTGTAAATATATAGCAAATGTTGCAGAATACTGGTATTTCTTAGGTTTTAAAGAAATTTAAAATAATGATTGCTGCATTATACAAAAACCTGTATTTCTGTTCTCAGGTTTACCTCTGCTTGTACAAAGAACAATTGCCAGGACTATCGTTCTTCAAGAGCTAGTAGGAAAAGGTCGATTTGGTGAAGTTTGGCGTGGAAAATGGTGTGGCGAAGATGTAGCTGTCAAGATCTTCTCCTCAAGAGATGAGAGGTCTTGGTTTCGTGAAGCAGAAATCTATCAGACAATCATGCTGAGGCATGAAAATATCTTGGGGTTTATTGCTGCTGATAACAAGGGTATAGTACTTCCAAACAGTTTCACAATGTTTGTCCTGTGCTGGATTTGCCTGGTGGAATCCATGGGCGCCCATTTAAGGGGGAGGAGGTTTATGGAAAAAGATTGAGATGTGTTATTTTACTTGTAGAACAGATTAGGAAAGCCTGATTTATGATCATCTGGATTTAGTGAAGAAAAAAAGTTGCATTCTGTGGTACTGCAGTGAACTCTTAAAGGTTGACCCTAACATAAAGCAGAATCTGGCAACCATCTAAAGGGAGCAAAAGGATAACCTCCTGAACTTCTTGGTGTTTCTATCTGGGGATGGAGCTCTGTTTGTTACACAGTCTGCCCCAAACCACTTAAACTAGTCTGCTTCCTCAAGTATGGAAGATATTATTTCACTATCATGTTGTAGTTATCAAGGCTACCTGGCTTCCTCACAGAGAATGGAGAAGAGGTGCCATCTTTTTCTTTGTCTGAAATGGCAAAATGTCTGGTCCTTGTATTGTCAGGACTCTATTATGACACCTATGATGAAGGCCTCTTCTGGGTTTTCCTCACCAATTGTGCATTGCATAGTTGCCAGAGAGAAATCTTACTCTGGTTGTGCTCTGATTGTAGAATTCGTAATCAAGAGAGATCCATCTGCTGCTTTGGTCTATTCTCTAGGAGCTAGGCAATATCAACTTTGTGTATTTGGGCTTCGGGAATCCTTTGCTATGTCTTTTTACTACTGGTATGTTGCCTCAGGCCAATCCTTGCTCTCTGCAGTACTGGCCTTAGCACTGATTTTGGTATTGTATTCTATTAATTAATTACACTCTTTGCCTAAGAGGTGCCCAGGGAAATGTACAATAAAAACATTTAACATTTCATCTAAAATTAATGGACTCAGGAGAAACTGCGATGATAATACAGTAATGTTTGAGAGTGGCATTACAGTTACTCCAACAATTAACAGATGAAAACTGGGAAGCATGTGGCCAAGCAACATTAAGGTGTGGTCAAGATGGCAAAAATTATTAATGAGGAAAAACACCCAAGCTAGGAGATGCTGCAGCAGTTTGCTATTGTCTGAGCCTCTTGGGAAGGACAAGATTCTTTTGCTTCCTCTTCTCTCTCCGCTGTTAAGTGAATGCAAACTATGTTGGCACTTTGAAATTAGTTTGCAGTTGAAACACTGTAACTGAAGTACGCTGAGGACAAAAGGGGAGAGTGGGGGGGGGGAGAGAAACGGGGCCAATTTAAAAGCAGCTGGAGAGCGGGATGACAGAGGATTAATTGGGACTGGAAGGTGTAAGATCAAGTCCTGTTGAAGGCTTAACCAAATAATCTAGGTGAGCTGTGGGCAGATCAAGTCCAATTTAACACTTCCTGTCCTTTTAATGTATTGATTTTTACCCATAATTCAATAGAGAAGAACATTGCAGCTTAATTCTGACATAATTTATGCATCCCTTTAAACATATTGTGTTACTAGTATTACTCCATACTGATAACACTCCGTTGAGAAAATAAGTATTTTTTTGCAAATCTAGTGTAATGGTTGAATTGCTGGGCCTTTTGTGCTGTTCTACTCCTACATCGTATTAATGTAAATATGTGTCTTTCTGCAGACAATGGTACTTGGACTCAGCTGTGGCTTGTATCTGAATACTATGAGCAAGGCTCTTTGTTTGACTACTTAAACAGCAACACTGTCACGGCTGATGGGATGATTAAATTGACCTTCTCCATAGCAAGTGGCCTTGCACACCTTCACATGGAGATTGTCGGCACACAAGGTAGAGACTGTTTCGTACAGATGTTTCCACCATAAATTCACTGTAGATGGAAGCAGAGAATGACTTGAATGGATGACAGAGACATATTTAGATTGTAAAGTTTTGTTGTTGCTAACTGCTGCCAAGTTGACTTTGACTTATGTTGACTCTCTAAATAAGAAGCATCCAACCGTCCTGTCACCAATAGGCCTGCTCAGGTCTTGCACAGGACCTTGGCTTTCTTGATTGAGTCAATCTATCTGGAATGTGGTCTTCCTCTTTTCCTTCTGCCTTCTACTTTATCAAACATTATTGTCTTTTCTAGTGAGTCATGTTTTCTCATTATGTATCCAAAGTATGTCAGTCGCAGTTTAGTCATCCTGGATTCTTGGGATACGTCAAGCTCGATTTGACCTAGGACCCATTTACAGTTGACCCGCAGTATACATGGATTCACTTTCCATGCATTCCACCATCCACGGCTTTAAAATGTTCAAATAAAAAATCCTAAAAGCAAATATTGATTCTGACATTTTTTGTAGGGGACACCATTTTGCTATGCCTTTTTAAATAATGAGACTTGAGAATCCATGGTGTGTGTGTGTGTGTGTGTGTGTGTGTCCTGGAACCAAACCTCACTAGATACCAAGGGCCCACTGTATTTGTTTTTTAGCAATCCACAGTATCCATAGAACTCTTCTCCTAATTTCAGATGGGTTGATCTTCCTAGTTCTCTTCTGATTTCTTTACTTCAGTTTCTCCTCTGATTAATTATTGAGTCAAAGTTTGGAATATCTTGAACTATTTCAATGTCATTATAATCTGCTTTGAAATTCTGCATATTATTTTTGTTTCCTTAATATTCAACTCTAAACGTGCCTGTGCACTTTCTGTATTGACTTTTTTTCATAATCATTCCATGTCTTTGTAATTTTCAGCTGGTAATATGGTGTCATTTGCATCCCTTGATTATTAATGTTCCTTCCTTCTATTTTCACTCCTCCTTCTTCCATACCTAATTCTTCTATATTCTTCTTTATGTACGATATGTTCAGCATACAAATTAAACAGATAAAGTGATAAAATGCAGTCCTGTCTGATTCATTTGCCAATCAGAAACCATTCCGTTTCTCCATATTCTGTCATAACAGTAGGCTTTTGTCCTGAGTGCTGGTTATGCATCAGGACATTTGATTGTTGTGGCATACCCATTTCTTTAAAAGTGATCCATAGGCTTTCATGATCTATACAGCCAAATGACTTGCTATAGTCTATAAAGCACAGGCTGATTTTCTTTTGAAATACCAACCTGGTATGTTGTATTATCCAGCATATGTTTACCATATGGCCCCTAGCTTACACAATATTTAATTAATTTCATTTGTATCTCAGTGAAGCTGGGACCAGTTTCCATTGGATTGAGCAAATCCAAAAATTACCCTGTTTCCTTGAAAATAATAAATACATCCTCTGAAAATAAGACCTAGTAGATGTTTTGCTGAATTGCTAAATATAAGGCCTCCCCTGAAAGTAAGTCCTAGCAAAGTTTTTGTGTATATATATATATACAGTATATAATAAATGTTCATTTTTTTGGTTCAACAATAAATGTGAATTCTTCTTTGTGGAAAATAAGACATCCCTTGGAAATAAGACCTAGCACATCTTTGGGAGCACAAAACAATATAAGACACTGTCTTATTTTGGGGGAAACACAGTAAGGCAAGCTGTACTGATCCAGATCAGAAAAATTATTCAAGGAGTTTTCATGAATAGGACTTTTTATTGCCTATTCATCACTACTTTGAATTACAATAGGCATAGTTCATAACAATGTCATGTTCTTGGAAGATCTTTCCTACCTCTCACTACTTCAGCTGCTATGAAAAATACAGGTAAACTGAGAGAGACAATGAAGTTAGGGAGTAGTGGCAACATAACAGTGACTGGTGGTTACCAGTGATTCTGTGAGCCCTGGCTGTATTACATCACTGAACAGCAGCACCCATCAGCATCACAGAGAGATTTGTTGGAAACCACTCCATTGGCCTGGCTGGGATCAAATGGTATTTCCTGTTCCTCTGTTAGATCTCATTCCCCTGCTTGCCCCCTCAGGTGTGTCTGGAACTGCATAATGAATTTGTGCCTAAATTCACCTGGCTTTTTGGTGCATGTCTATAATTTCTTCTTCTTCTGTATTTCATTTAATAGAATGCTATGGGCAAGGATTGTGTTGTTGTTTTACACTTTGTACACTGCCTAGAAAACTGCAATCACTTCTTAGTAACTAATAGTAACTTGGTAACTAATAGTAACAATAACTAATAGCCATAAAATGCCAATAAAAATGCACTTTCACTGAGCCGAGAAAGCATATGTAGGATTGTCCTTATTTTGCTATCATGGACACCATTTAAGGTAGACTTTGTTGACAGTGAGCTGGCCCAGGATCAGTGAGGCTGCAGTCAGATAGACCGAGGTGGTGATGGTGGAGTGCAGTCCCCATGGACCTCCAACATTGCTTCTCATAATTGCCCATTTTTTGGCATTCATAATACCATCCCAAAAGAGGAGGATTCTTTGCCCTTCTCCTCTGGGCTGTTTAGATTTTTAATTAGCAAGTAACTAAAATGGAAGTTAAATTCCATTTCATTTCCTGCATAAATAAAGGTCTTCCTCTGTCTAAGACTACTTGGAGGAAACATAACAAAAATGGAGTATTTTGAGTGGGATATATATATATATATCCATATATCCAAGGGTGGTGAGCACACTGTGCTAGTGGGGAATCTTTATACCAACAGGTACTCACTTCTTCTGTACACATTTATTGGAGCATAAATCCCATTGTATTCAATAGGATTTATTCCAGAGTATTCATAGAATGACACTGTAAATAAGAATCATGGCTGAATGTAATTTGAATCTTGGGAATCTAACATTCAATATTCTTTTCACTACATCATACACATCATTTTTTTAAAGTTTTTAAATTTTTATTAAATTTTTTTACAAGTATATATAAAACACAATAGTTTCAGTATCACCTTGGAGGGGATTAACCCTTCCTTGGTTTAGATAATAAATTAATACCTGCCACTAGAATTACAATCGCACAATTCTGGAAGAATCAAGAAATACCTAACATTGAGGTTTGGTTGGAAAAAGTTTTTGAAATGCAGGAGATGGATATCTTGACAGGTTGCTTATCCCAGAAAGATGTTTCAATAATAGAGGAAGAATGGGATCGTAGTGCATCATTTTATAAGCATAAGGTTCTCTTAGAAGGTATAAAATAACATTTAAAAAAACTAGGACATTTTTAAAAGTTGCATGCACTTTGGTTTTAGTTTCACCAAAGGATGTGCATGAATTGCAAAATACATCCAGAAGCTATCTGCTTACAAGAATTCACTGCACCAGGGGAAAATGGAAAAATAAATACAGACATGGCACATGGTCACATTTGAAGATGCTTTATATATTGATAGGGATTAAGCTGGAGAAGATAGTTGAAGAAAATAAAGTTGTATGTTAAATCAAGATAGCTGAGGAAGTAGTGTGAAAAGGTGTTTTTGAAATTTCTGGTGTTTTCTCTCTCTAACTTCCTGCCCCTACACTCATACACAATATTTTTTTCTACATATATTACCACAGTGGAAGACATTTTGAACTTAACATATTTTATGTTTTGCAGGCAAGCCAGCTATTTCACACAGAGATCTGAAATCTAAAAACATTTTAGTCAAAAGGAATGAAACCTGTGCCATTGCTGACCTGGGTCTGGCTGTGAAGCATGACTCTGTGTTAAACACAATAGACATACCTCAGAATCCGAGAGTGGGGACCAAGAGGTAAAGCAGTATGTTTCTCAGTCTAGCAGAGTATTATTTTCCCTTTTAAATTTTTGTGCCTAACAGGGTTGAGCTAAAAACAAAAGTTGTGTTTAGCTAATTCTCTCCTCCCTCCATCAGAGATAGTTCATGGCTTTTATGTCCTGTTGAGCTCACTCTGATTTGGCTTTCTGCTATCATCATATAGTACAAGTTTGAGCATCTCCATAGGCAGGAAAATGTCACTAGAAAATAAATGTATGAGAATCAAAATCCCAATGACTGTTACATGTGATCATTCAGATGTTGCCTTTGTATTACTCAAAGTTCCCATATGGTGGGGGTGCCTCAGTATCAGACAAGGCACTACGTTAAATATGTTCTTTACTGTTTTACGTTAATATTTTATTCTTTCTTTCTTTTAAAATAGCCAGTAGACAATGAAGCAATCAGGATTGAGTGTACTTGGGGTTTACCCTTTCCCCTGCACTCATTTACCAATGCTCCTTCCTCCAAAGTCTCTGGAGGGAAACTGAAATTTGTGCTTTACTTTTAAGACAAACCACAGCTTCAGGGACATAATTTTCATTGGAAATGTAGAATGGAGTTAAAAGTATTACCGTAGCTCCTTCCTTCTTGTCATAATCCTGAATATGATCACCCCTCTTCATCATATTCATAACCACCACTATCCTGCTTTCCCTTAAAATCAGAACTCCATGTGGCATCAAGACTAAAATAAATCAAGTAGTATATAGTTAAGAACATAGAAATGAGCAATCTTAAAATAGAATTTAGCCCCTTACCTGACTGCTGCGTGTAGTAGCAATCTAGAGTAGGGGCCACCATCTGCCCTTCCAGAAAAAGGAATGGAAAGAGAGAGAGGAAAAGAAAAATCATGGGATAGAAGTGGGAGCATAATAGAACTTTATAGGTCATCACTAGTACTTTTAACTGTGCCCAGAAACAGAGTGTGTACCAGTCAAGCTGCTGTAGAAAGGAAGCAGTATTATTTATTTTCATTTCTATGCTGCCTTTCTCCCAGAAAGAGACCTAGGGCTGCTCACAAGGAAAACCATTTATTAACTTTACAATATTTTTTTAAAAAAATTAAAATTAACTAGCTAAAAACCAGTATAAAATTTATAACATAAATCTTTATCCTCATAATCTGGTAGTAAGGGCATAAAACCCACAACCTACAAAAACCTCCACACAAACATGAAAAGCCGAACTGCTGATTAATGTCATGTGTGATTCCCTCTGCTTCCTTGTCATTTGGTACAAATGCATCCTTAACTTTGCTTTAAAGCTAGTGGATATTAATGAATCCTTTGTGATACAGGGTGTATACATGCTACACAATTATAACACTTTGATACCACTTTAATTTCCATGGCTCAGTCTTATGGAATCTTGGGAGTTTTGGTTTGGTGAGGTACATGGAATTACCTGCCAGAGAGCTTTAATGCCATTGTTCAATGCAGTTTAGTAAAAAAATACCCCACCAAGCTACAAATCCCAGGATTCCATTGAATGAAGCCAGAATAGTTAAACTGTTACCAAACTATGGTAACTGTGCAATGTGGATAATAATTAGTAGAGAGTGCACACACATACGGTGGGGAAACAAGCTGTGCCTGCCTATGAAAGAACAGTCTGTTCTAACCAGATTGAGAGCCTGTTTCCTTCATTTGTGTCTGTTCAGTCTGTACACATTAATTATATACAAAGAGCTGAAGTCCAATGTCCAGGAAGTTTTTGGCAAGACATTTGACCTGCATCTTGATGCCTTTCTCCCAGGAAATTCAAATTCATAAAGCAATACAAGTGAATACGATATCCACATTTACAGTCCTTTTTTTAAATTGTCATTCCTTTATTTTAATCTTTGTTGGCTGTGATTGTCCCTGTTCTGGTAAATCCCTAAATTTAGGTTTTCCTGTATTTGGAAGGTACATGGCTCCAGAAATACTCGATGACACAATGAACATGAATATCTTTGAATCTTTCAAGCGGGCAGATATCTACTCTCTTGGGCTAGTGTATTGGGAGATATCCCGAAGATGCTCAGTTGGAGGTATAATCTGTCTCTTTTGTTGTTGTTGTGTGCCTTCAAGTTCTTCCTAACGTATTGTGGTTATCTTGGGGTTTTCTTGACAGAATTTGTTCAGAGGGGTTTTTGACTTTGCCTTCTCTGAGGCTGAGAGCATGTGACTTGCCCACGCATCCAGTGGGTTTCATGGCTGAGCTGGGAATCAAACTCTGATCTTCAGGGTAGTAGTCCAACACTAAAAAAAACCATGCCATCTTGGCTCTCTGTCCCTTCCATTAAGAATACAATATATTTAACTGAACATCCATCACTGCATTTGAAATTCATTCTACATCTAGTGAAATAATGTGTTCTGTGCCTTCATGTCATTTTTAACTTACAGAAAGTCTATCATGGGTTTTTCTTGGCAAAATTTGTTCAAAGGGCATTTGTTATTGCCTTCCTCTCAAGCTGAGAGATAGTGACCTGTCCAAGGTCACCCAGTGGGTTTCCATGACTGAGCAGGGATTTGGAGCCTAATTTCCAGAGGTGTAGTGTAACACTAAAACCACAACACCAAGCTGGCTTGCTGGAAAAAGAACAGTGTTTCAGAATATATTGAACTTAGTTGTTTATCTGAAAATGTATAAGCAGCTATTTTTCTCCAAAAAGAAGACAGCTAAATTCCAAGAGGAATTGGCTGTGAACAAAACCACCAAGACTTCTAATTTATTTAACCTGCTAAATTTGTTTACCAATTGGTTTAAATTAAGAATAGCTTACCAAATACAGCAACTTCATTGTCAGTGTAATATTTTAGAATCCAAAATTGTCCACATGGGTAGCTGAGATAGTCACACCTTTGCTTTCTGATAGTTCAATGTACACAAACTTTGTATCAGGAACAACATTATTTTAAAAATACTGTGTGTAAAATTACCTTCAGGCTATATGTATAAGGTGAATCCATGAATTTCAAGTTTAGATATTGGGTCCCATCTCCAAGATTTCTCATTATGTATATGCAAATATTCCAAATTTAGAAAAACTCTGAAATCCAAAACACTTGTAGTCCTAAGCATTTTGGATAAGGGAGGCTCAACATGTATTTGAGCGTTTTGGATAAGGGAGACTCAACATGTATTTTTAAGGATGCTGCTTTACTCATTACCTGTTTTGGATGTCAAATTAAATGGTTGGATTAAAATCTGTGGTTAATATCCTGTTGAATCTTTACAAGATCATAAGATAGACTTATGCACTCATAACTTTTGAGATTCATTGATATGGTCATGACAAACAATACAAACAAGCTCCATTTATATTCTGCTTCATATCACTTAAGCAGTGTCTAAGCAGTTTATAACTGTAAGCTAATTTTTTGCCCCCAACAATCTGGGTACTCATTTTAGCCACCTCGGAAGGATGCAAGCCTGAGTCAAACTTGAGCCCTTTTGCTGGTCTTGAACTCGCAGCCTTCTGGTTTTGAGTGAGTGGTTGCAGTACAGGCATTTAACAACTGCGCCACCAGGGCTCCTTAAGCCAGGTAGCATCCCAGCTGAAAGGTTTCAGAGGCATTGCAGATAAGGGCACTGGGAGATGACTTCAGCCATATATTCCAGTCATGGGATGTGTGGATATAAGCAGCAGCAACAGAAGCACAAAGAGTCTCTTCAGCTACCAATCTTAACATGCCCCACAACCAGGAGAGTGTTGTAAATGTCGTTTTCCAGTACCTCAATCTGCAGTGCTTCGAAAATCCCTTGTTGGGGGCACAGCTAGGCTGAAAATACAGTTTCATAGGGGTGGTATTGCCAGGAGTAGCTCCATTATCATAGCTGTGTCTGGCGATGTACGATCTCAGCTAATATTTTGAAAACATGAAAACACTGGCAGAAGACATTTACAGTGATGTTCTCACAAGCTAGTGATTGATCAGGATTCCTTGCTACATCTATGTATCTTTTCCAACTTGTTTCCCCTACGGTTTGAAATGGTCATAATAAAACTGTACTTGTGCTACATTCTTCTTATAGGAATTGTTGAAGAGTACCAGTTACCTTATTATGATGTTGTGCCTTCTGATCCTTCAATCGAAGATATGCGAAAGGTGGTCTGTGAACAAAAACTTAGACCAAATATCCCAAATCAGTGGCAAAGCTGTGAGGTACCTTTTTTCTTTTTTTCTTTCTTCATCTTTTCATTGCAGCCTTCACTATATAGAATTTGAAAACTACACATTTAAATCAAACCAAAATATACCAACATATCAGTAAAGAGTATTTTTCATTATTGGTTAGCATATTCATTTCTATTGAAGTGAAAGGATCAGTGTGGCACAAAATCAGGCAAAATTAAGTTCTTTTTTTTCTTCAAATTGCTGGGCTGTTTAGCAGTAGGGAGCCATTCCTTTCTTAGTAAGATATTTTGATTGAATATTTGATATTTTAATAATTTAGATTGTAAGCCTGAGGGCAGGGAAATGTCTTAATTAACAAATTGTAAGCCACTTTGATAGCCTTGGCTGAAGAGCGGGGTATAAATAAAAATTATTATTATTATATAGCTTTGTCTAATTCCCTATTAATAGCTGGTTTTGTTTTCTACTATAATTATGAGTGTGTATGTGTCTTTAGGGCTTTTATAGGGTTCTCTTAGACTCAGACTGATAAGTAGTTACTTCTATCCTATTTAATGTGAGCCTTAATCTTATTTAATTGACCTCCATCTTGGGGAGCAAGACATTGCAAGGCAAGCCCAATAAACAAATAAACATGGCGCCACAGACCAGGTGCAGAAAATGCTCTGTATTCGTTATTGAGACTCCATCTGCACTGCAGAAATAATGCAGTTTGACACTGCTTTAACTGTCAAGGCTGAGTGCTATGGAATCCTGGGATTTGTACTTTTGTGAGATACTTAGCTTTGTCTGTCAGAAAGCTCTGATGCCACAGCAAATTACAAATCATAGGCTTCCATAGCAGTGAGCCTTGACAATTAAAGCAGTGTCAAATCTGCAGTACAGATGCAGCTGTCATGATTACCAGAGGCCCTTACAAACCAACCATTTATAGCACTGAGATTCCACTTGTAACTGCCATAGTTGCATCCTGTAGCTGCCATGGTTGCATTCTGGCTGAAAAGTATAAATATCTCTTCCTAAACTACAGCTCCCAGGATTCCATAAGATGAAACCATGACAGTTAAAGTGGAATCACAGTGGAATAATTATGCATAGTGCTATAATTATACTGTACTATAAAGTGGAATCATAGTGCTATAATTATAGTGCTATAATTTATTGCATGAGGGAAAAAAGGGTGTAACTGATCAGGAGAATAGCAGCTTTCTCTGTGCTGCTCCACTTGAAGTTGTAGAACTCATATTCTCTTCCTGAAGGGAGTGTGCCTTTTACTGAATGAGAAAAATCCATTCAGCAAAGGCATACTTTAACATCTGTCTCCCCTAAGTGAGCCCATCAGTGAAGAGGAACCCCCACTAGATATCTGAAAATATAGATGAAAGCATTGGCTTCAATCAAATTTTGGCCTAAATTATATAGGTGGACTAATGCTCTGCCCATGCAGTTCCATATCCACCTCCAGGTATGCCTTTTTTTGCAGGAGGGATGCACAAGGGGCTTTTCTCTGCCCATCTGTGCCCCATCCAAAACCTTCCCATGACATCTGGCAGACCCTGCTGCTTACCAGTGGAGACGGAAGAAGCAAGGGGGGCAAGGAAGATGCTGAAGAACTGGCTTGTCTCAGCTCAGAGGGGAACAAGATGGGAGTGTGCTCACAGATAAGGTGCACCCTCCTATCCCATCCCTTCCTCACAGAACTACATCATCTCAGCTCCCTTTACCCTTTCCTCCCTTTCCCACTGGTAAGCAGCAGCAGTAGGGCTTAATAGATGTAGGGGGGATGAAGGTTTTGGAATAGCATCATTCACTCTATCTAAAAAAGAGAGAGGCATACACGTGCATAAGCTTCACTTACATGTGGTATGTAACGGCCAGGATTCCAGCCCTTGCTCCTGGTAATACTTTGTCTAAATGCTAGAGAAAGCCATAATAGGTCAGAACAATGCTCAGTGGGCATCCAGAAACCTATGTAAACCCCACAGTGCAAAACATGAGCACAATAGTACCCTTCTATTCACGTTCTTCACATGCTGAGAGACCTAGGGCCACCATGTCTAATTTGTCTAATTTGTCTAATCGCCTCTGAATGCTGTCCATCTTGGTGGCCATTGCTACATCATTTGTACAGCTTTTATAGCTTCAGCATGTAATACCTGGGAATAGACTAAAGGAACTGCCTCAGCATATTTGACAAATAATCAGATTAGAAAGATGACCTTGAATATACTGCTGTTGATAATTAGCAGCACTTAATGTTCTCTACAAACCTTCCACTCTCCATATCATAATACTAATGCTAATTACAAATACTGTTGGTTTTCATATACCCTTCCCTTACTAATCCAGAAGGACTTGTTCTGTATAATGCTATTGGTAGCTGTTTCTTCTCCTTTTTTTTTTTTTAAAAAGAAAATCCTCCCCAAGGGTACATAGAGCACCACGTACACGTGTGTTTCATTCAGGCATGCATCACTGTATTTGATCTTGCATGCTATTTTGATTTGATCTCCACAGAAAACTAACATTGAGCAGTCTTCCATTACTCTTTCTAGAAAGCAGGTGCTATGGGAATTGAAAGATAAAGAGGGAGTTTAGATCATTGATTTATCTATTTCTAAAAGGTATATTCCTCCTTTCCATCAAATGTTAGCCTCAGCTGGAGTCATAGAGTCAATGAGTGCTTGATGAAGTAACACTTATCCCATTGACTCTATGTGTCTGTTCTAACTGGGACTTACAAATTATGCCCCATTGCTTAGATCCAAAACTGTGCTTCCAGTAGTAGATGAAGCTTCTGCTTCTTCCAGAAGGGGTTCTCTATTTTTCACCAATGTCTCCTTCCTTCTGCACCAACGCCCTTTGGAATACAACATCATATTCCAGAGCCTTGGTGGCAAACCTATGGCATGGGTGCCATCTCTGACACGCAAAGCCATTTATGAGGGCACATGGAGAGACAGGAGTGTGGGGCAAGAGTAGGAACAGGCACATGCCTGTTTCTCTTCTTCCCCCCACCCTCCCATGACTTTGGGGAGGCAACTGAAGGCCGGGGAAGACAAGGGAAGAGGAGGAACAAGGCATATGTCTGTTCCTCTTCTTCCCCCCACCCTCCCAGGCCTTCAGCTGCCTCTGGGGAAGTCCCTCCCCGTGAAGATGGCAGATCTCCCCCCAGCAAGTGGAAGTCCCATCCCCCCCCAAAGTCCAGTTCACTTGGAATAAAGGCACTGGTACACATTTGAGTTTGGGCACTCAATCTCTAAAAGGTTCACCGTTGCTGTTCTAGAGGGTCTCCCAACCCTGAGGAGCAGATCTCTGGCAGTTACAATGAGCTGCTTTAATAAGCAGAAAGGAATTCAGCATCCAAGCCAAAGTGCAATGATTAAAACACAAAGAAATTGCTTAAAATATAAAAAGATGCATTTAAGCATTATTATTTTTTTAAGCATTTCAAAACAGTTTCTTTCCTGTTGGAAATTTTACACTGTCCTGAAACACTAATGATTGTGATGGTGTTTTTTGCACTCTCTTTGGCATTTTCTTTAGGCACTCAGAATAATGGGCCGCATCATGCGTGAATGCTGGTATACTAATGGGGCAGCTCGATTGACAGCACTTCGCATCAAGAAGACTATTTCTCAGCTCTGCGTACGAGAAGATTCCAAATCTTAAATCTACACACCCTGCAGAAAAGGAGAGGGAAGAAAATCATGTTCATGTTTCTGCCTCTTTTTTGATTTTGCTCTACCTCACATGATGCTAGATACAGTATTTAAGTGACCAAATCCCAGAATACAGGAAAGTAGCTTCTTTAGTGGTTCCAATTAATTCAAGTTTTTTTTTTCCTTTGGTGGCAGAAGGGTTCCAGTTTTCAGACTGTAGGTGACCAGCTTGACTGGTAAATGAGAAGTGATTTTTTTTAAAGGTGCTGCACAGTGCTGACCTGGTGTTTCCTTCTCCTGCTATTGCCAGCACAAGCTAGAGAAAACTGTAGAACTCATGGAAGAACCAGATGTTGTGGGCTGTTTTACCATGGCAGAAACCTTTTGTTTGTTTCTGCCTAGGGTTGCCATTTGTCCCAGAAAACCTGGAAACTCCTGGATTGTTCCGGCCGGCTGGGCCAGCTGAAGCATTAAATCCCAGATTTCTTCTTCATTGCAGGCTGATGGGTAGGTTAAAATGTGGCAGTGGTGATGAAGCAGGAAACCGTGCAAGATGACTGGCACTGGTGGGAGCCTTATTCTGCCCTGCAGGCTCCAGTTGCTACTCCATAAGGGGTACATTGCCACCTTATTCTTCAATTCCTGCTTTCCGCAACTGGTCCAGAAGGTGGGATGGGAAAGGAAAGGAGGCAAGCAGAGATGTCCTTGTGTCGTATGGTGATTGTTTCACCAGCTTGAGCCTAGGGCTAGGTGGCATGGTGGAACTTTGTTCTCCAAACAGCCTAGAAAGAGTAAAGGGAGTCTCTTTACTCTCTGAGACTGCTTGGAAGCCTCCTTCTCTACAGAGGTTGAAAGATAATGGTAGAAAAAATACAATGATTAATGTGTTGAATTTGCATGATCAGAATGCAAATTAATAATATGTATAATTATAATATTTTGCATAATATGCAAATGCCTGGATATAAGGGACTGGAATATGGCAACCCTATTTCTGCCCATGCCATACCCACCAGAAGTGCACAGCTGAAAACCAGGAGATATGTGGCCAAGCAACATCAAAGTGTGGCCATGATGGAAAAAGCACGCACAAGCTAGGAGATGCTGTAGCAGTTTGCTTTTGCCTGTTTATATAGAGAAGGGCAAGATTCTGCTCTTCCTCTTCTTTCCCCTGTTGAGTTAACTGAATGCAAACTACTTTTCCACTTTGAACTCAGTTTGTAGCAATTGATGTAAGGAGAGAACAAAAAGGGAAAGTGAGGGGGAGGGAGGACAGAGGTACTGGGACAGTTTTAAAACAATGTGAAGTCGAAGGTTTTTGTGGCTGGCATCCATAGTTTTTATGTGGGTTTTTTTTGGACTATGTGGCCATGTTCTAGAAGAATTTATTTTTGACATTTCGCCCACTTCTGTGGCTGGCATTTTCAGAGATGCCAGCCACAGATGCAGGTGAAATGTCAGGAATAAATTATTCTAGAACATGGCCACATAGCCCAAAAAACCCACAAAAACTATAGTTTAACAACAGCTGGAAAAGGTGGGACTACAGATTAATCAGGACTGTCCTTGATGTGATATTAAGAGACCTTACTTTTTATTACCTTTTTTTTTTTAACTACAACTCCCAGAATCTGGGAGTTTCTATGCTGGCTGTGGGGCTCTGGTAATTTGTGATGGTAGCAATCTCATGTCACTGCATGTATAGATCAGAGGTTTGCCTTGCAAGAGAACCACAGGATTTTAAAAATCAGTGTTCAGCAAGAGTGATGTGCTTAGCTTTCCATATTCTTCCTGGCCTGCTGGAGGGTCTTGGAGGAGTGACATATCCCCACCCCCAAATGCATTAAAATTCTCCCTTGTTCATAGGTTATTGCCAAGGGAGGGCAGGCACTCCTGCTGGTGGAAATCAAAATGCACTACCTGTATCTATACTTAACTAGGATATATATAAGTAGCATTGTATGACCAAAGAAAATTTGTATGAAGTCAAACACATATTCCTGGCACGTCTGATGAAAAGGATCAAATGGAAGGTGATGTAAAAACTCTTTCCTAAGACTCTAGAGGGAGCCATTTAAACAGGCAGTACTCAAGGAAATGAACCAGTGGTCTGACCTGGAATACAAGGCAGCTTATGCCTTCAAAACAAAGACCAAATTAATCAAGGCATTGAAACATTTCACATAGACATTTGTAGAATAGTTGGTGCCATATGTGTATGGTTCATTTGTGCATATAATTCACATACTTTGTTTTTGTTTAATCTTTTATTAACCAAATAAGAGACATTCGATGGAATGTGAAAACTGTGAAGTGAAACTTTTTAATTTTATTACTAGTTGCCTTCAAGATAGCCATTTGTTTAAATCTTCAAGTGCAAAACATTGGAAATTTCATTGTTACATGCTTTTTGTATTTAGATCTCTAGCCTTTAAGTATTCCAAAATCTAAACTAGGTACTAGTGTTGTTCTCTTAAGCTTGGATTTTGTCTTTTGTGCCAAGACGTAGAATGAGGCCAAAACATAATGTTGTTACCTGGCTAAGGAAAGTTAAAAAGGAATGCTCTTTTACATAGGGTTGCATCAGGCCATAATGAAAGGGACTGGAGAAAGAACAAAGGGATGTCAGATGATAATGCATATATGGGAGTATAATATATTTAAATCATTTTTTAAAAGGAACTCAAGCTTCTAGCGAAACAGTGGAAATCATGTTGCACTCCAAATATTGATGGATGGCATCTGCCAGCATTCCTTATCACTGGTTGTGCTGGCTAGGGCTGATAGGACTTGCAGTTCAACAGTATCTGAAGGTCACATGATTCCCACCCTGCTGTACTGAATACTGAATAGGTATGAATGCAGGAGACTTGTTTTTAAGTCCTTGTCTTTGTCTAGAGTATGGCTCTGTGTAGTATGGCTTAATGAAAGGTTGACTCAATAGCAGGAGCAACAGCAGCAGAGTAGGACCAGAAATATATATAGTTCAAGGCTATACTCACACAGCTATAGAGAAGGGTGACTTTTTTGTCACTTCATTGTGGGCAGTCGCAAGTTTTGTGATTTCAGTGCAGGCAGGATAGAACAATTAAGTTTTTCCTGTGCCATCAGTGCAGTTCTAAGTGAGTGAGAAAGGCCCTTGTGATTTTCCATGCTTATGTGTGTATCTTGGTCCCAAACAACCCAAAGTCTAGTGAAGCTGAATATACATGAAGGGTACCCGTAATTCCATACAGAGCCCAATATAAACAATGAAAAGCAACATGATTAAAATATTATAGTGCTTTGTATTCCCCCTCTCAATCTGGGGAAGGAAGGGGGAGGGAAAGAGACATAAGAGTGTATTCCTCCCAACTGTCTGTTGGAATTCCAGATGTCTTATCTCCTGTCTAGAGAGATGAGACATAGTTTAATGATACAGCAATGCTTTGCATGCAAAAGGTAACATGCACACTGAGCTATATGCTGTCCTTAGAAAAGTTAATTTTTGGATGACAACTCCCCCAGATACTCTTCCTACAGTCTACATGGGAGTAAGTAAAGTTTTAAAATACAGTCTTAAGAACAAAAAAGCAACCAGTGGCATTACTAAAGCACTAGAATGTGCCTTGTTCCAAGTCCATCTAGCCAATGTTTGGATGAGAACCAAGATCAATACATGGATTTATGCACATAACTATCTGTTATCTGTCTGTTTGTCTGTCTGAATGATGTGGATTATCCTAAGTATAGCATCTTTATCCATTATCTAGATTTTTGTCAGATAGGTGCAAATTGGAGGTGCTAATTAACTTGTTACAATGAACAAAGTAAAAGAGGAACTTGGCAAATTCTCCTTTTTTCCTCCCTTTCAAGAAACTGAACTGATTGGACAATTTTTGAGTTTTAATAAGTAACCTTTTAGACTCTTTCTCCCATGCTGGTTAATAGTAGAACAAGAGGACATTAACTTGGGTCCAAAATATTAGGCATCTGTTAATGTGGCACTCTATGTGTTTGTGTTTGTGTGTGTGTATGTGTTCTGTCTCCTTAACTCTCTTAGTCTGAAGTCCTCTGACTGGATCTCCTAACTCTTTAAAGGCAGGTTTCCAGAGGTGAATGGAGCAGTCGAGGAAAATGGGGGTGGGTCGGAAGTCCTTTCCTATACAGTACATAGAATAGAAGCGAAGATGCAAGTGACTGTCATTAGTAGTGTTTGCTTTTAGTTTAGGATTTTAGTAATTGCAAATAAATATCTTGTATTCTATGTGAAAAAAAGTATTTAAGAAAAAAATCTGTACAATTCTATGAACTAAATCTTTAAAGAAGATATAAATCTTTAAAGAAGATATAGGGCTGCAGATGTTTCTGGACTGTAACTTCCCCCATCTTTCATTATTAACTATGCTCACTAGGGCTGATGGGAGTTACATTCCAGCAATAACTTGAGGACCACACATTCTCCATCCCTGCTTTATAGTACACTCAAAACCTGAGAGTATCAATTTCATAGAGTTTTGCTTATTTTTGTGGCTTGTCCCGTACCACAAGAACTGTGTGAATCAATAGGTTACGACCATTGTCCCATTCATCCATCCAAGGCCAAAGCAGATATTACTTTAATTGCATGGGTAGCTGCAGATATTACTTTAATTGCGTGGGTAGCTGTGGGAAGCCAATGTTTGAATCCCTGCTTGGCCACACTCTATCAGTTTTAGAAGAACAGTGGCAATCCTCCTTTGAAGAAATTGTGCCAAGAAAAACCCATGATAGGCTCACCTCAGAGTTATGCTAAGGCAGAAATGACAAAAATACATAACCACAAAGTGCAGTCCCCTTCCCCAATCTTGATCTAGAACCTCATGTGGGAAGAAGAGGTCTTTAATCCTTTCCCTGGCCTACTGTGGTCCCAGTCAGATCCACAGAGCCTATAGATTGTAAGACAGAAATGTTGATTTGTTGCTTTGTCTGCTTTGGCCATGTATCATTTTACCTTTGGCAAATTTTTAGCATGCTGCTGCCAACCCATCCTCCTGTGCCAGCACAGGATCATTTCTTTCTTTTTGAGCTTGGTGAAAATGTAGCAGGTCATGACATTTCTGCTTGTAGGAAGGTCACTGTGCCCCATTGGCTCATACATGCACATATAATGGTGGATGCCTCCCACTGTCTTCTAATGTGTAGGAATTGATGATACAAAAAAAAAAAAAAAACACAAAAAAACCAACCTCTATCCACCATGACTCATCTGCAAAAGAGTCATTCATGCATGCAAGTAACTGTTTGATGCTTACAGTCCAGAGTGTGGAAATATTACTTTTGGGGACTACAATTCCCATGCTGGCTTTAAGACTGTGGGACCTATAGTTCGGTGGAGAAATATTTTCAAGCTCTGCAAGCAGCCAACAACAGATGCTAAATACTGCATGTATGACTGGCCCTTATTTACTCATTGGTGGGTATAAAAGTAATTGAATTAATCTTTACATTTTTTCATTCATTTTCTGGACTGGACAGTCACCCTTCTGTTTGTCACCTTGTCATGTCTTAAGCTTTTATTCTGGCAACTAGTGAAAATGCCAGGAATAAGGAGTGCCTTTTATGTAAAAAAAAAAAAGTTGCTTTTCTTCCCTGGTCTTCAGTAAGCACCAGTAGAGTTTGAAATCTTGTTTTATTAACACTTAATCCTATCCTCTGGACTATGCTGTGCAATTTCTTGTGTGAATAGTAAACTGCCTTATTGAAAACATCTTTAACAGGATACCATATTAAGCTGCACAATGGTTTCTGAAATATTATTTGTTATGGAAAAGTTTGTGCTAAGATATCTTTATTTGTGTGAAGCTTTTTGAAAAGAAGATAACACATTCCATCCCAGCAGGCACCACACATTCAGGGCTCTGTAAGGGGAAAATAAAGTATTAAAAATTAAACAATATTTATAGGGAATATGATGAAAGTGCAATAAACAGAATTTGAAGAATCTGTATGTGTTAGATGTGTAAGTTTGTGTCAGAAGAAAGTGTATTTCTTTAAAAGAGTTGCTACATGGTGGGGCAGAGCTCCATTCCAGAGGGGGACAATGTAGTATTTTCAGTCTACAAGTCTCCACAAAAGCTGTGCATTATAGAAAAATAGGATTTTTAAAAATCTTCAGTCACAGATTAGTTTCAAACACAGTTATGGAACTGAATTATGAAGTCAGTCTATACATGGTTTAACCTTCTAGTCTGTACTGTAAAAAAGTATTTATTTTTTAAGAAAAACATTGCTTTGATATTGCTTTTGCTTCTGGTTGTAAATAATGTATTTCATTATTGTATTTTTGTATACTTGCTTACTTTCTCCTGAAAGTGTATTTTTGTAAAGTGTCAGTTTTATTATATTAATTTTTCTCTACCATTTGTTTTTGTGATGCACAACTTCTCTTAAATAAATAAAAAATGAAACCTAGGATGTATGTTCTGTGTTTTTTAAAAAAGAATCTTCTGAAGTCTACATCTGATTGTAAGATATAAATATATCCCACTCAAGAACATTTAAAGTATATATTGTATATACACATGCATAGATCTAGAAAATTTAGGCAAAAAAAAAAAAAATCAACCCAAAAAAAACTTAGTTGACTTATCTATGGGTCAATATATGTACTGTATTTTTTGTTGTATATCTTCGAGTTGTTTCCGACTTACCATGACCCAAAGGCAAACCTGTTTATGTGGGATTAGACTGTGTGACTTACTCAAAGTCGCACAGTGGAATTGAACCCGATCTCCAGAGTTATAGTCCAACACTCAAATTACTACACCATGTTGGCTCTTGTAAATACTGTACCTTAACTCTTACTCCCCCCCCCCAAAAGGAACCATCCCCTTCTCTGAGTACAGCGTCAAAATGTGAGAGCTTAGTTTGCCCCAGCGGAATCTAAAAGAAGCACTGAGCCCCCTAGTCTGTCCACAGTGGTGCTGCTTCTGGCCTTTTGGCATGGCTAGGCAGGAAAATGGCAGTAGCAGTAGCTCTTTGGCACTCTTTTCCCCCAAAGGAGCTCCAAGAGAGTAGAAAGAGACCAGTGGTTATTTTGGGTTCTCAGAGTGAGTTCTTGTCTTTCACTGCTTTACTCAGGGAAGGGGGTGATTCCTTTTCTGATAAGAGTTAATTATTGTTGTTAACTACCCTTGAGACTTTGACTCATAGCAACCCTGTAGATGAGACATCTCCAAGATTCCCTGTCCTCAGCTGCTCTGCTCAGGTCCTGCAGGCCCAGACCCATGGCCTCCCTGATTGAGTCTAACCATCTGCCATGTGGTCTTCCTCTCTTTCTGCTGCCCTCTACCTTCCCCAGCATCATTGTCTTTTCTATGAGCCCTGGTGGCACACTGGTTAAATGCCTGTACTGCAGCTACAAGGTTGTGAGTTCAATCCCAACCACAGGGGCTCAGGAGGATTGACTCAGCCTGGCATCCTTCTGAGGTCACTAAAATGAGTACTCACCTTGATGGGGGGCAATTAGCTTACACGTTGTAAACCGCTTAGGGAGTGCTTAAGTGCACTGATAAGCGGTATAGAAATGTACTTGGCTTCCAGGGAGACTTCAAGCTTGATCTCGTCTAGAACTCATTTGTTTGTCTTTTTGGCTGTCCACAGTATCGTCAGCACTCTTCTGCAGCACCACATTTCAGATTTGAGTTGATTTTCTCTCTGTCAGCTTTCTTCACTTTCCAAGTCTCACATCTTTACATTGTGACTACAGTGGCTTGGACTATCTTCACTTCAGTGTTAATAATAATAATAATAATAATAATAATAAATAATTTCTATCCTGCCCCTCTGAACAGGCAAGAGGCGGTCCCTAAGATAGGATGGACCTGAGCCATGTAGGGCTTTAAAAGTAAAAACCAACACCTTGTACTGTGCCTGGAAACTAATTGGCAGCCAGTGGAGAGATTTGAGCACAAGTGTTATGTGCTCTCTCCTGGATGTTCTAGCGAGAAGCCTGGCTGCCATATTTTGAACCAGTTGAAGTTTCCAGGGTAGTTTCCAGGGTAGCCCCATGTAGAGCGCATTACAGTAGTCCAAACGTGAGGTTGTCAGTGCGTGTATCAGTTTCCAGATCCCTCGTCTTCAGGAAAGGACACAGCTGGCGTATCAGCCGAAGCTCGTAGCAGGCACTCCAGACCGTCGCATTCACCTGACTAGTCATGTGGAGCGATGGGTCAAGGAATACCCCCAGACTGCAAACAGAGTCCTTTGAGGAGAGTGTGACTCCATCCAGGACTGGAAGTTGTATTCCCAAACCTGGTTTTGGGCCTGCACCTCTGTTTTGTCTGGATTAAGCTTCAATCGGTTTTCCCTCATCCAATCCATTACCGCCGCAAGGCAGTCATTGAGAGGAGAGACACCATCTGAGGTCTGAGCAGATGATCTCGTCATGGAGAAATATATCTGAGTGTCATCAGCATACTGATGACACTGAGCTCCATGCCTCTGAATGATCTCTTCAAGCAGCTTCATATAAATGTTAAATAACATCGGGGACAGGATGGCACCCTGGGGGATGCCACAGCTAAGCTCGATTTTAGAAGAGCAACTGTCTCCAAGTCTCACCCTCTGTGATCTGCGGGAGAGAAAGGACCGCAACCACTGGAGCGCGGTGCCACCAATCCCCAACTCTCTCAGCCGAACCAAGAGGATGGAGTGATCAATTGTGTCAAAAGCCGCCGAGAGGTCCAAGAGCACCAACAGGGTCACACTGCCCCTGTTGATGCTCAGGTGGAGGTCGTCCGTCAGAGCAACCATGGCAATCTCCACTCCATATCCTGCCCTGAAGCCGGTTTGAAATGAATTGAGATAATCGGTTTCATCCAAGACAACTTGGAGTTGGGAGGCGACTGCTCTCTCGATCACCTTGCTAAGAAAAGGTAGCAAGGAAACTGGTCTGTAGTTGTTTCTGTCCAGGGGATCAAGGGAAGGCTTCTTCAAGAGGGGCTGGACGGCCGCCTCCTTCAGACAAGATGGAACAATGCCTTCCCTGAGGGACTCATTGATCACCTCCCAAAGGAATGTTCTCAATTCGTCCCCTGCCTGGACAACCAGCCAGGATGGATCTGGATCAAGGGAGCAGGTCGTCTTCCTCACACATCCAAGGAGCTTGTCCACGTCATCGGTACTCACCGATTGAAACTCATCCAGTAAACTGACATTAATTGAGTTGCTGGATATCTCATCCATGGACACTGGACAAATATTGGCGTCCAAGTCGGCTCTAATCCAAGAGATTTTATCTGCAAAGTGAGTGTTAGACGCTTCACAGCAGGCTGTCGTAGGCTCTAGCAGGGGGTTTGGCGCAGGAGGAACCTGCGTCAGCTCCCCCATCACCTTAAACAGCTCTGCCAGGCGCGACTCTGCAGACGCAATGCATGCAGAGTAGCAAGATCTCCGTGCTGCACGCACAGCCTCTCCATAGCTGCGAAGGTGCAGTCTATAGTGAGTTCTGTTGGATGGGAGGCAAGTCTTTCACCATTTGCACTCTAGTCGTTGTCCAGCCTGCTTCACCTCCCTGAGATCTTCCGTATACCAGGGTTTGTGGTTGGGAGCGGGCTGGAAAGGACGCTCAGGAGCAATCATGTTGATGGCCCTGTGGACATCGGTGTTCCAAGTGTCAACCAGAGCCTCAACAGAATCACCGGCGTTCCCAACCAGCAAACCTTCTAGGGCTTTCTGGAAACCAATTGATTCCATGAGCCTTTGAGGGCGGACCATTCTAATGGGTCCGCCACCCCGAGGAGACGGAGAGTGGTCTTTAGCTCCAACTTGGTCAGGAAATGATCCGTCCATGACAGTGTGGAAGTCTGAGTTACTTCCGCCCACGGATACTCCTGTTCCGTACTAACAGCTCCATCGAGAGTATGACTTGCACAATGTGTGGGTCTGTTGACCAATTGGGACAGGTTCATGCCTGTCATGGAGTCCATGAACTCCCGAGTTGCTCCAGAAAGCTCGGACGGGCTGGTTTCAAGAGGAATGTTGAAGTCGCCCAAGACCAGAAGTCTGGGCGACTCCAACAGAGTTATATCTTTGTACTTTATGATCTTATCTAGTTCTTTCATAGCTGCCCTTCCCATTCTTAGTCTCCTGCTTTCTTGACTGCAATCTCTGTTCTGAACTATATTTGATCTAAGGTATGGGAACTCTGCCTATTTCTATTTTCTCATTATCTAGGATGAATTTTTGTAGCTCTTTTGTGGTCGTCATCCCCCCCCCCCCCATTAATGCTCGGCATTAATCCTGCCTTGGAACTTTCCTCCTTGATCTTCTTCAGTAATGGTTCCAGTTCCTTGTTGGTTTCTACTAGTAGTATTGTGTCATCTGTGTATCTTAGGTTGTTAATGATATTTCCCCCAGTCTTCACTCCTCCTGTTCTGATTCTAAGCCTGCTATGCAAACAATATTTTCTGCATATAGGTTGAATAAATAGCCTGATACTATGCAACCTTTCCTTACCTCTTTGCCGATTAGGAACTATTCTGTTTCTCAATATTCTGTTCTGACAGCAGCTTCTTGTCCTGAATAAAGGTTGTGCATCAGAATGATCAGATGTTGTGGCACTTTTGACCCTATAATAGCAATCCATAGCTTTTTGTGATCTATGCAGTCAAAGGCTGTAGTCAATAAAGCATGTGCTGATTTTCTTCTGAGATTCGCTAGTATGATCCAACCTCCATTTGCAATGTGATCTCTAGTGCCTCTTTCTTTTCTAAATCCACCTTGTATCTCTGGATTTATTTATTTATTTCATTTCTCCTGAAAATGGGACCAAAGGTGGGTCACAGAAACATTTTTTAAAACTTTATAGTAAAAATTTAAAAACAGTTAAAATCATCTAATTAAAACAATATAAAATTAACATTAAAAACATACAAAAAATTATAACTAAAATTATAACCTACATAAAACCACCCTGTCACGATTATTACGTTAAAAAGCCTTCCTAAATAAAAGCATTTTTTTCTTTTTCTTGCTCCATATACAGTAGGAGTCTTTGCTGAAGAATTTTGAGCATGACTTTGCTTACATGGGAAATTAGCCCAATGATCTAGCAATTTCTGCGGTGAGAATGTAAACTGATTGTTTCCTATTTTTGGGCCACTGTTTTGTTTTCCATATTTGTTGGCAGATTTAATTAGAACTATACTTGAATTTGTCTCTATGGATTGTACCAGTTCTGTTGGTAAAACCTCTGTTCCTGGTGATTTCTTCTTCACAGTTACTTTGGGTGCAGCTTACACTTTGCTTTCCAAAATTTGGGGGTTCATCCTCATTTCTTCTTCCCAAGTGTCATTTAATGTTTCACATTTTTTGTACAGTTCCTTTGTTACATGCCTCTAAGTTTTACCCATGACTTATCCAGGTGTCATATCAAAATCCATAAATTTGGACCCAAAACCTGCCCTCAAGCTACACATGAGGTCAACTTATACATGAGTATATATGGTAGTTCTAATTCTGGGATACTGTTTCAACTGCCATGGCTCCATTTTACAAAATCCTGGGATTTGTAGTTTGGTGAGGTAATTGTCTCCAATGCAACAAGGGACTAGAGCTCTTTAGCAGAAGATTCCAAGCCAAACTACAGTTTCCAGGATTCCATTGTGCTGATATAGAGTCAGAAGTGTTTTTGAGTAAAAGCAATACATACATACTCATCCCAAACCTAGCTTTATTTTTACCCATTTAACCATCATCAGCAGTTAACCATCATCTAAATGAACTAATACTGTCATCTTCTATATAACTCTATGCAAATTCTTTGAAGTTCACATTCACATGTCACTTTATACACAGACTAAATTATCTTTGTAAGTGGGACTTTTTTTTAATTTAAGGAAAATGAAATCAGGGGCCCAGCAGTGTTCAATATCTCTTTTAGCCTCTTGAGTGAATACAGTACACCAGCATGGTGTATTTACATGCCATTATTTCTCTTTTAATGAGAACTGTGTGCCATCTGCTGGAGACAGCAGGAATTCTGTGTCTCTCATCAAATATGTTCAATGCTAGGTGTGGGCAACCTGCCATTGTTCCAATGTCAGTCTTATTTAACATGGCCACTGATTGGTTTGTGGCAGTTGAAGTACACATCATCCGGAGTGGACCAGGTTGTTCTCTGTGTGTGCTTACTTAATAATCTCTTCTATGTTTGTGAATCTACTCTCTTTCTCTTTTTCAAGTGGCAGGAGGGGGATAGCAAAGTCCTACATGAATGCCACTCTACTGTAGGAAAAGTGCACTGAATATGCATGCACACAATCAATGAAGCCATGGCCTTAAGTTTGTAACTGCTGCCACACTGCCCAATTAATTCAGCTTGACACTTTATCTGTCATGGCTCCATCCTATGGGATCCTGGGATTTGTAGTTTGTTGTGACACCTGATCTCTGTGATAGAGAAGGCTAAATGTCTCCCAAAACTACAAATTCCAGAATACCATAGCACTGAGCCATGGCAGTTAAAATGGTATCAAACTGCATTAATTCTGCAGATGTTTCATATTTTGTCTGAAGTATAATATGTTCAGATTAGTCATTTTGCTTCTAGGGAGATTTCAGGCTTGATCTTATCCAAGACACATTTGTCTTTTTGGTAGTGCACAGTATCCACAGAAAACTCTTTCGGCACCACATTTCAAATGAGTTTATTTGCTTGCTGTTAGCTTTCTTTACTAACTAGTGGTGAGAGGAGGAAATGGATCCAGCAACATACCACCATGTGTAACATCAGAATTCAGTTTAATAGGTCCATTACACATATGGTTCAGGTGACATCTCACCAAGGGTTATGTTGCAGATTGGGATGTTATTTCATCAACAGAAGTGGTTCAGCTATGGTCTGTCAGAGCTACAGCAAAGGAAATAAAGAGGAATCTTAAAGCTTGGGTGTTGTTGTGTGCCTTCATATATGTTTTTGACTTATGGTGACCCTAAGTCCAACCTATCATAGGGTTTTCTTGGCAAAATTGTTCAGAGGTTTACCATGTCCTTCCCCTGAGGTTAAGAGCATAAGACTTGCTCAAAGTCACCCAATGGGTTTCATAGTCGATCTGGGGATGGAACCCTGGTCTCCAGAGTCATAGCCCCATACTCAAACCACTAAACCACAGTGACACAAAGCATAGGTGGCAAATTTGCCTATGACTATGACCCAGGTAAGCTTTATAGCACTTCTAAACAATGTGGCATAGTGGACTGAGTGCTGAGCTAGGACTCTGGAGACCAGAGTCTGATTTCTGTTCAGCCAGGAAGCCCACTGGGTGACCTTGGGCAAGTCACATGCTCTCAGCCTCAGGGAAAGGCAATGGCAAACCTCCTCTGAAAACATCTTGTCAAAAAAACCCCAGGATAGGCCTGCCTTAGGGTTGCCATAAGTTAGAAATGTCTTAAAGGCACACAGTAGGATGGTTAATACCCACCTACTCAGGACATTCATATTACTTGACAGACAAAATTGTTCTGCTGGAGACTTGCATGTTGCAAACTTTTCTTGTGGCATCAGAAATTTGCCAGTACCTTCCATGCCAGCCTGGAAGGATCTATAATGGAAGACGCTTTTATCTGTTTTGATTTAATATTGCTGTGCCACTTTCCCAGTGCCAAGGTTGAGCTCAAAGTGGCTCTTGACATGAACAAAACACTACAAAACATCACAAAAATAGTAGGCCCGTTAATATAGCCATCTAATCATATTAAAGCCACAGCAACATACAAATAAAGCACAAATAAACAATTAAGTGAAAATGAATGGTGTTCAACTCAAATAAATAATAATTAATTAGAAATGGTTGCTGAGCACCAGCTCTGTGCCTGCTGACGTAATCACTGAGGAAGGGTTTTTTCACTCAATCCAGGAAGATGAATTGTAGAGCTAGAAGGGGCTGCAAAGGCCATATAGCTCAACCCCCTGCCATCCAGGAATCGACAGCTAAACAACCCTGAGAAATGGCTATATAAGGTTTGTTTAAAACCTCTTTTGAAGAAGAACTCACCACCTTCAGAGTAGGCTATTCCACTAGCGAACAACTTGTGCTGTCACAAAGGTCTTCCTAATATTTATTCTTCTTTCTTGCAATTTGAGTGCATTGTTTCCAGTGGCCCCATTTGAAGGCACACAACAACAATAAAAATGCCTTACTTATCAGTTTTTTCTTCTCCGGACTAAATATACCCAACTCCCTCAACCATTTCTCATAGGGACTTGGTATCCACAGGTTTATTTAAATCATATTGGTCACCCTCCTATAGACATGTTCGAGCTTGTTATGAATCTTAGCTTCACTATTTTTATTCTCAGCAATGCAATCTTACCACTCCCCCATCCCTTCTGGGGTCCATCCCCTTGCCAGAGTGTTACCCTCTGAGAAGTACCATCATTAATAATTTCAAATTATTGCACCTGAAATTGTGTGTGTGTGATAGGTCACAAGAGCAGCTAGTCTTACTCATGAAAATAATTCCCATGTAGACAGCTTCATCACACACTATCATCAGTAGTCTATTTTCTCTATGTAAAAATAGACAATGAAAATTCAGTGTGCCATCCATGGCCAGTGCCCATTTCAGCTGATGGGATGAAGCTCATCAAAAGTGGAGCAGCCTTGTTGACTTCCTAGGTTGCAGCTACACTGTAGACATAATGCAGTTTGACACCACTTTAGGTGCTGTAGCTACATCCTATAGAGTCCTGGGATTTCTAGTTTCCCAGGGTCTTTTGCCTTCTCTTCCAAGGAGTGCTGGTGCTTCACAAAACTACAAATCCCAGGAGTTTGTAGGATGGAGCCATGGCAGTTAAAATGGTGTCAAACTGCATTATTTATACAGTTTAGATGCACCCCTCAATTGCCCATAGCACTGCCTTCATTTTTATAGGGGAACACCACTGCTTTGAACTAATCCCTAGCTTTTCAACAAAGATGTTGAGCTGATAAAGCCATTGCATGATCATTAAGAACCAAACCTGTGCAGAGGCCTTTACAGAGCTGAATCAGTGGTTAGTCTATTTTGGTATTGCCTATTCAGTTGCATGTTGGTTTATGGCAATGGTTCCCAAACGTTGGTCCTCCAGGTGTTTTGGACGTCACCTTCCAGAAGCTTCAGTCAGCTTGATTAACAGTCAGGAATCCTGGGAGCTGAAAGGCAAAATATCTGGATGACCAATGTTTGGGAACCACTGGTTTATGGCTTCTCCAGTTTGCCAAAGAAGATGACTGTTCATGAGCAGACTATTCAGAATGGGCTGTGTGATCAGCATAGGGTTTAGAAAGGATACATTTTATTTTCAATGTTTGTACTAATGTCCCCCCCCCTCCCACTTCCACATTGCCAATGCCACAAGACCACTCCTCTTGTCTTCTTTCATATCCTGCCATTCTATCCTAAAGTGAACCTGCATCACTGAGTCACACAGTCACTGACTCAGAGAAGTCATTTTGGTTCATGGTGGTGCGTCAGTGTTGTAAGATTGTTGTTAACAATCTTCTTGGCAGACTCCATTATAAGGAGAAGTACAAATTGAGTAAAAACAGTGCACATTCACACACTAAGTAACATGTTTTGTTTTTTTAAAGCCGAGGCAAAACCAATCATAATACATCAAAATGATTAACAAAGTTGCTTTGAATGTAAAATGATTGGTACTTTAAAGATGTCTTAGCTTCTTGCTTGGCAAAATCAAAATGTCAAAGGTTGTCATCAAGGTTTGGTCAGATCAGCTAGTAGCTTCCATGTCAGCAGAACAGGGAACTTACTCTGGTTTCAGACCAAACACTAAAGGAACTAACCAAGGTGCTAACTGTCTTCCCTAAGTGGGTTTTGTACACTGAATAGCTCCTTTAAAGTTTAGCCCAAAATAAAGATGAGATTCACCAATCCAATGACATGGAGACCACCAGCCACCACTGAAGACTGTTTTCTTTCACAGAAGCAGGAAAGTATTTTGCAGACGGAAAAATAGAGACTATTGAACTATTCTTGACACAGGATGTTACACCTTCAGCTAGAAGCTGTAACATGGAAAATAACAGCTACATTATTAACATGGTCAGTTCTTTCGCCAGCATTCTTTACAGGAATGCATGGTGAGTTTTTGCTGGAGATATTCATAATAATGTCCCAATCTCCAGCTAAAAGTGTAAAATACTGCATAATGTAAAGGTCCTGGGAATGTGCCTTTCAGGGTCAATTTTTTTTTCTTAGTTACTATTTTGAACTGCAGCTTCCAGATTCCTTTAGCCAGCATGACCAATAGCCTATCAGGATGGGGATTTTGTGGAGCTGTGGTCCAAAAGGAAGAGAAGAGAAGAGAAGAGAAGAAGCAACTTCTTCTGACCTGGGCTAAATGCCAGTTGATTTCGTGAATCAACCTTTATTTTCTGTACAATTTTGATAAGTAGCATCTTCATGTCTGAGTATTTAATTGATTATTACAACATATTAAAGCACTAAGCAGAGTGATTACTTCTTCATTATTTTTAGCTCATTGAAGGGGCGTTTCATTGCAGTCTCATGAAGAGGAAACCTGAGGTTATGAGGCAAGGCTGCTGAGTGAGTTCACAGTCTCACATGCTCCTTCCACATACAGCAGAATGAGATTGCACCAATGCGGAGTAATCACATGAGTGGGGAGGAGAATTTTTATTATTTTAAAGACAGTCAGCATAATTTGCTCTTTATAGACTGACAAGCATCTTAGAATGCAGTTATCCTTTAGACTATGTACATCCCTGATGCCTACTCTCTCTCACACACAAATATGTCTCCTAGGGCACATGTAGTCTTGCTGATTCCAGATAAGGATGTTGGTTAGTGCTGAGCATGGCTCATCCTGGTCACTTCATCAGTGACCTTTTTCCTACATAAGAGGCAATTGCTATGTAAGAAAAAATGTGTACACGCCATTCTATTGGAAGCGCAGCATGACAGTTTATGTCAGTTCCAGTACTAAAAGTCATTTATCATTTTTATTATTTTAAATTATATCTCACCTTTCCCCCAGCATGGGACCCAAAGTAACTTACAAAATAGAATACCAAGTGCTGAAGACTATATTTCAGAGGAAGGAAGTGGCAAGACCACCTCTGCATACAGATTTTTGTGAAACACCCTTTCAATGAACAGTCCTTGGCTTAAAAAAAAACTATGAAATTCATGGGGCCACCTTGAGTTGATAGGCAACTTGAAGAAGTACATGCATACAGGCACACACACAGAAGATCTCAAAACCTGAACAGGCTCATATGCGAGAATTCTGCAAATCTCCCAGTGGTTTTGTTATATATCAAACAGTATGAGAGACCTTGAGCACTACCACCCCATGCTTGAACATTAGTCCCTAAACACTGTGTTCATCTCTCCAAGAAGGAGCCCTGGTGGCACAGTGTTTAAGCACCAGTTCTGCAGCCACTCACAGCCACAAGGTTGTGAGTTCAATCCCAGGCAGGGCTCCAGGGTCCACTCAGCCTTCCATCCTTTCATAGGTTGGTAAAATGAGTACCCAGCTTGTTGGGGGCAATTGGTTTAGATTGTAAACCATCTAGGGAGTTTTAGTTCACTGATAAGTGGTACTGTATAGAAATCTTGCTATTGCTATAGTACTTGCTAAGAAGGACCTAGAACCACAGTAAAAAGTGCCCCCAGGTCTCATTCTGGAGAGGCAGCCCGGATGGTTATCATGGTCAGTGGTATCAAAAGCAACCAAGAAGTCCAACAGAAGCAACAGGAACATGCTTCTCCTATCCAATTTCTGGTGTAGGTAATCCTATTTTTTGGTGAAAGGTAAAATGTTATATACAGCAATAAATTTCTCAGTAAGCATGTGGGGTTTTTCTTATGGGTTGATGTCACCATATGTGCTTGGAACAGACTAAAACTCATAGTCAGTTTGTCTGCACTAAATTAATCATTCCTACATGTGGGCTAAACTTATTTAAAATATCCAGCTGATATATACACATGTGCCCTGTTAGCAAAATAATCTTTTGTGATCTTTGTATGTGATATCCAGACAGAGATATCCAGAGAGAGTAAATTATGCTGTTTGCTACTGTATTTGCTGTGGTAGTCCTCTAAAAATAATAACCAGGTAAAGTTTCTGTTGACATGGAGTATTTAATGGGAACCCCCACATTTCATTCCAGGTAAAGTTTCTGTTGACATGGAGTATTTAATGGGAACCCCCACATTTCATTCCAGGTAAAGTTTCTGTTGACATGGAGTATTTAATGGGAACCCCCACATTTCATTCCAACCAGAAGCTGATTTTTTTTAATTCCAAGATATGTCACAGGAAAAAAGGACTTATATGGTTTTATTCTTGCAATTCATACTAGACGCCTTGACTATTTCTCCTTGTTCTCGTCCTCCTTACTGAATGATGGGAGGCACAGAAAGTGAGATTTTTAGGATGGTTCCTTTAAAAGAGAAGACAAATCCATATGGATCTCACAATGTCAAGAGCCAATAGTGAGCAAAGGCACTGACGTGATCTGGCTAATGCCTGGCTAGAATTGTCTACAATGTCATGAGATTTGAATAATGATTGCCCAGATTGCCAACCATGACATATAGCTTCCTTAATTCTCCTCTCCCAATCTCCATCCCTACCTCCATCATGTTCTCCAGGGACTGGAGACACCAAATAGGTACAAAAGGAGCATCAAGAGATAATGAGCCGGTAATAAGAGATACTGTCTGTTATGAGGGCTCTGGGTACTTTGAAATAACTGGAAAAGCTCATAATGTACTTGTTTTACTTAGATGGGAATAGTCATGTATGACACTGTTGTCAAATTGCAGACTTTTACTCAAATCTGGCAAATAAGAAAAAAACTGGGCTAGATCAAGAAATCAGATATAAGGGCTGTTTAACACATTTATATCATTTAATGATGTGGCATGCTAAGAAAATGTAAGATAATTCTCCTCTGTTACTCATACAGATAATTAAATCTGAGTCACACAACACAGTTCAGGAACCAGCTTATGAGACAGAAAATGCTAGATAATGCTCTCTATCTCTGATGCGTCTCTGATGCCAGATATGTCAGTCTCCTAGAGCTGTTTCTTGAACTGACCTGTAGGAAAACTACATCATCATTTCCAGGACTTCTTCTTCTTCTTCTTCTTCTTCTTCTTATTATTATTATTATTATTATTATTATTACCCTGCCTATCTGTCTAAAAGACAATCAAGGCAGCTTACAATTAATAGAATCTATACAAAACCCAATATCCCAGTTAGTCTCTCCCTCCCCTAAAACATCAATTAAACAGATTGACCATTAAAACAATCCATTAAAATAGACAAAATGAGCAAATGGGGCTACAGCATATTCAGTGAGGTGGTAAGTTCGGTTGATGGCCGGATTTGCTATTCAGGAAAGGCCTGCCGGAAGAGGTCTGTCTTTACAGCGTTTTTAAAGCTATCTAAGCTGGTAATATGAGGGATCTCCTCCGACAGGCCGATCCATAGTCTGGAAGCGATTGAAGAAAAGGTCCTCTGGGTAGTTGCAGTCAACCTGGTCTTTATAGGCTGCAACAGATTCCTCCCAGAGGACCTAAGTGCGCAAGGTGTATTGTACGGAAGGAGGCAGTACTGTAGATAGGACCCATGCCATGAACAGCTTTAAAGGTCATAACCAATACCTTGTACTGTGCCCGGAAACCAATAGGTAGCCAGTGGAGCAATTTTAGAATTGGTGTTGCATGGTCATTTCTGTTTTTTCTAGTGACCGGCCTGGCTACCATGTTCTGAACTAACTGAAATTTCCAGACTAAGCACAAGGGTAGCCTCATGTACAGTGCATTACAAAGTCGAGTTGTGAGGTTACCAGTGCATGCACCACCATTTCCAGGTCCCCCGGTTCTATTTAGGTCACTGATTAAGGAATTTATACTGGATCAATCAGCTGCCTTTTAGCCACTCATTAGATAAACTGGTTAATTATTTTATATTTAAATTAATCCACTTACTTTCCAAGAAATGCACCAGTAACCAATTACTCATTTAGCTGACTTTTGGAGTTCATGTGTAGATCTGACTCTTTTTGATCCTATTATTGTAGAATTACTCCCTTCAACAGGTAACTCAGCAGCAGAGCATTGCCAGGATTGTTGCTTAAAAGACCACTGAGAAGCAAAGAGATCAATCAGCATATGTAGTAGGGCAACCTTAGAGTTTGCAAGTTAAAGAGAGAGAAAAAATTAGGGGGTGGAACTTTAAGGCAAACCCTTCCTACATCCCATTCCAACAAAGACTCTCAAGAAACCTGAGGCTGTATCTGCACCGCAGAAATAATGGAGTTTGACACCACTTTAACTGCCATGGCTCAGTGCTATGGAATTCTGGGATTTGTAGTTTTGTGAGATGTTAAGCCTTCTCTATCAGAGAACTCTGGTGCCACAACAAACCACAAATCCCAGAATACAGATGTAGCAGCCTTAGTATTTGTTGTAGTGGGGGGGGGGGGATGGAATGGCATTTCATGCAAGAGGGCATGGCTGGCTAACTGTCTAGCACACTTGGCAGTAACACAGATTTCAGAATTCATTGTCTTCATTTCAAGGAGAAATGAAGAGGCCTGGAACAGATCATTAAAATTTATGAATGATTTGGGAGGAACTAATGCTGTACTACTTTCCTCTTTCTCAATGTGGAATCAGTTTTGGCTCAGCTGCCCTGGAAACAGCTTTGTAAGCACCCTTGTCAGACCACCTTGTGATTAAAATTCAGGTGGAGAATAAAGGCCAATATCATTTAAAATTAAAACTAATGGGTGAACATCAATTAATATAGTGAATTAATTTTATATTTTTTTCTCACAACACTTTAATATTAATGATTTAATCTTCTTTAATGAATCAGTACTAATTTATCATAGAGAGACCCAGTGTGGTACAGTATAGTGGTTTGAGTGTTTGACTAGGACTCTAAAGACCAGGGTTCATTCTTTCCTGTAGTTATTGTAAATCTATAGTGAGTTCCAGATCAAATTCCAAAGAAAAGTTAAATATTTTTAAATGGTTTCTTTGTCTTATGTTCTCTTATTATTGTTTTCAAGAGCCAGGTTGGTATAGTGGTTTGAGCACAGAGTTTGAATCCTTGCTTAGGCCTGAAAATCCACTTTGGGCAAATCACACTCTCTCAGCCTCAGAGGAAGCCAAAGGCTAACCCTCTCTGAACAAATCTTGCCAAGAATAAGTTGGCTCTAGGGTCACCATAAATAGGAAATAACATGAAGGCACATCACAGCAAACTAACTTATCACCATTATCTTTAGTGTTCCTGGTGGTGCCCTCATTGAACTTCTGTGTTTATGTATTTCACTGATATATATCCTGAGGACAGCTCATGATGAGATTAAAAACAAGTAGAAATAAAAACACAGGCTGGTATCCTGTTGAGCAGTTATGACACTACAGTATTGCCACAATCACAAATACCCCCCCCCCCTTACCTACTGTAACATCCAGGAACTGCACTGATAAGAGACAGCAGCCACACTAAACAAAAGAGACTGTTCTGCTGGTGATCTGGACTTAACAGGATGACATTTCCAGCCCCCTCCTGCCACAGAGCTGCAGTGCAACAATGAGAAGCAGAAACCCTGTTGCAGCTCCTTGTTGCATCTCATATTGGTGGCAAAAAAGGACTGGAAATGTCATCCTGCTAAGTCCAGATCACCAGCATAACAGTCCTCTGTTGCTTGGTGTGGCTGCTGGGCTGGCTCTTAAGGTAGGTTTTGGAGTCAGGTCAGAAGACAATACCTAGTTATAGGCTTATAACTCTCAGAGCTTCTAGATCTACTGGAAGGATGAGCTGTCCACACAATGAGTAGATACCAGCAGTACTGTCTGCACACTCCCCCAGGATTGAGTGGCTCAGAGCACCTCCTCCTACCCTCTTCCACCCACCCCGATCCTCCTTTTCCCATACCTGCACCAGCACACAGTCCACACCCAGTGGATCCTCTAGTATTTCCAGCCTGATTCAAGGGAAACTGGACTGTTTTTAATCTGGAGAATCACCTTAGAATATGGGTTGGACCAGTGTTCTGCCCATGTTGGCCCTCTGTGCTGTCTAAACAGGTCAATGTAGGAATAGGGTGGGAATATTTCTGTTTCTTTTACTCCATGCAGATGAGGCCAACATCTGTAACGTAAGATCTCAGTCCTCATGATAATTACTGTATATACTCATGTATAAGTCTAGAAATTTAGGTTAAAAAATTGATGCAAAAAAATTGAGTCGACTTATCTATGAGTCAATGTAAGTACTGTATCTTAATGCTGATTTAAAAGAAGTAACCATCCCCTGGTGAATAGTAAGAGTATAATCTGTCCTGGAAGCACTGACACCCCCCCTTCTACTCTCTCATCAATCCAACAAATAGCTGGAATTTTGTAAATTCTTTAACATGGTTTTTCTTTGCTTCATCCTTTAGATCCTTACACACCCCTAGGTTTTACCCTTGACTTATCCATGAGTCATATCAAAATCCATACTTTTGGCCCCAAAACTTGCCCTTGACTTATATATATGGTATTAACACACAATTTAAAAGCATCAGCTGAAGATACCATGAACAGCCAAAAAGACAAACAATTGGGTTCTAGAACAGATCATGCTTGCACTCTCCCTATAAGCCAGGATGACAAAACTGAGGTTTGGCCTCACTATGACAGAAAAGACTCACACTTTGGACACACAATGAGAAGAAAAGACTCATTAGAAAAGTGGAGGGCAGCAGAAAGAAAAGATGACTGCAAGCCACATGGATAGACTCAATTAGGGAGGTCATGGGCCTCAGCCTGCAAGATCTGAGCAGAGAGGACAGGGGTGCGTGGAAATGTCTCATCCACAAAGTCACCATGAGTTGAAGTCAACCTGAGAGCAGCTAACAGCAACAGCAAAAAGCACAGCTATCATTAAAAAGGCTCCCCCCCCCCCCCCCCAGGAACCAATTATCAATTACCCTTTGGAATGAAAAGATCTTCAGCAGAGTTTGGAAACATTATCTTTTGGGACCACAGCAACCAGGATCCTTTAGCCAGCATGGATAGTGGTCATACTGATTGAAGGGTTTTGGGAGTTTTAGTCCAAAATTTTAACTTTGCAAAGCTTTGAATACTAGAGTTGATCGTGCAGGGCACTTGGTTGTGACAGTTCCATGGAACTTCAATTTCAAAGGCAATGTATCTCTCAGGGGACAGGGCCCTTATGATGTTTTCTGTATCTTCTGGATTGGAGAGGATCTAGCATTGTGCACTCCAGTAACATCATGAGCCCATGTGAGAGGCACCCACAAGGCAGTGTCAGATCCTGTCATAAGGTGGTTGTTGTTATTTTTATAGTGGTAAGGCTTACAGTTTATGAAGTATAGTTAAATATATTTAAATTAATGACACGTGGGGCTAACATGTAATAGATTCTTGTTGATTCAGTTAATAATAATAATAATAATAATAATAATATGATTTATTTCTATACCGCCCTTCCATAGATCAGGGCGGTGTACAGCATGTAAAAACAATAACAATAAAAACAATAAGACATAAAAAACATTAAAAACAAGCCAGATACGATAAAACAGTAAAACAGTAAAATCACAATTCTCGATACAAGTGCTAGTGCATATAGGCAGCAAAACAGTGGGCGGCATTACAACAGGCTAATAAATAAAAAGTCCATTCAGCGATATGCCTGGTTAAATAAATAGGTCTTTAGATCCTTTTTGTATTGTGCAAGGGAGGGGGACAAGCGGAGATCGATAGGTAGAGAGTTCCAGAGACAGGGGGCAGAGATGGAAAATGCCCTCTTCGTCGTGGTCACTAGTCTGGTCTCCGGAACTCTCAATAACTGCTGTCCGGAAGATCTAAGTGTGCGGGGCGGATTATATGGAGAGAGACGGTCCTTCAGGTACCCTGGACCCAAGCCATATAGGGCTTTATAGGTAATAACCAGCACTTTGTACTGAGCCCGGAAGGGAATCGGCAGCCAGTGAAGATCCTTCAGAATTGATGTTATATGGGCGGCCCTGGGAGCACCAGTGACCACCCGCGCTGCCATATTTTGTACCAGTTGTAGCTTCCGAGTATGATACAAAGGCTGCCCCATGTAGAGTGCATTGCAGAAGTCCAACCGAGAGGTTACTAGAGCATGTACTACGGTTTCAAGGTCCCTCCGGTCCAGGTAGGGACGCAGCTGGCGAATCAGCCGAAGTTCATAACAGGTGCTCCTGACCGTCGCATCCACCTGAGAAGTCAGATGGAGCGACGAATCAAGGAGCACCCCCAGACTGCGTACTGTGTCCTTCACGGGGAGCGTGACCCCGTTCAGGACGGGTGGAACCACCTCCATCCCTGGACCGGGAGAACCTATCACCAGTACTTCCGTTTTCTCTGGATTCAGGCTGAGTCTATTTTCCCTCATCCAGTCCATTACCGATTCCAGACAGGCCACGAGAGGAGCGATGCCATCCCTGGTCACTGCATCAGTCGGAGACATAGAGAAGACTATTGTTGACATAGAGAAGACTAGTTGATGGGAGTTGTAGTGTTTGTCCTGGGGGGAAATAATTGCTTGGCTAGAGAATGCATAGAAGTCTGTGGAAGGAACTTGGTACCAATCCTATCAAGGCCAGTCTCATGGGAAACTTGAGAAAGCCTAAAATGAGAGTATTTGTGAGGGCTGGGCAAATTAGAAGGGAGCAATGGTATTTGAGTTATGAAGAAAGTAAAGAAAAGCCTGCAAAATTACAGGATGGGGCATTGCTTGTTCTGTGTTTGTGTGGCAAAATTATGTTAAGTCTCTCTGCAGAGGTCATACTGATTGCTTCTTAAGGTACTGAATAAAGTTTTACTGATGAAATACAGAAGACTAATCTACTCAAGTGAAAAAAGTGTGTGGTTCTGACAGGCAGCCACTTAAGTCAGCAATGTTCCACTTCCACCTTATATTTGGTTGTCTGTATTTTGTGTTGCTGTTACTTACTGATGTTAATACATACATATTAGCTGCTGAACCTTCTGGTTTATATGCTCATGATGTCTCTTAATTGTTTTGTCCTGATGCTGCTCAGTCTTAAACATAATTTTCCCCTGCCTTCTCAAAATTTCAAGAGCCTCCATAAGGTTTAAGGGATCAAAATACAAAGTGATTGTTGTCTGTGATACACAACAAAGCAATGCCAAGAAAAAAAAAAGGGAGAGAAAAAAAGGGAAGACAGCCTGAGTCACTGGGTGCTAGCTAGTGCATTAATCATCTCACTTAGGCAAGTAAAGATGATGCTGTCCCCAAGGAAACTGTCTAGTTTGTGTTCAGCAGAAAAACAAGCAACAACATGCAGACGGTTCACTTTTAGCCTACAAAAACAGCCGTGTTTGTCCTATGTCTGTCATTCTGTGCATCTGGTAACAGGATACACTCTAATTTTTTGCAGATGACAAATGGGATGTGTGTGCCCAGCTAACATCAGAGTGTGGCGAGGATGGCAACAGATATCAGTAAGGAAGAACACACCAGCTAGGAGATGCTGCAGCAATTTGCTTTTGCCTAAGCCTGCTGGGAAGAACAGGATTCTGTCCCCTTGTCTCCTCCAGCCTCTCCACTGAGAAAATTGAATGGGATCACAGAGGATTAATCAAGCCTGACCCTACTAAATCAGGATAGCTGTAGGAAGTGTAATATCAAGTGGTCCAACCTGCTTTAGTCAATGGCAATTTTTAATTTTTATTTTTTGGATATATTTTTCTCCTTTTCTTTGAACTGGCATTGAGCAAATTCTTAGATATGGTGGGACTGGGTTGGAGGTCAAACCTTACATCCCATCCTTTTTTCCATGGATCTGGATTTCTGCTATTTAATTTGCAACAGCTGGAAACCTTTTCCTAGAAGCAGACCTCCTGGCAGCTGCAGGTAGCTTTTCCCAGCTAAACCAGCCTGCCATTGATTGTTGTTTTCTCAGGGCTGGCAAAGGGACTGATAGCTACAAGGATTGATTTGCAAGGCCGCTAGACATGTCCTCAGCCTGAGCTATAAATAACAGAGCAAGATGAAAGGAAAAGGAAAGATAATGGCACCGAGGCAGGACAGGAAAGAGAAGAAAAGAGAAGGAAAGAGATAGATTTTTTAAAACTTTTTTCTTGTTTTTTATTTTATGTTTTTTTTTAAATAATCGTGATCCATACAATATTTTTTTCTTATATAGAAATTGTAAATGTAACACCCCCCACACACAAACCCTCTATCCTTTCCTCCCTTCCACCCACCCATCCCCAAATAAAGTCCTAAACTTTATCCTTGCCTATCACCATAAATATAAATTGTTTTCCAAATAACTGCATGTTGCTTATATAGTTATATCAAGCATATCCATAAGACTTCTGGAAAAACCCATCAATATGCTTCGTTTATGCTCCAGCTACAGAGACAGAAGAAGAAGAAATTGAAAGAGTCTATAGTGGAGTCCAGGAGGAAGTTGATCACTCACCAGAACAGGACTTGTTAAGCATAGGTGATTGGAATGCAAAAATAGGAAACATTGCAGAATCAAAGATTGTAGGAAAATCTGGCCTAGAACCAAGAAATAAGCAGGAGAGTGACTGAATGAATTATGCAATGAATGATTTATGTAAGGTCAACAGTTTGTTAATTACAAACACATTCTTCAAGCAGTCAAAGAAGTGATGATATATGTGGACATTACCTGATGCAGTGGTGTCACTAGGAATGGTGCCACCCAGTACGGTAACTCAACATGTCACCCCCCTCCCCAATTGACCTCCTCCTATACCACACCATACAGAATCTTTAGTCATGTTTTTTGTACTAATGTTACTCATAATTTGTAATTTCCCTATATCACTGAATGTAATGGTAATATTTCAGTTAAAATTATACTTTTAAATTACAATATGATATGCGCTGCCTAAATATATTTACATATATATAGTTTCATGTGCCTAAGGTATAAATTAGGTAAAATGTGGTGATGATGATGATGATGATGATGATTTATATAGCACTGTAAGTTTACACAGTGCTGTACATACAATCTTATAGTTAGACGGATCCCTGCCCACAGGCTTACAGTCTAAGAGACAACACAAAAGGAAAAGGGGAAGGTGGTGGGAAGGGGATGAGGTCCAGTGGTTCATCTCTCCCTCTGAGGCCTGGACCAAGGCAGATGGACTGGAGGGAGGGCTTGGGTTCTTAAAACATAGTTAAGAGGAGGCATCCTGGGGCAGATGGCACAATCCTGGGAACGCTTCCCTAAACAATATACTGTAGTCTTTTAAAGATTTAAAAAAAAATAGATTTTAAAAAATAAAATAAAATAATTATTTTCTTGAAATTTGAATTTAAAAACCTCGGGGCTCTCCTTTTCCCAATCACTCAGCTTCCCCCACTCACACCATCTCTTCAGGATTTTAATGGGACACAGGTGAATGCCATTGCCTGTTTATGCCAAAAGGCAGATGTTTGAGAAGCAGTGCTGTCACCCCCCCCCACTTTTTTTTAGGGTAGCAACTGGTGTGGTCTGACTCTCCTGCACCCCTTAGTGATGCCACTGACCTGATGAGAAATATTGAAATCAGACAGAATACATAATTGGAAGCAGTACATGGAGAAGCTCCATCCTCTCTGCAAAAGCAAGACCAGGAGCAGATTGTGGTACAGACGATGAACTGCTAATATAAAAAAATAGAAAAAAGCTAAAGAAGAACACTAACTCAACCATCATGTCAAAATACAATCTGAAGAATCCCCCTAGAATTAAAAGATAGTGTAAATAGATTTGCATTATTAAGCCTAATCTGTCTGAGAATCTGTGACTTGCCCAAGGTCACCCAGTGGGTTTTGATGGTCAAGTGATTTGAACCCTGGTCTCCGAGTATTCTAATCCAATATTCAAACCATTATGCCATGCTGGCCTTCAGAATCTATTCTAATTATAACTAATTAAGATCCCTACGCTGGCTGCCTATTAGTTTTCGGGCCCAGTACAAGGTGTTGGTTATCACCTTTAAAGCCCTAAATGGCTTGGGTCCACCTTCTCCCATATAATCCTTCTTCTCCCATATAATCCTCCCCGCTCACTCTGGTCCTCTGGGAGGAATTTGCTGCAGTCACAAAAATCTAGATTTATGGCCACCTCCCAGAGGGCTTTTTCTGTTGTCGCCCCTAGATTATGGAATGGCCTGCTGGACGAGATCCCTCAATTGACATCTTTAGACAGCTTTAAAAAGGCTGTCAAGACGGATCTTTTCCAGCAGGTTTTTCCAAGTTAGGTCGTCCCGGCCTCAGGAATTACCTGTCCTAGGAGAGTTTCTGGAGCCCTTCTCAGTTGGATACATCGCTGCTGCATTTTCAAAAATCAAGGTGACCAACGTCACAGATAATTGCACTTATAAACTGTATATGTGATTTTGTTGCTGTTTTAATCTGTTTGTTTTTAACATGTATTAGATTTAATATTTTTAAGGGGGGGAGGGGAGTAGGGATTGGATGTAATGTATTTTAATATTGTTAGCCACCCCGATTGGTCTCAGAGGGGCGGGATACAAATAAAATTTATTATTATTATTATTATATTATATCTGTCAACAAATATAGAAAATTTAAAAAATGGTCCACAGATTGGAAATGCACAGTCTATTTTTTTTGTTTCCCAGAGAACGGAGTGCAGTAACCACAGGACTATTGCAATAATATCCCATGCAAGCAGCAGATGCACAAAATTCTACAACAAAGTCTTTACTATACATAGAGTGAGAAAAGCCAGATGTCCAAGCTGGGTTCAGGAAAAAATAGAGGCACTAGGGATGATATTGCAAACATACCTTAGGGCACAACTAAAGAATGTCAGAAGAAAATGTGCTAAGCCTTTGATTGTGTAGTTATGAAAAACTACCTGAGCAGGTCTGTTGATGACAGGTTGACTTGGAGATCTTGAATTCATGGGGTAGCCATTAGTCAAAGTCGACTTGATGGCAATTAACAACAACAACAATTCTTAATACCTTTTCAATTGCTTCTGTAGCAAGGAACTTACATTAGATCATGTTTAATGACATGATAGACAAGGAATAAATCTGTTCCAAAACTTTAACTCAAATAAAATGTTGCATTAATAACTTGTAACAAAGAAAGCTAAAATTTGTTGGAAATTCCAGATGTCTTGTAGGCCACAAAGAACTGCTTAAAGAATACATATGCATGCTACTGCAGAAGAGCCTTCTGAAAGGTGCCGGCCCAACCACATCCACACTGAGGGTCAGACATCCTGAGTTTACAGGAAACAAGATAGCAATGAAATATCTTTCTCATGCAAAGGTAGATACCGGAAATCTGAGATGAGCAGTTAACAGGGAAAAAAAGTACTGACTATTGGCTGGTGTAATTGAGCTAAAGCTGAAGGAGTTATGTGTCAATCCTAACTTCTCAACATTTGAGGGGCTTTGTTCAAAATGACGTTGAGGTTTTTTGTGTGTGCATACAACAGAACCTTAATTATGGGAAATCTAGATGTTTTCCCTCAATGTTCTGTTGCAACGTTATCATATATTCTCACATCTTAGGCAGCAATATTTTGCCACTAGAATATATGAAATATGATCTTCACTATTAGTGCCAAAAAAGGGAGCTTTGTCTCTCCAGATGTTTTGGCCCATCATCATTATGATCATCATTGTCATTGTCCTCATCGCCATTGTGATCATCTTTATTTAAACCCCATCTTTTCTCCGTTGGCTAGGCTATCAATTTTGTGGCCCCAGGCCTGTCCAGGAGCCAAATTCGATCTTGCTCTAAAGTACCCTATGATGGTCTCTAGGAATGTAGGGGCCATTTGCACGTTTGGAGCCTCCACTGGACATGACAGTTGTCGAAATTTTGTGAATTTTTAAAAATTGCCTCAGTATGTCCCAAAATGCCTTTTAGGGTTCCAGGCAGGCCTAAAAACATGCTACTGTGTTCCATAAAGAGTTTTTGGAGGGCCAAAAAAGGCTCTAAGTTCTCTGGGAAGGCTAATGTGTCCCCCAGTCTTCCAAAGTTGCCCATCCCGATGTATTTGTATATTTGTTAGTGGTGACTGGACAAAACATTTTATGAATATAATAATATTTCATGGAGTCATAGAATCATAGAGTTTAAAGATATCTCAAGGGAAATCTAATCTAACCCGCCTGCCATTTATGAATACACAGCTAAAGCACTCTAGAGCATTTAATAAGTGCATTAAATAAAATATTTATTTAATGAAGAATTTGGTTGGTTTTTTAAAAATAATTTTTCAGCTAATTCAGAATCTATTTTACTTATGTTCGCTTTTTAAAAAAAATCTATTTTTAACTTTAAATACTTTTTAAATAAAAAAAGCAAAAAAGAAATGAGTATGTGTCCCCTCCATGGTAGTTTTTTCACCCTTGCCCCAAACTGCACTTGACTTAGCCTATATGCAAATCTGGTGCTGTGTGTATGTGTGTGCCTTCGTCTCCAGTAAACTTGTGGTGACCCCATGAATTTAAAAGGGTTTTCTTAGGCAAGGAAAACTCAGATGTGGCTTTGCCAGTTCCTACCTCTGAAATACCACTGGTGGTCTCCCATCCAAGTACCAGCCAGGGTTGACCCTGCTTAGCAGCCAAGATCAGAGGGGTTGTGGTGCCTGTGTAGTCATAAATGATTATTTTTTTAATGTGGTATCCCGAGCTCTTCTGAAACTGGCAAACAACTCCAGGAAAGCCCTTCTCATGTTAAAAAAAAAAAAAAAAATCACTATTCTACATTTAAGTAATGCTTTAAACCCACTCATTTTTTTCAAACATTATATTGCTTTAATTGCAAGGCCCAACTCTTGTAAGCTTAAAAAGAAACATTGAGTAATATCGAGAGCTCTGTGAGAAGAGATTTATGTAACCTGCACCTAAACCACAAGTCACATGGTTCCCCCCCCCCCCCCCCCTCAATTTAGTACTTTTGCTCAGAGCAGAGGTTATGTTTTTAGTTTGCTTCCTCCTCAGTCAAGTCATGCTGTGCCAGCCGGGTTTGAATGACTTCAAGCTGAATCCAAGATGTCTTTAAAGAGGCTCATTCAGCAGAACCGCAATGCCAACTCTGTGGGCTACTACGGGGAACCCATTGGTAGCCCATCACTGGACAACAAAAGCATTGGGATAGTCACAAATTCAATGGGGACTTTATCTAGAGACTTCAAGCAGGTATGTTTTCACTTGAGAGCTTTGTTGGACCTATTTCTAGCCCACCTTTTGATTGGCTGTACTGACCTTGGGAAAGTCGCACTCTCTCAGCCTCAGGGGAAACCTCTGGGGAAACAATGGCGAATCTCCTCTGAACAAATCTTGTCATGAAACCCCAAGGTTGCAATAAGTCAGAGACGAATTGAAGGCACAGAACAGCTGTGGGCTCCATAGTCCATCTATTTTCAAGGTTTGGCTAAGGTGGGACCTAATGTGTCAATGAGTATTGGATAACATAATATGTCAGATTAAATCCCATGTTAATCTGTCAGGTCAAGCCCTGCTGTGAGGCAAGAGCCTTTTGTCAACAGATGTGGGTTGACATGAATGGGCAACGAATTCTGACTTATTGACTTTGTTCTCTCTGCATTTCTGTCCTCAAGGATGAGGAGCGAAGTTTGTGAAATTTTTGTTTTGCAGGCTGAAATAGCTTGCCTGGCTTTGGTTTTGCTGTTCTGCCCCAGGAGCAAATTGTCTTGGGCCAGCCCTGGTTTTTGAGCCTGTAACAGTTGCCTGATTCCCAGAAATTTGGCAGGTGAAACTCCCCCCCCCCCCAGTGTATTTCCACATTAAGGGGGAGAAATAACTACATTTCCATTTGCTTGAACTTCTTGGATGGGCGCAGTCTGGCAAGAGGCCACTTCTGCCCTTAGATAGAATAAAGCAATTGCCCTTGCAGGTGATTTGGGGTGTCACAAGTGGGTACCAGCTTCTTCCTTCTAAAACTATTCTTCTTGTTATTTTGTTGAGGGAAAGGAGCTTATGGAATTTTCCATCTCTAGTGCCAAAAATACCAAAATTAAAACAAGCAAACAAACAAAAACTTGGGCAGGTTTAGGCAGTGGTGTAGCTACGAGAGGGCAAAATAAGTGTTCTTCCCTCCACCCCATAGATTCTGTCTCCCCAAATTTCATTTTCCTTCAGTTCTTCAGGGATATTCTAAAAACCATTCACTTGTAGATCACACCTAAAATATTTGCTCTGTTCAGCTTTCCTTGGAGAGTTGAAGGCTTTCATGGCCGGCATCTATAGTTTCTTGTGGGGTTTTCAGGCTATATGGCCGTAGAATCATAGAATCGTAGAGTTGGAAGAGACCACAGGAACTCTCCATCAAAGCATCCCTGAAAGATGGCCATCCAGCCTCTGCTTAAAGGCCTCCAAGGAAGAAGACTCCACAACACTCCGAGGGAGTGTGTTCCACTGTCGAACAGCCCTTACTGTCATGTTCTAGAAGAATTTCCTTGGTAACTTTGCCTGCCCTTTTCTTTGGATGCCCAAACTACAATATCTAACAATATCCCTATTCAGTACCCTCTTGGCTTTAGGTACTACAGGGGCTCCTTGGTATCCACTGAGGTTTGATTCCAGGGGGCCCCATGGATACCAAAATCCGTGAATGCTCAAGTCCCATTAAATACAGTGGATAGTAAAATGGTGTCCCCTATATAAAATGGAAAAATTGATTTTTGCATTTGGGAATTTATATATTTTTACAATATTTTCAAGCTGTGGATGCTTAAATCTGTGCATATGGAGGATCAACTGTATACATTTTGCCTGTGTGTGGCTGTATGTGTGTGTGTGGATTCCCTTTCCACCAGAGGCAGCCTGGGATTGCTACAGGCATGGCACTTGGATCACCAAGGTGATGGCAACTCTGGTTGAATATAATGGAGTCAGCCTGGAGAATTTGCTCACCTTTCAGTTAGATTTTTAAAATAATCACAGTCATCATGAACCTTGAAGTCAAGATTGTTGTATAGTTCAACCCACCTCTGACAAGAAGTTATGTGCTGCTGCTTGCTAATTGCCTATTTGTGCCAAACTTGGGATCACACTGCATTTTGAAATGTGCTGAGAAAGGATTATATTTTTAATCAAGAGATGTTCTTGCTTTCCACTTTAGGGAGTTAAGATTTGTTTCCTCAAATATCATTTATTTAACTTCAGGCAGTGGAGATGATGATGGTCTGAGAGAGGCCTTTTTGCAGCGATAGCAAAAGCTGATGAACTAGTTTTTGAACCACTGAGTTGCATGGTGGTGGTAGTGGTGGAATAATATGGTTGTCCAGTATCTCAGCCTGATATTTCTTTTCCCCTTCTTCATTTTAAAGACAGTTTTAGTTCTGTCATTTTCTTTAAAGAATTGATTTTTAAAAAGTTTTTTTCAGCAGTCTACAGGTTGCTTGTACAGTCAGTCCTCCATACTGCTCTCTTTACTACCTCAATTTTGACAAATGTCTGCTTATATAAGTTTTATTTTCCAACCATGGTCTAATAAAAGCAGGTAATTTCATTGTGAGGAGTGATGAGATGCCTCCCCTTGGTGGAAATGTGAAACTTCTGCTAAAATAGAAAAAAAAATCTTCATGAGAGAAAAGGATACTATAATAAATAAGAACTAGAATAAAATAATCCATCAAGTATCTGCCATCCAAACTGTTAACTCCACTAGGTGGAATTACAGGGGGCCCTTGGTATCTGTTGGGGTTTAGTTCTAAGACCCCCCCCCCCCGGGGTGGATTCCAAATTCCATGGATGCTCAAGATCCATCAAATACAATGGCATAGTAAAATGAAGTCTTTATTTGCCTCAGGGTCACCTTAAGTTAGAAACAACATGAAGGCACACAACAACAATATAATATGGCAAAATCAAGGTTTGGTTTTTGGATTATCACACACACACCATGGATAGTTGTATCCATGGATAAAGAGTCCATGGATACAGAGGGTTGTCTGTACAAGCAACCTGTTGACGTCTGGAAAATCATTTAAAATTCACTCTAAAGAAAATGACTTATTTAATAATAAGCTGGAGCCAGATTCAGTCATGTCTAGAAGAGATGGGAGATAAATTTGATGTTTGTTTGAGTGAGGAACAAGGATGAGGATAGAGTACAATGCTGAGTATTTATTTGCTTGCCTGCTTGTTTTATTTATATTCTATTTTCTTTCTACATGTGACCCAAGTCAAAGGGGTTACTGGGCTGGGTGCCTTAGCAGGTAGTTGGAGATGTTTGACTTTCCTGGGCTTTTAAATAGAAGTGTAGCTATTGACAACCATTGGCATTACCCAAGAGGTAATTTATTGGAGTGTTCAGCTAAACTTTCGATAAACCCATGGCTATTGTTTGTGCTCTTTGGAGTTTTGTTCTTTAGTTGTCACTTTGCCTTGAGCCTTCACCACAGTGTGGGCAAATCTGTGTGATGAAAAGACAAAACTGGATATAAATATCTGTTACAAGTTTTCTGCATGCTGGAATGCAATTCTAAAGCTTGGCTTTGTTCCACATACAAAAAACCCCACACATGTAGACCAGGACAAAAGACTGGACAAAACACTCTTCTTTGACCAGCATAAATATAACAAAACAAGTTGAGTCACTAGCAGGTTCTGCTTGTGGGTGTTTGGTCATTTTTGAAATATTTCCAAAACATGCAAAACCTTGCTGTGTGGCAACCACAAATGAAACACGCTTGGTGATAACTTTGAGACAACAACAGAACAAAATAAATGTGTGTGTTCGCCACACTTGGTAGTGGTTTCTCTATCATCCTCATTTTAGCTCTCTTAGGGTGCTTTCACACTACACAATTATAGCAACACAATTCCATTTTAACTGCCATAGCTCCATCCTATGAAATCCTGGGACTGGCAGTCTAGGGAGGCACATTTAGATTTCTTGGCCAGAGATCTCCTTTAGAGTCTCTAATCAAACTAGTGATGCCAGAATTCCATATAATACAGTTAAAGTAGAATCATAGTTTTTTGTGGAGCTTTCGGGCTATGTGGCCATGTTCTGGAAGAGTTCCTTTCTGACGTTTCGCCTGCATCTGTGGCTGGCATCTTCAAAGCTCTGAATCATAGAATCATAGTGCTATATTAATGTTGTGTGAATGGGTCCATAGACTGGAATCAGTCTAACTACCCAAATGCAAGCTTGCTTAGACTCAACAGAGCTTACTTTCCATTAGGCACACACAAGATTGCATTTTTAATATCCCATCCCTCCAGCCTTATTGAAGCTTACTTCCCTCCATGAGAAGAATGTTGATGGACCTTAACCATGTTGTTCATACTATCCAATTCATTGGCTATTTGAGGTTATCAGAAGAACTCTTTAAAGTTAATGACAAAATTTGAAAGAATCCCATTCACATTAAACCATTCTTTGAATGATGGACACCTAACTTTCCAGTGCATTTTGCAGAGAAAACTTTCCAGAGGTTTCATGCTTTTGATTATTCAGTTTGAACGTCATGTATATGACAATGTTATATGGCATATTACAATTTCTCTGAGGAGAATATTTCTATAAATCACTGTAGAAGTGTCTGTAAGGGTGCCTGAACTCAACTGTAGTAAATTTTCCTCAAACAGTAAGATTCATGTTAGCAATGCCACGTGGATTTTACAATTAGCAGTTTCAAGTTTCCCTCAAACTCTCCTGGATCTGGCATGGTTCCAACAACAAATTCAAACTCCTTCTTGGTTGTTTAGTTTATGTATATTCTTGAACATGATTTCTGTTTAATCCTAAGGAGCAAGAAGAGAATGTAATACAGAATACAGAATTCTGTATAATTTTTCTGAGAGAGAGCATGATATACTGATTTGAGTGTTGGATTATGACTGGAGACCACGGTTCAAATCTCAGCCTCGGGGGATGGCAATGGCAAGTCCCCTATGAAGAAACCTGCCAAGAAAACCCCACAATAGGCACACCATAAGTTGGAAACAATGTGAAGGCACACAACAACAACATTGTTAATCTATATGGCTGCATGCTGCAACTATGCAGTACTGATCTAACTGGCATATAGCTGTCTGTCACTGAAATTGTGTTGTTGTTGTCTGCCTTCAAGTCATTTCTGATTTATGGTAACCCTAAGGCAGACCTTTCATGGGGTTTTCTGGGCCTGAGAGTGTGTGACTTGCCCAAGGTCACCCAGAGGGTTTCCAAAGCTAAGTGGGAAATCAGCCTCTGGTCTCCAGAGTGATAGTCCAACACTCAAACAATGCCACCATGCTAGAAAGACGTAAATGCACATCATTGTTTATAATGTGTACTTTATCTATTACCAAATTATAGAAGACAAAAGAAAGTAATTCTGTAACACAGCATGGCATTTGTTTGTGAAATGCATGGCTGTAGGAGTGTGATAGGCACTACGTACATTTGAAGACAGGGTTAGAGAAAGTCATGAAGAATAAATCTATAAAAGTTATGAATGAAATATCCATGTTCACAAATACACAGGAATTACAGCTCAAGTTATTATAAACATATTCATGAAGCATAATTCTTTTACTAGCTGCTAATCATGAATGCTACCCAAAGCAGCTTTCAATACTGCTCTCTGTATGCATGTATTGACTGGTTCTGTTGGGTTGGCTGTGTGTGTTATATTCCTTCTGTTCTTCTAGCTCAAGATATTATCATGATTTCCTCTCAGTTAACTGCAGTTCTCACAGCAGATATTTAAATTATTTGTATGTTTTAAATTTGATTTTTTATTTCAAATCTTATTGTCTTACATTGTAAATTGACAATTACGTCAATACCAATTGATGGTGGACAATAGTGGGACAAAGTCCTGCATATGAACTCTGGTCCTGTTAAAAGGATGCTGGGCTAGAATGGCTGTATATAACTAAGTAATAAAAAACAGGTCTTTCTAGCAGCCCAGCCAGTGACCAGTGACTGATCTGTGACCTACCAGATGTTGATGAACTACTGCTCACCTTCCCAATGGTGCATCACTGCCATCCTTGGGCAGCCAGACAGGGGCTGGAGTAGAATGGAGTCCAGTCTCTGAAAGGCCACAAGAATCCCAGCTCTGATTCCCCACTGTAATAAATTTTGTTTTGTAGACAACATTACATTTCTAATGAAACTGACTGGCTTCTTTTTATGCCTTTATGCCTTTAGCTTGCTCTAAGTAGAAAGTGTTCTTTGGGTGACTCCTCTGGACCACAAAGGTAATAATGACACAATTCCTCCCTCTTAATACAAACCTATTGTACTACTGTTGGCAATATGGTAATTGGGTATGTAGGTATACTGAGGCATACTATTGATTGACAAAGATGTACATGTTATACAATCACTACAGTGAAAGCTTTAGGATGGAGAGTGATGGAGGGACTAAAGCAACTCACTTTTGCTGTAGCCATTACAAACTACCATACCAGATACAGTAGTAGTGTTTTAGGATTAAATACAGATCGAGTATCCCTTATCTGGAATGCCAGAATCCAAAATACTTGAAAATCCAAAATTGTCCACATGGGTGGCTGATATAGTAACACCCGTACTTTCTGATGGTTCAGTGTACACAAATATTGTTCCATGGAAAAAATATTTAAAATATAATGTATAAAATTACCTTCTGGATATGTGTATAAGATATATACAAAGCATAAACAAATTCCATGTTTTGATGTAGATCTCATCTCCATATGTATATGCAAATATTCCAAAATCTGAAAAAAATTAAAATTCATAGTCCCAAGCATTAGGGAGCCTTAGGGTTAAGGGAGATGCAACCAGTATTAGCAATGAAGTGCTCTTCAGAAAAGTGTGGTAGGGGCACAGTGGGGCTGGATAGGCAGGCAAAAAGAGGTGCTTTCAGGCTGGCTTGAAGGCGTGGCGTTTAGACAACACATACCTTGAAGCCAGCAGGAAAGTACCTTCTAGAAACTCTCTGCAGAGAAAAGCCATTTCAAGAAGAAGCATCTTTTCTCCACTTCTTCCTGGCTTGAAGCCATGTCATGTGGTCATGACATGAACACTCTAGCTGCCTTGGGAGCCAGTGGTGCGGTTGGTGGGGTTTCAATGTGGCTTCAGAAAAGGCAGCTTCAAGCCACTTTTTCCTGCCCATCTGTTTTGTCCCAGTGAGTTTTCAATTGTACAATTTCTCCAAAATACAATTAAAAAAACCCCAAACCAAATAAAAAAAATTTTTTTAGCACAATATGGTACATTTTCAGGTGAATGACACATTTAGCCTAAATAAAATGTTCAGAAACTTCTGACTAAATTGATTGTCTTCTTTGATTGTGTGCAGAAAGTCATTTAAAATCTTCAGAGATGATAATGAAAACGTTTGGATTTGAAATTCAGGTAAGGCAATTATTTTTATTCTTCTTCTTGTTGTTTATATAAATAATAATATGATATAATGATATACCAGAAGAGGGGTGACACTTGGTTGGGCTCTCCTCCCTGTGCTGTCTCCTCGTGTGCTCCTCCCCATTTTGTCCTTGTGTGTGCTTCTCCCATGCCGGTCACTCTCAGTCCCACCACCATCACATTACAGTTTACCTCTATTCACATTAACAATTCACATTCACAATGTGAATAGAGGGAAACAGACTTTGAATAGACTTTAAACCTATCAACCTCATGACCATTCTGATGAATGGCTTATGAAAGAGAAAACAGCAGCTTTTTTGGTGGGGGTAGGAAGAGGCTAAGCCTCCCCTCCCCATGCTGTCATCTTGATCTGGATTTCCAGTTCTTCCTACCACAGGTTTTCTCCATGCTCATACTAAGGAGATTATTGCATGCCTCTTTTTGCCTGATGTGGCACGGGCTGGGCACAGGCTTAAATTAATTTTATCACGTGCCTCTGTGCCCAACGTGGCCACATTGTGTACCCAATCGGGACTCCTGGTGTACCTTTCGAAGAACGATATATTCCCATTGTTTGAAAAGTACACCAGGAGTCTGGATCGGGTATGCAATGCAGCCAAATTGGGCATAGAGGTGTGCAATAAAATCTGTTTAAGACAATGCCCAGGCTGTGTCTGGATCAGGTGACAAAAGGTGTGTGATAATCTCCTAACTCTTTCCCCCTTCACGTTTTCTGTATTGGGAGGAACAGGAAGGAATTTGGTTATTGTGACAGGAGAGTAAATGCAGCTTATGAAGAATGAGACTGGGTTCCTTCCCCCTTTTGCGTCCCTTCCCTTCCTGCTTGAATAACAACTAAGTGACATATGTACTAGTTATAGATGAATTATTTCTTTGGAGGAAGGACATTAGATTCCTCCTCAACATGCTTCAGCAGTCTGGTAACTTTAGAAGAAGAAGGACAACTGGCTTGTTGGGTGGGAAGTCTGTTTTGGTTTTTTTTTAAAAAAAAAAAAAACACAAAATAAAAGAAGAGGAATTGCTTCCTTTAGCATGCTGTGGGTGGGTGCAGTTCATGCGTATGTAAAGCAGTGCGCAAGCTCTGCTGGTAAATGAGAAAAGAAAGGTGTGCACTTACCCATTGACAAAAAAGAGGAACTGAGTTAGCAGAGAAAGAAGATTTTTCTCAAATTTACATAAAAAATAGCATTTACTAGAGGAGAGGGGAAGTATGGCCCATAGGCAATGTGCAGCCCATGGAGCCCTGATGAAGTTGCCCACTGCTCACAAACCTCCCATTAAATATATCCAAATAAATTTGCTCCCCCTGCCCTGCCATGGCTTGAAACTGCTGCAAAACATTGTTGTTTTGCCCTCACTTCCCCATGTTCCTCAAAACAAATAGATAAACAATAAAAGGCTGGGAAATGACTGAAATCAAAACCAGAAGTGATGTGATGTCACTTCTATTCACATTGGGTTTGCTGGTGCATCCTGCTGGGGGAAGGCTGAGAATTGCCATCCCCTGCATCAGCTCATCCTTATGCTAGAGATGTAAGTGGAAATCAAGGAATAGTGTGTATAATTGTAATGGAAATGAAATGTATCTCACCATGGGGGTTCATGGTGGTGGAAAGGCTATGACCAGGTGACTTATGTACCTGCTCTATCTGCTGTCCAGGTGTCGACTCTTGATGGGCAACTACAGTCAGCCCTCCACATTTGCAGTTTTTGCTTTTGCAGATTTGATTATTTGTGGATTTGATCCATGTGTTCTCTCTAAGAATCTCTAGGTCCTCCAGCACAACTCTGCCAGAAGTTGGTCATAGAGTTGTGATGGAAGACTTAGAGATTCCTAGAGAAAACACTTCCAGTGAATATTGACCACAGAGTTGCACTGGAGGACCTAGAAATTCCTAGATAGGTTAAAAAAGTGGTTTTATTTATTTGTGATTTTTCCACTTTCACAAGGGCCTTGAGCCCCTAAACCCAGTGAATGTAGAGAGCCCACTGTAGAGTGCCCATCAAAAAACGCTGCCGTGTGTAGCATAGGATACATGCTCACCACAATGCAGAGGGAAGGTTCTGCAAGGTAAGGTTCTCCAACTAACACAGTGTTTCTGGTTATTTACAGATGATGCCTTTTCAGTGCCAGACTAATAATTTCTTGGAAAACTGCGCTTACATTTGCAAAGTAAAAGAAGGAAGCTGTGCCTCTCTTTCTGGACTCCAAAATGGTAATTACTATTCCCCTATTCTAGCCTCCACCCTCTCACCCAGCCATAGCTCAATCTGCTTTCTTAAGATAGCTTGACAGGACCTCTTCAGTGGTTGCCCCCAAATTCTGGAAATCTCTCCTTGGAAAGACTAGATTGGGAGCCTCTGTGCCTTTTTTCTCTAAGCAGCTGAAGGCCTTTTTGTTTTAGCAGGCTTTTGAGGAGTGATTGCTTTGGGGGAAATGGGGCTTGCATAATGTGCTAGATTTTTCTGTTTGCTGCTTTCTTTTGAATGGGTTGTGTTTTTCAATGGTTTTAATTCTTTGATAGTTTAATTACATTTTTAACTTTTGTATGTTGTGCGTTTTTAGTTATTATTTGTTTTAATTGTTCTAAGCCATCTTGAGTCTCAAATTAAGGAACAGGCGATTACTAGAATCTTTGATCACCATCTACATTACACATCTTTATGTACACTTAGGAGTTTATCTCACTAAGGAAATTGGATGTATAATCCAATGGCAATCTGAATGCAATCATGGAGTTTCGCGTGATTGCGTGAAAGCTGATCACACACATATTCTGGCAAAGGGAAGTCCTTCCGAATGCAATCGTGGGGTTTCGCGTGATTGCGTGAGAAACTATCACACACAATTTCGGGCACTGGGAGGCAATTTTGGGCAATTCTGAATGCAATGCAGTGTCATTACGCAATCATGTAAATTAGCTGAACTAGTGAATTTACTCAATTCCGAACTGGCCTCACTTCCATTTCTTTCAAAATTGAGAAAAATTCCTCCTGTGTGATAAACTCCCCAGCTACATAGCAGGGAAGCTAAGAAACCCTCATTAGTGAATTGCAAAGATGTGTAACAAGACACTGGCAAGAATGCCTAATGAGCATTGGTTCCTGATGTACATTGGGACCAATGTGATGCACATCTTGTTGTGCATCAGTCCTGTTGTGCATTGGTCCCATTGTGCAGTGGCCACTTTGCCAGCTCTCATACATAGTAATGTACCAGTATTCTGTATTGGATACTGACATTCCAGAACTGCCCAGTTGTAATTCCTGCAGACGAAAGTCCACTTATGAAGGCATAATTCCCCAACAGGATTCTGAAATACAGTATATATAAATATGTTACATCTACTACTAACACCAGTAATAGTAAAATGGTGAACATACAGGGTCTTATTTCTTCTGTTTTGCCTTGGTTGCAGGCTATATTTTGATGGCTATCAATGGAGTGAGTACAGCGGGTCTCAACCGCAAGCAAATGGTGGACTTGATCAAATCATCAGGGAATCTCTTAAGGTAACCAAGAAGCTTTATATCTATCTATGCTAAAGAGGTAGAAAAGGGACTGTTTTGTTATGGGTTACTTGTTATTTGTTGCATTGATTTTTCAGTGCAAAGGAAAGAATGACATTGCTTAGAAAAAGTAACCACCATCATGGTACAAGGGCTGTGAAATGGTCAATGTAGAATACAGACCCCAGTGATGGATCAATGATATATGTCATGAGAAACATGGAAGGATTTGGGATATTACAGATTTGCTGGAGATTCTGTAGAACACAACACAGTCTGGACAATTGATTGATAGTTCTCCTAGAACATGTCAGTAAGATTGAAAGAAGGAGGGACAGCAAATGGGCCCAAAAGGGAGCTGGGAAATGTTGCCATTGTGGAGTAGAGCTCCAAGGGTCTGACAACCAGAATTCTGTATGGAATTCTGGCTGAGGAATTCTGCTCCAAAATTAACTTATCTGAGTTCTTCCTGAAGGAAAATAAAAAATCCTGCTCTCTTATTTGCCCCTTCTTTTAAAACCACAGTCCAGAAGTATCCTTTTTCCATGGCTATTCTTGGGGGCAATATTCTGTGACATTTATCTATAAATGGTGTGTATGCTGGTTCAAAGACGGTTATTTTCCTTCACTAGGAATGGAATAACTAATGAAGCAAAGCATTATACTGTACATTTCATTCATCAGAACTGGCAGAAGTTCCATTCTCGCAGGAATGGCAAAACATATAGTCTCTGGATGTTTTTGGAGTCCAGCCCCTAGCCTCTCTAGCTAGCATGGTAAATGGTCAGGAATGATGGGAGTTGCAGTCCTACAATATCTGAAGGAATGCATATTTCTCATTCTTACTTAGCTTTTTACCCCAGTGGCAATCCTATCTGTGTGCCCATGCCACCTAGTAATCAAATATTTAAATAGTTTCTGCAATGATTCACATAAAAACAGATTTTCAAAGAGATAGGCTCCCATCCTGTTAGAATGTATGTGTTCAATCCTCATTTGTGTAAGCAGAGTTCCACAAATTCAACTGTTGCACATGCATTTTTTGGATGCTGTGTAACTACTCATCACTGTCTTCAGTGTATCATTTGAATTAGTGGATTTGCACAGGCAACTATTGTGTATCCACCTTTGTACAAGGGGCAATAAGCAAGCATCATTTGCAAATACACAATTGCACAATGTCGGCATTGAGCAAAAGGTAGTGTAGTGGAGCCACCACTAAGGTACATGATTACAGATTTACAATATGCAAGCACAGTGTGAGGTTTTGGCCAAAATCATGTTAATCTATTTCTATAGAAAAAGAAAAAGGTGGGCCATTAAGACCAATAGATTTATTCTGGCATTAATTTTGTGCAGTACAGTCTATTTCTTCTGATGCACTGATATGGACTAGTTGCCAGGGCAAGGGACTAAAAATAACTTTCATCATTTTCTCTTCTTATGAGCTTCCCATGGGCATGTACTTAAAAGGTTATAAAAAGACCTCTTTGGGATGAAAAATTGTCCCCCAGAAGGAAAAACTGACCACATTCCACACAACCTAAAGGGTGTTGAGGGGCATTTATATATATATAAAGGGTGTATATGGTGTGGGGAGGAGGCAGCCTTCAAAGTTCTCCTGGGGAAATTAATAATAATAATAATAATAATAATAATAATAATAATATGCCACCTCTCCCGCAGGATTGAGGCAGCTTACAACACCAGGTAAAAATACATATAAAATACACCATATAATTTAAATGTACAATACAGCCACCTAGCCTCTGCCAATTGCCAACCCCTGGCTTGAAGAGGGGGTGGCCATCTTTTTGGGTCCAAGGGTTGCACCTGGTGCCAGTAGTTGTGAGGAAATTTTGACCATACATATATGACCAACAGGGGAGGGAGGTGATTTGAGGTAACTTTTAAATACTTGTCCTCATCCATCCAATGACCCTGAATTGGACCACTGCTTCCAGGCTATGAGAGTGAAAAAGAAGCTTTAGCCACCTGTCTCATAACTGGTGATCCTATTAAGTCACACCATAGTTGCAGGACAGAACCAAAAATGATGGTTGTTTAGAGGCCACTGGAAAAGCCAATGGCTACAGTGAACCCCATCAGGCTGGCTGCTTACCCAAAAATAGGGGCTCAAGAAATCTCACAAGTGAAATTATTATAATGGCCCTTCTCTTCTTGTTCCAAAACACACTGTAGAAATAATCCAATTTCAGACTGCTTTAACTACCCTCACTCAATGCTAGGGAACTCTGGGAAGTGTAGTTTTGTGAGACATTTAGCCTTCTCTGTCAGCGAGTTCTGGGGCCACAATAATCTACAGTTCTCAGGATTCTGTAGCACTGAGCCAGGGCAGTTAAAGCGTTCTCAAATTGTAATTAATTCTGCAGTGTGTTTTGAACCATCTCTTGAAAGATCTCTCTGATGCAAGAGGGATTGCAACTGGGGCCATACTTCAGCCTTTTGCACATGAGATCATTCACCAGAGGGGGTGGGCATGTCAGTCACTTCCTTACTGATGGGAACAGAATCCTGTGAATTGCAAACCAATAAGTGTGGATTCAGGGAATTTGACCAACATTCACTATGTAGTTATGTGACTGCCATGGTTATGTAGCAACACAAGGCATAGAGGAGTCCAGCCAACAACAACAACAACAACAACAAGAAGAAGTGCTGCTGCAGCAGCAATGACAACAGAAACACAGGGCAGGACAGATGGGTCTTTGGCTTTAACCCTTTACATAGCCCCTTTACATTTTATGTTCAAGATGCCATGATGTACTGTTTTTTTAAATGTACAAACACCTCACCATACTAGCAATAATCATAAATAGCATTAAGAATATTAATATTTGTTCTTTATAGGTTAGATGTCGTGAATGAAGCCTTGATTGTAAAACAAATGGAACTGGAAACTAAGCTGCAATTTTTAAAGGTACTGTTTCTGCACAGAATGGAAAAGATCACTACTGTACTCTAGCACAGCCTTGCATTTAACAATACATCTGCTTGTCAGTGGTGACCAAGAATTCAATGCAAACAAGCACATAACATTCTATGATGTTGAGTAGGTGGGCTGATGATGGGAAGGGGATGGATATTTCCACTCCTGCTCTTCCAGTTTGCTTGGGTTCCTTATTGATTGTGGAGAAAGGGAAAACTGCTTCTCAGCTCCGTTCTACCTCTGTCCCCCTCTTGGGAGAAGACAGGTTTTAAGCCATTTCAAAATATTCTGTAAACAAAAATTCCGTGTAGGATTCCATCCCCTCCTGTGCAGGCCACTATGGAAATCCAAGGTACTAACCTCTTAGCAAACTAAGAATTCTCTTTTACCTAGACTAATAACTTGACATCAAAATGAAGTAGCTATGGTTACCACCCAAGAACTGAAAAGAGCTTACTTCAAAGATTATTGATTGAAGTTCTTTGATCTGTCCCGTTAGTACACAAACAGCATGCAAAATTGTGGTGGGAGAAAGGTTAAAAAAACCCTCAGTGGTGCCTCACTGCAGACAGTACACTGAACAAACATGGAGTCATCAACGTCAACAGTTCCCACTTCAGCTCATCTTAAGGCTGAAGTCTGAGACCATTTCAGCCTTCACAATTATAGCACTATTATACCACTTTAACTGCCATGGCAACATCCTGTGGAATCCTGGGATTTGTAGTTGGATGAGGAACTAATGCTCTGTGGTTGAGGATTCTCAATGTTCTTCCCTAAACTGCCAACTTCAGGATTCCCTAGGTTGGAACCACGATAGTTAAAGTAGAATCATAGTGCTATCCCTGTGAAGTATGAACAGACCCTTAGTCCTTGTATTGTTATTTTTCCCTTGCTTGTCTCCTGACTTGTTTCAGTAGGGCAAAATTCTGGTAGAAAGGGGGTTAATGTTTTCTCCAGCACAATGGGGCCTTCATCCTGTTTGGAGCCATTAGTTGACGTCACCAAAGGCCCATAAGGCAAGGCGTCAGTGCAAGAGTGCTGCCAATACCTAGTGTATGGGGGAATGGTACTTCCAGCCACCGTTGTTGCTCACTCTAGTGTGTTTTCCTACCCTGGATTAAACCCTCTAAGAGGGGTAAAATCAAAGAGGGAAGTGTCCAGGAATGGAGGCCACGTGCTATGCTAAACCATTTATGTAATATGGAGTTACCACCTGATGTTGACCTCTGGATGATCCTGATCCCTGGAATGGTTGCAAGCACACACTGATTAAAGCAACTAAGCAGGCAAGGAACCCCCATCTGCCATCTAGCCTAGAAAGTGCTAGAAGCGAGCTGAACTGTAGAGCCAGGTCTTTCATTGCTGTGTTTAATGAGATGTTAATTATTATGAGGCTTGGCAACTAGTTAGAATGTGTTGTGTGGATTCCAGTCCTGTCAGTTATCCAAGCTTGGACAAACTGTTGGACAATATTTCCCTCTCTTTGAAAGAAAGCTCTTCAGAGGTACTGACATTTTATTTGAAGGAGGGGAGTAATGAATTTACCACAGGCTGTGATAGGTGCTTATATACCTTTGGATGCTCCTATAACAATTGCAACAGGGAAGTCCATCTATGTCTTGCTTTAAAAGCATACACCTGTATGAGAAAGAGCTATTGCAAAGCATGAAAATTCTGTGACAGAGCTTGCAAAAATTACTTTTTTAAACAACAACATGTATAAACCTCTAGTGTGTATGGTCACGGTGTCAAATTATAGTATATACAGATTGCAGCTAACATAAAGCAACTGTAGTGTTGCAGGCATGGGAATAAATACTAGACCCTGACTGCACCAACACTGCAAAAATAATCCAGTTTCACACCACTTGAACTGGCATGGCTCAATACTATGGAGTTCTGGGATTTGTAGTTTTGCGAGACATTTAGCCTTCTGTGTCAGAGAGCTCTGGTGCCACAACAAACTACAAATCTCAGGATTCCATAGCATTGAACCATGGCAATTAAAGTGGTGCCAAACTAGATTGTTTCCGCAGTGTTGGTGCAGTCAAGGTCTAATATTTATTTCCATATTTATTTCCATATTTCCAGATGCATTTTACCTATGCATGATTTTTCCCCAATCAAAGCTGCTTATAGAAGTGAATTGCATGCTGATTTGACAAGCTGAATATCCGGCATAATCTTTACTGCTTACAAGCAGCCATACAATAGCTGTCTTATACCTATTTTCTATCAGGTGTCTCAAAACACCTTCCTATTTTAGTCATTGTATGTGTGTGAGCAGGTGTGTGTGCATGCGCAAATGCATGGACACACAGACTCATCCACAGAAAAAATTCTGAATGATTTATGATATCATTAACTGCAGCGCGAACATAATGCAATGATTGGATTTTAAGTGTAAGATCTCACTATGTGATCTAAATTCTGTTGTCAGTGTGTTCAACAATTGACTGAATAGATCTACTCTTTCATCCTCATCATCCCCATTATCATCACCATCAATCTTTATTTATCTCCTGCCTTTTCCTCAAAATTGGAACTCAAGGTTGCTTACAATTTAAAACAAGTACATACAGAAAGTGACCTTTAAAATAGAAATAAACTATCCACAATATTAAAACAATTAAAACCATACACTTAAAAATAAAAGCAATTTAAAAAGTTCAGTTTAAAATAACACAGCATCCTTTAAAGCCCATTCTTTGAAAACTTTCTGTTCTAAATGCCTGTCAGAACAAAAAGTTTTTTACCTGTCAACAGAAGGACAACAAGGAGAGGGTCATTCTGGCTGTCCTAGGAAGGAAGTTCTAAAGTCTAGGGCAGCCACTGAGGAGGTCCTGTCTCACATCTCCACCAATTATGCCTGTGAAGGTGATGGGACTGAGAGAAAGAAGCTCCAGCAGAACTAACCAACAGGATGCCAGCCTATGTGTGCAGATTTTTTGTGTGTGTGCTTTGTGTTGCATCCTCCCCACCCATCTAGTCATTTACATATGCAATGTGGTTTTTTTCCTTATCCATTCATTTTAACCAGTGCCTTTTTAATGAAATCTTCAGGCATTTCTTTTTTTTTGGGGGGGGGGGGGGGAGGAGGAAAAAAGCATTGACATCAAGAAAGATATGCAAAAGGATCTTGTAGCACTCTTGAGAGTCAGTGAGAGAAAGAAGTTGGTAGCATAAGCGTTTGTAGTCTTAATTCTACTTCATCAGATGTATGTAGACTTACTGTATATACTCATGTATAAGTCTAGAAATTTTAGTCAAAACATTGACCTAAAAAAACCCTAAGTTGATTTAACCACGAGTCAAGTACTGTACTTTAAGTCTTAAAAAAGAAAGAAACCACCCCCAGGTGAAAGCCAAGAGTGCAGTCTGTCTTGGAAGCACTGACTTCCTTCTATTCTCTCATCCGTCAAGCCTTTAATATGAGTGCAATTTTGCCAACTGGAATTTTGTAAGTTCTTTGGCATTATTTTCCTTTGTTTAATCCTTTAGATGTGTTGTTATATGTACCTACATTTTACCCTTGGCTTATTCATGAGTCATATCAAAATTCATAATTTGGGCTCCAAAACCTGCCCTCAACTTATACATGAGATCAACTTATATAGTAGAGGTCTACAAATGTCCTGGCATACCATCCTGCAAACAAGCAAGTAAATAAATAGATAACACCCCCTCTGGGAGTGTGGAGGATATTTTTGACATATTTTTAGGCTCCACTGGGCCATTTTAGGTCCAGGAGAGGCCTTAAAAATAACACCAAAAGCAATTGACTTGGAGTGATTACTGGTTCACTTGCTACTTCAAAAAAACCCCATCTCTTCTGGGTCTAAATTGGTCAATGTGGGGCAAAAATGTGGCAAAATGCCCCACAACCTTCTAGAGAGCATTTGGGGGCCATTTGAATTTTTCACCCCAGGGCCCATGAGGACCACAAAAATAGTATGCACTTTACCCATCCTTGTACTATGGCAAAACAACCCTATTAACACAAATGGCCCCAATGGAGAGAAATTTATGGGAAAAGTTATTCACAATCCCATCTGATTTAAGAATACAATCACACTAACTTTCAAAGAATGTATAATATCCCAAATTGATTGAGGCTGAATATCATCACTGTTTGCTTTTCACAGAAAACTTTGCAAGAAAAATTGGTCGAGTTCCAGTCTCTATGCTTAGAAGAACACCGCCTTGCAAATGGTAAGTTTAAATATCCTGTGATAGGCATAAATAGGTCACTTATTCAATGTATCCAAGATTACCTGGTTTCAGCTTTGGTCTGCTATTCTTTTGCAAATAAAATCTTTGAAAGATGTTGTGTAGAAAAACTTTGCCCATACACCTTCAGCCTCTTGTCCCATATTAAAACATTTCCTGGAATTGTACCTGTTTTAATGTGGGATTTTTTCCCTTTTAAGAATTTTAGCTTTTACACTGAAAATGAAGGTTCCTTCATTTTCCCATCTTAGATTATTTGGCAGTTCTGTTATTTTATATTACCAATTTTCTTTCTTTTTTTTAAATGACATTTTATTGATTCTGTTTTCTAAACTGCCCTGGCATAAAGATTTATAAATGTTTGGCATCAATTAAATTTCGAACCATTCATATGAACTTTATCATCTGTGAAGCTCAAGTTTCTTTGAGTCACATCATGATGTACAGACAGAGGTCCCCAGGGTCAGTTTTTTAAAGCTTTAGTACAACTAATCAGAGTCAAGGGCTTGGACAACAAGCAGAACAGTGATTTTATTCATGTGTGATGGATTCTCACTTCTTGAGAAAAGTAAACATGGAAGCTTTGATATGGGCTTAGTTCTAATTTGTAGCTGAGATGCAAATAAAAACTGTATGAGTAGAAAGGAAATGAGTATATCAGACAGGACGTGCATCTCTACTGTAGAAATAATGCAGTTTGATACCACTTTAAGTATTGTAGCTCCATGACATGGAATCCTGGGATTTGTAGTTTTACATTATTATTATTATTATTATTATTATTATTATCCTTTATTTATGTAGCATTGTAAATTTACACAGTGCTGTACATACAATCTTATAATGAGACGGTTCCCTGCCCTCAGGCTTACAATCTAAAAGAGACAACACAAAAAGGGAAGGGAAAGGTGGTGGGAAAGTGGATGAGGTCTGGGAGATGGACTGGAGGGAGTGCTGGAGGCTTTTAGAAAGTACTTTGCTCTGTGTGGTCATGGGGAGCAGTAAGGTCCTCATAGCTGTGAGGTCCCCCATAGTATGGAAGGAGGAAATACCAAATTTAAGGTGACCAGTTCACTCTGCCTAATGGCAGGATAACACCAGGTACTTAATTCTAAGCAGAAGCTGTTATCCTGTTTATGAATTACAGTGCCATAAATCTGCCTTGGGCCATCTCAATTCATTTTGAAGGTAATTGCACATGTAACAACCAAAAGTCTCCCAAAGCCCCCTTTTCAGCAGTGCAGCCCCCTCCTCCTTACAGTTTTTTTCTGTATTGCCAGAAAGCTGGGGGGATGAACGGGGACATGTCCAGCTCTTTCCTGTAGCTACATCTCAGCCAGGGACCTCCTGGTTCCAAATTCACGGTGCTATTCCATGCTGTCACATTTGTTCGACATGTGCTTGGCAGAAAGCAGAAGTGAAATAGTCCTTCCATTCCCACCCCAGAGTTTAGAATAGCCTCCTGTTCTCCAAATTATATTCTAGGCAATTGACGCTGGATACTTTGTCCCTGTTTGTCCTAACTAATTTTTTATGAATTTTCTACCCTCTTCTTTCTCTCTCTTTTTCCCTAGGGGAAGTGTGTTCATCACTAGATTCATTAGACTCCAAATTATTTATAGATTATGTTGGGTCAGAGCCAGCCTTGGCAAACAAACCTCGCTTTTCCAGTGAAAGCAGTTGTTTAAGTCTCCTGAGCTCCATGACAGTGGACAGTGAGGATAGCTTCTATCAAGCCTGTGTTTTTGAGGATGCTCCCATTGAGACTTACAGCCGGCAGTCAAGTGCAGAGGATGACTGCTTCTTGCCAAGGGACACTGATGCCAGTCCTAGGAAGATATCACTGAGAAGGTGCAGGAGCATCAGTGTAGCTAGCAGTGGGCCTGGCTCACCCTTGCCTCAGGATGGAGGAAGCACCACCAACATTTTTGGGACACTCCCACGGAAAAACAGAAAGGGAAGCGTTCGAAAGAGGCTGTTGAATTTCATCCCTGGGCTTTACCGAGCTGTGGAAGAGGAAGAAAGTAGAATCTGATGGCTTAAACCACTTTAAAACTGTAGACACCAATTGAAAATTTGGAAAGTCACCAGTGAGTGACTTTCAGGCTTTTATGTCAGGCTTTTATTCACTGAAGTTGTTTCAGAAACTGAAATCTCAGTCTTGCCGCACCTCCTAGGTGGGTGTGAAGCTGTAGGAAAAGTCCTGAACCTGATTAGAAAGTTACACATAACACAAGAAGCTTTGATCAAAGGGAACATTCACCTTCAGGGCTCTCTATAGCCAGAAGGCAGGACGGGTGGACTTTTTTGTAACATATACCTTATGTAGACTAAAGAGTTTCATAACTACTATTCTAACTGTGCATTCACTAACTGACATCGTGTGCATCTCAGCTTGCTTATAGCTAAGGTTTTATTTTGTCTGTATGTTTCAGGTTGCATAGGCATACCGGAAGCATACAGAAACAGTTCAGACTGAAACAATTTTGACAATAACAGTGCTGTAGTATACATCGTTTTCTAAAACTGTATTTTGGAGGCAAGTGATGGGGATGAGTATTCTCTAATTAAATTAGTAGTGTGGGTTTAGCATGATTAATATGCAGCAATGACCAGGAATGCATATTTTACACCAGTAGGTTTCCCCCAGGTCCTTTACTATTAACAAGAAAATTAGACATATTTGTTTTGCTGGATAAACAGAACTCAGTTCACTTAAATGATGTTACTACCACATTTCCTTCATTCAGTTATCAAGGGTTCATAGTTGTGCATCATTGGTTTTATATCCCTTCCTCATCATGTGAAATAACCAGGGCTACATAAAGCAAACCAAAGTAGCCATCTTGAACTTCAGAAACAGGGTGGTGTGTGTTTGTATGTGTGTGTATATTTGACCTGGTTATCCCTTCTGGGCCTTGAGACATTTTCCTTTGTTAGAAATAGAGCTCTGTATAGAATTTGGCTTGACCAGAGTACTGATAACTAGGTACTAGGTACTAGGTGCAGTTGCTGCCAATGCTGAAGAACGATTCAACTGCCCATCTGTTCTCTACATGGAACTGAGGGTGGTGGAATGCTACCTTGTTCTTCACTTCATGTGGCAAATTGCTTTGAGCTAGTCATGGGGAAGGTTACATGTGAACAAAAGATGCATGCATATTCTTATGAATGGTATGGATTTCAAAGAAGACAAAAGGAAACCCAGAAAGCACCTACTGTAAGCATGGGAAGTAATGCACTCTCACAAATGAAGTTCACATATTCATTCCTCCATAAGTGTGAAGAAATGCAAGCCTGAAAATGTGCCAAGGAAATATGAGCAGCATAACTGAACCCAGTGCATAGTTATAGCCTTTATCTGTAGTTATAGCCTTTACCATTTAGCTTCGGGGCTGTACAGATGGGCAGCATGCAGCTGCCCCTTTACTGGCCCGATCGGGGCCACGACAGCCTCATGCTGCAGCCCCGATCTGGCCTCCAGAGAGCGCAAAAAGGAGTTGCAAAAAGCAGCTCCTTTTTGCACCCTCCAAGGGGTGCCATAGCCGCAGCAGTGTGGCTTTATGTTGCCCACAGGGGTATCATGAAGGTGCAAGCCATGCAGACCAGCAGATGCCGAAATGGTGTCCTAGGGGCAGAGTTAGCGCGTCCTACCTCTGTCCACAGGCCAGCGCAAAGTGCCGGTCTGTATAAGCCCTACAGTGCATGTTCTGTAATGGTCATGGAAAAATGCAACTGCCCAAGCACTATAAGATAAAGTGCTTTACCATGAAGATTGGTTTGTTCTTTTGTTTTCTGTTTGAAAATACGACTGACATGATATTTTACATATGTGCTTAAGTACCACATTGTAAAAGAAAATTACAATGAAAGCAAATTAAACATTTTCTGATTCTTAACCTTTCATCCTGGTTTGGAGCATCTGGGAATCTGCGTGGTTTGGAGCATCTGGGAAGGTAAATCCAAAACATCTGGAGGATGAAACGTTGTAAACCAGAATATGTTTAACTTTCTTTCACTAGCTCCATACATGGAATCATGGCTTCTCTAGGAATTGAGGTGGACTCCACCTGAGTCGTCTTCTGCTGTGCCAATCATTCCCAGCTGAGGCAGTTATTTGTCATGATGGAATTTATTTATCATGATGGAGTGTTTGTGTGTGAGGGGTCACTTTTTTGCTCTTGAAAGAATTGAGGTGAGGAGTATTATGTGACCTTGATACCCACAGATTCCCCCAAACACTGAAATTTAAAAAGAAATCATCTCAAAATCTGAGTCTGGTCCAAAATCTGCATTGCATGGCATAGTTTTGTTCCTAAACATGTCCCCACACCAGCAAAATATAACATAAAAATGGAAATCTGCCAAAGTTCTAAAATCTACAAATGAAGGCTTTCTTTAAGTCCCATCAGGATTACAGTCTCACTTGGTGAGGACATGAGAGAGGGCCTTCTCAGTGGCTGCTCTCATCCTCTGAAACTGTCTTCCACAGGAGGCTAGGTTGCCCCCTTTCCCCACTTTCCTTTTGCTGGCAGGCAAAGAGCTTTTTGATTAAGTAGGCTTTTAATGTATAAGCAGAAGAGGTTCTTATTAGGATGTTTTATTTATCTTTTTAAACTTTTGCATGTCTTTTAAATGATTTTATACTTCTTATGTGATGAGTTTGTTCTGAAAATGTTGTTGTGAAAGTTTTTTAGTTGACTCTGTTTGGGAGCCACCTTGGGACCCATTCTGGGAGAAAGGTGGCATACGAATGAAATAAATGCCTTTTTAAAAAATGAATTTGACTCAGAGTCTGGAACATAACTACTGATCCCCAAAATGGCAACAGTCCAACCTGTGTGGGATAGCAAAGATTAGACTCCACCTACATGCTTGCCCCCAGATTAAACATATAGGTGCACAGGGATTTGCTTCTGGTCCCTGTTGGGTGTGATGTCAGTGTGAAAGAACCTGAAAGTTCTGCATCTAGTCTAATATGCTCTAGGGAGCCTGGGAAAATTACTTCTTAGACCACAGTTCCCCAAACTCTCTACCAGCATGGCTAGTGTTTCAAGTTCTGATATCACCAAAGGAAAAATATGATATAGTCCCTGACTGTAGATAACCCTAGCTTTATATTCGGGTGAAAAGTGTTCTGTAGAAGCACTCTTGGTTTCTCTACAGCTGCAGGCTTAGTATAGCAAGAGAAAGAGGAAGTGGTTTCCTCCCACATCACTGTAACGTCAGCTATTGCCACAATCTCACTCGCCTTACGATGAGCAGTGCTGAAGTGGGGGCCATCAACGGCCAGTTTCCCTTTCTGGGCAATGGGTCCTTTGAGCAAAATCATCCTGAGAGGGGAGGGAGCAGTGGTGTCATTAGGGGTAATGCAGTAACTTATGGTGTCACTGATCTTGTCTCATACCGCACCATACAGAATACTTAGTAACACTTCTTGTACTAATGTTACTCATGAATTGCAATTCCCATATGTCATTGAAGGTAACAGCAAAAGTTGTCTCATAAATAACTAGCAAAATTAAAGCTATACCTTTAAATTACATAATCATGTGCACAGCCTAAATGTATTTACATCTACATTGTCTCATGTGGTTAAGGTGAAAAAGTTCTAAAATGTGATGTTTTTAAAGAAAAATTGGAAAGAAGTGTTTAAAAATGTATTTATTTTTAATTTAAAATTTCATTAAAAAAACAAACTTGGGGCCTCTCCTTTCTCTCACCACTGAGCCTCACCCCACTCACATCATTTCTTCTGAGTTTTAAAGGGATGCAGGTGAACTTCACAGCCCCTTTCTGCCCAAAGGGAGATGTTTCCAAAACTGTAACCTTTAATTAATAGATTGATCATATAAATTTAGTAGCTTAATCTTCCTTGTGTTTTGTTTTTTCTTTTCTTTTCTTTTCTTTTCTTTTCTTTTCTTATTGTTGTCAAGTTGGCTTTGCTTTACAGCAACTCTATGAATCTGCACCTCTTTGAATACAAGAATCCCATGAGGACTGGTCATCAATAGCTCTATTCAGGTCATGAAAAAAAATGGCATTCTAACTTCCTTGACTGAGTCTGTCTACCTGTAGTATGGTCTTCCTCTTTTCCTAAGGCTTTCCACCTTACCAAGCACTATCAGTCCACAGGCGTGCTCTCTGCTCAGCTTCTGGCTGCTCTGGGGGCATGTGTCATCTAATCGCCATGCCCTCAGAGGACTCTTTCATACAAGGCTAAATTGGAAGTATAATTTAAGGTCAATTCAAATGCAATCATGGGTTTTATGTTATTGCAAATTAACTCTTTGCACGCAAATTCGGGCAAGAGGGAAGCCAATTCGAATGCAATCATGGGTTTTACCTTATTGCGAATTAAAGCTTCGCATGCAAATTCGGGCAGGAGGGGGTTATTTTCGGGTAATGGGAAGTAATTCCGAACGGAGCAGGGGTTCATGTAAATTCGCTAAACAAGCGAATTTACATAAATCCGCATTGGCTCCATTCGGAGTTGGGAGAAATTCCTCCCCGTTTGAAAGAGTCCAGAGTGTCTGAAAGCCACACTTTACTGCCCATCTATTTTTCTGGAAAATTCTCTCTCTCTCCCAGAGAGAGACAGAGCTCTTTCCCTACTTGGTCCCCACAACCTTGTGTATTGTCAGGCTGTGACAGCATCATTGGCCCAAGAACCTCATGCAGTGAATTTCATTGCTTGATAAGGTCTAGAACCTGGATATCTCCAGTCCTAGTCCACCATGTTCATCACTGTATGAGGTTAATGTTAGGAAAGGAAGTAAGCTAGCAGGTATACTGGTTGGCAAGTGAACACAAAGGCCAGTATTATGTATCACAGAATTCTGTATGCACAAACCTGGAGTTCATATGCATGATTCATATTCATGATTTCTACATAAGTTACATTGTGGCACTATTGCCCAGATTGTAATTGCTCCCAGCCTATTTTACTGGGCATCAGTTGCACCTAGAATTCCCACTATGTTAAGCAGCCCTGCACCCCTGCATATCCCTCTCTGTATTTTGGGATCCTCATATTTTTATATCTCATATCTGTAGATAGCATGTTTTTGAGATATCAATGACCTTTCAGGAACACCAGTCAGGTTCCCAGGAAAAAAAGGATCCTTCCCCCCTTAAGCATGTGTATGTACATCCAGGTAAACAAAATCATCAAATCTAAAGTGCTCCTTCCTAATAATAATAATAATAATAATAATAATAATTTATTTTTATCCCGCCCCCCTGAGTAAGCAATCAGGGCAGGGTGCAACATTTAAAAGCAATTACTACTAAAATATAACAATTCAATTTCCTCTCCCACCCCTTAAAAAGAAATTAAACTATGATAAGATTTAAAAATACTAAAACAGAGCCATTACAATTAAAACATTAAAACATTGGAAAGCTCTAATTAAAAATGATGGGCGGCCTTTGCAATATCAGATATCCCAGTGGAAGAGGCAAGAGGGACAGTAGTTGGCAGAAAGATTAATCATTGTCTGGGAAGGCCTACCAGAAGAGATGCATCTTGGCAGCTTTCTTGAAGCCGTCCAGGGTTGTAATAAGGTGCATCTCATCCGGCAGGCCATTCCATAGCCTGGGAGTGACAACAGAAAAGGCCCTCTGGGAGGTCTGTGCCAACCTAGTTTTCTTAGGTTGTAATAGGTTCCTCCCAGAGGACCAGAGTGTACGAGGGGGCTCATATGGGAAGAGGGGGTCCCTAAGATAGGATGGACCCAAGTCATGGAGGGCTTTAAAGGTCAAAACCAGCACCTTGTACTGTGCCCAGAAACTGATCAGCAGCCAGTGGAGAGACTTAAGCACTGGTGTTAAATGCTCTCTCCTAGATGCCACAGTGATTAGTCTGGCTGCCAGATTTTGAACCAGTTGAAGTTAAGCACAAGGGCAGCCCCATGTAGAGTGCATTGCAGGAATCTAAATGTGAGGTGACCAAAGCATGTACCACAGTTTCCAGATCCTTCATCTCCAGGAAAGGGTGCAGCTGGTGTATCAGCCGAAGCTGATCACAGGCACTCCTGACCATCGCATTCACCTGATTAGTCATGTGAAGTGACGAATCTAGAAGTAGCCCCAGATTGCGAACAGGGTCCTTCGAGGAGAGTGTGACTCCATCTAGGACCAGGAGTTGTATTCCCAGACCTGGTTTCAGGCCAGTGACTGTCAGTACCTCCCTTTTGTCTGGATTTAGCCTCAATCTGTTTTCCCTCATCCAATCCATTACCACTACCAGGCAGTCATTGAGAGAGGAGGTGTCATCTGAGGTCTGGGCAGATGATCTTGTCATGGAGAAATATATCTGAGTGTCATCAGCGTACTGATGACACTGAGCTCCATGCCTCTGAATGATCTCCCCCAGTGGTTTCATATAAATGTTAAATAGCATCAGGGACAGGATGGCGCCCTGAGGGACACCACAATTAAGCTCAATTTTAGACGAGCAACTGTCCCCGAGCCTCACCCTTTCGGTCCTGCCTGAGAGGAAAAAACAGAACCACTGCAAAGCAGTGCTTCCGATACCCATCTCTCTCAGCCGGTCCAAAAGGATGGCATGATCTATAGTGTCGAAGGCCACTGAGAGGTCCAAGAGCACCAGGAGGGTCACACTACCGCTGTCAATGCTCAAGCGGAGGTCATCTGTCAGAGCAACCATGGCAGTCTCAACTCCATATCCTGCCTGGAAGTTGGTTTGAAATGGATCAAGAAAGTCAGTTTCATGAAAGACAGCTTGGAGTTGTGAGGCGACTGCTCTCTCAATCACCTTGCTTAAAAAAGGCAGCAAGGAAACAAGTAATCTGCATTTCCTCTCGAAACCTGAGACAAAGGATTTCTTTGCCTCTAAAGCGGTAAGCCAATCTACCTCTGCCTACCCCATTGTGTCCCCAGCCAAATTTCTCCATCCATCATCCCAGGGATATTATGATGCAATTGCTGTCTTTGCCACACTAAAGTTAAAACTATCAACCAGTCCCAAATCCAATTGTTGATTCCTAGGACAAGCCATTCAGCTTTTGTTAGCTGGCTTGACAGCTCATTGTCTAGGGCTAATTTTAAGGTATAAATATAGTTTCAAAACCTAACCTTTGTGCACACACCTCAACTCACACATATTCAGTTCTGTGTGGCCCTCAGACTTCCCAGTCTGAGTAACTGAACAACTCCAGCTTCCCATGGTCTTCTCAATAACTGTATTGCAACTCCTAAAAAAATCAGTTATCCCCTTTCCATCTTTCCATAACAGTTAGTTCTTTATGTTGTTTATGTGAATTGCTATCTTGTGTGTGTGATTGTACTTAGCACATTTTCAAAATAAATAAAACCTTCTTAATTCACCCAGAACCTGGAGTCTTCCCAGTTAGCACTGGTATATATTACTGCATGCAGTCGAAAGGTTATCCAAGCCTCTCACAAAGCTAATTTCCCCAATATTTGAAGTAACTGACAGTCCCCCCACCTGTTCATTCTGACAGCTGGTGAGGACCCCCCAGTCCCCCCACCTGTTCATTGGGTAACAGCTAGTAAGGAGGATAACATTTTCACCTCCCTCCTGCCATCCAACAATGCTGTGACAATTAGAAACAAGAGGTTTGTTGTATTTGTGTCATAGCCTTAGTGGCAGGCGGGAGAGAGGTGGAAACATCATCCACCCACACCCTGATCATGAGCTGCAAGGACTTCCTTTTCTTGATGTGGTTGATGCCTGGTAAAGTAGGTTTTCAGGGTGAGGCAGGATGGGAGATGTTACTTGCTTATGCATATGTAGCTATGGAACGCATTCTAACAGAATTTAAACCCAATGTTTGAAATGCATCACTCTTATCCGAGATCAAAGAGAAAATACTAAGCACTAAGTAGAATTCTGGTCAATGTTTGAAATGTATTACACTTGTTCAAGGTCAAAGAGAAAGTAAAAATGTGAACAGTGGTGAATCTGGGGACAGTAAAACCATTGTTACTGGATTGTCTGGAATCTGTGGGGAAAATCTATCCATCTCTACCCAGAATCAAAAATTTTATACCAAACTAGTTCAGTAAATGCACCCCACTCCATTCTTGCTTATATTGCAGCATGGCTTACGCATCAAGATATGCGGAGCTTTTTATGCAGCTGACAAAACAAACAGGAAGTGGTTGTCAAAGCTATAACAGAGACTGCTAAAAATGATTCACTTGAAATCAAATGTGGCTTACCCACAATAGGGAGGATGCCTTTATGTTCTCTCTTAGAGTAGACTTAGGTGACAACATGTTGAATTTTATGTGTTGCACATTTTTGTTTTTGTGAGTACATATTCGTCATATTAAGGTCCCTCGTGATGGGATTTTCAACTTTCCAAACTACTTTTGAAAGATGTAAAACTTTTGTTTGGCTGGAAACTAAAGTTGATCTCAGGATGCAACAATTATTTTACACTATAGGCAATAATGCCTCAATCAATCAATCAATCAATCAATCAATATTTGTTTATTTATGGTCTTTGACCAAAGTAAGCAATAATCCTTCTATCATGAAGGTAAAAGTAAAGGGAGTCTCTTGACATGAATGTCTAGTTGCAACCAATCATAGGGTGGCAGTGCTCATCTCCTTTTCTAAGCTGAAGAGCCATTGTTGTCCAAAGACTGCTCTGATGGTCATGTGGCCAGCATGACTGCACCAAACGCTATTACCTTCCCACCAAAGTGGTACCTGTTTATCTACTTGCATTTGAATGCTTTCAATCTGCTAGGTTGGCAAAAGCTGGGACTAGTGATGGGAGCTCATCCCATCATGTGGCACTCAGGCCTTGAACTCCCAACCTGCCGATCTTGCAATCAACAGTCAGTGTTTTAACCACTTGAGCCTCCGCACCCCTCTGTCATACCACCTTCAGAAATCTTAAAAATTATCACCTATCTACATCGTTAGTATCACACTGAGAGAAGTACAGAACTGAGGAACATGTAGCTCTCCAGATGCTGTTGAACTCCAGGCCTACCCATCCTTACCAACATTGCCAGTAGCGAGAGAGATTATGGAAGGTGCAGTCCAGCAACACTGGTGGGGGTGGTGAGGTGTCATATATTTCCTAGAGATGAATGTTTATGCAGAGGGGTTGTTTGCTTGTTTGGAAAAATAGCATATTTACATACATTGAACATGCATGGGAGATACTGCATGAAATAGGTAAAAAAAAAAGCTCCAAAAAAGGTATTTTTATAATGAACTACATCTGAAACAGACTGCTAAAGAATATTGAGATACCACAAAATGAGGAGTCTATGAAACAGCTGAGAAGTCAAATGCGGAGACCTCTGCAACTATCTAGTGTGAAGACCTGCCCTAAAAGGTTGCAGAATTTCATGTCAGCTCCTTGGCCAGTAATTATTAATCTTTCGGGGTGTTATGGCTCTCATCAATGCTATGGACTCTCTCCCTCTCCACATAGACATCAACATAAGTGTACAAAATTTTGTATTCAATTTATTATATTGTACTGGAAACATTGTCTTCAGTCACTACCCATCTTGGCCACATTATAGACCAAAGCAAGGGACCTCATTTTAAGAACCCCTTACCTGGGTACAGGTCTCTCCTCCTTCCATGAAGAAATACTCATTTCTTTCAATATATGATACCAAAAGCTCAACGATAAATGAGAAACAAACAGGAACAAAAAATTGGCACCAATTTAACCTTTCGTACTTGCAACAGTAGACAAATGCATACATATCTCAGAGAAAAGATATTAAATGTGCCTTCTTGCCACACCCATGATATTCATTGTTTGGAATTCTGTTGGTTAGTCCAATTAGAGTAGACCTGTTGAATTAATTGTTGAATGGTAAATCCCATTGATTCAATGGTTTAAGGCTAGTCAAGAGTAACAAAAGCATTGGGGCCATTGTCCCATATATGACAGAGCTGGGTATCACTGCAAAGCCAACCCATTGGACATGCCTTGGTCAGCTATATTTTAGGACCTGATGTTTGGTCAGGTTTATTGCTGAGTAGTAGTATTGCAAGGATGTGTGTATCTATCTATACATGTTTCATCAAAGCAGTATAGTAAAATTCTGGATCATACGTATTCATGCTCACTACTTTACACTGAGTACTGTTCTGAATGTTTATGAGGTTTGATTTTTGATGGAGGATAAGTCTACAAGAATCATAGAATTAGAAGGGGCCTCATGGGCCATCAACTCCAAATGCATGGTCAATGCAGGATCTCAAGCTAAAGCATCCCCAGCTGGTAGTTGTCCAGCCAGTGGCTAATAGTCATGATGACAAAATATTCCCTCCAGTGTTGGAATATGACCCTGAATATCAGGAGTGGTAGGTTTTATCATGCTCATGGTCTATGCTCATTGGTTATATCCTTTAAAGCTACCAATCATGAATACCATAATTAAACAGAATAAAATATAGCAATATACATTTATTGGTATGCTAACATACCTGTCTGCTTTCTTATTGTGACTGCTCAAAGCTTTTCTTTATTGTCCTTTTTCTATCTTTAGTTTAAACAGAACTTCATTGGATTATTCTGTTGGTAAAAAAAAAAAGTAAAGCTTTCCTTTTTGACAAGGTTGTTAAGTCATGTCCAACTGTAGGGGTCAGTGGTTATCTCCATTGCTAAGCTGAAGAGCCAGTGTTGTCAAAGACTACTCTCTAGTCATGTGGCCAGCATGACTGCCCTAAACACTGTTACCTTCCCACTGAAGTGGTACCTATTCATTTACTTGTACTTTTACATGCTTTTGAACTGCTAGGTTGACAAAAACTGGGACTAGAGATGGGGAGCTCACTCTGTCATGTGGGTCTCAAACTGCTGACTTGCCGATCTGGCAGTCATTAGAGTCAGCGTCTTAACTACTGAACCACCAAGTCTGTTGGACTAAATTCTTAATTGCAAACTCAAGGACCAGACTCAGACACCATTGCACTCTAGATAATTTGGGATACATTTAGAAGTTTATCACATTGGTTTTGCTCCTGCGATAGACATGAAATGTAACTTTAAGACAGTGGATCTTATTGCATTTCCCAGTCACCAGTGAGTACACAGCCCATTTGCAACCTGGGCTTCTGTCACATCTCATCCTTGAAAAGATGTGTGAGGAGGAGGAAAATCCCATGCTTGAAAAGATGTGAGAGGAGCCCAGAGAAGCCAGGGTTGCAAATGGATTGCATACTCCCCCGTGATGGGAAAATGAAACAAGATCTGCTTTCTTAAAGTTACATCCCACCTCTATCTCGGGAACAAAGCCAGTGTGATAAACTCCTTAACCAAGTCATGAAAAGAAATCATGAGAGGAAGGCAGAGCCTGGAATTATAAGTATTAAAGTTATAGTTCTCAATGTTATAAGATACTGGTCTGAGCAGAGTATGGAATGCTAGGTTGGGACATCAATCTGATAATATTAAATGCTAAATGACAGAAATGGAAAACAAATTCACTGCCACTGAAAATTATTATTAGTTGGTGTAATGTTACTGAACTCATTACTGAAATGCTAATTTCCAGGACAACCATGGGATTTGTCTGTGGTTATTAGACCATATGACATTTCCTTTATCTTGTTGTTTGAAAGCTCTTTCTCCTTGTTATATTAAGTATTGAGTTTATATGTATTTGTCACATTTATTTAAAGTTTTTATTACATGGCGTTGCCATAGTCCATAAAACCAACCTAACCTTGATCAGAAAGCCTGTCCGGAAAACAACCCACATCGAGTGCATGTACCTCAGCCTGAAAAACCAGGGATAGCTTGGGAATTCTATGGGTATACCGGCCACCCCGTTGCCTAACAGACTCCCTAACTGAGCTGACTCAGCTGGTCTCATCTGGTCTCTGAGTTGTTGTTGGAGTCTCCCAGACTTTTGGTCTTGGGCAACTTCAACATTCCTATTGAGACCAGCCTGTCCAATCTTCCTGGAGCAGCTCGGGAGTTCTTGGAATCCATGACACGCATGAACCTATCCCAATTGGTTGACGGGCCTACCCATTGTGCAGGTCACACGCTCGATGGGATTTTTAGTACGGAACAGGAGTATCCACGGGCAGAGGTAACAAAAACCTCCACGCTGTCATGGATGGATCACTTTCTGATCAAGATGGAACTAAAAGCAGTGTCTCTCTCTCCCCCCCCCCCCCCATTAGAATGGTCTGCCCTCAAAGGCTTATGGAACCAATTGGTTTCCAGAAGGCCTTAGAGGGTTTAATGGTTGGTAATGCCGGTGATCATGTTGAAGCCTTGGTGAACACCTGGAACACCGATCTTCCCAAGACTATCGACGCGATCGCCCCTGAGCGTCCTCTCCAGCCTGCTCCCAACCGTAAGCCCTGGTTCACAGAAGAACTCAGGGAGATGAAGCAGGTTGGACGACGACTAGAGCGAAAGTGGTGGAAAACTCGACTCCTGTCTGACAAGACTTGCCATAGGCAGCACCTTCGCACCTATCGGGAGGCTTTGTGTGCAGTGTGGAAATCTTTCTGCTCTGCATGCATTGCGTCTACAGAGTCCCGCCCAGCAGAACTGTTTAGGGTGTGGGGGGGAGCTGACGCAGGTTCCCCCTGCACCGAATCCCCTACTTGACCCAACAACAGCCTGCTGCGATGCGTTCAACAACTACTTTGCAGATAAAATCTCTCAGATAAGAGTCGACTAGGATGCCACCTTTCCTTCATATCCCACTGGTGAGGTGTCCAGCGACTCCGTTGTTGCTACATTACTGGATGAGTTTCAATCTGTAAGTACCAATGATGTGGACAAGCTACTGGGGAGTATGAGGAAAACAACTTGCCCCCTCGATCCTTGTCCATCTTGGTTGGTCGTCCAGGTGGGGAGACGCATTGAGAGTGTTCCTTCGGGATGCAAACAATGTGTCTCTTAGGGAAGGGATCCTACCATCTTGACTTAAGGAGGCGGTGGTTAAGCCCCTCCTGAAAAAACCCTCCCTTGACCCCCTGGATAGAAACAACTACAGACTAGCATCCTTGCTGCCATTTTTAAGAAAGGTGATCGAGAGGGCAGTTGCCTCCCAACTCCAGGCAGTCTTGGATGAAACCGATTATCTTGATCCATTTCAAACTGGCTTCAGGACAGGACATGGAGTGGAGACCGCCATGGTTGCTCTGACCAATGAACTCTGACCAATGACCTTCTTTTTCTTCTATTATATTTAATAAAAACTTCCTGGTTTAAATTTGTTTTGGAAATTGAAGAATTTTTTGCATTACATTATGAATGTTTTTCCAAAACGTATTCGCTGATGGACACGTCCACCATATATGGTAGAATGTTCCCTATTGTTTTCCGCATTTCCAACATTTATTCTCATTTTAGTTATCTTTTCCCAACCTGGATTCTTCCCTCTATGGACTATAAAGTCCATGATATAATTGCTGCCTGGGAATTCAACTCAACAGTATCAGGTTGGAAATTACTATCCTAAAGCATGGGATCTCATTTTGCAACCTGATCGATTATTTTTTGTCACTCTCCTTATTCTTTTTTACCTCTCATAAATATGTATACTGTTCACATACCACTAAAATATGTTTATTAATGGTTAATAAGGAGTGAAATTAAAGCTATTAAATGATGTCTAAATGTATAAATTTCACTATAAATGATGTGTAAATTTCAAGTAGTGTACACTGACTGACTGCAATAAGTGACAGGCTGCAAAGATTAGTCAATGAATCAAAAGAAGAGAATTCTTAATCAGAAATGTTTTGAGCGCCTCTGAGCACATGTCGTACATTTTTCGCACAACCAAATCATTGCATGCTGCCTGTCTCTCTGTAGACTATCAAGAAGAGTGATCTGTAAAGGTTTTGCTTATTTAACTCACTGGGATTAAATGAAAATGTAGATTAGAAGGAAGAGCGGGAAAAGAAAGAAGCTAAGAGATAAGGAAGGCCTGAGTGGATTTTCAAACCTCAAACAATATTAAACACGCTGAAAGTTTGTTAAGGATTTACTTATGAGTAGAGATGGGAGGGGAAGGGATTTAGCTAAATGAATATTTCAGGTCCATACTAATGGTTTTAGCTTCACCTAATTTCTCAACATGTGTGACCCATGGAAACAGGGAGTGGCTGGAAAGCAAAGAAGATAAAAAGGAAGAATCCAAGAGAGGAGAAAATGAAGAAAACTTTTCTTTTAATTATTTAATGACTCTATCATGTGAACGTGCTGTCCCACCACAATCCTGATAGTTTAGGAATCGAAGCATACTGGTTTGGCATTATTTCTTATTTTCCTTTTCCCCACTTTTCTTCGTGGCGATCCATGGTTGTGTGATCTGTTTTCTGCACTGCCGCCAAACCCAGGGAGGCATTTTCAGGTTGCCCCATATTTCTGGCTGGATTGGGGGGGGGGGGGAGGTGGCAAAGGCTCTAAGAACAGACAAGCTAGGAGAAGCTGCAGCAGCCTGTTTTTGCCTGAGTCTACTGGGAAGGACAGGATTCTGCTCCACCCTATACTCTTCCCATGCTGAGTTAACTAAATACCAGGTACTTTTGCATTTGAACTCAGTTTGCAGCAACTGAAATAAGCTAAGTACAAAGCGGGGAAAGTGGGAAATGGAGAGAGAAACTGGGACATTTTCAATGAAGATGGTAAAGTGGGATGGCAAAGGATTAATTGAGACTGTCCCTGCCAAACTGAGACAGTTGGAGGGTGGACTATCTCAGCTCTTCAAGTGCTTCCCACTTATTCTTCTGCTGAATTCTGCTTAGCACCAGGACTATAGCATGCCTTTCTTCCAGTACTAATCTTTCTCTTTCTGTTTTATTGCTAGCATAAGAGCCATCTCCTTGAATGAACTGTAATATCCCAAACTAAGCAATCTGTTAAAGCATAGAATTAAGAACAGTCTCACCCAGGGGGTCTAATGAGTTAAGCCACGTGGGAAGAAAAATCTAGTGAAGCCATGGCTTCATTATATGAGATAATGGGATTTGGAGTTTTATGTGGAGTTGACATTTCTCTGCCAGAGAGCTCCAGTGCCTCACCAACCTACAGATCCCAAGATTCTTTAGCATGCAGTCATGCCTGTTAAATCAATCATCAATGTTTTATAACTGAATGGAATGAAAATAACAGTAGTAATCAGTATGTAACCAGTAAACTTTGTTACTGGTAAAAGGAATTAATCAAAAGTAACCCATAATTTTTAAAGCATTACTGGCAAATTCTGACCTGGGAAGAAAGTCTGATGATTTGGTCAGGGGAGATTGCGAGCTTCTCTTTTTTAGCAAAGACCCAGAGAGGCAAGACGCAATCAACTTCTGTTTCTTTTTTTAACAGATGGAAGCTTCACAGCCATCCATTTAAAAAGAATAGAGAACCAGTGTGGCATAGTGGTTTGAGTCTTGGACTACAACTCTGGAGAACAGGGTTTGATTTCCTGTTCAGCCACAGAAACCCACTGGGTGACATTGAGGAAGTCACATGCTCTCAGCCTCAGGGGGAAAAATTCCTCTGAACACATCTTGCCAAGAAAACCCCATGATAGGTTTGCCTTAGGGTTGGCATAAGTCGGAAATGTCTTTAAAGCACATAACACCCCCCAAACTTGCTATTAGCACAATTTAATCACAATTTAATGATGCTTACTCCTCCACATGATAGAGTCCACAGACACAGTTAACAGGTCATGGCAGAGAGATGGGGGACATATAGTCTTCTGGTCTAGATTGAAAACTCCATCTAGCATGTTGCTAGGTAAAATGTCTTCTGGGAACAGGAGGAACAGATGTGTCTTCCTTTCAAGCTGTCCCTGCTTTTCGGTTCATAAGATTCATTGGTTTTAGAAAAGATGTTTTGGTTGTGATTAGTGGAGCCAGGAGCAAGCCGGTTGTCCTCTCTCATGAAGCACACAATGTACCTTCTGCAAGAGATTTCAACATGAGCTTTCCCCGATTCTAGGTTTTAATAGTTCTCCTGATGTCCCACAGCTCAGGAGATTTCTTTATCCCCTGCTTAACCTCTGGATAAAGAGGGCAATTCTCCTCTATTAACAAAGGAGGAACGTATTATTGAGAAAGAAGTGTTCCAGCGCACACACAAAAGCGTCAGAAATTTTGTTTGTGTACTGCTTCATCTATTATTATTATTATTATTGGTCATTAGGTCTCAGATAATTTGCTAGTGTTGTCTTATTCATCTGTAGTAACAATCGTGCTGATATTAGTTGATTAAAGGCTTCCAGTTGTACTTCAGTAGGTTACACAGATTACTCCTCATTCTTTGTGTATGGTATTTGAAGCTTTGGGGATTTACAACAGCTTTTGCACTCTTTCAGTTCAGAACATTATTTATGCCGCACTCATATTGCTCACCAATGTTCTGTATATGATTTTCTGCCACTAGATGGCTCTACTAATAGGAAAAAGAAAAGGCTTGGAAGCCAGGCTGCATTAAGAAATATATTGGCTCTAACCAGTACAGGATTTATCTGCCTGGCCTATGCATAGCCTTCCTCAAGTTTTGGCTAGCTAAGATGGTTTTGATTTTAGTTCTGTGATCAGAAAAGGTGCAAAAATGGTATAGAGTGTAGCAGCACAGAATAATATAATCAATAAATTAAATTAAAAGTAATTATATAGTTACCATTGTAGTGGGGATTAAGAAACTCAGGATGCATCTACACCCTGGTTTCCCAGAGTTATAGTCCAATGCTCAAACCACTATCCCATGCAGGCTCAATTAAAAAACAAAACAAAAGACAGTGCCTCACAAAACTACAAATCCTGGGTCCCTATAGGATGGTGCAAAGGCAGATAAAGTGGTTTTAAACTGCATTATTTCTACAGTTTAGATGCACCCTTTGACTCAGTAGAATGAGGCAACTGATCATAGAGGGAGCCGAGTTTACCCACCACCCCTTTTTGCATGCCATTTTGTGGCTTATTTCTCAACATGCTGGAGCACGTTGAAAGGAGGGGAGCCAAAATGGTGAAGGGTCTGGAAACTGTGCCCTATGAGGAGAGATTTAGGGAGCTGGGTATGTTTAGCTTGGAGAAGAGATGATTAATAGGTGATACGATAGGTCTGTTTAATTACAGTGGTCCCCCGCCTTACGAATCCCCCGGGTTGCGAAAACCCCGGGATCCGAAAGGCGGCGGACCGGCTTCCTATCCCTCGGGATACGAAAGATCCCCCGGGATACGAAGAAAAAAACCGCGCGGCCCCTTTAAATCGGCCGCGCGGTCCATTGAGTTTAGCGGTCCCCCGGGAAACGAAAGCTTCCGGGTTACGAAAGTAATCCCGGAACGGATTACTTTCGTAACCCGGGGGACGACTGTATTTGCAAAGGATGTCACATTGAGCATGGAGCAAGCTTATTTTCTGCTGCTACAGAGAACAGGACCTGGAGCAATGGATTCAAACTACAAGAAAAGAGATTCACCTCAACATTAGGAAGAACATCCTGACAATAAGAGCTGTTTGACAGTGGACCACACTCCCTCAAAGAGTGGTGTAGTCTCCTTCTTTGAAAGCTTTTAAACAGAGGTGGATGGCCATCTCTCAGGAATGCTTTGACTGTATTCTTGCATGGCAGGGAGTTGGACTTGATATCCCTTGAGGTCTCTCCCATTTTTTTGCCCATTTCAGTTGTTACCTTCAGAAATGTTTTCTTTTCAGAGCTCCTATGTCCTTTCAGCTTTTGGGCAAGGGTGGCATGTCTGTTTGTTTTATCATTCTGTCCCACCATTGTTTTGCATTGGGACTCTGGGCAGTGTACATGAGGCTCCCAGGTTTTCTCCCAGACCTGCTTAGATTTATTAAACTTGTTGCATCATGTGTCTTCAGACTATGCTACAGCTGCCCAGGACCTACATTTCCCTGTAACACTCCCCCCCCCCCCCCGCCACCTTTCAGTGCCTGCACTCAGTCGGGCACAACTTACATGGGCTTCCCCTATTCATCAAGACTTCATAAATCACATGGTGTGCCAAGCTCAAGCAGCCTGTTCCTCTTTCTTTCCAAGTGCCCATTCTCAATTCAGTGCTAATATAATTGGAAACTCTAGAATTAGGCTGCCAAGCTCTTGGAATACAGTGCAAGGCAGCGTGGATCCTTTAACAGGGGTGGGATGGAGAGAAAATGGAGGAAAAGTGAGACCAAAGTAACTAACATCCTAAAAGAAGGAAAACTGAATTTTGCAACTGAAAAAACAATGATTAAAACTTTGAAATAGTTTGTTATTTGTTTGAGTGGCAGCAAGGAAATGCATCAAGCAGTGAGCATTGGAATTAGCAATCTTTGCACACTTGCTGCTAGGCAAAGGGATCTTGCAGCACCTTTGAGACTAACTGAAAGATAAAAGTTGGTAGCATGAGCTTTCCTAGACTTGAGCTTCCTTCTTCAGATGGAAGACAAATAATGCAGTTTGACAGTGCTTTAACTGCCATGTCTCCATCCTAGGGAATTCTGGGATTTGGAGTTTGGTGAGGCACCAGCAGTCTTTGGTAGAGAAGGCTAAATATTTCTCAAAACTACAAACCCCAGAATTCCATAGCACTGAGCCATAGCAGTTAAAGCATTGCCAAACTGTATTATTTTGGTGATGGGGCACACATCACACACTCTGTCTATAGGTAGAACAGTGTCATTTAAAATCTCACCTTAGTACCTTCTGTGGCTCTGTGCTGGTGAAGGAGTCAAAAAACAGGGAATAATAATTTCAGAATAGAGAAATAATTCCTGTTTCAGTGTGACTAGCAGTTTAGGTTTCAAAAGTGAATTAAGTTGCTACATACCCTGAGCAATATTACTTTTATTCTGTAGATCATGATACACTACAGTGTTTATTCTCTGGGAATCTCAAGATCCAGTGCTTGATGTTCCCAGTGCAGCTGATGGGTTTCTAAGTCAGTGTACTGGTGAATTTATTCTAGGTTTTAACAAAATCTTAGGTAGCTATCCAAGGTGTTGAAATGTAGCCTCAAATATGTTCAGCACCTTGGATAGCTCATGTAAAGCTCAGACTAACATTCAAAGCATATTTACTACCCTGCTTAGCTACCAAGGGTGTTACTCCTGCCAAATGCCTCAGTAACCTAGAAAAGAGTTTTCTGTGGCAACTTTGGCCCATATATTTTTCCATTAATAAACACAAGCCAAAGTATCTTCCAGAAGGACTTGGGGCTTGTGTACATGGTTAAAATGATCCTTGTTCAACTGAAAAAGGATTTGTGGTTTTTATCAGAGTATCCACAAGTATCATGTGGATGGGCATTACTGAACATGTGGCCACCCATTCACTTGCATAGAGTTGCATGGTTGCACATTTTTTTGCAGAAGGAGGTGAATATATGCAAATATGTGCAGGAAATTGTGAAGACAATTAAGTGTCAATGGGAAAGTGCAAAAATATGCAGCAGTTGTGTGTAGACTAGGCCCAAATGTGGAACTGAGGTAATGGTGGAGGGAAGTAAGAAATCTTTCTCATCATCCATTTCTGAGGTAAACAGATGCCTCCAAAACTGAGATAGGTCTCCTGGTTAATTTTCATTTGTAACATTATGCTACTGAAGAAAAAAAAGAAAAAAAGAAATCTACCCAGAGATGAAATCCTAGAAAGCATTCTTTTCATTGCTGTCTTTTAATTTCTTGTTTACAAACAAGCAAAATTGACCAACTCTAGGCCTTTTCGATAAGGGCCAGTTAAAAATGGAACTACATCAGGGGGGCAGGGATAACAGAAACCAGTCTCCAGATAGCTGAGAGAAGTGGCACAATCACATGCGAGGTTACCCTCCTCCCTCCCTCCCCCCCCCCCATGCCCACTTTTAGTCTTCAAAATGAACTCTTTGTCTGACCAGAGTGCCCCCAAGGTTTACCCAGAACATCTAACCTGTTTGGGAATGTTAATCTGGTTACACACAGCTAATGGGACTCAAGGTGGTCACTCGGTGTGGATTAAAGCTTGAGAACAATCACCTCTCCTGTTCCAAGGACAGCACACAAAGAGCCATTATGGGATCAGGACAACAATCTCTGTTGATTACCGTTGGGCTGACATGCTGAAAGCCCCGCTCTGCATGCCAGCACAAAAAGCTTTGTTGCTTGTAGATTGTTTGTTTATGTAAATGGCAATGGTGCATTTTATTATGCAACGGTAAGACTCCCTGTCACAAGAAAGCTGCTGATTGGACCAGCTTCCTGGAATGGGGACGCTGGCAAAGCGGAGACAAATCCTGACATTGTTAACTCTCTTCTCTGTTTTGGTTACACAAACCTCAGGAGACGGAGAGGTCATTGACTGATACAGCTATAGTGACCTTTCTATACATAAGTATATATAATTATATACATTTAAAGAAAAGGGCAGTTGTGGACAGTAAGTTGGTTTTACTTCTATAGGGCTTACAAGATAACAAGTCATCACTGGATATATCTCTGCAAGGAGCCAGTTGGACGAAAGTCATCATGACAGAAGATGTCCAGGTTCCAACCAGCGTGCCTGAATATAATGGGAATGTGTCCTCAGAGAAACCTCCGCTCCAAGTTATTGATATTATTGATCAGATAGCAAATTCTGTTGAGATATTTCCTTATGACTCTGCAGAGCCTGAGCCTGATTTGTTACTTACACAAGACAACGTAGAAGGAGCCAGTCACTTAGTGGAAAATTCAGTCTATGAAGACTGTGACATCTCCACATATGACGAGTCTATTGGACTGAAGGAACATGAAGGTAAAAATGCTTCAGTATAATTTTATACCATTATCATGGGAATAAAATCAGATTTTAAAAAATGTTAAAAAAATTAAGTAACTGATTGTTTAAAAAATCTTTTTGCTTTTCTTACCATTTGTAATATTATGAAGTAATTATGTGTGAATGAATAAGATTGGTTGATATTTGCTGACAAGAAAAGAATTTTTTCAGCTATCAAAATGGATTTTAAAAATTAACAAGTACGTAAATATAACTTTAATCTTAAACACGGTCTAGCCAAAGTTATATAGATAATTTTAATTCTGATTAATTTTGAATGGGAAAGACTGAAACATGTTCCAAATTCTCTTGCTGAAATCAACTGATTTCAGATGCTTAATTTGGGCTAGACTTTGCCCAGGGCTTGGAAGATTTATTAATTTTAATTGAATTTTCTTCTAAGTGCTTTGTATGCTGACAAAAATGCATTGAAAATCAGTCTAAGGACTGCTGTAGCACATATTTCTACCATAAGTGTCTCAAGATGAAAATCTAACTTAAAGGATAACTTCAGGCATGGAGGTTTAACTTGCATTATCTGGCTGGAAAGATTAGTAATTGCAGTCATGTAATCACTAACCATTTTAGGAGTTGGCACTTTTATACTATCTTGTTATCTTCTGAAGGAAAGCCAGAGGGAGACAAGGAGGAAGATGCTGACTGCTTTTCCCAGGGAAGAAGAGACTGGGAAGAAGAATCTGGAGAAGGTAAGAAGTATAGCTGTTTTTTGGGGGTGGGTGGTGGTGGTGGTTTTTAGTTTGTGGTACCCCCCCTCCCCCCATAATTAGACATAAAACCCATGCATTTTGCAAACTGAATGTGCAGTGTTTCCAGTACTAATTCATGTCCAGCCAAATTAATTTAATTGGTCCTTTAAACACATACTTCAATCTCTCACATTGAAGTCGATTGAAGTTACATTCAGCCTATCACCGAGAGTTTGACTAACAGGATTTTGCCCTATAGAAACAGAACAGTTACTTGGACATAGAATTAAAATTGGGAGTTATTCTCCCCAAGATGGTGAGTGTCTTTACAGGGATAATTAAATCTTCCATGGCTGATTCATGGATGATAAGAGTGACACCCCCCCCCCCCCAAATCATGCTACTCCATTTATCTGTTTATCTAATCAGTATTATTTTCTTGCTTGTTTCATGTACAAATGGTACAGAAGGAACAATGCTTTCATTAACACTAAGCGAAATAGGGTAAAAGTTGCAAGCAACCATTTGAGACACTTTCCTTTGGGACAGATGCACAAAGAACAAGTAACCTCTGCTCCTTCAAATAAAATGAGTTTTTCAAACACTGGGGTTGTGATAGAATTTTTGTGGATGGCATTTTCAGGTGCCTAAATAAGCTCTCCAGACAGCCCTAGCCAGCATATTTGCTGGTGAGGAATGTTGGAATCCAGCAATATTTAGAGGAACAGTCCCTATTAATCTTTTGTTGTCCCACTTTTTTTAAGCTACTTTTAAAATGTCCCAGGTTCTTTCTACTCCTCCCATTTTTTCCAGTTGTCCATGGCTTGTTTCAGTTGCTGCAAACTGAGTTCAAAGTGCAAAGGTAATTTGCACTCCACTCAGAAAAGGGAGAGATGAGGGAACAAAATCTTACCTTCCATGGGGACTTAGGCAAAAGAAAACTGCTGCAGCCCCTCCTAGCTTGCATTCTTTCTCAATAAAAATGTTTGCCATCTTGACCACAAGCTGATGTCACTTGGCCACACGTCCCAGTTTTCATCTGTGAAATGTTGGAGGATGTTGAGTAGCCAGTGTGGTGTAGTGATAGGAACCTTGTACTATAATTTTGGAGAACAGGGTTTGAATCTCTGCTCAGCCATGAAACCCACTGGGTGACCTTGGGCAAGTCACACACTCTCAGCCGCAGAGGATGGCAATGGCAAACACCTTCTGAAGAAACGTGCCAAGAAAACCCTGGGAAAGTTTCACCCTAGGATCACCATAAATTGGAAAAGACTTGAAGGCACATAATAACAAAACAACACATGGACAGTAGGAAGGGAAAAAATTACAGGATATTTGTTTTATATCTATCTGAGAGGCAGAAATGTAGTCATAGGGAAATCTAGACATTTCTCTGTAGCTGCCTAAGTTATTAGCACTTTTGAGAAGTCAGCAAATAAAAAAATGGGAATTTCCCATCACTCCATATCTGCATCCATGCTATGCTATACAATTGCACAATAAAACCTGTTAAATTATATTTGACATCCCTCCCAGTCCTGCCCACACCCCCCCCCCCAGCACAGGCACTTTATCTCAAAATTGCAGACCAGTTTTTATTGCTTATCTAATTTAGCCTAATTAATACGAAAGATACCACAGGCAAAAAGTTGAATGGGGCATTTTGTTTTAACATTCAACCACCAACTAAGCCACAGAGGAGCCAAATATGACAAGGGTGCGTGACATCCATTTAAATGTTGTAGTGCACTAGTGCCAAAAGAACATCTGCAGTGTCATCCTTGGAAAATGTTGCTGTGGTTGTTGTCATGGTAATAAAACATTGTAGAAAGTTTCTATACCCTGTTTCATTTTTTAAAAAAGAAAACTTTATTGAATATAAAAACACTAATACAATGCAATTTACAAACAGAAATACATATTTGCCTAACCATACATGTATCCTATCCATATTGAAAATCATTAACACTAGTTGCCTCCCCCCCCATCCTCTTATTCATCATAGTTCAAGACTGAAATCACTAGGCCACACTTGCCATTAAAAAAACTGCTTTCTTTCTTTCTTTCTTTCTTTCTTTCTTTCACACCTACTCCTATATACCTCTTTCCCTACTCTTCATTTCTTCATCCTCATTCTTCATACCTTTGTATCACTTTCAATTTTTAATTCCCTAAAGAATGACAATACACAAAACCTGTCCACTAGGCTTATGTGATTAAACCAGTGAGTGATTGTTACTGCAGAATAAAAATAAATGTTGCATGGAACGAAAGGGAGAATACACGGTGAATCTCCCCAGAACAGCACCTATTGAGAAATAGATCAGAATGTATAAAACAAGGAGCCTGCCAATTGGAGGGATAAAAGGGATCAGAGTTACCCTAGAGTGAGCATAGTGGGGATTACTAAACAGATTTCTAAAATATATAAACCAACAGGAATTTGGATTTAATTTAGCAAATTTTACACTGCACCTATAGGACACCTTGCAAACAATAACTATATACTTTATAGTTATTGTTTAGAAAAAAACAGAGACACATCTCAAAGTTCTCAATAGATGGAAACCCCTCCTGAGCAAATCAGATGAGATTCCTTACTTCAGAATTCCTGAAGTCAGATTTCAAATTGTTCCTGAAGAAAGGTTATTAATATATATATATATATATCTTCTCTTTCTTTTTAGTAATAACTATAACCTCTGAATTGAGCCAGTGTGGTGTAGTGCTTTGAGCAGTAGGCTATGACTTTAGAGAGCAGGGTTTGACTCCCCACTTGGACATGAAAACCCACTGGGTGACCCTGGGCAAGTCACACTTTCTCAACCTCAAGGGATGGCAATGACAAACCTCCTCTGGAGAAACACGTCAAGAAAACCCCATGATAGGTTCACTTTGGGTTACCATAATTTGGAAGCGATTTGAAGGCAAACAACACATACAAAACCTCTGAAACAGTTCAGATCCATTAATCTGATTAGATGGCAAAACTTAGCTTGTAGCATGGCTTCTGAGTTGACTTACTATGGAGCAGCAAGCACCAGAAGCAATATATCTCACCAGTATTTAACAGAGCCTTCAGCAACGTTAAGTTATAACAGTACTCAGTTACAGTGTAATTTATCAGATCTCAGGAATTCTGGATTCACCCTAAAGGCTATCAATCAATACAAGGAATCAATACAAGGGATAACTTCTGTTTGCTGCTCATTTACCTTCATCTAGAACAGAAATAGGCAAAATGTGGGTCACAGGCTGCCTGTGGCACCCAGGGCCATATTTGTGGCCCCTAGGGCCCCCAGAGGTGAAAGATATTTTCCTTCCCCCTTATGAACTCTAGGGTGGTGTGGAGGGCATTTTTCCTAAGTTTGCAAGCCCAGGGCTAAAAAACAATTTTTCAAAATTAAAAAGGCCCCCAAATGGCTCAAAATCTCCACTAGGGAGTATGGGTTGCATTTCCACCATATTTTACAGGCTCCTGGATGAGATTAGTCCCCAAGGAGGACTTTTTTGAAACCTTGAAATCCAAAACATGGTGAAAATGCCCCCATACCTCCTCAATGTGTTCAGGGACCAATTTTTCCTTCCAAGAGGAGGTATGGCCTTCAAGCACTTCTAGGGGCCTAATCCTAGCATTCCACAGTTGCCCACCCCAATCTAGAAATATGCATCCTGTATAACACTTGCCTATCAAAATGATTGATCAGATACTGTACACTGAATTAACTTCACTTGTCCTCTTAAGTACAGCCTAGCATCCAGATCCTCCTACTTTTTCTTCTTTTAGACTAGGAGGGAAAGCTGCTGCAGACTTGTGTTAAGAGCCCTGTAAGAGAGCTCTATATAGTCCAGTTTAAAAACCCTGTTACCAAACCAACCAACGGCATGGAGTCTTCTTCAACTTGCTTATGATGATACACAGAGTCCTACATGGTTTAGGATCTGGATATCTGGCATCTTTCTTTTTCCTTTATATCTGCCCTATGCTGCACCTGCCAGAGATTTGAAATGGGACCACCCAGGATAGCCTCCTCTGTGACAGCTATTTCAGCTGTGAATTTCCCTCCCTCTTACTCTGATAAGCTTTCAAGTCATAAATGTTCAGCACCACCCTGGCTTTCAATTGAATCTGGGTTGCTGCATTTTGTAAGTAACCTTTCAAATGATATGCGGCATCCTCTTTTTTTAAATGCTTTATTACAGATCCTCTGTTTCTGCTGTGTGCTCCTAGTATTGTAGCCTGAATATCATGCAAGTTATACATTTTATGAGTAAAATAGAAGGGCCATTCTATCATGTGGCAACAGTGGGCAACATTGTGCTGGTAGTTCTAACATCAGTTAGAATCCACTTTGGATTGTAGCCTGAACTTTAAAGAAGCCATCCAAGGTGGTAAACCTATTTTGGAGATGAGATGGCTAGCTTTGATTGAAGGAATATCAAGCAAGCAAAAGTGTCAAGCTGCAGGTGTGGTTTTCTGTGCATAGATCCAGAGAGGTTTCTTACTTGATTTGAAAATACAGTGGGACCTCAGTATCCATGGACTTGCCACCCATGGATTTGAGCATCTGCTGACAGAAAACCTCCATTGTCTCTGATGGCTGAGCTGCCATTAGGGACAGTCCCCATCTGTGTCATCTGTTCTGAGCCAAATATTATTGTTCAGCTGTGAAGTATGCATATTAGTGAATGTTAGTTGAAGAGGTAGAGGAAGATCCACTGTTGAGGAAAGCCATTAGAAAACTTGACTGTTAATTCATGAATAAATCTTGTAGCAAGTCCTACATAAAGCTCTCAACTGCAGAAAAACAAAACAGAGACATGGGGCACGGGGTTATCAGTACGCTGATGACACCCAAATAGTCTTCTCTATGTCTCCAACTGATGCAGTGTCCAGGGATGGCATCGCTCCTCTCGTGGCCTGTCTGGAATCGGTAATGGACTGGATGGGGGAAAACAGACTCAGCCTGAATCCAGAGAAAACGGAAGTACTGGTGATAGGTTCTCCTGGCCCAGGGATGAAGGTGGTTCCACCGGTCCTGAGTGGGCTCACGCTTCCCGTTAAGGACACTGTACACAGTCTGGGGGTGCTTCTTGATTCGTTGCTCCACCTTACTTCTCAGATGGATGCGACGGTCAGGAGCACCTGCTTTCAGCTTCGGCTGATACGCCAGCTGTGTCCCTACCTGGACCGGAGGGACCTTGAAACTATAGTACATGCTCTGGTAACCTCTCGATTAGATTTCTGCAATGCGCTCTACATGGGGCAGCCTTTGTATCACACTCGGAAGCTGCAATTAGTGCAGAATATGGCAGAACGGGTGGTCACTGGTGCTCCCAGGGCCTGCCATATAACCCCGATATTGAAAGATCTTCACTGGCTGCCTATCCGCTTCCGGGCTCAGTACAAAGTGCTGGTTATTACCTATAAAGCCCTAAATGGCTTGGGCCCAGGGTACCTGAAGGACCGCCTCTCCCCACATAATCTGCCCCGCACACTTAGATCTTCCGAACAACAGCTACTTAGAGTTCCAAAGGCTAAATTATCAACCACCATGAAGAGGACGTTTTCCATCTCAGCCCCCAGCCTTTGGAACTCGTTGCCCATTGAGCTCCGTCTGGCTGCCTCCCTTACCTTGTTCAAAAAGGGGTTAAAAACATACTTATTTGGACAAGCATACCCCTGATTACCCTCCCCCCCATCGTGATCCTCCCCTTCCCCCCCCTCCTCTCCCCGCATTGCAAGCTGGCCTGGCATATTTTTTATATAGTATTGTTTTACTGATATTTAACATCGTTTTGTTTTTATATTGTTTTTGTTTTTATTGGAATGTTTTTAACCATGTATATGTTATTTATGTTGTGCACCGCCCTGATCGTTGGAAGGGCGGTATATAAATAAAATATTATTATTATTATTATTATTATTACCCATCATCATCTCAGACTTGGTGTTCTGCTTGAGGATTTCGTTTCCAGCCTCTTCAGCATAGACACTAGTCACCTAGCTGTCAAAAACATTTACAGTACAGAGGGAAGTCAATGTTTGGACAGCTCATGCATATGTATGTCAAGTACATTTGCCATTTACCTTTCTCTTCCTTTGGATTCCCTAGAGGTAGTTTGTATAATGAATTAAGCAAGAGGGACAAAACCACTATGTTTATCCTCATGGATCAGTGTCTTATTTGACAGGTGAAAAGTAAACAAGCATAGCAGTTGAACACACCAAATGGGAGTGTGACAATATTTAACCAGGGCCAGGACCTTTGGTTTACCATGCATATGATCACAATGTCAAGCATCCCAGTTTTGGCAAGAGACCTTAGGAAATGCTATGGCAGCAGCTGGATGACTTTCTAACAACTTTTTTGACCAAGATCCGATGGAGTTTACAGAGACAGATAACGTTTTCATCTGTGGATACAAACACCTTTAAAAACAAAGAGATCTCAAAACATCTTAGATGGTTCTACAATACTATTTTTAAATCATGAAGTATGGCTCTACTGGTTTAGAGCTATTTAACTGTGCTGTACATGTATAAGTCAGAAGAACTTCCACTTAATTCAAGTGGTGTTAGTTGCCAGCTAAGTATGTAGAGCAGAAAGGTGAGCCACCTCAGGCCCTGTGGCTGAATCTGGCATTCCTAGAGTTCCCATCTGGCCCTCTAAGGTTCCCCTTCACTCATGACGCCATTGTTGGGTGGTTTCCCACTACATAATTGTAGCACTATCATGCAATTCTACTTGCCATAGCAGCATACTGTGGAATCTTGGGATTTATAGTTTGATGAGGCATTATAGGTCTCTGTCTGAGAAATCTAAATTCCCCTCCCTAGACTGAAAATCCCAGGATTCCACAGGATGGAGCCATGGATTAATGCTGGATTAAAATGTCATAATTGTGTAGTTTGATTTAGGCACACACAACTGAGCTGGTGGACATGAACTTCCTCACCCCTTTCTCCAATTAGAAAACCATCCAGACTCCTAAAACTGCTACACTGTAGGTTTGGGGGATCCTGCTTGGTAGGATCTAATGTGATTTGTGTATGCTGGTCTCCCCAAAAGTCAGTTGGAAACACTTTTAGGAGGCCCTTCACCCCCTGAAGATAGTTTCTAGATCCGTATGGAGTTGTGTCCACAAGGATTAAGATTATTATGAGAAACTGCTCTAGATGACCCTTTATGCAGAGGATGTCCTATTCCCTCAGCCCTTTTGAATTTAATTCATCCCTATCACTCATCATCACAACATATGAAAAGTAACTCGTTATCATTGCTCGTTACAATGTCTAAAAAAATAACTTACTGTATTACTTATTGCTTTCCTTATTACCATTTCACTATGTTCTTTAAAAATGTTCTTAAAAATGTCCTTGACATAAAACTTGAACTATTCTTGTCAAGATGCCTCTAAACTTTGTAAAACAACCAGAAAATGGTATTCATTACTTTGTTCCCATTTTTCTTGAAATTTAACATAATTATGCCTTAGTAACTGCCATCCTGCTGTGAATTACGATGGCATAAGCTGAATTTATGCCATCACAACTCACTTTTTGGTCATTGCAGAGATGTGAATTATCTGCTAACCATGCAACAACCCCTATCCACCCACTTTTCCTCTCTTCTGTTCTTCGAACCTGGTTATTTCCAGGCTGGTGGAAATCAGAGGAAGCATTAGAGAAATATCCGTCTATCTTCCTGTACTGGATGCAAAGCAATAACATTATCCATCGAGATCCCTGGAGGTCCCTGCAGATGCCTGTTGATGTGCATCAACCTATGAGAAGACAGCTGAAACTTGTTCCCCACTCTCTGCAGTCTAAGAAATGGCTGGGTTCAGGGAGCTGCAGCAGAGAAAAGGTGGATAGTGGAAGTGTTGTCTTAAAGTTATGTTTTGTAGCTATATCTCCTGATCCAGGATCACAGTTGTAGCAGAAAAGGTAATTTATTACAGGCAACCTTAATATCTGTAACTCTTTACTTTCAGACTTTGCATTTCCCCTCTGATGTGCTCATTTATGTTTATGTGGATAGATGTCCCATAAAGAATCCATTGTGGTGTAATGGTTGGAGTGTTGGACTATGACTTTGGATATCAGGGTTCATTTCTTGCTTAGACATGAAACCCACTGGGTGACCTTGGGGAAGTCACATGCTCTCAGCCTCAGGAGAAGGCAATGACAAACCTTCTCTGGACAAATCTTGCTAAGAAAACCCCATGATAGGTTTGCCTTAGGGTCACTATAAGTCGGAAATAATAATAATAATAATAATAATAATAATAATTATTATTATTATTATTATTTCTATACCGCCCTTCCATAGATCAGGGCGGTGTACAGCATGTAAAAACAACAAGACATAAAAACCATTAAAAACAGGCAAGATACAATAAAACAGTAAAACAGTAAAATCAATAAAATCACAAGTCTCATCACAAAATCACATATGCGGCAGCAGAACAGTGGGCAGCATTACAACAGGCTAATAAATAAAAAGTCCATTCAGCGATATGCCTGGTTAAATAAGTAGGTCTTTAAGTCCCTTTTATATTGAGCAAGGGAGGGGGACAAGCGGAGATCGATAGGTAGAGAGTTCCAGAGACAGGGGGCAGAGATGGAATACAATTTGAAGGCACACAACAACAACAAAGAAGCCTTAGTAGCTTTAGCTCCTTAACTGAAACCACTCTGGGTGTTACTGTTCAGATAAAGAGCTGTCCTTTCAGTTGAAACAACGAGTGAACAGTTCAGCACCATCAGCTGATGATAGTGCATTGGCTTTGTCAAGTAACTTATAATTCCTTTTACCCATAAACTATTTTGTTGAGGAATATTAGGCACGGAGGAGTATACCTCTGCCATATGACCTGGGGGAAATCTGTTCATATCCCATCTTCACCTTGAGCTTTCAATGTAGAAATCTTACTTTTCTTGGAGGAGGCTTTCCCCACCTCCACTCCCAAGAGTGCTTGCTAAGTGTGTGAGTTCACAACCTCCAGACTGCATTATTGCCAGTTATTTCCATTTTTGCATAACAAGACTTGGCAGATCATTCTATACATTTAGATCTAGTGTAACGAGATGTCAAAAGCCATTATTATCCAGTACCATGGAAAAGCATGAGTGGATATTTTATGCAATTTGCAAATTCTGCAATTGGGTATTGAATTTTTTTCAAGTAACTTTGGGCATCATTTGAATACATCAGGTTACTGTATTCTGGAATATGTCAGATTCCCACTAAGTGGTAGAGGAGGCCTAGTGTACAATTCTCTTCACTCTGATGTTTCTTAGGGTAACCATGCCAGATGTTAAGTGTTTGCTAATTCATTCTATAGAGTACAGACAGGAGAACAGGACACTGATTCCCCCCCCCCCCCCCCCCCCGCTGTTGTTCTGCCTAGCCAGCTTCACAGCCTCTCCAGGATGATATATGTCACAGAGTACAGAAAAAATGGATGGATGAAATGTATTCCTGGAATTGTTAGATGTAGGGTTATTCTCTCTAATCATTTATTATTTGTGCCTTTAGTTAAGTTCTTAGATACCCCATTGAATAAACCAATATTAAAGTGCATTCTCTGCCTTCAGAGCTTGGAAAACAATTATTTTTGCAATTATCATTTTATTTCTGAGTAAAATGCAAATCAACACATTACTAACCTGTTGCTTTTAATGCTGTTTCAAAACTTTTGCTTTGTAAAAACCTTTTGTATGCCTCCCCCCTTCTGTTTATTACACTGTAGTTGGTTTATCATAGAGCGGTGGGTGAGAAACTTTGCTTGCTATACATTTTGTGAAATAATAATGATAGGATCATCCACTTCAGTTGGATCTCTCTGTTTCTTTTTATCCGCATCACATCCCCCATTTGATTCACCTTGTTAGTGTATACCATTCTACAAGGTTCAAGGTTAAAAAAATTATTGGTTAGAATTCACTAAGTCAGTTACGAATGTGAAAGCACCTCAGTTCTATTGCAACTGAGTTTGGAATGATTAGCAGTATAGTCACTACCCCACCCCCCCAGTCCCCACTTACTGGGAAGCAGGGGTCTGTTTCTGTGTCAGTCAAGAAGCAGCTGACTGACAGTAGCACCCTTTCCTGTGAACAATCTCCCTTGCATCAGGCAGGAAAGTCCCTGTCTCACTCTCCCATTGCACCACTTGTGCAAGAGAGTGGATGGACACATTAGTGAACTGCTTCTTGAGAACAAACTATGGTCAATTGTAGTGGCTGCTGCCCAATAAATGGGGATTGGGAAACTTTAATGTTCTCCCTGCACCCCCTAAAACACTGGTTTCCAACCTTCAGTCCACCTTTTGTTTTGGACCTCAGCTCCAAAATGTCCCAGCCAACTTGGCCAACAGTCAGGAATTGTGGGAGCTGATGCCCAAATCATCTAGAGCAGTGATGTCCAAATTCTGGCCCTCCGGGTGTTTTGGACTTCAGCTCCCAGACTTCCAGACCATTAGCCAAGGTGGCTGAGGCTTCTGGGAGCTGAAGTCCAAAACACTGGAGGGCCAGAGTTTGGACATCACTGATCTAGAGGGTCAAATGTTGGGAACCTATACAGAGCAGTCATGAATACGTAACTCTCAATTGTGTATTCATAATTGACTTAATGAATTCCAACCATCATTTCTGAGTCAATTGAGTTTGGAATGATTGGCTGTATAGTCACTAGCGGGATTTTTTTTAGTTCTACAGGTGTTGAACTGTGATAGTGGCCCCTCTTCACCAGGCTGGTGTTTTCCATATGTGTTGGTCTACAGTTGCCATCACCCTTAACTACAGCCATCAAAATTATGTGGCTCTCAAGATATCACTGGATGGCAGTTCCAGCCAGTAGGTTCTAGCTCTATCTAGCATAGGTACTGGCAAGGAATGCTAGGAGTTGTAGTCCAATAACATTTCGAAAACCATACTGCATGATTCCCATTTTTCCCAATCAGCATGACCAGCTGAAATAATGAAAGTTGTAATCCCATGCCTGGATTTCAGCAGCATGGTGAAGGCTGTTATAGGCATATTATCTGTTTTACACAAACACAACAATAAAAAAAACAAAAAATCTCTGACCATCACTGTTTTTTGTTTTCAAAGCAGTGCAGAGCAGGTTCCCACAGATGAAATTATTATAGAAAACAATAGATAGAATAGAGGCTAGTATAATGTATTCAATCAGAAGTGGAAAGCTTGTGGCCTTCCAGATATTTTTAGACTGTAAATTGCAGCCAAGAGAGCCAATTGTGAGGAATGATGGGAGCTGCAGTTCTAACAACAACAGAGGGCTGCACAATATCCATCCTTAGACAAGAAGAGATTTTCACAGTGAGACAAATGGTGTCATAAGCTCATCTCTTTCCATATGTGAAACAGTGAGGATATAATACAAAAATCAAAAACTCATGGCAGTGGTTGTGGGGTCTTCATTCACTCAAGAGTCATGGCCATTTTCAATATTGTGATAATGGAAAGGAAATCTGAAGGGGGGAGATTTGTTTTCATTTCTCAGTCCTGTAAATGTCTGAGTTAATCCTTTAGTCGACATATAAATGGAACAGGAACATTAGACAAAACTTCCCTGTTCTGTAGGAACTATACTACTGCTATTGCATCTGCTCCTACTTAGTGTTGTTGTTGTTATTATTGTTGTCACACCGGAAGTCTTAGATTCACATTGTCATCCTTGTTGTTGTCACCATCATTGAAGTCTTGGATGACATTCCAGTCAGGTGGCCAGACAATAACTTTGTTGTCCTTTGGCAACAAGAACAGAATAGACACTAGAAATATTGGAATAAACTCAGACACAACAAGTGTAGTCTCCCCACTGCTGGCAGATACACTATCCCACTATCCTATAATCCCACTATACATACATACATACATACATACATACTACTACTACTTGTACTGATGTAGTGCTTTAGAGTTGAAGTTTCAAATTTGATTCCATAGGCTCCAATTTGTTCATAAGGGAGAAATGGATGTCCATTTGTGTAACTGGTAAGTGGGAAGTGTGACAGTATGACTGGAGTCATGTGACATGTAGCATGTGTGTATTGCTTGCAGTGTGGGGTATGGTTTTTGCGTGATCTTCCTATTAAACTGGAAAATAAATTAGGTGGAATATCTTCATTTTAGAGATGTTTTGGAAAAAAATAAGTTGACTGGCTTTTCTGTGTATTCCTACAGCTGCATGGTAGGAATAGAAAATATTTTAAGCATTCTATTGCACTCTGGTTCTTGGGCATGTATTTTAGCCTCATTATTTTGTATTTTTGTAAAAAATCTATTCATCGTAGGTATTTTGTGACTGACCACAACCATTTATAACTAGGCATCTCTTAAGGTAGCCTTTTTGTGGCATTATCTCTGACACTTTATCTCAAGATGCAAGATGCACAAATGGACCAAAAGATTTGGTTCCCTACTTGAAGACCTTCACACACATTATCAAAAAGGAAGACGAGATGCAGCAAAGAACTCATTCTATGCTGCTCGCATTGCATCGCTAGAGTCTCGTCCAGCAGAGCTATTCAGGGTGGTAAAAGATCTAATTCGGCCCCCTCCCACCCTGAATCCATTATTAGAACCAACAAACGCCTGCTGTGACACTTTTAATGACTTTTTTGTCGATAAGATCTCTCAAATAAGAGCCGATCTAGACACCACTATTAATGAAGAAACTATGAGAGAGGCGTCCAGTGACTCCGTGGACTTGATTAAACTGGATCATTTTGAGTTTATAAATACCGAGGAAGTGGACAAGCTCCTTGGAAGCATTAGGAGGACGACGTGCCCTCTTGATCCCTGCCCATCGTGGTTGACAATCCAAGGAGGGGATGTAGTGATGACATTGCTCCAACTTATTGTCAACACATCCCTCGGGAGGGCACATTTCCATCAGAATTGAAGCAGGCAGTGGTCAAACCACTTTTGAAAAAGCCCTTCCTGGACCCCTTGATCAAAAATAACTATAGACCAGTATCACTGTTACCATTTTTGGGCAAGGTGATCGAGAGGGCAGTTGCCCTCCAACTCCAAGCTGTCTTGGAAGAAGCCGATTATCTAGACCCATTTCAAACCGGCTTCAGAAGGGGGTACAGAGTTGAGACGGCCATGGTTGCCTTGGTCGATGATCTCCGTCTGGGCATCAACAGGGGAAGTGTGACCCTATTGGTGCTCTTGGACATCTCAGCAGCATTCGATACCGTAGACCACGGTATCCTTCTGGAACGCCTGAAGGGGATAGGAATCGGAGGCATTGCGCTCCAGTGGTTCCGGTCCTACCTCTCAGGCAGATTCCAGATGGTGAAGCTGGGAGATAGCTGCTCTCGTAAAAGGGAGCTGACATCTGGCGTCCCTCAAGGCGCCATTCTGTCTCCCATGCTATTTAACATTTACATGAAGCCGCTGGGAGAGATTATCCGGAGACATGGGGCGCAGTGTTATCAGTATGCTGACGACACACAAATATATTTCCCCATGTCTCTGGCTGCTGCAGTGACCAAGGATGGCATCTGTCCTCTAAATGCCTACCTGGAGTCAGTAATGGGCTGGATGTGGGAAAATAAACTCATATTGAATCCAGAGAAAATGGAGGTACTTGTGATAGGATCCCCTTGCCCTGGGATGGAGATTTGTCAACCCTGTCCTGGACGGGGTCACACTTCCCCTAAAAGACAAAGTACGCAGTCTGGGCGTACTCCTGGATTCATCACTCCAGCTGACACACCAGCTGGAAGCGACAGCCAGGAGTGCGTGGTATCAGCTTCGGCTGATACGCCAGCTGCGCCCCTACCTGGGCAGGGGGGACCTTGAAACATTGGTACATGCACTGGTAACCTCTCGTTTAGATTTCTGTAATGCGCTTTACATGGGGATACCTTTGTATCAAGTCCGGAAGCTGCAGTTAATCCAAAATGCAGCAGCCAGATTATTAACAGGGGCACCAAGATCTGAACACATCACCCCTATATTAAGATCATTACACTGGCTGCCAATTAGCTTCCGGGCCCAATACAAAGTGTTGGTCGTTACCTTTAAAGCCCTATATAGTTCGGGTTCGAGTTACTTGAAGGAGCGCCTCTCCCTACATAATCCACCCCGCACTCTCAGAACATCAGGGAAGAATTTATTAGATCCCATCAACACAAGATTGATATCAACTTCCCAGAAGTCATTCTCTGCAGCAGCTCCAAAGCTCTGGAATGAATTGCTGGAAGAGATCCGTCTTATTACTTCCTTCGATGCTTTTAAGAAAGCCCTTAAGACGGATCTCTTCCGGCGGGCCTATCCACCTGATCTACTTTGATGGATCATGAATGAACAGACTAAACTAATAACAGATACAGTGACACTGCCCAGGAGGACAGTATGATTATATAGTTGTTTTAATTGTTTTTATTGTATTGAATCATGTAATTTTTAACGCTGTTGGAATCCCGCCTCGATCCGAAGGGAGAGGTGGGAAATACAAATAATAATAATAATAATAATAATAATAATTATTATTATTATTATCTCAGTGCCCCTTATTTCCATATAGCAGCTGGGGGGAGGGGCAAATACTTTTGGATCTTGGAGTTGTTGGTTTTATAGGGACTTCCTTTGTCAGCCATGCACATTAATTCAGTTGTAAATAATAACATTAATACTCCCACCCATTTCAATTCCATGCTTTACAGCTGCATTCCTAGTATGTTGCTGCAAAAAATACAAACAAATGGCTAGTTGGTTATTCACATTTTAAACTCACTTAAATCAATGTGCCATCATCATGATTGCTTCTGCTGCCCTAATGAAAAATGCATTTATGTTACAATAAACTCCATTTTATTACACAAAGGGGACACTTATATTTTTAAATAAAAAAGAGAACCTGTATATGTGTTGCTAGCTACTCTTTCACTAAAAATGTTTCAAAAATAAAAAGAAAGGATGTTGTAGTGACCAGTATCAAGTTCTATGCAATCAGCATGACTATGCTAGCCTGGGTGCTGATGCCAGGCTGGCTTGGCATTGCTCTGAGATCGGCTATTCTCTGGCTGCAGTCCTGCCTGGTATAGTGTAGTAGTTCTTCATGTGAAACTATGCTACACCAAACCATTTACCACCACCGGAGCTACCATTTTGCCTCTGAAGTCCTCCTTCCACCACATGGGCATTCATGCTGGGAGGAGAGCACAGGGGACCTTGCAGAGCTATCTGGCTCTCCCATTGTAGCCAGACAAAAAAATGATCAGCTCAACCACTGAGACTTTGAAAGGACCTTGGCAGACCTCTACAGATGATGTAATCTTTTCACTCTCCTCCAGGCATAAATGGTTTTGGTGGGGAGAATTCAGTAGTCACTGCAGCCACGACAGAGGGAGGATACCAACCTCTGTAGTGGGTAAAAATAGACAAAGGCAGGTGTGGAGTTATTGGAGGCACATGTATGTCACTAACACCCCTCTGTGTGGCCAGCTGCCAAACCACAGGCTCTAGTCTCCAACATTTAGATTCAATCCTAGCTAACCACTGAGAGGGTGTGCCTGAAAGAGCGGCTTGTCTAAAACCAGCTAGTGAATTTATGTCTGAGGCAATGTTTGAACCATACATTTTGAAATTCATGGCTCAGGCTGCCTTCCTGAATTTCTCTATCTGGGGGTAAGTGTCATGGAACCCCTGACATATTTAGACTTGGCCATCAGTCTCTTAGACCTGAATACAATTATTAGACCCAACTACAGTAGACCCATTGAAACAAGGGGAACTTGATAAGTCAACACTTCCCATATTCTCATTGATTCAACAGGTCAACTCTACTGGGGCTAACAGATGTATACAGTTCCTATTCACTATACTTACACTAGCTCTGCTCTTTGTTATTTGTTACAGAACTCTGTGATGAAAGCCATCCTGCAAGCACCAAAGAACAGGAGATAACCAAGGAGGAAGAATGGGATGCCCGGCCTCCTGGGGAGGAAAAGGAAAAGGCTGAGGAGGAAAAGGAAGAAAAAGGGGAAGGGAAGTTGACAAAGCCCAAGGAGAAACCTAAGGAGGAAGAACAATTAGAAGTCAATGAGAATGCAACAAGGAAGGATACAGTTGGCACAGAAGAAGGAGTGTTGAAGGAAAATAATGAGGATTCTCATAAAAAAGGGCAGGAAAATAACAGCAAAGAATTCCTCCCCATCCGCCCCAGCTGTAATTCTCAGACTGAGAAACCCAATGAGCTGCCAGGCACGCTGAGAAAAAATGATATCTCCAGGCACAGCTATTCTCGGTACAATACAATATCTTATAGGAAGATCCGGAAAGGAAACACTAAACAGAGAATTGATGAATTTGAGTCCATGATGCATTCATAAACTGAGGCCAAGAATTTGATCAGCATGCTGCAGTTCTGTCTCCCCACTCTCCCTCAGCAACAGATATTTCTCAACCTGTAATACCAAGCTTTCAAAATGGGTGGGTGGGTTGGTTTTGATTCAGCAAAAAATGACTAAGGATATTTTCTTAAGGAACCCATACTACTGGGGAGTAAGCCCCATTGATCATTTGGAGATTTACTTCCAAGAAAACATGCATAGGATTGGTTTGCAATCTTATGCACTCTTATTTGAAACAAGGTTCCCTTATTGCAATGGGACTTTCTTCTGAGTTATGTGCACTTGGGTTGTAACTCTGAGTGAAGCCAATAGAATGAATTAATTGTGGCTGCCTCTGTCCTATAGCTGTCAGTGGGATGTAGTAAAAAATAATTTTACCTGGCTTGAGGGCAGTATAAGTAATTTAACTATATGCTTCAAAAATGTAAACATTTATGCTTCATTCTGAAATAACAACTACCTGTAGGCTCTAAATCATCAATATGATAAATTTAGCATCAGTTGATTTCAAAGATGGTTTTTGTTACTGTCCATTTTGGGTACCACAGTTGAGGAAAGAGACAGTCTTAAACTAACTGGCAATCTTTTAAAAGCATACAGAATAATCAAGACTATTGCCCATTTTGGTGATTTCTTGGCAAACAGACTAGACTTGAGTATACAATTACAACATACAGTGATAATTTTGCAACTTCTATGTTCTGTGTTTTAACAGGTTTTATAACTATGAAATACATCATCCTGGGCACAACCTATCAGTTTTTCATCAGAGCCACTCCAGATGTATAATAACTGCATTCATTTCACTAGCTAGCATAATACTTTGTCTGGCTTATTGGTACTGACCAATTAACACCTTTAAGTGGCAGCCTGTTTATGCCTGGGAATTAATTTTATTTTAACACTGGTGAGGAGGTGACAGCCTCCATTTTACCTGAGGGCAACAGGCAAATTTAAACCCTGCAGGACTGGTTGAATAGAACACACTATTCTGTTCTTTAACAGATAAGAAACAGGCAGTTTCTGAAATACCAAGTTTATACACCACTAATAAAATGAGCCTTACATTCGCTTTTAGACTGTTTTTCATGGCAAAAAATTGTAAACCTGATTGATTCATTTTGCTCACAATGTTATAAATCCACTACATTTGCAAACCTCTTTTTCATTTAATTAGGCAGATACGGTTTCATTGCATTTATGTCAGCATGTTGGCACAGTGTATATATAGTATTTGTAGGCTAGGTACTCTAGCTTTTACCAGTCCACAACCGCTAAAATGAGAATATTTAGGAAATGCAGGATTACATACTACACAGTGGTAAACTTTTGACATTCCAATCTATTTTTTAAAATAATGGTTTTAAACCATTACCTGTGAGAACAGGTTCTCCTCCCTCTGCCCATCCCCATGATTCAATGAATAAAGACAACCAAAAAAACTGTAAAAAGGCTGCTGCAGATTATTTCCAGAGGGGGAAAAACATGGAGAAACTGCTCAACTACATAGCTGAGAATGGGAACAGCAACTTCCTCAAGCAAGACTACGGTATGCAGGGGGAAACTAATAGTATAGGTAGAAGTAAGAAGGTCCTCTTACTTTTCAATATACTATTAATTTTCCCATAGTTAATTTAAGTTCATTTTTAATTTTTTAAAAATCATAGTGTTGTGTATAAAACAGTGGGTATATGACACCTAGTTTAAAAGTTTGGTACTCCAAGTGTTTTGCCAATGGTCCAAAATGTCTGGAGGACCAGTGGCTGAGGAACACAGGTGCAGGAGAGTTCTCACCTGATAAAATGAATGGCTTTTTGAATTTTGGGATCACATTAAGAAGCATCTCAACTATGGTATCAGAATATAATTTAAAGGCTATTTTGTATGTGTTGGGTGCCTTCAACTCACTTTTGACTTTTATGGTGACCTGAAGTCAAACCTATCCTGAGGTTTGTTATTATGTCATAATAGCGATATCTCTGTTCTAAAATTGACAGCAAATAGAATTGTGATGGTTAATTTCTAGTTTCTACCAGAACATATAAAAGTAAAGCTCTCACCAGCAATAAAGCATTACTTTTTGGCATAACAATGGTATAACAATTCTCCTTTTGCAAATAACACAATAACTAGTATCATTGTTACTGTTTTTGGTTATTTGTTTAGCAATGAGTTACATGTATTTTCAACCTCATATTTTAAAAGTTTTTTTTTTTTAAAAAAAAAACTAAAAGAAAAAAAATAATTTAATGTAACAAGGAACAGAAATTCCTGCAACACTAATAACAATGACATACCTGTGGGTAGGTGATTTGCAATGTACTTTCTAAAAAGTGACTTTTCAACTTTTGATTTCCACATTCATCTTTTGAAAGTGTTCAGTGGCAAATCTTCTTTCAAGATCCACAATGGCATGCTGGCCAGGCAGTTAACAGTGGCCCATTTGTAGTACAGAATTACAGCATTATTGTTCCACTATAACTGCCATGGAAACATCCTATGGAATCCTGGGATTGCCAGTTTAGTGAAAGACACTTAGGCCAAATTTAGACGCGCCAAAAGAGGCATGTCTAGGGCCAAAAGTGGAGTGAATAGGGTTCGGGAGGGCATAACTTTTACACCCTCTCGAACCCTAGCACATATGGGCACGGCCATAATTAAATGGTGGCGTCCATACGGGTGTGCCATGATGGCGTCATGGCGCGCACAGCTTTTAGATGCGCTGCACACGCCATGACACCTTTGCGCCACAGGGGGGGGCGCAAATCACACCCTTTCCATGGCGCAAAAAAGCAGCTCCAAATGGAGCTCCTTTTTGTGAGCAGGCCTTTGCCGCAGCTTTTAGACAGCCACGGCAAAGACCCAGGGAGAAAGGGGCTGCGGTGGTGGCCCCTTTCTCCCTTCCGGCTGCAAACTGCCGCTTCCCCGCGGCCTCTAAGCAGGGTGCAGCAGGCGCTCTGGGCACCCGCTGCACCCCGCTTGAGGAGGCGCGCCTCTGGAAGTGGCACGATGGGGCCGCGGAGGCTGCTGGTGTGGCAGCCTTGGCCCCATCCCACTGCTTCCTGGGGTGGTCACTATAGGTTGTGCAGTGTCTTCTTAAACATGCACTTCTCCCATATATTGGATATACATGTCGGAGATGATACAGAATGTAAATTCTCTTCTATGGATAGAAATCTCACCACAAATAAATGTGTTAAAACTGTAGTGGGGGGGGGGGGACGACGACTTGGTAAAGGGTTGAAGCTGAACCTGGAAACTATAATTCTAGACGATAGTACCAATCTATCAAATGGGCCTATTTTGCTAAAGGGTTCTTTGATAATAAGTTTCACATTTCTGGCAGGGTCAAATATTGTTTTGGATCTTTGTTGTTGTTCATCGTACAAGGCAATTCTTTATTGTTTAAACAGAAAAGAAAAGAACAGTTCAGCTTTGTGCAAATGAAACACTAACCTCATTGTACAAATGCAAGTTGTTTATTTGCCCCTCTGGTTTTCAGAGCCCCAGAGAATCTCATTCCCTGAGTTATAGTATTGTAGTAATTATTACTGTTTTCCTACAGGCAAGTCTGTGATGCTCATGGGGATTTCATATTTAAAGCCATTTCATTCTGAGAACATGCCTTCTATTGTGTGCACTTCTGATTAACTAGAAATAGAAAAGTGATGGTCCTCTCTTTTTCTAATCCCTTTGGGGTTAAATATTTGAGAGGAAATTATGTTTCTGATTCGTAATGGCTTCACTATTTATTTTGCTCCTTGAAGTGAAATGGTGAACAAATACCTCTTTTTATCCCAGCATTACAGAAATTCTGCAGGTGCAGCTTCAGCCATCTGCATGCATGAAATATCTCAACCTGTTGAAAGTATGTCATGCAGCTATTAAAGGCTATGAATTTCTCTTCAAACTGGAACTTGGAAAGGTACTTTTAAAATGAACATATATCATAAGATGCTGAAGTCATCCACAATTGAGCTGAGTCACCCATCACTGTTCAGTTATGAATGGCATCAGCCCATCAATATATGCATTCTTTTAAAAAGGAACGGTCCAAACTCTGACCCCAATGCACACACACACACACACACACAAATAGATACACTTGTAGAAGTAGCAGATCCACACTGCAATCACATTCCTATGAATTATTTTGCAGGTAGTCTCTTTACCATAATTGTTTTCAAGAACTGATCTGTGATCAAAGTGGATAGATGCTTTTAAAAAATCTTAATAAGGAACAGGTCAAAAGTGAAGAAACCAATAGTTTAAGTAGCTTTAGAATGCCACCCTTTTTTCTTCCCTTCCTAAACAGATAGATGTCAGGTTAAATTAATGACTGTTTTATATTCCACTCCAATATCTTACTCTGAAATAGTTAAACTGACTTCAGTAGCTTCTCTGCATCTACTCTGCAGTAAATAGTTTCACATGATGTTTCTTGTCATCATCAAGGTGGGTTTTCAAGGCTACCACTGGATTGTTTAACTTGGGATGTATTAGTCTTCAAGATCTTTCTATTGCAATAAACAGTGACATGGAATGTTACAGGTTTTCCAATACATGCCATAGAAAATTGTTTTTCTAATACACAATTTTAGAATGCTAGTACAGGCTCCCAGAGTAGGGAGATAAATTCCATAGAGCTATGGTGATGTAGTGGCTTGAGTGTTGCACTCTGGGTGCATTTATCTGGTAGAAATAATGTAGTTTGACACCACTTTAATTGCCATGGCTCAATCCTACAGAATCTTGGGATTTGTAGTTTTCTGAGGCACCAACATTATTTGGTAGAGAAGGCTAAAGACCTTGGAAATCAACAAATCCAAGAGTTTCATAGAATAGAGCTATAGCGGTGTCAAACTGGATTTTTTTCTACAGTATAGATCACCTTAGGACTTTGGGACACCAGGTTTCAGATTCCTGCTCAGACTTGAGCAGTCTCAAGGCAAACCTCCTTGGGAGAAGTTTGCAAAGGCAAATCTTCTCAGAAGAAATCCTGCAAAACAAAAAAAACAAAAACAACCCATGATGGGTTTGCCAGGGTTGCCATGCATCAAAAATAACTTGTAGGCACACAACAACAAACTAGATCTACTATCAGTATATCTGAATATGAAAGTGTTGTGTCTGTTCATGCACACTTGAGAACGTGGTTTAACAGTCGTGTCATAGATAGAACTGAAAGACTGCAGGGGCCATCTAATCCAACTCCCTTCCATGCAGGAATACACAGCTAAAGCACTTCTGAGAAATGGCTAACCAGCAGTTTAAAACCTCTAGTGAAGGAGAGTCCACTATTCTAAGCTGTGGCCATCCAAAAGTTCTTTCTGATGTTTAGGTGAAATAGTCCTTTTAAAAGTCACATATATATGTTGCTCCTAAGCCATGATTACACAGTTTATAGGAGGGAGGAAACAAAACTAAGCCATGGGAAGAGCTACATGAGGTTTCTCACTAATTCTTCTTGTCTGTCATGGATTATCCATCTGTGACCTTTTGATGTGCTAGCAGCATTGGTCACTTGGTTTTTTTTCTAGGGCTGCCCATAATAATCACAGTTTTTTCATCAACAGTGAAAAAAGAGAGTCACTGAGAAAATAGGGAATTTCTGTGAGATTCTTTGAACATTGAGAATTTGGGAGAGGAAATTTGATCTAAAAACATGGCTTTTGCATGAAAGGTAGTTTTTGTGTGTGCAAAAATCAAGTTTTATGCATTTTTTTTACATTCCCAAAATGCAAATAGCACTTGAAAACTTAATATGCTTAGGAGCAGGGAGAAAAGTGATGAATCATTTATTCTTGTCTGCAAGAATGAAACACAAAATGTATTGTACATCCCTCATATGCCCTAATCCCCTCTTCTCCCTGTCCACCAATAAGTGTCATTTCTGCCAGAGATTATCCCATTTCTCAAGCTTCAAAAATGTCATTGTGCTTCTGAAGTTAAATGTGCATGATCATAAATAAATAATGTCTTTCAATTACTCTGATAGAGTAATTGGTGGGATGTAAGATAACGCTGGAGCTTTCCAGACTGCCCAAAAGGGGCAGTCTGTACTCTCCCCAAGAAGTGGCGAGATGGGGCCAAGGCTACCATCTCGCCGCTTCTGGAGGCTGTGGGGAAGCGGTAAACTGCTGCTTCCCCACATCCTCAAAGTGGGGTGCAGCGGGTGCCCTGGGGCTTCGCTTCGCTTGGCGGGGCTGATGGGAGAAAGGGGCCGCTGGTGCGGCCCCTTTCTCCCCTGGGTCCTTGGCGTGGCCGTCTAAAGGCCGTGCAAAGGACCCAGAAGCAAAAAGTACCTCTGTTTTGGAGCTCCTTTTTGCGCCATGGAAAGGGCATGCTTGGTGCCTTCCCGCAGCGCCATGTCGTCATAATGCGCACGTTTCTAAATGCTGCACACGCCATGACAACATCATGGTGTGTCCATGTGGACGCCACCATTTTAAAATGGCGGCACTCATACACTTTAGGGCTAGGGAGGGACTAAATGCTGAGCCCTCCCTAGCCCTAAAAGCGGCTTTTAAAGCCCTATTCGTGCCTCTTTGTGCCCGTCTAGATTGGGTCTATATGATTCCTGGCTTGGATCAACTTGAGAAGAAGCCAATAGGACAAGGAGAACTTGCAGAGAGCGTGGTAGAAATAGGTGAGTTTTTTCATAAAACCTTGTGTCTTGTCCTAAAGTCTCCCTTTTGCCTTCCTATTTTTGGAGGATGATCAAACTTCTGGGGCAACACATTGGTAATAAACACCTATGGCATTCATGTCCTCACATACGGCACAGCAATTTCTATATATACTATAGCTGACATTTTAAAAAAGTGATCAAACATTGCACACTGAATGCTGTTAAATTGTGCTGCAGCTGTGCCGTAGAAATTGCCTTTCTTCTAATATAAGAGAGCCAGTATGATGTAGTGGTTTGAGTGTTGGACTAGCACTTTGAGAAACTAGGGTTTTAATTCGAGTTTAGTCATGGAAACCCATTGAGTGACCTTTGGGAAGTCACACCCTCTCAGCCTTAGTGGAAGGCAATGGCAAAGCTCCCCTGAATAAATCTTGCCAAGAAAATCCTATGTGGGTCTCCATAAGTTGGTGTTGTCCTGAATGCACATAACATCAATAATGTGCATTTAAGAACCTACCAGAAGAGCTGTAGGAAAGTGTGACCAATGCCAATGAAACCTTTTTATTAATAAAGGACTTGTTGTTTAATAATTTCTTGGAGTCAAAAGCATCATCATTTTGTCAGTTCATTAGACTGGATAATTAGAGTTGGAAGGGATCCCAGGGACCATCTTGTCCAATCTCCTGCCAGTGCGGGAATCCACCACTAAGGTACCCTGAGGGTTTGACATCCAACCTGTATTTTAAAATCTCCAACAAAAGAAAGTTCATCACCTCATTACATTCTGCAGTAAGTTATTCCACTTTTGAACAGTTTATATTGTTGAAAAGTCTTCCTAATATTTAATCAAAATCTCCTTTCTTCTAATTTGAACCTACTGATGTGGAGCCCAGCCTCTGGAGAAGGAGGAGACAAGTTCACTTTATCTTCCTTATGGCAGTCAATCATATATTTGAAGATGATTATTCTCACCTTCTAGTCCTCTTCAGGTTAAGAGCATGCAACTCCCTAAGGCATTCCTCATAGAGCTTGATTTCTAGACTGTTTACTGTCTCAGTTGCCTTCTTCTGGACACATTCCAGCTTGTCATTATTCTCCTTAAACTGTGGTGCACACAATGGGACATAGTATTCTAGGTGAGGTCTAATCAAAGCAGAAGAAATAGAAAAGTAAAACCCCTTGATCTGATATAGTTCTGCTACTAAGATTGCATTGGTCTTTTTTTGGCCACCATATCACACTTTTGACACATGTTAAACCTGTGGACCACCAAGCTTCCTAGAACCTTTTCACATGGATGGCTGTCAAGTCAGGTATCACCCACAAATCATAAGATTTGTGAATGTTATTTCTTCTGCCCAAATGCAGTACCTCATCGTTATCCCAGTTTAATTCATTTTATTCGTTCTGGCCCTGCTCACCTATTTAAGTTATTCTGAACCCTGATTCTGGCTTCTAAGGTATCAGCTACCCCTGTGAATCTGGTGTTATCTGCAGATGTTATGAGGATATCCTCTGTTCACCAACCAGTCACTGGTGAGGATGATGAAAAAAGTTGGCCGCCATACAATGATGTATCACTCCACTTGTCTCACTCCATCATCTCCAGGATGACGATCCATTCATGACCTGAGGTCTGCCAGAGTCCTCTGGGGGTCTCAGCAGCTGTGGTAAAAGCTTCATGTCTGGCTACAAGGATATAGCCAGTTGCTTCCAGCCATGAATGGCTGTGTGTGAGGGGCACCAGTGGCTCTATCAGAGACCAGGAATGAGAGACTTTGGTTGCTGTGAAGGGGACAGGAATACCAATGTTTACAATAAAAAAGAGACATATGCATATGTAGGGTTAACTTACATCAGAGTATGACACAAACAGGGTGCCAGCCAAAAATCAACATTTTGAGCCTTGCTACAAAATGCCATGTGTGTGCAAAACCAACAGTGTTCATTGCCTTCACAACACCATCCCCATAATGAATCTTGGTGGTGGCAGCATCATGTTGTGTGGATGCTTTTCCTCCACAGGGGCTGGTTCGGATTAAAAGCAAGATGGATGGGGCCAAATATGGGGCCATTGTGGAGGAAAACTTGTTTCAGTCTGCAAGACACCTGGGACTGGGTGGAGGTTCCCTTTCTTGCAGGGCAATGGCCCTAAACACACAGCCAAAGAAACACTGGGGTTGGAGTAGGTTAAAAACAAAAATCTGAATGTCTTAGAATGGCCCAGCAAAGGCCCAGACCTCAGTCTGATGGAGAATCTGTAGCACGACCTGAAAGTGCCCATCATCACATCATGAGAAGGCATAATTCACTAGAAAAGACAAGAATGCTTGGAAAGGTAGAGATTAGTAGAGAGAAGACCACAGGACAGATGGATAGACTCAATCAGGGCCTAGGTTTACAGGACCTAAGCAGATTAGTGAAAGACATGGGGTCTTGGAGATGTCTCAGAACTGGCATAAGTTGGGGATGACGCAAGAGCAATTAACAATAATACACAATTTAATAATTTTCTTTTGGGCCAACAATTGTTTTACAAAATTGAGAGAAATGCTAAAAATGAAGGTTATGTTCTAATCCATCTTAGTCTTTGAAGGGTGAATCAGGCCAGCTCATTTTAATAAGCAGACCTAAGGAAATTCCTACCTTGATGTGTTTCTGATAGCTACAAAAAGTAGAAGTCAGTCAGATTTTCTAAGTACCTATTCAGGGGATACGAACAATGGGAACCCCAGAAAGAGGATTCAGTCTTCATAAATATTTTTGATCTCGTCCTTCTTCCAGATAGGAACAAAGAAACCATGTGTGTGCCTGTTCTGCAATCAGTGTTTCAAAACTTTCACACGTTCCAAACATGGTAAAAATTGCTATGGTGCTGTTGCAAAATAGGGGGTACCCTGCCTATCTATAAAAGAGTTTTTAAATGTTAGGGAATCAGTAAATTGCTGTAAATGGTGGGCACATTTTATCTGAAGCCATTTCAATATGCATCTCTGAACTAAAGGAAGCTGTGACTGAAAACTGCAGATGTTCTTCCTGGAAAAATCAAGATGGAGAAATGTCCTGGGCTTCAGAAAAATGTCATCTTGATCAAAATGCAGTTGTGAACTTTTCAGTATAATAAGCCCAAGTGAGTGTCATTTCTTCAAGAAAAGGCTCATTGGTATAATCCTCTGTGTGCTTCCTGATACAGCAATGTTTTTCATGCCAGGCGTCCAGGTGGGAAACAGAAGATGCTTTCTACAAAACCAACACCAAAGTAAACATGCTGCATAAATGTAGAACAAGAGTTCAGCTGCTATGATGGCGAATGCAATGTGACTGTGACATATGGCCACTCCATGCCTGCTCAATGAAGTGATGTAATGGCAGGACACAGCACATAATGAAATTCAAACTTCTGATAACACATCAGCTGCAGACAACATCTGTGTAATTTTTCTGATGGTGACTGCAGGGTAACTATGGGACAGGGAGAGAAATCAACAAGATAGTTGGGAGTGAAGCTGACTGTGAAGTCTATTAGGCAAATCAATATTTTGGCAGGTTTGGCTTGTCAAACATTGTCAGTGTTGATAGGTGATGTGAGGGTAACATTATATGGAAGGTCTCTTGAACATAAAGCAGACTTGATAAGCTTGAAACATTATGGAAGATGAAAACATGGCTGTCATTTAAGCTTTCACTGCGTGATGCATTCAGTAAAATGCTCCAAGGTAAGATTGCAATTGTCCAACTTTTTGCTTCAGAACAGTCTGCTGGCCTTCGTGGATTATGAAGGGGCTAAATCTGAGACCTGTTCAACAGACTCATTAAAACAAATGAGACTTGTTAGTCACAACTACCTTAAGTCCCATTGATTTCAAGGAATATACTTTAAGCAGAATGATCACTGGATTTCACCCCATGGTTGTGTGAAGCAGACAGTTCTTCAGCAAATTAATTCTTCACTTATCAAGTGCCTACACTTGCCTGTCCATGTATAATTGTTGTCTATTGCATTCCTGTGGTTCCAAGCAGCAAGCGTACTGGTGGTAACGCTTCAGAACCTGAGCTGTTGGAGGCTACAAAGCACTGGCTCTTTGGGAAGTTAGAGTTATTATTGTGGGAAGTTGTACAGTACCTTCCAAGTAGGAAGTGCTTGTACAGTTCTCTGTGTAAGATTTCCAACATGGAGAGCAAGAACCATAGTCAATAGGGTTGAGGAAACCTATTGGTACTGACCAATGGGGTGGAATTTAATGGAAATACAAAATTCAGGATCTTGCTTCCATTTCTTACCACAGAACTGTTGTGTTTGCTATGTGTGGAAAATCTGTAGGGTATCCAGGCAGCTATAATTTCAGAAACCTGGCACATAAAATACTCTTTTTTTTCTGATTTACTATGGTCTCAATATTTTGGCTTGAGTTTCTCCTTAGTTTCTCAGAAGTGTCAGTGTGAGGGCTTTGCTTGCATATCTTTTACCGGTAAGATATTTTGAAGCTTTTGCTTTTTACTACAGAGTTAAGACTTTTGCCATAATCCTGAATGCAGAGGCCAAGTATTCAGCTCACAGCCACCATCAATCCAATTTGACAGTTGTTGGCTCCTGCACTCAAGCCATGCATTTAAGAAGGTTTGAGATATATAAACCTACAAGGTTCTCCAAAGTATTTTGACATAAAGAGAGACAACAAGGAAATTTCTACAGTTCTTCTTAAAAAAAACCAACAACTAAAATTTACGAATAATTGTGATAAGCCCTGTTGTTTGATTTAATCTTTGGCAGGTAAGCCACCACAGTTCTAGCAGAAAAGTCCTCTTTTCTGTCAAGTTTTTCCTTGCTCCTCCACCCTGCACACCAGAGGTGACACACCTATGGCTGGTGTCAGGCCACATTACATCAGCTGACCCATGTCCCTTCTTCTGATCTGTCCATATGCTTCTTTTAAATGGACGAGATTCAGCTGTGGTTTGGAAGTGAGCTGTCAGTTTTGCACTTGCTGCTATTACAAGTTTCACAGCTGTCATTCCTGGATTCATTGGATTACAAAGCAGCTCTTGTGTCTGGTTTGCTCATCTTTCTCTTCAGTCGGCATAGTAATTTCCAAACTGCCACTTCTGATAAGGATTGGAAGAGGAACAAATGTTTGCCCTCAGGACTTTCTGAGACTGATCCACTTCCAAACATGTGGCCCGTGGAAGATGTTCTAAGACAATGTGATCCATCTATGGAGAGAAAAAGAGAAGACACTGGAAATGTATTTTATGTACAGGTTTGATACATTGCTACTGCCTTGACAGTAAGGAAGGGAGAGTTAATTATGTCCTCTCTGGCTATCTCTGTTTAATATGTATAGTTCATTTATAAACTGAACAGGGATTCTGGACAGTATCCAAAATGTCCACCTGTTCTCAGACCACAACTTTGTTATACCTTCTGTGCTGCATGGCTTATTAATCTTTGAAAACACAGAGACTAGAAACTCTTGCTGTCTGAATAGTAATTATCATGCAGAGGAAATAATCCCAGATGGCATATGCAATATAGGATAATTTGTGGCAGGAAATCTTGGCTTTCCTATTGCATTATTTCTCATCTGATGAAGTAGGACACTTACCATGATGAAAAGTAAGTTGGGTAATTTGTTAATCAAGTCCAAGTGCTGTGGTGCAAAATTGAATTACAAAATTGTGAGAAATTTGAAAAAGCAGGGATTGTATTCAGATTATTTTGCAATTAGATACAACTATCTTTTATGTTCTCCATTATGACAATACCAGCATTGTTTTCAAGGGATGACACATGCTTATTTTGAGAAACATGAGTTAATTATTACAAGTATTGAACCAAAAGACAATTTTTTAAAAAAAACTGAGATGCACTGTGATTTATGTAAATCATAATGATTACATCTTGAGATTTATGTCACAGGGAATGTTCAGAATTGTTGGTTAAAATCCAAGCTGAATATACTAAATATCTGAAAACAAATGTATATTTTCCTCTCTTTTCAGATATAAAAAGTGAAAGCTTGAAGATCCCATTATGTAACCACTGCTATGCAGTGTCCACTGGTGTCATTGGTTATATTTCAGACATTCACACAATATACTGTAATTCTTGCACTACTGAAACATTTCCAGTAACCTATCTAGCATATATCTTGATGACTCTAATATTTAGTGAAGACCCGCATGCATGAATAAGCCAGTACAGATTCAACACACAAACAGAACTCTTATTGATTTCAGATACAATGTTTTTCAGTAGGGCCAGTTCATACGTTCAAATGTCAGGCACCAAATACAGTACTCTACTTTAGGCTTGGTATGCTCATGCAGTTTCATTATAGTGTACAATCTCCAGTTACTGAGGTTTGTGCTTGGTGCACTGTAATGACAGTGCAACAAAAATGAATGTCTCTTGCCTGTATTTTTGCATGAAGATATGTAAACATGTGGGTCTGCATTGTAAGAATATGCCTCCATAACCCTGCTCCAGCATCCTTGGTTCCACCTGTGACATACACATTTATGTGGAATGTCTGGAAAAGGGCATTTATGTGGGTAAATCTAGATGCATAAAGGTGCTCTATGTGGCTGCACAATCAGGAGTCCTTGTCATGTGCAATGGGCTATGCCTGCACAACTGCAGAAGATTTGTGGTGTGAAAGGCATATGCAAAGCTTGAAGCTCAAGTCCTGACTCCAAAACACAGACATGCACAGCCACACACACTGCCAAATTGGAACATCTAAAATAAACCCTGTAGCCTACAAGGTTTTTGGTAGGTTTAAACATTGCCAAATAACAAAAGGCTAGGCTGAATTCCTTCCCATTGACATCATTTCCCATTGCTCTGTATTTTAAGAACTCAATTTATTTTCCCTTCACTTTATTCATATGCAGGGAATTCTGCTGAATTCTATATCTCTGCATTAACAGCAGACACTAATTAAACAATTACTGAAAATCTCATCAAATTTCATGTTGCAGCTATGAAAACTAAGGCACAGGTCCTACGGTAAGTGAAGTCAACCTGTTCTGTGCCTGTTCTATCATACTTTTTTGCTTTCTTACACTACTTCTGTTAAATCCATCTCTGCTGTATTATGTATTGAATTGTTTTGTGTTTATTTCAGTTTGAATTTTGTGCCTTATTTCTCTGTCTTATGGTCTGTGGATAGGAATAAAATTAAAATTATTAAAATAAAATACAAAATGTTTCCAGTGCAAATTTCACTTCCTGATTTCCCCTAAAGAACAGACTGCTTTGTGGTTGGTTTTTCTTCATCTTAAACAGTGCAAATAGAAGGTGGGTTGGCAGAGGACAGCCATTACCTTTGGAGAAAATAAATCCATCTTTTGGTTTGACACGACAGCGATAACTTTAGGTTGCATTTCTCCCACAGGGCCAGTACTCTTTTCCTGCAGCATTTGAAGCTTTCATAAAAACTAATCTGATCTTTTACCTCAGCGGATAAAATTGTATAGCCCAAGCTTCCCGCTAACTCAATCTCATAGAGGTGCAATCATCTGTGCCCAATTGTGCTGAACTGGGTATTATAGGTTTTTGTGTTGGGGGGGGGGGGAGGAAACACAACTTTCTTTATTGTGGCAGGGACCAATCTGTCTTAAGACCCAAAGTTCAGCAGTCGATCAAAGAACATCAATGGAACCTGACACGCTATCTGGTAACTTAAATGGCCTATTGTTTTTCATATGCTTTCACAAAACCTTGCAGTCACAGAAAGAAGCATTTTCATTTTTAAGAGGCTTTGCACTAAGATTGGTAAAAAGAAGGAACAAATGAAAGGCAGCTCAGTATCAGGATTTTGTACAAGATTATCGATCAGATACTATAATTGCGATTACTTCCTTCCAATTCCCTTCACCTTGTACTGAAAGGCTCTGCTAAAACATACGCACGTGCGCACAAGCACACACACTTTCAGATGGAGAAAAAGCATTTGAAAATTTACCTTTGGCACTCCGGTAGTGTTTAGAAAAATTACTGAAGACTGGAAATGACACTTTTCTGATACAAAATCAAATACAGTCTTTAGACTGGTTCTTCTGATATAGTTATTATATTGATTTTTTTACCAAGACAGTTTAGAGAAACTTTTTAAAATTATTGCAGTGTTACAAATGACTGTTTTATGAATAGCCTTCCAGAAAGATAACACTCTCTGAGAAACTGAAGCCCTAATGCATGGTAAAGCTTAGGGTTTATTATGAAAAAATAATAAAAAACAGTAGATATATTTGGCCATTTTTTTTTAAAAAGACTTTTCGGTGGCAAAACCACAATCCAACCCAGAGTGCTTAGACCCAAGAGGAACCATCTATGATATAAAGAACTGCTTCATACTGAAAGACAACAGAACAATCCCAGACAAACTACAATTTAGGGTCTGAGATTATGAGGGATTTCTAATACCTTGTAAAAACTAATTGCAAGTTTCATCTAACTGTTCAAATGTGGGTCTGAATTCTGTTGCTAGTTCCAAATAGAGTAGATCCATTATATCAATGGTACTTATCAGCATGTTGACTCATTGTTCAACAACTGATTCAATGAGTCTGAGCTATTTTGATCTCCCCAACAGGATTCCAGCCTACATTTTTATGCACATGCACACATCACACAATTCTAAGAATTAGGCAAAACTTGAATTTTAGGAAAAATGCATTATAGGAGCTTCATAATCTTAGAATCTAAATTATAATTTACTTAATTTACAGATTTCACACACACACACACACAACCAATGTGTTTGAGCGTAAGGACCAGGACTTTGAAGATTAGTACTCCACTTTGGGCACCTCCATCCCTGAGCCATTCAGAGAACACAGACTGTGGATTTATAATCCAGGACAATTGATTCTACTGGGGTCCAATTCCCTGTCTGGCCATGGATAACTGCTGGGTGACCTTTCGGTGAGTCACATAATCTCAGCCCCAGAAAACCCTGTGATAAATTCACCTTAGGGTTGTCACAAGTCAGAAATGACTTGAAGGCACACAACAACAACAAATACACACACAAAGATATGTACATAAAAATTAGCAATACTGTGGATCCACTGATAAAAATCACTTTATTCTACCATGCCCTCCTCTGGCTGGAGTGATTTTCCAGCATCTCAGACTGAGAGATTTTAACTGGAGACACCCAGGATTGAATTGAGGACATTTCCCCTGCACATCACAGATGAGCAACTTAAGCAGATTTAGATGCCAATTTTCTTCCCCTGAGACTTTGTGAGGACTGCACAGACTACCAAAATGCTCCCCCCCCCGGCAAATAGGGTACTGCAACCTAGTTAAAAGATGAACTGTAACTCCTGGAGGCTTTGCCCTTTTCAGGGGCCAGACAAAGGTCAGTCCAGAGAGATGGAAGAGTCAAGTGCCACAAAAGCATCCTTGAGTGGGGCCACATATATTTCCAGTTCTCCACTTTGGCCACCTTCATCCCCGAGCCATTCAGAGAACACAGATTCTGGATTTATAATCCAGAAAGGCTGATTCTACTGTGCAATGGTATTGATCCAAATTTAAATGCTTTTGTTGCTGTTAATTACTGTCAAGTTGACTTCGACTTATGACGACCCTATGAACAAGAAACCTCCAAGTCACCCTGTCATCAATGGTTCTGAATGCTATGGCTTCATTGATTGAGGTTATCAACCTGTAATACAATTTTCCTCTTTTCCTATTGCCTTCTACCTCACCAAAAGATCATTATTGCCTCTTCTAGTGAGTCATGTCTTCTCATGATATGCCCAAAGTACAACAGTCTCAGTTTAGTTATCTTAGCTTCTAGGGACAGTTCAGGCATGACTTGCTCTAAGACCCATTTATTTGTCTTTTTGACAGTTCATGGTATCCATAGAACTCTCCTCCAGTAACACATTTCAAATGAGTTGATTTTCTTCATATCAGTTTGCTTCACTGTCCAGCTCTCACAACCATACACACATAGGAAATCACTTCAGCAGTATCCACTGTGTTTTCCCCTCATTGTTTTCTGACAGCAAGGGAAAATAATTTCACTTTGTTTGGTTTCCAGTAATTAAATTGTTCCACTAAATCCCTGCTGGTCTCTTTGGTCTGCCTTTGAGTTGAACTCTTTTTTTCCCCTGTCAAGCTCTGTGTTTGATTTGTCCCTGTTCTTTATTGTTGCATTCAGTTTTTTAAGTGGTCTCAACTAGTTTGGATTGTATTCCTCCCCCCTCCCCCCCCCATGGATGTTTCTAACTGCTCTGTGACACTTTAAATGTCCTAATCCAGGAATGAGGTATAAGACAACAATAACCAGAACAGCCACCACAACTTCACCTATCCACTGAAATGGAGAGTGATACATACAAACCAGGAAAATAATACCACTAAGGAGATAATGCTTCTAATGATGTTTGCATGGGTGTTCATTTTCAGACTTTTGTCTCAGTATCTGTGTCATGACAAGCCACCATGGTGTAGTGGTTTGAAGATTGGGCTGCAACTCTGGAGACCAGGGTTCAAATCCCTGGTCAGCCACAGAAACCCAGTGGATAACCTTGGGCAAGTTACTCAGCCTCAGAAGAAGGCAATGGCAAACCACTCAACAAATCTTGCCAAGAAAACCCTGTGATAGGCTCACATTAGAGTCACCATAAGTCAGAAATGACTTGGAGGCACACAACGTGTCTCACTGTCAATGGAGAAAGTTAAGAAGTTTAGCCTGTTTCACTCCCAAGTGAAGAATTTACAAAAATCCCATAAATCAATTGTCCCTCACAAGCACCTCACTGGAAACATAGGACTTAATGCTTCAGATACACATCTACTAGCAAGCTTTTTAAATCTCCCTGATCCTCATCTGTCAAAAAGGAGACATCTGGAAGTTCAAACATTTGAACATGTTACTTGAGAACAAATGTAATGTAATGATTACAGTGTCAGACTAAGAATTAATAAATTCAAATTTTAACTTAGCCTTAGAGCTCCCTGGGTGACCCTGGGGCAGATTTTATCTTTCAGCCTAGTGTTTGCTTGTTTATTGAATTTCTATCCTACCTTTCTCCTGAGATGAGATTCATGTGTTATACACAGGGTTATTGTTAGGGTAAAATGGGTGGGATGATGGTCATCTGCCCCACCCTAGATTCCTTTCAGGACAAGCAGGATAAATTAAAAATGAAACAAATATTCACAGTTACTTGCTAACCATAAAATGTAGTGAAAAGTACTGCATACACAAACCATTTCTTTGTATGAATGAGGAGTGTCTGGTATTGCGATAAAAATGGAAATGATGTAAAAGCCTTCCTTTGTTTTGCACCATTTCCAGTTTAACCACAGTAAGGTGGGGGGAATCATTTACAAATGCTACACTTACGAGTTCTGGATGAAAAGCCACTAGTGATTTATGCAGCCATTTCAGGGTATTGTTTCTTTTATCACAAGGATGCAGGCCCAGTGTCCCTTTTGCATCAGTTGGTGCTATACAGGACTCTCCATGCTGGATCAGTCTCAGCCACGTGTAGTTGAATTTTTGGTTCTGCACAAAGGAAAGAACTTGTTACAGACTATACTTTGGTTGCTTGCAATCAGACTTAGGGATGAAACAGACCATCCTGAAGGGGTGGCTTGATGTTGCCCTTTTGAACGCTGGGTTGGGGCCACCCGCCACACCCCCAAACCAGATTTTTGCCAGCACAAAAAGAAGCTGCAAATGCCGCTCCTTTTTGAGCCAGCAAAAAGCTGGCTTTTCCACCACCACCACCACCACCACGGCTTTGTGGCTCTCCTGCAGCGTGTGGTGTATACAAACTGTACTGCCAGAGTACCACAAAGCTGCCCGCCATGTGGTCAGTCGGGTGGTGTGATGACAGCTCGATGGTGGCATCAGTATATGTGGCATCTAAACACTGTTCTCTGATGCCACCCCTAAGCCAGTACAAAGGGGTTGTCTTGTTCACCCTTTAATCCCCATTCCGTGGCTTTTAAATGATAAAAGCTATATGGTCAAACAACAAGTGATACTGCACATCTATCCAGAAACCCCACTGAATTCAATGGGAGCTATGCCCACATTATTGTATACAGGATTGAAGCCTAAGGCTGCTCTTGTACTGGGAATGTATGCTCATGTACCCTGAGTTAACATACAGTAGAGTCTCGATTATCCAACCTTCAGTTATCCAACATTCCGGATTATCCAACTTTGTGGCTGCTGTGATTTCTTTAAATTTTCTGTGATTTCTTGAATTGTTTATACTGTACATCACAATGTTGATCAGTGATTTCTTTACATTTACTTTTACTGTTATTGCAATAAAACTTCAATACATTTACAATTTATAGTGATTTCAAGGTTTTTCTTGGACCTTCTGGATTATCCAACATTTTCAGTTATGCAACTATTAGCCGGTCCAGTTTATGTCAGATAATCAAAGCTCTACTGTAACTGTATGTGTTTCAACATTTATTGCACAACGAGGTATTCAGTACTTCCTTTCTTCTCTTCCCTAGCAAGGCAGCTATGTGTGACCAGTGCACACACCAAGACATTTAGTGGCCGGGGAAGGGTAGAGGCAGCCATTTCATGTCTAAAATAGAGCAGGGGGTTCCTCAGTAGCCTCCAGCTGAAGTTTTGTAGGCGGGGAAGGGGAGAGACAGCTGTTGCCCTCCTGTATCTCCCCACTAATAATGTTGGATTATAGCACTTTTCAGCCTTTTGGCTAAGATCAAGTGTAGAATGGCGACCATGATAAACTTGAAAATAAACTTCTTCTTCCTTTTGTGGTATGTAAATTTTGGGACATATTAGTGATCACCTGTTTGTGATCTAAAAGAAATATATTTTTGGTCTCCTTAGTATGCTTTTTTCTTTTAAAATACATTTTAACATGTAGTTGAATTTATCCTAATAATGAAATTTGTTTTGTGTTTACTATTTATATATTATCATATTATTTTTATTTGCAATTGCATTCTTTGAATTTCATATGTATTACTTATTGTTTCTATGATAAACTGTATTCTTAGGCATTCTCTAATAAAAAGATTATTACAACTATAATAATATAATATAGCAATTATTATATTATTGGGTTTTAAACGGTCATGAATAAGCACTGTGCCTATTTGCAACCAACTGGAATCATGCTTACTGATTATTTAGCCCAGTGGTTCCCAATCTTTTCTATGGACATTTTCACATGGCCAAAAGTGACAGGGGCATAGTGGGATGCTTCCATCACTATTGCACAATTGCGCAAAGATTTTCAGATGGTGTCATGTGACATCACCATAATTCTGTCATTATCCCACGAATAAAGAGTAATTCTAGTGCTGCTTTTCATTCATGGGTTTTACTCTTTATTCATGAGACAATGATGGAATTATGGTGACGTCATGTGATGTCGTCTGATAATCTTCGCACAATTGCGTGATAATGATGGGAGCATCCGGGTATGCTCTTGTCACTTTTAGCCATGTAAAAAACTCCTATGCCCCACAACCCAAGGAAATGTTTGATTAATGTTGCCACCCCTAAAAAAGGTATATCACTTTTAAAGATGAAGAGATCAAATTTTAATTTTTGAACCACAAATAGATCCACATACAATATTGCAAGTGAACAAAACAAACTTAATACAATAAGCTTTTAACTCAGAATATAAAATGCAAATCTAAAGTGAGCAATTAGATTCTAATTTATTTGGGGGAACATAAGTGACAGCTCATGACTCATCATTCAAGGACACAAGCCACTTTTTGTCACATCCCTTATATTTCCAATTCGAATCCCCTGGGAATGTACCATATATACTCAACTATAAGTCGACCTCATGTATAAGCCGAGGTCAAGTTTTGGGGCCAAAATTATGGATTTTGATATGGCTTTTGGATAAGTTGAGGATAAAAGAGGCATGCAACAAAGGATGTAAAGGAACAAGTTTATTGTCTTCATAAATAAATGTCTTATTCATATCCTTCTAAACCCAATTCCTCTTGGCGCTCTATTGAGGGGAAGCACCAAAGTGGTGCCATCAGTGCCATTTTCCCACCCAAGCATTCTAAAAGACCAGACATAGCATCATGGTGAAAAGAGTTTAAGGGGTCGGTGTTTCTTTGGATGCTCGCAGGATGAAGTAAGCACATACCTTTTGCCACTCTACTCAGAGAAGGAGAAGAGTTTAACTACACTATTTACATTGATTCATGGATAAGTCGACCCAGCTTTTTGGGGTTACTTTTTTGACAAAAATTTCTAGACTTATACATGAATATATACAGTAGACACCCCAGGTTGGGAACCCCTGGTTTAGCCCATGAACTCTAAAAAGTCTGGCTCAATGGTATTTTCATAGCCCTTTACACTAAGCCCTTTACTTGATGTAAAGCTTAACAAGCTCTGGTTTGTATCAGCCCTAAAATATCCACAGTGCTCATCATTTCCCTTGCTGTTTTTTAAATGCCAGTGCTGGCTAGTCTATTCAAACAGACCTATGTTCTAAGTTGCCATCCAGGCACTAGTCTTCCTACTAATCCCTAAGAAGTAGATGGGGCTGCCGAGATTCTTCTCTAGGTCTTGGGATACAAATTGGACCATTCTGGAATACTGACTTCCAGAGCATGGGAAAAATTCTCTTTGGTTTGTTGTTGTTTTGTTTTCTGGACTACAACTCACAGAATCCTCCAGCCATCAATGTCGGCTGCCATGGGGGCTGGGAGATTCTTAGAACTTTAGTTTAAAGAAAAGTAACTTTTCCCAGCTCTGCTCTTTTTCGGCTCTGCTCTGCTCTGCTTGAGTACAAGAATTATTGTTCTGACTGGTTGCCATTGCAAACCATCTGGTCCCCATTTTTAGCTGCACCACTACAATGTGCCACAGGTCAGCCATGCTTTCACAAGGACTGAAAGTAGCAACAGCCATGCAGTGGACCCACCAAAATTTTAACAAAGTTCCCATAATCAGTGCTTGCTTGAGACACTGGCATTTAGAAATCCACATGATGCCTTTCAGATGCATGACAGTGAAGTGGACTGCATGAGACTTTGGGGAGTTAGTGGGAAGCCATTACACGAAAAAGTATGTTAAAAAAAGTCAGAGGGGGAAATATCTGCAGTTGTTAGCAAGGTCTGCACATTCACACGATTATAACATTCTAGCCAATTCAATCTGTATTTCTCTCAAAAATTAGTTCTCTTTCCTTATAGCAAGATTGGCCTCTTAACCCCTGAAGCCACACTGAATTTCAAAATATTGGGGGCTGTACTATACTGGTGGAAGAGGCCAAAGCCAAACAGCTGAAATCAAAATACCATCCTGTTTTTGTGCAAAGCTCTTATTTTCACTAACTGAGCTTTCAAGAGAGACATGATAACCTTTTAGAACAAGAAAAATGCCTGTACAAAAACAGGGAAACCACCAAATGACATCATGGGACAACTGGGGAAACCAAGAGGGCTCGACCGGTATACTAGGAGAGTTGGATTTAGAGCCAGGGCCTATGGTTCTCCAGCCCTGCATCTTACAATAGTCCCAACATAGGACCTTATCAGATGTTGGAAATTGGAAGTATAATCTAATGGCAATCCGAACAGAATCATGGGGTTTCATGTTATTGCGAATTAAAGTATCTCACACAATTTTGGGCAAAAGGGAAGTCATTCTGAATGCAATCATGGGTTTTATGTTATTGCAAATTAAAGCATCTCACACAATTTCAGGCAATGGGCAGTCATTTTTGGGTAATGGGAAGTCATACTGAACGCATTCCGAACACAATAGGAATTCACGTGAATTCGCTAAACTAGCGAATTCACACGAATTCGAATTGGCTCCAATTGGCTCCATTCGCAATAAAGGGAAATTTCTCCCATCTGATAAACTCCATAGATTTTTATTTTCTTTCAGCAGCATCTATACAGAAGTTAGGAAACTCCAACAACAACCAATCAAAAATGAATTATAGATTTGAATCAAACATACAGTCAGTCACCCCTCCTTTCTCGTGGACTTGAGGTCTGTGGTCTTGAATAGTCACAGTGGGGCATCCTCTGTTATTTTCAATGGGGCATGCTCCCACGGCATTCACCAAATGCAACTGCAGGCACGCACCCCATTCAAGCCTATGGAGCCTATGGAGCTTGAATATAGGCAAGCCTCTGTTTTTGTGGGGGGGGGGGGGGGGGAAGAGGGGGTCTGGAACAGATCCCCCACGAAAACGGAGGGCCAACTGTATACTGAAACAAGTAACCCAGAATGAAGTTATAATGAATGGTTGTAATTACTTTGAGAGCTCTGGGAAGGTTCTTGTCATCCACCAGACAAAACAAGATATTGCAGGAGTGTTTTTCACAAGACATAGTTCTAGCACTATGAATCCACATGAACTGCTATGACTGCATTCTACCGAATCCTAGGATTTGTAGTTTGGCAAGTTCTCTAGTCAACTAATCCAGAATGTGGCAGCCAGACTATTAACAGGGGCATCAAGATCTGAACACATCACCCCATACTAAAATCCTTGCATTGGCTGCCAATTAGCTTCCGGGCCCAATACAAAGTGTTGGTTATTACCTTTAAAGCCCTATATGGCTTGGGCCCGTGTTACCTGAAGGAATGCTTCCTCCCATACAATCCGCCCTGCATCCTTAGAACATCAGGCAAAAAATTATTAGAAGAAAAGAACATGAGATTAACAACAACAACAAATAGAGTATTTTCCGCAATGGCTCCTAAATTATGGAATGAATTACCGGAAGAGATCTGTCATATCTCTACCTTAGATGCTTTTTAAAAAGTACTAAAGACGGATCTCTCCCGGCGAGCCTATCCACCCGACCTCCTGTGATGACTGCGATGACCAAATTGACAACTAGAGACCCCACTGTTGATAGATATGGATGTTTCTTATTAGTATGTATATGATAATTGTTTTTACACTGCATTTTATGTTTTAATTGTATATTACTGTATTAGATGTGAATTTTAACTGATGGAATCCCGCCTCGATCCAGGGGGAGAGGCAGGAAATATAAATAAAACTATTATTATTATTATTATTATTATTATTATTATTATTATTATCTACCACACCAAATTACAAATCCCACCATTCCATAGGATGCAGTCATGGCAGTTCAAATGGTATTGAAGTGCTATAATTGCATAGTGTGAAAGAGACCAAGGATTCTAGGCATGTAAGCAACATAACAATAGCTACTTTAAAAGTACTACTATCACATCTTGGATGGACAGTACTCAATTCTTTTGTTGCTCACACCTGTAACAAACTGAGAAGAATGCTACCTTCTGTCTGATAACTTCTGCCTGATAACCTCTCTAGGTAACTGGTGTTGAATCACTCTTACTGTCAGGAAGTTCCTTTGAATGTTCAATTGAAATCTACTCCCCTGTAATTTCATATTATTAGATTTGGTCTTACCCTCTGGGGCTGCAAAGAACAGGCCTGCCCTCCTCTCTGTGACAGCCCTTGAGGTATTTAAAGAGTGCCATCATGTCACCCCCTCAGTCTTCTCTTCACCAGGCTGAATATGCCCAGCCCTTTCAACCTTTCTTTATATGTTTTGTTCTCCACACCTGTTATCATCTCATTGTAGGTTGGGCGCTCCCCGCTACAGAGGGCACTACCCAGTGTCAATGGTTGGCAATTTCACTGCCTGTTGGAGCATAAATCCCTCCCTGTAGTGGCTCAACTTTTTAGACACTAATCACTCATACCTTGTTTGTAGGAAGGACTGTTTTTCATAGAATGGACTGCACATATGAGCCACTATAAAACACCACATTCACCACCACACACTTTGTTTACATATAAAAAAGCTGGAGGCTTTACTACTACTGCACTGTGGCATCAAAGTCAGAGGCAGAGGGGTAATGTGATGGGAGGGTCCAATACCACCTATCCACCCAACCAACCCCCAGTCTGTGGCTATTGCTCAATGCTGCTGCTGTCCACAGTATCCTAAAAATGATGGGAACGGAGCCTATAGGTAAAATTCACCCACTGTGTGTAAGGCTGACCTGTGTGTAAGGCTGGCCTTTCAAACAGATATTTTAAGACATTTGTTTGAACATTCCCATTTAGTCTCTAACATGCAGAATCCAAAGGAAACTCAAGGACATTCTTACCTTGTTGTTAACATCACAAGTTTCAAAAGCCAGACTTGACTGGCTTTTCACAGTAATGCATTTTGCCAAGGCAATATTAATAATCTATAACAAATAAACAATTGAAGCAAAAGTTTAGAAAAGTGGCTTCTAAGTGGGCATAAAACCTTATCATGTACATTGCATAAAACACCAAGGCATACATCAGCTTAAAACACCATTGACATGATACAGCAATGAACATCTCAAAACCATTAGATTTCTTAGTTACAGGTTATTGTCATCTCTAAGTGGTAACTATGAAATCATAACAGCCCTGGTGGTGCAGTGGCTAAATGCCTGTATTGCAGCCACTCACTCAAAACCAGAAGGTTGTGAGTTCAAGACCAGCATAAGGACTGAAGCTCGACTCAGGCTTGCATCCTTCCGAGGTCGCTAAAATGAGTACCCAGATTGTTGGGGGGCAAATAGCCTACAGTTGTAAACCGCTTAGACACTCCTCAAGGGTATGAAGCGGTATATAGATGGAAAAAAATAACATCAAATTTATTGTTGTATGTCTTCAAGTTGTTTCTGATTTATGGTGACCCTAAGGTGAACCGATCATGGTATTTTTTGGCAAGATTTTTCCAGAGGAGGTTTGACATTGTTTTCCCCTGAGGCTAAGAGCATGTGAGAGCATAACCAAGATCACCCAGTGGATTTCATCACTGAGCTGGGAATCGAATCCTTGTCTCTAGAGTAATAGTCCAAAACTCAAACCACTACACTATGTTGACATAGTAAAGTATGCTAATTCAAATTCTGTATAGATCAGGGTGGGCAACTTGTGACCCTCCAGATGTTATTGTATTGCAATTTCCATCATTGATCTCCATTGGCATTGCTGTCTAGGGCATATTGGAATTTCAGGTTAATGTATGGAGGGAGCTATCCACTCCTGCTCTAAAGTAAAGAGTCCTGCCTGCCTGCCTGCCTGCCTTCTTCTTCTGTCAGAACAGGAAAGCTACTATGAGAGAGGTGAAGTAAACAGGAAATATACATAGTGGTTGAATCCTAAATTCTGGTCAAATAAACAGAAGGAAAACCATTCTTCTGGAACAACCCGTCACACAAATGGACTGAAAACTACGACTCAGGGAATTCTAAACCATTCATTTGGGGAAAAGACATCTCCTTTGCATTGCTCCTTTCTAATCCTTGAAAGTGCATTCAGGAATATCACCACTTCTTTTCTTGTGGCAATAAGTATCTACAACATCAGTCCCCCTACTCTTATTTCAGGCCCAGAATCCAGCATACCTTACTCTAGAGATGGATAAAGAACAGACCGAGATGTATTAATTTGACTGATTTGCAGTAGATAAAAGCAAGGGTTTCTAACTTTCATTTGTCTGACAAAAATGACAACTGCCACTGCCACTGCATCCCAAGTTTCTCCTGGCTCCAGTTGGTGGATCTAAGATTTCTAATGAGAAACAAAGTAGACACTGCAAGCCTGAGCTCTACCCCATCCCTGCCTTATATTAAGCAAAACAAGGAAAGACCAATGTGTTTAAGAGGCCAGGAGATGATCAAGTGTCAGAAATGAATATCAATAAATATAATAGCTGCTCCAGACACATATAGACCATTTGATGGGGAAATGCATATTAAGCAACCATGAAATGAAGGATATTAACTGATACTATTAATTGGTATATCTGATACATCAGAACATCCTAAACATGCTTTCTCACCGCCAGACTTAAATGATTTATTGGTTGAGTTCCATTTTAATTTGATGAGCTGAAAGCCTGAAGCTATTTTGATTGGTGGGAGGCTGTAACAGGGACTAAAAAATAATAATTAAATATGTAAGTACTTATTTATTAAGATTACAACCTTATATACACTTAACTAAACATAAATTCTATTTACTCTGTGTGTGTGTGTGTGTATAGACTCATTGTCTAATATTTTCTTTGCTATCTGCAAAAGGCACATATAGAAAGTTTAGGTGAAATGCAGATTTATGCAGAATCAGCCAACATTAATCAACAAAAAGTCTTGAGTTTATCAACAGCCCTAAAGCTGGTTGTGCAAACTTTCCTTTTACTTTAAATGTGATTTAGTTTTGCACATGCAATGAGGGGTGTCATCTCTATTCCTACCCCCACCTAAGCTGGGAACAGGTAAGAAAGCAATTTGCCACAGTTGACCTTATGAAGTCAATTTGGTTGCCCAACTCATCATAACAGCAATCTTCCATCTTGAAATTAGCTTGCCTAACCAAGACTAATTCACAATTTTAAACAAACTCTTCTGGGTTAATGATGTGAGCTGTAATTTGTTAAAGCAAAGGTCAAAAAAATAAATATAAATAAGTAGCTAAGCCCTCCTGCTGTCATAAGATCTCTGTTTGATAATGGATTTGGAAGATGACTGACTGACTGATTGCATATTGCATTTTTCCAGTCATATGCTAAATGGACTGCCAAGTATCTTTTTCTTGTTCATGCCTCACAACATACATTCCTAGTGATAGAACTCAAATACATAGCTGTGTTAGTCTGGAAAATCAGTATGCAAAGGGATCTTGTAGCAACTTTGAGACTCACTGAAAAAAAGAAGCTGGTAACATGAGCTCTCATAAACTTGATTCTACTTCCAATTTTATGAAAGCTCATGGTACCAGATTTTCCCCCTTTTAATTAGTCTCAAATGTGCTACAAGATCCCTTCACATACATTCCTAGTGATATTCATCCCTGGCTGTTGGCACAGTACTCGAATATGCCAAAACTCTGTCCATAAGGTGACCAAAGGCCAAAGTGGATACTACCCTTGCATGTTTATCTGCTGAGCAGAAGAGGGAGTTTTCCATTCAGGCTAAAGGTAAAGGTAAAGGTATTCCTCACTGTCAGGTCATGTCGGACCACAGGAAGCGGTGCTCAGCTCCATTACTAAGCCAAAGAACCAGCATTGTCAGAGACTGTTCTGTAATCATTTGGCCAGCAAGACTTTTTTTTTTTGAACTGCTAGGTTGGTAGAAGCTTGGACTAGTGATGGGAGCTCACCCCATCATGCAGTACTCAGGCCTTGAACTGCCAATTTGCCAGTTTTGCAAACTTGGAATCAACAGAGTCAGTGTCTCAACCGCTTAAGCCACTGCATCCCTTTATATGTATTCAGGCTACTTTTGTACAAATAGCTTTTTCTTCACAACTAGTAAAGGAACAGTAGCTCGATCCTGCACCATTTCTAATTGTCCATCCTACTTGAACTGTAATATTCAATAAACAGTGACTTATAATTCATCTACATCACAGAAATAATGCATTTTGAAACCACATTAAGTGCTGTACCTCCTCCTATGGAATCTTGGAGTTGTGGTTTTACTAAGTATTAGCCTTCTCTGACAAAGAGTGTTTGTGTCTTTAAAAAAACTACAAATTCTAGGATTCTGTCAGATGGAGCTATGGCAGTTAAAATTGTGTCAAACTGCATTATTTTTACAGTGTAGACACACCTAAGGTACCCCCTATTACAGAGTTTCTGGGGCTGAGAGCAAAATCAACCAGTGGGATTCTATGACCAAGTGGGGAACTGAACTTTGGTCTCCAAAGTCATAGTCCAATGCTCAAACCACTACACTATGCTGGCTCTCTACTACCTTAGAGTCACCATAAGTCAGAAAAACCTTGAAGGCACACAATAACAACAAAATACTGTGCCTTAATTTTCATTCCTACATTTGAACCCATATAGTGAAGAGCAAACTCTTCCTGGACAGTATTTAAAATGGGCCTATGTAAAGAAACTTTTTTTATGGAATTGAAATAAGTTGAGATCCCTTTCAAGGAATAAAGCTCTACTGGCAAACCTAGGTGGCTGATGGAGGCAATGGCAACAGTTGTGTGGTGCATCACACAACCCATCAGTGGTCATTCCAGTCATGGTGAAGCCGCAGCCATATAGCTGTTGGCTTTACATTGGCCTGCTGTGCTGACAACAAATGAGGAAATTCCTGATGTAACTGGATATGTACATATATAACAAGGGTGGGAATTATGTGGCCCTCCAGATATTGCTGAACTGCAGCCTCCTGCATTCCTCACCACTGATTATGCGGACTCAGGTTGCTGGGAGCTGCAGTTCAACATCTGGAGGACCACAGTCCAAGGGAACGTGGGAAAACAGTTTGCTTGGCAGAAGCAGTTTGTAGAACATCGAGTTTGCAGAGACTATGATCCCGAGCTGGGATATGATCCTGATAACAAATATCTGACAGATAGTGAGACTTTCTTTGCATTGATGGAGGGGGCACCTGGATTATCTGCCAGTTCCCATCTCTGTAGTAAAGGGTAGAACCACCAGTATAAATGGAAGTTATACCAGTGTAATGCTGCAACAAGATTCCAGCCATAGTCCCCCCTCCGCTCAAAGTACAACATTCAAAAATTGGGATCCCACTTGGGAAAATGGCAAAGCTTTAAAGCCTTAACCATCATTGTCTTCTTTCCTTCCTCTCAAACCTATAAAATGGTGTCAGAAGCAGCAGAAGTAGCCTTATGGGAAGGTCCCAGTTATGCCTGGTAACTGTTGAAGCAACATCTCAGGTGCAAAAAGTCATAGGAAATATATTTTCTACAATTTCCAACGATCTGCCAGAAGTTATGGGAACTATAACCCTATGCTTGGACTGATGTGTCAGATAGGCGCAGCAGGATAGCCCTCATACAAACCTGGACACACTCAACCTTTTCAAACTTTGGAAGCTAAGCAGGGTTAGGCTAGTACTTGGAGGAGAGGTCACCAGGGAATACTAGAGCTCTCCAGAGAAAGATATAAAAGACTCCCAGTTGAAATCATGGACAGCTGTTGCCCATCAACGCTGATAATAAAGGGCAAGGCTGAAAAATAGTATGATTGACTAATAATATTACTGGAAGTCATTATATTCCTATGATCACAGGTGCCAAGAACTATTGAATATATAGTTCTTGTGGATACTGATGTACCACAGGAAGTAGATGTTGGATATTTCTTGGTTCAGAGTTATTACTGCAGTATTAGGTGACATCCAAATGAAGGTGGGATCAGGAGGTTCCACATCTTCTGCAGGTCAAGTTTGGGTGTGGGTGGGAAAGGGAGAGAAGCAGTTGCATCAGGGAGTTCTGGCAATACTGCACTTCAGATAGATCCTTGCATCTTACTTTCCAAGATACCCCTGTTATAAACACACTCCTAGTTACAGCACTTAAATTAACACAGAAATTATTGAGTTGATACTGGAAGTTCACTAGGATGAGTTATATCATTGGTTTGGCCTTTGGAGTATGAAACAAACAATTCCAATTTTATTCCTGAAAGGAGAAAAATGGATTTCTAGTGCACTCTAGTGGCTAGAAGTATGAAATAATAAAGAAAATCTGTTTTGAATAAAATAAAAGAGTTAGGAATTTAAGAGGGGATATCTAAAAAAAAAAAAGGTTGGAATTCAGTACTGCAGTTATGGATGAACATCCTCGTTTTATGGATCTGTAACTGATCTGTATTTACAAACACTATTTAGCCAATATCCTGGAACTATTGCCTTAATCATGAATACCTTCCCAGGCCACTGCTGGGAAGAAGGTCTGTTCATCTCTAGCTGAATTACCAAATCAGGGCGCAGGAGGAGGATGCTTCTACCCACTTCCACCAGGCATTATGGCTACACTGAGGATTTGCATCAGGGTATCCTGTTTATGATTTTTACAGCCTTGCTGGTGGGCAGGAAATGGGTGACAATGTCAATCGACACCTTGACTGCCATTTGAAGGGACCTTCTTTGTCCAATTTGGTGGATGGCTGCTAAAGCAGGTCTTTTGGGGTAGGGGGCTGGGCCAAGAGATGTTATTAGTTACACATTCACAACTAAATAGGCAATGCAGAATTCTGGCCCTGGCATTTAGGGAAATTACCAAAGCAGAGGCTCTCTTTGATAGAAACAAAAATTACTTTATTACTCAGTTGTGGTCCTAAGTATCAATGCTGAACATGACTGCATTGCAGGTTGTGGAATACAAGAGCTGCAGAGCTGCTACAAGACAAGGCCTTCTGCTGGCCCATATATCTTATTCAAGAAAAGAGAGCATTTGAGCTTGGTAATCTTTAATGTTGCATACACAGGCTGCAATCCTGCATGGCTCAGCATAGAGTAGTCTTTCTATGCCACATCGAGTAATTTACTATCTATCTATCTATCTATCTATCTCAGAGCTACTGAAGTCCTTCTCCTCCACAACTATTCATGCCTGGAGGAAAGGAAGGGGATGGATCACTGAAACATACATTTTCACAATCAGGACAGGAGAACTAGAGCTTTCAGAATCTGTACTCCAAAAATTAACTTTTCCAAAGCATTGAGTAGGAAGAAAACAGTCCTTTTCCATTATATCAACCCAACATCTGGTTCTCACAGATGCACTGTTCCTGAACATTTCTATTTAGCTGTCATATCTAACAGCCATCTGTTGGTACACCTGTCACTGTTGTGAATACACAGTTATAGTTAACTTCTTTAAAATGCAGAAAGTCTCATGCACTTAGTTATGACAAATAAATGTTGTTAAAATGAACATACCAGCCCACTAGCTTTAACAAGGGGGGCTTCTAAATCAGGGTAGACATTCTCCAGATACCATTTGAAGCTTTTGCACTGAAGCTGCTTCCTCAGTTCTTTCTGTTGAGTCAAGTCTCCAACATCCAGATTTTTCTTGAGGAGATGGTAACCATGTCCGTAGAAAAGATCCTTGTATTCATCAAGCCAAACCTCTGCAACACGGGCCAAATTCCGCTCCACTGTAGTGAGGCGGTCCTTAGGGAAGGAGTAGGGGTTATCATTCCTGAAAATATGACCCACTCTGGAGCATGGAATGATTTCAATTTCCCCTCCACACATCCAAACCTGGTAGAAAGAGGGAGAGTAAAATCAGATGTAACTACATTGGCAAATGCATTTGGTCATGTACCTTACCATTGGAGACATCAACTTTTAGCTTAATTTGCTAATGGTAATTATGTAAGGAGATTTTATACTACATCAACTCCATAGTTTGTATCTCAGACCATTATTAAAACTTCCAAATGTACAATCAAGTTGAGAGCCTCTTCTCCATTTTTATTTTACATCTGCTCAGTTTGTCAGCCTCTAGTGGCAGATTCCTCCAGAGACAAAGCAATGGCTGCAGATTTCATTTGTCAGCTGATAGTCAGCACAAACCAGGGGACATTATCTAATAAAACGCTTTTGCTAGGGGAAGTTTTTTTCTACCAGTGGGACCAAGATGGGTTGACTTTGCTCCCTCTTGGAGACACATCCTAATAGTCTTTTAAAATCCCTCTGGTAGGTTGGGAAGGAAACTCAAATTAAAATTCCAGGTGCTTCTACTGCAAGGGGCACACTGAATTTAGGCTATGTTTCATAAACTAATTTCAGATGATCCTGTCTGATTCTAAGCCTGCACAAGATCACAATCCATGATCTGTTGATTCAAACAATACATTAAATCACAGTGAAGTTTCTTAGCCATACAGTAGTTTCCTCTAATATATTTGAACTTGATGTGAGCCACCGTGTGATCTGTCCCCATTTAGTGCTTCACTTCTGGGTTGATGAAGGAGTCTGCACATACTTTTTGCTTGGAAGTTATACTTCCAACGAGAAGCTTTGCTTGAAAGCTATATAAAGACTTTACAATTACCTATGGTTGGGGGGAGGGCGAATGGAAGATAAGGTGTGTTAGTCTGTTACAGGAAAAACAAACGAGGAGAACAACTGTCAATGATAGCTTATGCTTTGACTTTAAAGTGTCATAAGATCTGCACTATTTACACATCACCATCATCATAATTCATTCATTTATATCCCACCTTTCTCCCAACAATGAGACTCAAAGTGGCTAATAATATTTTAAAACAATACAAATTAAAAACACTACAAAGCTTAAATGAAAGTATATAATTACAGTTAAACCATGATATACTAAAACAATTAAAATATTAAAATGCATCCAAACAATAAAAATATTTTTTTATATCTTACAAAAGATTCTGTTCTATAATGTTGATACCTTTTACAGTCACATAGTTATAAATCCACTTGGCCATCCACATTTGCGGCCTTGACACTTGCGATTTTGATTAAGCACGAGGTCAAGGCCGGATGCACACACACTCCTTCTTCTCCTTCCTGGGCTTTTCCTCCTTTGGGTTCGTCTCCCTCAGGAAAAAGGAGGGGATAGAGTCATCCCCTCCAAGGCTCTTTCCTGTGCTGATGGGTGTCTGGGAAAGGAGGGCACTGATCTGCCCAAGAAAGAGTAAGGGATAGGCTCTTTCCTGGGCGGATCACTGCCTAGGCAAGGCACATACTCATCCACCCAGGAAAGTGGTGGGAAGCCACTTAAAGGGATGGGAGGGCGAGAAAAGAAGAGGAGTGTGAGTGCCTGCTCCTCTTCCCCCACCCATCCACCCCTCCCTTTAATTGACTTCCATGGGGGGGAGTTATTTGCAATTTTTCACATTCGTAGGGGTCTTGATCCCTAACCCCTGTGTATATGGAGGTCCGAGTGTATTTTGTGTCATCGACACAGTGCATTGCTTGCTTCTGACCACTGCTTTTGACCCTCTACCTCTACTAAAGAGAATGGGAAGTCACTACATATTCAGGACTCTGCATGAATTCGTTTCATTGATACTGGATCTTGGTGACTATTAATCTGATGATCATTCAACTGCAAAACAATGGAAGGGGAGTAAAATGCTTCTGGTATAAGATGCAACATACCTTGAATGAGATCTCCATGTTTTCACCTCCCCAAACATCAAGTCCAGGATCATATGTCCCGAGTTCAAAAAAGTATTTCTTATCAATAGAGAATAAGCCACCTGCCATCACAGGACACCTAATAATTGAACCAGATTCAGGTATGTACTTTTGCAAATAATAAAGACATTACTATTATATAAATTTTTACCAAAAATAGGTAAACAGAATATAGCACAGGCTGTAATCCTGCAAGGCCCAGCATAGCATAGTCTACAAAATAGTCCAGAAATTGAGCAGGAGTCTCTAAGAATGTTATAAATGCTGAAATATATTTTTGTTAGACTCAGGAAGTCTGGAATACAATGTGCATAAGTTGCCTTGCCATTTCAAAAACTACTAGAAATAGAGATCTTAAGAGGCAACTGCATCTAACCAAACCTGGAGTCAGAGACCTTGTCCACCCGGTAGCTTTTTTAAAAAATGGCTCCCTGTTCATGGTTATGCATGCATCTTCCATTAAGATTCTCATATTTATATATACTTATATACTTATATATACCACGCTCCATGTACTGATTTTGTGTATTATGTGATGCTTGTTTGGACCCAGGAAAGAACAAGTTTCTACATCATACAACTATAATATAAAATTCATATATACATCCTTCTCACATCCTTCCTGTTTAGGGTTTAAGAAGCAGCTTCTCTCAACAAAAACTTAACCATATGTGCTTACCTGATTATATCAGTTTCCTTCATCTTATTTTTCTCAATGAGATCTGGAGGAATTGGCTTCCACCCAAAATTCATTGGCCATGTAAAAATGCCACGTTGAAAACTGTCCACAGTCATGTAGCTAAAGGAATGAATTAATAGTAGCCATTAACTACAGAAGAAGAAACTACAGGCTGACTATAAAGTGGATATATTTTTAGAGTGTGGGTGCAAGGTAATGACAGATAAAATAAAATAAAAACAATCTCATTACAAATTGTGAAATGGTGAATTGCTTAAAATCACAAAACTTGTAACATATTTTTTTATTTGATTTCATTTTCAAGTAAACGTTCAGAATTACAAGAAGCATAAGAAGAGAAAGGGTTTGGTACAGAAAGATGTTCCAAGTCAGTCATTCTAGGCATTATTCCTGAACAGGGTATATAGTATACTGTGTAATGAGCAGAACATGGAAGGCTGTTGCCACACTGCAGAAATAAAGCAGTTTGACACCAGTTTAACTGTCATGACTCAATGCTATGGAATTCTGGGATTTGAAGTTTGGTGAGGAACCAGAGCTCTCTGATAGGGAAGGCTAAATATCTCACACTACAAATCCCAGAATTCTATCTCATTGAGTTGCGGCTGTTAAGTGGTGTCAAATTTCCTGCAAAAATCTTCAAGTCACCTTTCTGCAACAATCTTCAAGCTGGAATGTAACTTTTCCAAACTAAACTGTGGAGTGTGTGTCATCCCACAGCCTGTGCCCATATTCAATGCTACATACTGTGGAAGAAGTTCAGAGGAAAGTTTTTACATGCCCTTAACTGAATGCAAAAGTCTGGATGTATTCAGGATCTTTACTTTATCAAACTTCCTAACTGCATGAAGGCTTTTACTCTTGTTCACAAGTACACAGATGTCTCCTTCTGACATTCCTTTTCCACATGGGGAGGCCAAATGGACAAGGCTGATTTATGAAGGGACATCTTCAGTGTTTGGTGCCCCATACCCCATTAACAAATGGAGAACACCTCTCCTATTCACCATAATTGTGTTTGAATGAAGACATGGAATATGGAAGAGATCAACATCACCTCATGTCTTTGTCACTGATCACTTCAATAACAGGACAAGGAACTTTTTTTCTGTTTAAGTGGATCCTCTCCAGCAGTGGCTCCAGCCACCCTACATTGCATTCCACATGAGAATCTAAAAATGTCAGTACATCTCCTAAAAGGTAAAAATAAAAACAAATTATTTCCATCAAGACAGGTAAGCCTTACTTGGTGGCTTCTCATGGAGGATGGTGGCTTCTTATGGAGGATGGTGATAAAGAACTGGGGATGACAACTAAGATATATCTACAGATGACTGAACTTTCATCAACATGAACTGGAGCAATGCTGGAGTGGTAAGCTGAATTATATGTGAACAGCAACTAACAGTAGAATTCTTGAAAATATTTTCTGTTCACTTGCAGTTGGCACTATAAAAGCTACAGAAGGTATTTTAAGAGGATATAATGTTTAATTTGAATTGCATCCATACATCGCAAGGTACAAATTCAAATAGCAAACCAGGTACAGTGGACCCTCCACATTCGTTGGGGTTAAGGGTGCAGGATCCCCATGAAAGTGAAAACCACAAATAATAAAAACACTGGGTCTTTTTTACCTGAGAGAATACCTCCCTATGAATCTTAAGTCCTCCAGTGCAAGTCTGTGGTCAGCACCTGCCAGACATTGACTACAAAATTGTGCGGGAGGACCTACAAATGCCAGAGAAGTATTCTAAGAATCTCTAGGTTTTCCACTGCAACCTCTGGTGGACGTTGACCATAGAGTCATGTTGGAGGACCTAGAGCTGTGATGGTGAACCTATGGCATGTGTGCCAGAGATGGCAAGTGATGCCATTTTCCCTAGGATGTGGTGGGAAGAGGAGGAAGAGATGCGCTCCTCTTCCTCCTCCTGCCCCTGCGCCATCCCTGGCCTTCAGCTACCTCTGGAGAGGCAATTGGAAGCCAGGGCGGGTTGGGAAAGAGGAGGAGCAGGTTCGTGCCTCTTCCTCCTTGTCCTCTTCAGCTGGCTCTGGAGAGACAGATGAAGGTGGTGGTGGGGGATCAGGAAGAGGAAGAACAGACCTCCTCCTCCTCCTCCTCCTCCTCCTCCTCCTCCTCCTCCTCCTCCTCCTCCTCCTCCTCCTCACATACCATCCTTGGCTTGCCTCCAGAGAGGCAAATAGAGGCCGGGGAAGGTCTGGAAGGAGGAGGAACAGGTGCGTGCCTCTTCTTCCTCTTCTCCCCACCAGAGGCAGCTGAAGGCTTGGGACAGCATGGGGGGGGGGAGGAGAAACAGGCATGCACATCTTCCTTCTCCTTCCAGGCTCTCCCAGGCCTTCAACTGTGTACGGAGGGACAACTGGAGGTCAGGGAGGGTCGGGAAGGAGAAGGAACATGCGCACACCTCTTTGTCCTCCTTTCCCCGTGCCACCCCTGGCATCAGGCAACACCCAGAGCTGGAAGACTTTTTAGTTTGACCACTCAGCTCCTAAAAGGTTCACCATCACTGACCTAGAGATTCCCAGAAAGAATATAAAATTCATGAATAATCAAAGCTGCAAAAGCCAAAGTCACAAGTGTGAAGGCTAACTGTATTTATGAATATAAGTAAGTAGGTATATTGGTGCATTGAGAGGGCAAGTCTCTGAGATACTTTAACAGGATTTTTAAAGTGGCCCTATGTTGTTGTTTATTCTTGTTGTTAAATATATTAAAAACAACAACAAAACAAAAAACAGTGGCAACAAGGTAAAGGAGTGTTGGAGAAATGAACAATTCAGAGAAATGACACTATTTTACAGCCAGTCAGTTGCAACCTTTACTCTGGAGTAAGTCTCACTGAACTCAATGGAACTTACTTCTGAATATATTTATATACTATCACACTGTGAAGTGCCAGCATGCTAGAAAGCTACTTCCCCATGGCAGGGTTCTTCTGTGGCAACAGGGAGTTTCCATGTAGGTAATACCTCAGAAGACAGGATCAAAATTCAAAATAACCTGAATAGACTAGAAAGCTGGGCCAAAGCTAACAAAATGAAATTCAACACGGAGAAATGTAAGGTACTGCACTTTGGGTGGAAAAATGAAATTCACAGATATAGGATGGAGGACACCTGGCTGAATGAGACTACATGTGAAAGGGAGCTAGGAGTCCAAGTAGACCACAAGTTGAACATGACTCAACAGTGCAATGCAGCAGTTAAAAGGGCAATGCTACTTTAGGCTGCATCAATAGAAGTATAGTGTCTAGATCAAGGGAAGTAACAATGCCACTCTGTTCTGCTTTGGTCAAGCCCCACCTGGATAACTGTGTCCAGTTCTGGACACCACAATTCAAAAAGGATATGGAGAAACTGGAGAGTGTTCAAAGGAGGGCGATTAAAATGGTGAAGGGTCTGGAAACCATGCCCTATGAGGAACAACTTAGGGAGCTTGGGATGTTTAGCCTTGAGAAGAGAAGGTTAAGAGGTAATATGATAGCCCTGTTTAAATATTTGAAGGGACGTCATATTGAGGAGGGAGCAAGCGTGTTTTCTGCTACTCTAGAGAACAGGACCCGGAACAATGGATGCAAGCTACGAGATTCCACCTCAACATTAGGAGGAAATTCCTGATAGTAAGGGCTTTTTGACAGTGGAACACACTCCCTCAGAGAGTGGTGGAGTGTCCTTCCTTGGAGGTCTTTAAGCAGAGGCTGATTGGCCATCTGTCTGGTTTGGTTTGATCGAGAGTTCCTGCATGGCAACAGGTTGGACTGGATGGCCCTTGTGGTCTCTTCCAACTCTATGATTCTATGAAACCAGCATGAAAGTGCCCTCTAGGTGCCTTATGGGAAGAAATGTCGCTTCAAAAAGAAGCTGCTTTTTTCTGCTTGAAGCTGTGCTGTGTGGTCATAACATGCACACTCTAGCTGCCTTGGGAGCCGTTGGTGCGGTTAGTGGGATTTCAATGTAGCTTCAGAAAAGGCAGCTTCAAGTCACTTTTTCTTGTCCATCTGTTTTGCTCCTATGATTGGAATTCACTTAGGAACATCTGCATGCACAGGTCACACTGTGCATGTGGGGTCAAAAAGCCATCACTGCAAAATGGGCGTATTTTGCTAGCAGCAGTGAAAGCAGAGTCATGCAGACAGCATATTCATCTGTGCACTGCCTTTGCAAGTTGTGCATTGCCCATTGTGATTGTGGATCTAATACTTTGTATTGCAAATGTGAATCCAAATTGTGAATCCTTTATATTGCAATTGTGAATCCCAATTTGGTTGTGCATCCTATACTTTGCACTTTAGTTGTGAGTTGTGTAATGGCACTAGTCACTGTTTGGTGTTGTACAATGTTTCTGTTCTGCACAAGGGTTTCTCAGTGCAACCATAGTGTATATCTCCATGCAGGCATTTCTGGTATGCTAAGGGAATGTTGGACTGAGCCTTATGACCAGGGTTACTCAGCTTACCTATGTAACTCATATGTAATTACTCCATATGAGGAAAAAATGTGAGCAGCTGAAGCTCCCATTGTGATGGGAAAATTTCCAGTGGATTTCCAGTGGATGCACTACTACCCTTCCTTCTCTCTAAGAATACATGTAAGTGTACACTCTGTGTGTGTAACCTATGCAGCCCAAAGGGCTGTGCAAGTGTGTTGTTTACTGTTAATCAGTAATTTCACTGAACTAAGGTTGTATTTTTTTGCACACTGAACAGGCAATAAGTCCTCTTGAGAGTAATAGCATTCTCTTTCTAGGAAACCTGCCACAACAATGCCTGTGATTTAGTTCCATTTATACCAATACAATTTAGATGAACCATATTTTTACTAAATACTCCCATGACTTTCAGTCTTTTGAAAGTATTAAAGGGGACAGCAAATAAACAATGAATTCCATTCTGACAATGAGACATAACTCTGCTTACCTTTAGCAATCTCTGCTCCAGCCAGTCTTGCTCGTATTAATCCATGCCGTTCTTTCAGATGAAGGATACGGACTTTGGGGAACTGTGCCATGTAGCTGTCTAATTTGTCCTTGAGGTATGCTGGATCAGAATTGAGGAGAATCAAGTAAATGTACCACAAACTGTCTTTCAAAACTCATTAATGAGGGAGTCAGGGAATTAATAGAACTCAGCAATTGTGCTGCTAACTGTTTAGACTGCTAAGAAATGGCAATAGGCCATCTTCTTCTGATGGCTGTGACAGCAACAGTGGCATACCTAGAATATTTGACACCTGGTGCAGATCATTTTTAATACCCCTCCTCTCTTCAACACCCTTTTCTGTGTCTGGCAATGCTGCTGGCTGGGAAGGAAAGGCAGGTGATTCTCTTTACCACTCAGCCAACACAGCCACCAGACCTGGAAAGCAGCCCAATCTCACCGGCCACCTGCAGCCTTTTCCAGGTGTGGCTGAAATGTTGGACAAGCAGGAGAGGGAGAAGACTCTCTTTCCCGCATGGTCAGCACAGCCTGGTGTGGTCCACACCAAAAGCACCCTCCTGGTGATTCCCCTGGGTAATAGATGAGCTATTTTCAACACTACTCGACTACTACATTATCCTTATTACATAGCTGTTATCTATTGGTCAACTACTGACTGTTGACGAATTGGCTCTGGTAAAATGTTGACAGATTAGATAGTCAGTGAAGCAGACAGATTTTTTTTTTTAAAAAAAGCCCTTTCTATTCATATCAATTGCCACCTTGTCTTCTTTTAATAATTCTACATAAAATTATTGTAAGTCCCTGTCTAAGTAAGTCTAAGATGCAACTTCAAGTCCCTGTCTAAGTCTAAGATGCAACCTATCTCTCAAACATCATCACCATAGCAGGTTCTGCAGAGCCTAGGGTGGTTGGTGGATTCTGTATCAAAGTGGTGAATCCTATAACATTTTTTAAGAGTACAATCTGAAAACAGAATATATTTTTTGTTCTGGGGCCTACTTTATGGAAAATATTGACTTACCTTTTGTGCTAAAATCATCTACCAAAATGATTTCTTTAATAAACTGAGGAGGTGAGCGGTTGAGGACACTGTGAACAGAGCGCAGCAGAGTGGACCAGACTTCATCCACAAAACACATGATAATGCTGGTGGTGGGAAGGTCATTGTGGACCAGGAGATCTGAACATCTACAGTGACAGAAATAAAGAGCATTAACACAACAGATATAATGCTTACAAGCACATAAGAAACACAGGCACTTTATTTTGTAACTTGCCATAAAGTATAAAATTAATGCTGTCATCAACTGACAGAATCGGAGAGTACTGTACTTAAGCACACAATCTAGTCAAATAGCAGGACTGGTCTATAATAGTTTGCTGCCTGAGGTGGAGGATATGGCATCTCATTTCAACATTGGCTACCAACAACTGCACACTGCATCAGAGGGTAATGAACAGGCCCTGTGGACAGGTCCCAAGGGACAGCTGTGCACTTTGGCACCTCAATACTGCTCTCTGAACAGCAGTAGCCACTGCCTCAGACACTTGGTTCATTCTGCCTAATGGCAGGGTTGCCCCACCCCCCGGTCAAATAGAATTAATACAAATATGTATTATCACCAAAGTCAAAATATCAGTAATTGAAAAACATTAAGACATGAGTCTGAACTCACAGTAAGGAACTGTGAAATTTGAGCAATTTAAGGAAAATGTGGTACTTTCAGGAGCATTGATACCAAAAAAAAAAAAAAAAAAAAGCAGCAATGATTGAGGCTGAGAATATGATTTGGTCCCATGATACAAAGATTAAAGAGCAGAACTTGGAACAGTGTGCTCTATTGGGCATAACATTTCACAAGCAGGCTTAGAAACACAAAGTTGGCTTCATGGGCCATTGAGTCTGACACTTGCTCAATGCAGGATCTCCAGCTAAACCTGTGAGTCCATAGCAAATAGGCAACACTGGTACCTGACATTCTTTAACAGCAGCACACATGGCAGGTGGGAAGCTTTTCTAAGTCCTATGCCCCAGCTGGGGCTCTCAGCAGATCCACTGCCAGCACTTGAAGAGTTCCTCCTACCCCAGGCTCTGAACTAGTTCTGGCTTGGGCATTTACAACAAGACAGCTCTTGAGTGGCAGCACTGGTACTCCACTGCCTGTCTTGCTCTAAAATGGAACACGGAACCCAGTGGCATGCATTCAACATCTCTCCCTAGTCCCCTTCTTTGGCTCCTGGGTTTTTGATAAATCAGTACTACACAAAAACAACACACATACAAACACCTTTGTGCTGTGCCAGAAAGCCTGTATGCCAGAGGGGAATGGGTAGATATGGGTACCTAGGCTTGAGTTCTCATATACATACAAAGTTCAAACTTCCTCTTCCTCCAGCTGCTCTAAGATTTGTCCTTTCTGCTTGGAGATTTTGGGAAACAGGGCAGTTCCTTCAGATTTTAGCAAGCAACATGGGCTTTAGCAACCCTAATCCTGTAACACTGACCATATTGGCTAGAGCTGATGGGAAATGGAGTTCAGCAACATCCCAACCTTGTCCAGGAGCCCTGTGAAAAATTAAGAAGTGAAATAGACTAATCTCAAGCAGCTGAGGCTCTTGGAAGCACGGCAGATTAGACTCCATTGGGAAAAGAAGGGCCTAGCATGGGATGCCTTGTCCCAAGTCCTCTCAAACCTGGAGTCAGCCTTGGAGAAGGACTGGTTTCAGTCCCTGAGCAGAAATGAAAACAAACAGGGGAAAGTTGTATTGTTATATATTCTTTAAGTGAGAAGTTCCCTGTAAAACATACAGACCTTGTGCTGGAATTGCCGTCTCTTACAACTCATGCAGTCTTGTTGCTGGCAAAGAACAGTCCCAAACCAGCAATAAAAATAAAAATAAACATCCAGGCTACAGCCTGTAATGCTGTTAACCAGTTTCTGGGTTGAAAACAGCATCCACCTCTTCAGAAAAACCCGGGTGGCCAACATAATATAGAAGCACCAAAACCCTCAAATTGTTTTTCCAGAGCCATAAAAAATGGCAATAGCAATGTGCTGTAATAAACTGGAACTGTTTGGGGGAAGTTGTAAGCATGGACAGCTGATGATTTCCATACCATAGTTGCAGTGAATCCACTCTAGGCCCAAACTTTATAAGAGCAGTTCAAAGGGCAGCACCTATTAGCTCCTTTGAGGTTTGGACAAAAACAATGAATAGATTCATGTCTCCCCTGACATAGGATCCAAGAACCACATCTACATGTAAGCAGGGCAACCATGAGGCTTTTGCTACAAAGATCTGAGTTCAGCTCCCCTTGTAACTCAAAGCCCATTGTGCCAGTTGTTTGAGAGCTAATCTTCATCACAGTGTTGTAGGGAAGAGAGGGCAATAAATGTCATATAGGTCTCCCTGAGTTCCATGAAAGTAGAACAGCATACGCATGGCAATGATCGTAACATTGAAAACAACTACAGTATTACTGTGGTATCCGCACTGAAGACCTTTTAAGCACAAGACTTTTCAATAGATTTAGCTCACATTGCCAGTACTACGGTAGTTATGACCACTTGAGTAGGAAGCCCCATCTTTATTTGTAAATTATGTTCCACCAGATTATCAGTGACAGACAAGCATCTTCAAGTCATCTTACAGAAATTTGGAAGGTCACTCTAATGATGCCTTAGCAGACTATCTCAAGGACTATCTCCCTATACAAGCCAGCCCATGTTAAGATCAGCAGGGTGGGGATTTCTCTCAGTTCCACCACCTTCACAAGCATGGTTGGTGAGGACTTGGGGCCTTCTCAGACTATGGAACTCCCTTCCACATGAGCTCTGGTCGGCCCCCTCCTGCTCTTTTTTTCACTGGCAGCTGAAGACATTCTTGTTTAGGCAGGCTTTTGACACATGTATTTTACTTATGGAGTGTGTGTGTTTTTAATGCTTTAATATTTATAATTTTTTATTGAAACGGTTTTAACTGTGTTGTGTTTTTAGCTGTTATGTTTTAATTCTAGTCTTATGTAATTATTTTTTAACTTTTGTAATTAATGTTTTGGTTGTATCCTTTTAAAATTATTGTAAGCCTCTTTGGATCCCATTTTTGAAGTAAGGAAGGATATAAATCTGATAAATATATAAATATATAAATATTGTAATGATAGGCTACTTGAACTTAGTCTGCTGCCTAGGCAGCACCAAGGGTCTAATGGACATATCATCAACCCGTTGCTATCATAACCACTGCTGGGCAAATCTTGATGGAAAAGGGGAAAGGCCAAATTGCAGCACAAAAACAAGCCAACCATGAAATGGGCCTGAACTCTGGTGTGGTCTGAACTCATTTTTATTTTTTGTATTGAACTTTGTGGGTAGAGGGTAAATGCTTGAACTCATCTATCCAAACATTCTGTTACAAATTTAGAAATTACAACTAGGAGTTGAAAAGGGGCATTGGAATTTCCTATGAAGAAAATACAATGACACTTTAGTAATGGAAACTCTTTTAGTGTGGAAACACACACATGCGCACACGCACACACACACACATACACGCCTGATCTTATTCCAGATGGGAAGAAAAGCTGGATTTCTAGTGCACTCTAGTGGCTGTGGTCAGATTTCTAGTGCACTCTGTGGTCAGAAGTATGAAATCATCACAATGTTGTAGGGAAGAATGAAGAAGTCATAAAAACTACAAGGTAAGGAGAGTTAAAACAGTTTAAAAATAAAAGTCTTGAGAATGAAGACAAATTACTAGAACATCTGTTTGAAATCAACAAACCTTTGGTCCAAAAGACACTGGCTCAGTACTAGGGCATCTTGGGAACTGTAGCTCATTGTGGCACCAGAGGTCTCTGACAGAGGACTGGCCATAAAGGCCGACATGGGGGCAGAGTGGGGGCATGACATCCGCATGACGCAGCCCTGACTCCGTCCCTATGCCAGGGTGATGCTGCAGACCCCATCACACAATGGGTGGTGTCACGGCGCTCCTCTGGCACTGCGTCCAGAAGATGCAGCACCAAGGAGCGCAGAAAAAGCACGATGCCAGCCGCTATGGTGTCCTTTCTGCAGTGCAAAAAGGAGCCACTTTTTGCAGCTCCCTTTTATGCTGTGGAAACGCCAGATCAGGGATGAAGCATGTGGTTGCTATGGCCATGATCTGGCACTGAAAGGGGCGGTCTGTTCAGCCCCCACATCTCTAACAAAACTACCAGTCCCAGAATTCCAGGTAAAGCAGTCTTAAAGTGGATTATTTCTGCAGTTTGTTTTGCACATTTGTTAGCCATTTATCCCTGCTTAATGGCTACTAAAGAAGCCATCCTGTCAAACAATGCTGCCATACAGATAGCAGAGAATGAAGAAGAGCAAAACCAGATTATTCTTTTAACTGGGCCACTTTTATTAATGAGAGGACAGTTTTTGATATAATAAAATAAAATGAAATAAAAATATAAAAGAGGCAGTTCCAGTGTTCATGACGAAGAAGGCATGGAGGGATGGGGGACCTGAGTGGAAGCACTCAAAATTTGCTCCTTTCTCTCTAGGGAGCTTTGTCCATTGTCTACTCTATGGCTTCCCAATGTCTGTCAAATACCCGACTATTTAACCAGGCTTTGCAAACTAGTGCTTGAAATCAGAATTAAAGGTTCCTAGTATTAATGTTTTTGTTTCCAGACTACACAGTTCTTGCTGTTTTTGTCATTTGTCTTATTATCTGTTTATTAGTGAATTCTTGCAAGCCACTCTGGAAGTAGGAATGCTGAAAAGTAGGACAGATATTCCTCAGAACACATCATTGTTTGGCTTAAAGAACCAGCCAGCTAGTTTGCCTGCTTTCCTGAATCAATTAATATGCTTTGTGAGCAACTGTATTTAAGGGTAGCTACCAGGCAGTGCAGAATCCAAGAGATATGCCATTGGACCCCTTCCGGTGACAGTGAGGATACTGTAGTTTGTGGTGGGTCACTTCAGATATGGTTAAGATTCATTTCCTACCATCCTTCACCACTAGCTAGGCTGGTTAAGACTGACAAAAGTAGAAAACTAAGAACCTCTTGAGGGCCACATCCCAGTTCTAATATATCTGGCAATGTTGCTAATGACTTATTTATTTATTTATTTATTTATTTAGATCCCATCTTCCACTGCCCTCAAATATGACTCAAAGTATCTAGGATTTTGGTGTACACCTCCATGCAAAAATTCTTATTTTGGCACTGTTTTTCACAGTTTCATAAAACTGTAGCTATCAAGTCTTGTCCTTGAACTCAGCTGGTCCTGCCATTAGAACAAGGCTGAATGAGATCACATGTGAAAGGGATCTAGGAGTCCAAGTAGACCATAAGCTGAACATTAGTCAACAATGCGATGCAGCAGCTAAAAAGGCCAATGCAATTTTAGGCTGCATCAATAGAAATATAGTGTCTAGATCAAGGGAAGTAATAGTGCCACTCTATTCTGCTTTGGCATGGCAGGGGGTTGGACTGGATGGCCCTTGTGGTCTCTTCCAACTCTATGATTCTGTGGGGCTTTCTAGATTGGCAGGAAAGTGTGACATGAAGTTGCCTTTTCCTTAATGCTTAGCAGCTGCACCACAGCCTTTAGATGGAGCTGCGCTGTTCTGCAGTTTTTAAAAAAGAAGCTGGGAAAACCAGCACCTTTTTAAAGGCGTTTCTTCTCCCCTAAAACGCAAAAAAAAAAAAAAAAAAAAAAAAAAAAAAAAAAAAAAGCATTTTCATGGCACACTTTCCCTTTTTCTCATCTAAAGGCTAGTTTCATGCAGCCATGAACACACTTCTTTTTGCCAATCTAGAAAGCCCCTCTGATTCTATACATCTCGCAGCAAATTCTATGTGATATGAAGTCAGTAAACTTATTTAATGTGTTGTCACTGGTGTCAATTTTATTTTTAGTCCTAATTAGAGTAGACTCACTGAAACTTTGAAAACTGACCGTCAGAGGGAGAGCGGCAGGCCAGTTTCATCAGGTCTAGCCAGAGCAAGAAGAAAGCCCTCACTCCATCCAGCCCCAGAGGGAGAGAGTGGCAGGCCAGCTCCATATGGCCTAGCCTAGATTAAGAAGCAGTCATCCCTCCAGTCCATCTGCCTTGGTCCAGGTGTTAGAGGGAGAGAAGAACCATTAGACTTCCCCACTGCCATTCCCTTCTCCTTTTGTGTCATGTCTTTTCAGATTGTATGCCTGAGGGCAAGGAAAGGTCTAATTAACTTTCTGTAAACTACTCTGAAAGCCTTTTTGGCTGAAGAGTAGGATATAAATACAGTAAATAGATAAATAAATAAATACTATGGGATTTATCTAGATGTTGACTGTCTTCATTTATTTAACAGGTGTACTCTAGCTGGGAATAATCTGTAGGATTTAAACCACTGTATTCTTAATGCTAAATATAGGGAACATTGCTTCTGGTACTGCCTGCTTCATGTGTCAAAATAAATGGCTGACTTTAGGTACCATGCACTTTGATTTGGATAACTTTGTGACTTGCTGCTCAAGTGACAAATAGACTTAGGGCAGGTTTTCCTGTTAGTATGAAAGAAAGAACTTCTTAGAGAAAGGTGACTGGGAGGAAAAGGAAAAAAATGCAAGTGAGGACATAAGGCTGAAGCTTGTTGAATAAAGTTTTTATGTTCATGTTTAAAATAGCTACATGTATATCAACAAATTCATAAGTAACAGAATGTTGTGCATACGTACACTGTACACACTACATTTCTACACACTACTGTACACATTGTATTCTGAGTAGTGAGATACAAAGAGAGAAATCATAGAATCACAGAGTTGGGAGAGACTACAAGGGCCATGAAAGAAGACACAATCTAACATCCCTGACACATGGCCATTCAGCCTTTACTTAAAAACCTCCAAAGAGGGACACTCCACCACAGTCCAAAGCTGAATATTCCACTGTTGAACATTTCTTACTGCCAGGAGGTTCTCCCTGATGTTTAGGTGGAATCTCTTTTCCTGTAGCTTGAATCCATTCCTCCGGATCCTAGTCTCTGGAGCAACAGAAAACAATTTTGCTCCATCCTCAATATGACATCCCTTCAAATATTTAAATGTGACTATCAAGTCGCCATGGCCCCAATCCAGCCAGCTTCCATTCCATTCGCCAGCTCTGGGGGAAGTGGTGTCTGAACACCACACCCCCGGGTGACTTGGGGACTCTGGCATGTCTAAATGCTGCACTCCCAACCCAATTAGAAGCCGGCTTTACCGGACTGTCTGTTTCGGCGCTAAGACTCTTAGATCTCTTTCGCATATACTGTTGTCAATAGTTTCCTCATCCTATATCTGTGCATTTAATTTTTTTCTGCCTTAGTGTAATACCTTACATTGCTCCATGTTGAAATTAATTTTGTTAGTTCTGACCCAGTTTTCTAATCTGTTAAAGTCATTTTGAATTCTGATCCTGTCTTTTAGGGTATTAACTACCTCTCCTAATTTGGTGCCATCTGCAAATTTGGTAAACAGGCCCTCTGTTCCTTCATCCAAGTCAATGATAAAGAAATTGAATAGCACAGGGCCCAGGACAGAACCTTGTGGCACCCTACTAATTACTTCTTTCCAGGCTGAAGCAGAGCCATTGCTGAGCACCCTTTGGGTTCAACTGGTCAACCAACTACAAATCAGCCCCAGCTAGCCCATATTTTACTAGCTTATTTGGAAGAATATCATGGGAAACCTTGTGCGTAGATGCTTGTGAAGAAGGTGTAGATTTACAAAAACATTGGCTGTGCATTCCTAAAGCCAGTCCTTCTCAGGTGTGTTTACTCTCTAGGAATAAACGTATAGGAAGCAGGCAAACTGCAACACATATCTATGTGCATTTGTTAAAACATCTGTGGAGACATGAGAGGTAGCTTCATTCTGAATCCCACCTGTGGTCCACCCAACTTACGCCTCCCTACACCAACTGGGGGTCCCTGCCCAGAATTTCATATCCACATCTACCTGGGGTGCCAGGAATTGTTTGCACCTGGGATGCTCTGAATGCAAAGTATGTGCAGTACCACAGAGCAATGCCACTCACAAGCCCCTGCCAATATGCACAAAAGTACTCTTCAGTGGCTCAGAGACTCTAAAGAGATTCTAAGGAATACAGTGAACAAGGACAGAGTCTCCTGCTGAGGTGTTGTTCCCCACCCAGCATTCATTGTCCACAGAATAAATTAAAATAAGATAAAAGAATAAAAGGGATCCATTTGGGTATGGCTATGGGATCTGGTTTCCTTATTACAGGAACACCACACATAATTTTACTCATCAAAGAACCCAAAGAGGTAAAGTAAAGCAGCATCAAAGAACAAACTGGCATGTAGCACAAGAAGAGACTGTTACATGGCTATATTAAAGTGTTTGTTTTTACACTTTTGCTAGAAATGGATTTGTTTTGAGGTAGAGTATCTTTTGGCAGCTTGGTAGTGCTGGGAGCTACTTCAAAACTATTTTTCTGTCATTTTATCAAAATAAAAGCCTTTGCTTGACAATCTCATTGACAGTCTGTAAAGCAACAAGGTTTGAATGTAGCCCACCAAGTCTATCAAAACAGAACAGCAGAAAATCTGTAGATCTAAGGTGGAGATAATAATTTCTCCCATTCCAATGAATTTGTCATTTGATGTCATGGCAGTAACAAAAAAAGAAGAGGCAAAGGGCTGGGTCAAGCCTGACTCTTCTCTGCATGAACAAAAGCTGAAGGAAAAGCATTTTTCTCAATTTCTATTTGCAATTCAACTATGGGTTTGATGTGTGCCTTAAGGGGACTTTCACTCTCTATGGACTAATATCTTTAAGTGGATCTGAGAGGGCCAGACCATCTTACACCAAAGAACCCCTCACAGAGCCAGTCAATTCTCTTGGCTGTTTTATGTGGTTGTTGACCTCGGCACACACAGATACTTTCCTTAAAACCCTTTTTTGCTCTGTGATATTTTGTTTGGGGAAGTGGCTGAAATTCCAAGCAGCCTTATAGGGAGAAGAATAAAGGCTCAGATGCAGTACACTAGTTTTGTAGGTACAAAGTCTCACATCCAGCCCCTGGCATCTCTTGTTAAAACAGATCAGCTAGCAGGAAATGGGAAGGCCTTCTGCCTGAGACCCTGGAGAACTCCACTGACAGTCAGAGTAGATAATACTGGTCTAGAAGGTCCATAATCTGACTAGGTTAAAAAAAAAATCCTATGTTCATGTTATTCATTTAATGATTCTGGATTGCATCAAGACTTTTAGGTTTCAGCCCTAAATTCACCATAACCAAGGGACAAATCTCACTGGAGAAAATATACCTTATCAAAGATAATGGGACTTCCAAATAATTGAGCACAGTTTGCTCTGTTAGTCACTCAGTCAAAAATGGCTGTAAGTGGCCTCTTTGGTTTGAGACCAATTGTTGGAACTGATAGCTTTGTGACAGAAATAGTGAAGGACAAAAGAGGGATAATGGCTATTCCAGAGTTATTCAGCTTCCACTTCACTGTCTGCTTCTTGCACAAAATGGCTACCATGCACAGAACCACACTGTTTTGCATGGCTCTTGAAAAACTGACTTTCACGTGTGTAAGTCAATTGATTTTGTTCACCGAGCAGTGGGGGCTAGTGGCTTCCGTGTCAGTGGGAAAGTGAATTTACTGTAGGCTTTAAACTGAGTTGTAAAGGAACTATCCACGGTGCTGAACACACCTGAGGATTAACTTCAGCATTTTTGATAGCTCTCTTAACATCTGGACTAAATCCAGAAACCTTTGCAGTAGAGGCTGCTTCATACAAATAGTCGACAGTTATCCTGTCTGTAAATGTAAAGCATCTGTAGTACACCAGCACCTACCAACATTGTCCTCATGCCACAGTAAAGTAATGTTCTTTAAACTTAAATGCTCACAAATGTAATTTTTAAAAAAGAAAGGAAAGAGGTGAATATCCTAGGATGATTAAAAAAAAATAGGGATACAAACTTTTCAGCCCAGATCATGAAATGCCTTCATGCTTCCTTGTCAGCCTATCAAGAGCAAACAACTGGTTTGCTGATGTGGATGACAATTAAGGGTGAGGCCTCAACGTCAATGACTGTATGTTTGCTTGTGGTCAGTATATTGGCCTATCCCAGTTGGCAGAGACTCACTTTTAAAGCCCTTGTTTTGTGTAAGTGGCTGTTGCTATCGAAGCAAGATTCTGTTAGCAGGAATGTTGTTTCTCAAAAGGCTAACAGTATTTTTTCAAAGCTAAGCAGAAAGCAAATCCTTTTGCTCGACACTGAAGGCAACTGAAGCAGTCTCTTCATCTCTCAATCAACTCAAATGCTTTGTTAATTTTTCAGTAGTGATGGGGGCTGTACGGTCTGATGGGCATGTCTGCACAGTTTCTTTATGTTTTCCGATGTCTGAATTAATACTAATAGTAATTAATACAAGAGAGGATATTATTCTCAGTTAACATTGTCACCGAGTAGTCCACCAAGTTTTTTCTCAACAAATGCCTTCCTATAACACACAATGAACAACCATGGATATAGGAAATATATAGGAAGTAGGTGCCATCCTGTGCGGCTAGAAAGCCAAGCATCTTGCAAAAATTTTACTCTTGCTTTTACTCTGAACTTTAAAGGAGCTATCTAAGGTACTGACCCCTCCCTCCAAATCAATTTCAGCAAAAACACTGAATAACAACTTTAGATTCTGGACTAAAATCTAGTGGTTTCATTGCCTCAGTAATATTGGAGCCACTAATCCAGTAAACTGTGAAGATGCTGTTTAGGAATTAATTAATTAATTAATTATATCTGTGGGTGTTTGTTCTCTAAATTAAAGCAGAATTGTAAGCAACCATAAGAGTGTTACTAAGGAGATTTTTGTAATAATGATATTTAGGGAGACAGGTCTTTGTGCACTGTAAGTACACATTTAGCATGATAAATCGGTAAAGGCCAGATGTTAGGGTTAAGAAATGAGCCGTATAAATTAACATATCAGATTAATACATAGGGGCTATGTTGTCTGGGGCCTAGGATTAAAATGTGAGCTGTGGTTTGAGATAACAGAGGCTGCATCTGCACAGCAGAAAGGATGCATGACTCCATGCTATGGAATTCTGGGATGTTTTGTGAGATACTTACCTTTCTCTGTCAGAGAGCTCTGGTGCCACAACAAACTAAAGATCCCAGGATTCCGAAGCACTGAGCCATGGCAATTAAACCAGTATCCAACTGCATTATTTCTGCAGTGCAGATACATCCCAAGTCATTCTGTGATCAAAGTAGAACTGCGCATGGAGTCAAGTTTTTCATCCAGCATGAGGAAAGCATACAGCCTGATTCTTGTGGCATCCCCTTAAAATAATGGGTTTGTTATCATTTCTATTGCTACTCCAAAGCACTGGCTGCTAACTCTGGTCGCAGAAAGAAAATCCGTTTGATCGACAGAGAACCCACACCAGGCCAAGTCTGCGCTGTGCAAAGCAAGAAAACAGGTCTTACCCAATGGGCCTTGTGTCATCAATGGCTCGGTCTAGAGGGATTAGGTCACTCAGATAGACATTGAAATTCCCTTCGTTCCACCTTCGTTTTGCCTCTTCTTGCTTCTCACCCGGGACCTCAGCAGGACGCCCAAACTGCCCTGGCGCACTGGGGTCCCGTGGACCAAGCGTTCTATCAATGCTTAACACCTTGTGCAGCCTAGTATTTCCTTGGAAATGGATCACACTGTCACCGGGATTGATTTTCTTTAATTGGTCCTTGTCGACTAAACTCACCCTGTCAATGCCCTCTAGCTCTTTTCCTTTTGTCAGAAGGGCTTTTGTAGTCACCGCCGTGGTAAGGCCAGCTACTCTGGTTCCATTATTACTGGCTTGGTGGTGATCTTTGCTCTTGTTACCAACCGGCCATACATTCTTTTCCATCCTTCCGTTTCCTTTGAGGTGATCTCGAGTTGTCGGAAAGACCACCCGGGCCTCTTCCTTGCTTATAAGGACCACCGGGTTCCCAGGAAGGATCTCCTTGGCACGGGCCACTCTTGTATCATTGTCTTGGTGTGCCTTTCCCGGAGGTGTCACCTTTGACGCTCCTCCTTTCTCCTTCGCCGCCTTGGAAGCCGCCACTTGGGTTGCGGGTAAACCCAAGCTCCTAGTCCTGTTTACTGGAGACTTAGTCCTGTTTGCTGGGAACTTTGTCACGCTCGGTAGAGGAGGGCCACCCACCTCCAGTCGACGGGGCCTGCTTCTGGGGGGCGCTTCCAAAGCGTCTTTCTCTCTGAACTCTTTTCTGCCCCGGGGCCCCTTTGCCAAGGGCCTCTGCCCTTTGGGGGGCATTTTGCTCTGGACGGTAGCTGCACCGGGGGCCACTGTGGGTCCGAGTGGGTCCGAGTGGGTCACCTTGGGGAGAGGCGGCTTTGGTGGATGGGGCCTGGTGGCACCTTGGGCCACCTCTATCTTTCTTAGAGGGGTGGAGTGGCTCTGCCCCATTGGGACTGGCCTAGTTTGGGGGTCTTTGGTGGCCTCTCCCTGGGACCCCTTCCCCAAGCCTCCTCCCTCCACCTCCTCTTCCTCCTCTCCAGCTTCCCCAAAACCTCTCCAAAGGAGAAGGGGCCTTTGGGAGAAGGAGGAGTCTGGGGGGGCCCTCTCCTTCATATGCCTATTACTAGCCCTGCTGCCCCCCTCTTCTCCCTTCTTCTCCAGGGCCTGGTCGCTGAAGGAGGAGAGCCTGAGGGCTGCCATGTCAAAGAGCACCCAGAGGATGGAGGCGGCGAAGATGAAGGCCAAGGCGCGCCCGCTGCCCCTGAAAAGCTTGCGGAGTTTGTGCATTCTTCCTCTTCTTCTTGGGGGAAAGTTTGGCGCCCTTTTTCTCTGCCTAAAATGCGCCCTCCTCAGTCCTCCTCAGCTCAAGGGGAGAGAAGAAGAGGGTCCCAGGGAGGAGGCATTGCACAGCCAGGGCCAAGTTGTGGGGCTGCTGCTGCTGCATGCATGGGGGCCTGGGCAAGGAAGGGAAGGCCCCCCCCCCCAACCCTTCCCAAGGCTGCCTGTTGCTCCCTCTTTGCTTGCGTGGCAGGCTGGCAAGGGAAGGGGGAGCCCAACAACAACAACAAGAACAAGAAGAAGTCTCCTGCGCTCTGCTGCGACGCGTGGCATGGCCTCCCCCAGGCGCCTTTTCCTTCTACCTCTTTCTCCTCCTTCCACTTTCCTCTCTCTCTCCTAGAAGCGCTGGGTTGGAGGAGGACTTGACTGAGGCTGCCTCCCCCTTTCCTTCCTTCCTTTCCTTCCCTCTCTCTCCTCCCTGCTGCCTCCTTTCTTTTTGTAACCCAACACTTCCTCCACCTCAGAGAGAGACACTCTGTTGCTGCAAGTGCAACTGCTGCAAGCAATAAAAAGCCTGTTTTCAAAAAAGTTTCCCCTTCTTTCTTTCCTCTCAAGGAAGGTGGCTTCTTCTCTCTGGTCTTCCCCTCAGAGGTCTTTTTCTTTTTAAATAAAATAAAATAAAATTAAAAAGAAAGTGGTTAGAGGAAGGGTAAGGCTGGTGTAAAAGAGGATGGAGAATTGGAGGTATCTAGAGAAACAACAACAACAATAATAAAATGTATTTCTGTCCCAAAGAAGGAAGATAATGGCATGAAGGGGAGGAGAGGAGGAGATTAGGATATTGAAGAGAAGGAAGAAGGGGATCAAGTGGAGGGATAAAGGGAGAATGTGAGAACATTGATACCAATGGTAGAGATAAGATAAGAAATGCAGACATATGTTGGCAAGGTGCGTGTGTGCTATGTTAGTACGTATATTATTATTATTACTATTAAACATTTATTGTGCTAGCCAGAGGCCCTGACAAAAAGCATATCAAAACACATAAAATATTTAAAAACAAATGGCACAAAAGTAGAAAGGGTGAAAGTAGAACAAACCGGCAAAAATGGGTTGTTTTTCAGATGATGTTAGTGTTTTTGGAAAATCCCAAAAGTGAAAAGGAGTGGGTTTTGTCTACTTTCCATTCAGGTTAATGTCACATTAACCCCGTCATGTGTGAAAACTATCCACTTTTGTGGGTTCCCCCCCCCCCCCCAGTTTTTAAATCCCATTTCTGCATGAGATTTTTGCAGTTTGCCCTTATTTGATAAACTCCATAGTTGTTAATCCCATCTTCAATAAACCCATTGCATCAATGACACATAAGTGCTGGTTTACCAGGTTCCCATTGACTGTATGTTTCTATTCCAGTTGTGATTTAGGCCTCAAAGCCCTTTTTTAAAAAGACGCCTCTACAAAAGTTTGACTTAAAATTAGGACTGCTGTATTCAGTCAGTGGCAATGTAGACCTCAGAAGATCTCCCCCCACCAGTACCTTTGGATTATACATCCCAAATTCCTCCAACTAGTATAAACACTGGATATGTGACAGTCCCCAAATCTATCATTTTCAGAGCTCAGGCTTAGTGACAGAGCAGCAATGGGACATGGAATGTCCCTTGAAAATAATAATTTATCTCCCGATGCATGTGTATCCATGTATGTAGCAGTATGGAGAAGGCCCTCTGGTAAAGAGATTAGGATGCATTTCCTCATGATAAGAGGTATTCAGCAGTGGAACACACTGTCTTAGAGAGCAGAGAAGGTTTTAAAACAGGCTGGATGTCCATCCATTGGGAGTGCTCTGATTGCCATTCCCAGATTCCAACTGGAGTAGCTATTGGCTCTAAGGGCCTTATTGCATGGGGCCCTTGCCTGCTGTAATTCTGTGGCATGCAAACATCATCATGACATTCCTATTTCCCACAGTTTTGGTCCTGATTTGGAATTGGAGTGCTTGTTAGTGCCCAAAAAGTATAGTTTGCATTCCCTCGCTCCCCTCTGCTCCATTCCCAGGGAAAATAATGTGTGGCTGCTTGTAAGGGGAGAGCAAGGGGGAAGCTTTGGGAAGCTATGGGAAGGAGCTGGAGGTGGGGTGGAGGAGGGAAGAAAGAAGGAAGGTGTGTGTGTGTGTGTGTGTGTGTGAGAGAGAGAGAGAGAGAGAGAGAGAGAGAGAGACTGTGTATGTCTGTATGTATGAGAGAGAGACAGTGGAGTTTATCAGACGACGGAAATTGGAAGAATAATCTAATGGCAATCCCAACACAATCATGGGGTTTCATGTTATTGTGTATTAAAGTATCTCACACAATTTCAGACAAAAGGGAAGTCATTCCAAACACAATCATGGGTTTTACGTTATTGCGTATTAAAGTACTGTATCTCATGCAATTTCGGGCAATGTGAAATCATTTCCGGGTAATGTGAAGTCATTCTGAATGCATTCCGAATGCAATTGGAATTCACGTAAATTCGCATAGCGAATTCATGTGAATTCGAATTGGCTCCAATTGGCTCCATTTGAAATAGAGAGAAATTCCTCCCATCTGATAAACTCCGGTGTGTGTGAATATGCATGAGAGAGAGAGAGAGAGACAAACATTGCAGCAACAGAAGAAGACTCTTGAAAAGAACTGGATTCCATAGCACAGTGTGCAGGAAACTACTATTAATACAGCAGTGCTAAAAACAACAACAACCCTCATTAACAGATTTTTTATGTGAGTAAAAACCCTCACTTTTACTATGATCCCCCATGGTTCAACCACACAACAGCAATGGCATCATGCGGGAGGGAGGGGGGTACTGCTTGGTTATGCTATCATGCTGTTTTTATGACCATGTGCAATAAATGTCTAATTTCCACTCTGCTGTCAGTACAACAGTTTCCCCTGTATCTGCTCCATGACACAGTCACTTCACTTTGCCTAAGAAGGTGCAATTGTACCCTTAAAAGGTGCAATATCTAGGTCTGGGGCCTATGTTGCTGCACACTTCATGGAGAGCAGCAGAGGCTGCCATCCTGTGATGTTAAAAAGTTTCCTATTCCTATAGATACCAGGATTGTCTAGTGATAAATCTCTGAGAAGTGGCTGACCAAAATAAAATAGGATGGTTTTTAGAATGTTCTCTTATCCATCTAATGAATGAATTATTCGCAGTGAGTGAAGGGGAATATCCTTACCATTAAACTCCGCTTGCACATTGTGAATCATGAAACATTTCACAGCTGGGACTGGCATGGTCAAACAACCCACCGTAAACTTGCCTTCTGGTTTTCCTGCTCAGCAAATATAAAATGTGCAGGGGGTTATTTGAACAGACTTGCTAAACACAAGACAAGAACGTTTATGGGTATGAACTGATTAATTAACTCCAGACCACTCTAACATTAGAATAATATTAAGGGTCAGTCTCACATTGACAAGGAAATCTTATGTTTAATAAAACAAGTGTTTCTATTATTTCTCTTTTTCTAAATGCAGGGCTTTGGAAAAGGTGGTGACTTTACTGTGCTGAAGATTTGATGCTTTAGTAACAGAAAGGGAGTTCTTCAAGTAGAGTCACTGTCACTGAATGATACATCTCAAATTGCCATCTAAACCAGAGACCCAAATTCAGTTTGCTAGTCCCTGACTACAGCAGCCCCGTAGAATGAATGGGGTTTAACTATGAGTTGGCATGTTATTCAACAGGTCTTGTTTACTGGGATTAGGATTTCAGCCCAAATGATACTTCATTCTTTTCCTGGTTCTACCTGATACTAGCCCCAGCCCATATTCTTCTCAAATTCTTTTCTTGCTGTTACTAACTAGCAAGGCCAAAGCATGTTGTTTTATTTGATGGTGAAGTTATTAATTGATCAGTTTTATTGATGATTCATTTTATTGTCATGTTATTGATGTTTGCTATGTTATCACTATGCTATTATTTTGCTAGTTGATGCCTTGTACTGATATTACTGGAAGAATGTCAAGGTAGAAATTTAATACAAAATGAAATACCCACACAAGCCATATTTCATTTATTTTATTATTATTATTTTATTCAGAAAAAAATAGCCGTGTTAGTCTGGGATATCAGTATGTAATGGGATCTTGTAACACTTTTGAGACTACCGGTAGTTCAAAGAAGTGGTAGCATAAGCTTTCGTACACCTGGCCTTCATACAGTTAGCTCACCATATCCTCAGATTCTGCACCCATGGATTCCACGTAACATGGCTTGAAAATACCCCCCCCCCCCCACACACACAAATTCAAAAAGCAAACATTAATTTTGCCATTTTGCTTAAGGGACACAATTTTATTAGGCCATAATGGGACTTAAGCATCCATGGATTTTGGTATCCACATGGGGTTTTGGAACCAAATGCTAGCAGATAAAAAGGGACCACTGTAGAGAAAGCTTATGCTACAACTTCTTTCGCACAGTATCAAAGGTACAACAAGATCTATTTGCATATTATTATTTTATGCATTTACTCCACCTGTTTTAAGATAACTCCTTGCAAGACAGCTTACAAAAACTAAAGAACAATCTACATTTTTTTCCCTCACATACAAATTCATGATATCTATTTCCTTTCTTTTCTTATTTCTTTATTTCCAGGTCAAAATGTCTGAGCTCAGGTGCAACAGCCTGGTCCTAAATACGCTCAAAAATAAATCCAGTTTCTACCAATGGGATTTACCTTTGCAGTTCACAAATGGCTTTTGTTCCACGCAGTTCTCTCTCTACGCTCACTGGAATTCTCAAGTAACTGCTTTGATAATAAGCTGGATGAATTTATCTTTTCTGGACAGAGGATGCACTAATGCATGAGTGAATATCAGGTTTGTTTTGAATATTCATGCAAATTCCATTAAGTATTTCAAGCTCACTCTTTTATAATTGAACTTTGAATCCAGTGCTTCAGATCTGTTCCATTCATGTGGAAAAATTGTCACTTTGCAACTTCACACTTTACCACTTTGCCAACATTTGCCACTTTACTAATGTTTTGTTAGCAATCACATAAGTGGTAATTAGATGTTAACATTCTTGCATGCCTAAAGACTTGTTATGTGACACGGAGCAACTAATTATAAGAATAGTTGTTATGTCTTTCATGCTTTCTGATGAATTGTCTAATGGCAAATATTAACTGTTCACTTTTGTAGAGGGCAAAAATCTCAGCCTGAATATTTATGTAGCTTTTCTCATTTCAGTATTGAAATCAACTTTAGTCTACCTGAACCAAGGATGCATAAACAGCAGATGTGCAGAATGTTGCTTAAATGTAAATGCAAGGAAACTCAGAGCCAGTTTAGGGACACACAGGGGGATAGGGGCCTGCAGTAGTTAAAGGAACAGCTTTTCTCCAAATTCTTTTGGTCTAACCCTGAAAGCTCTTGGTTGGATCCTACCCATAACAATGAAACAGTTAAGAATGTGAGGACAGCAAAGTTACAAGTTGGGTGATTCGTGAGTTATGGCCAACTTCATCTAACCTTGTGCAATAATACTTAAGGAAAAGGACTATGGTCTTTCTGAAAACCTTTTGATTACATCACAACATCTTTTCCCAAGTATATTAGCAACTTGATATTTCAGTCTGCCAATGGCTTGGAATGTTAGGTTTGAAAATTCATTGAATGGTGCTAAACACTAGAAGCTGGAAATTAATTCATTACTATCAACATTAATAATTGAAATAATTTTAATTGGCCAAGGTGTCCAATTTACTCACTATTTGAAATGTTACATGTTGTCCTTGTAGATCCTTGGGGCACATTTTATTATTGAGAGCTTCAAAAATATCTTTTTGTCATTACAAATGTGCTTTCCCTCATTCTGAATCCCTTCCCGATGGACTATAAAGTTCATAAATAATTTGTTGCCTGGAGATGGTGGAAGTTCAATACATCTGGGAACGGTCATTTTTTTTTTTTTAAGAAGACCAGTTCTAAAGTATGAGACCTCATCTTATGACATGTTCAATTAAGTAATAACACTGATCTGTATCTCTCCTCTTTTTTTTTTTTTTACCTCTACCCACCCTTGAAAACATATGCGCTCATTTTCCCTTCAAATGCCTTTTTAATAATGTGTATTAGGGGCACTAAAAGGTTTGTAAGGAATGGTGGCCAGAACTGTATTATGGATCAGCTACTCATCAATAACTGTTCTGCATTCACCATTACTACTTAATCATGATTGTGACCACTCTGCCATGATGGTCACTTCCCTCTCCAACCTACTTTATTGGGCATCAGTTACGTATGAAAAAGAAATCCATTCTTCCAGTGATCAGAGCATGGGAGAATGATGTTTCCATCTGATGTGGTGGAATGCCAAGAAGTATACTTAACTAAGTAGCTGATACAGAATACTGGATGTATTTATTTCAGTTAGAGGATACTGATCCACTGCAGGTGTAACAATAAGTGGTTAGCTATAAAAATAAACCAAGGAGTCAACTGCAGACATTTCTTAAATTCTTAATAAAAATACATTGAATCTCTCTGAGCATATGCACATTTTTTTTCTGTACAAGAAAACGTGCTCTCTACCTCCCAACTCAACTACCAAGCCATCAGTGTATGTGAAGGAAGTGGATAAAAAGCAGAAGGGTGATTGGATGAGTAAGGACACACAGTTGTCCCTCTGTATTCGTGGGGGTTAGGGGCGAAGGACCCTTGCAAATGTGAAAATTTTGTAAATAACCCCTCTCCCTCTCAGTTACAGAGTGGCATGGAACTGTTAGAGAGGGGTGTGTGTGCTTGCCTCACTTTCCTCTCCCTGTCACCCCATAGCCATCTCAGCTGCGCCAGTTACAGGGCAGCAGGGAGGGTTTAGAGAAGAGTGTGTGCGCTTGCCTCTCTTTCTTTTCCCTGTCACTTGTATCAGGCTCAGCAGGACTGGTTACAGGATGGCAGGGAGGGGTTAGAGAGGAGTGAATACACTTGCCTCTCTTTCCTCTCCTTGCCACCCTGTAGCCAGAGAGGAGGAGGAGGAGTGTGCATGGACGTAGCAGCCTTGACCTTGCGAATGATCAAAACTGCAAGTGCCAAAGCCATTGATACGGAGGGACAACTGTATAGAGAAAAGCCAAGAAATAACAAAATGGTGTGTGTATGTGTGTGTTTGTGCAAGGAAAATTATCAGAGTAATTATCCAAGTGTCTAACTTTGTGTGAACAATAAGAAACAGAGCTAGGCTGATGCTACAATGCAGAATTAATGCAGTTTGACATACCTTTAACCATCATGGATCCATCCTATGGAATCCAAGGTTTTGTAGATTCTTCTTACTCTCTCTGGTAGACAAATCTAAGCTACAAATCCCAGAATTCCTTAGCATTTAGGCTCCAATATACACACTGGCATATGCCATATAATGTCCACTTGTAGGAAGCAAATGACCAAAATTCTGTCCAATGCTAATGGATCATAAAGCTTATGTAGGGGAAACATTCCTTAAGATATTGCAGTGGCCATTCATATTCTAGATCATGGGGAGAGTAGAGCTGTGCCTTTACTCAGGACTGGCCTTAGTGCTGGCCTGTTATGCTGCATGTTTGCAAGAGCAACTGGTTGTGTAAGATTGCATTGGATAATTTCTTATGCAGAGTCAGACATGTAAAAATAGAACTAGAGATATTACATAATGCTCCAGCAGGATTATAGCCAATATTATTAAATATTAAACACCTAAGTCCATTTGAGAACAGAGAACAATTAGTTTGTTGTTGTACTATAAGAACAACAATAGTATTGGTGTATAACAAAAAAAAAAGTAAGACAGAATAATGGCTAACAGCCTGCATTGCAACTATGGATATGTAACCTGGAGTTACAGATCTATAACCCCTCCATATTCTATTATACTATATATTCTTAATTGTGGCATTATTGCCATAATTATAAATGATCCCCCCATCCCACTCAGAACAATGGAGGTCTGTTCTGCTGGTGATTAGTGTGCAGCAGGATGATGTTTCCAGGCCCCTCCTGTCAGTAAGTGAGGCTGTGATAATCAAAAGCAGGGCCCCTGTCATAACTCCTTGCAGATCAATAGCAAGAGGGAGCTGATAACATCATCCTGCTGTGCTCTGGTCACCATCAGAACAGATCTTCATCACTCAGAGTGGCTGCTGGTTGTTAAGGTAGGTCTGGGGGGTTGGGCCAAGTGATGATACTTAGGGGTGAAACAGACAGGCAAAATAATCAGGTTTCAGAGTGGCTTCAAGGAAGAGCGTTTAGATGACACTTGCTTTGAAGCTGGCTGGAAAGCACCCTCTGAGGTGATACAGACTGCCCAAAAGGGGCGGTCTGGCGCCACCCATTTTTTCGGAGCAACTGTGCTGCAGCGGCTAGATGCTGCAGTGCAGTTGCAGCGCAAAAAAGGAGTGGGGAAACCGCGCTCCTTTTTTGTGCCTCAGTTGCGGTGTGAGTAGAGGAAAAGGCATCATTGGGCTCCTTTCCACCACTGCAACTGCATCTAGCAGCTGCGCAGCTGCGCCGCCGCCATTATGAACACCATCTAAATGGTGTTACGTAATGGCAGCAGCACTATTACATGTTAGGGTTCATGAGTGTGCAAATGCTGCATGCTCAAGAAACCCTAATGGCGCCACCCACACGCCTCTTAGTGCCCATCTGTATTGCACCTCTAGCTGCTTTATGGTGAGAAATGTCACTTCAAAAAGAAGCTGCTTTATATCTGCTTGAAGCCATGCCATGTGGTCATAACATGGGCAGCTGCCTTGGGAGCCATTGGTGCAGTTGGTGGGGTTTCAATGTGGCTTGAGAAAAGGCAGCTGCAAGCCACTTTTTCTTGCCCATCTGTTTCGCTCCCTTGTTATGCATTCATAACTAAGTCAATGGTGTAGGATCTCACCCATCATTTTTGGTATTGTCAACTAAATGTTAACTAGTGAATAAAATCAGTTGTCCTTGCTCTTTTAAGGCTGGATATTAAGTGATGAAGGTGGAAGTAATGAAAGGAACTTGTTCCAGGACACATTTACATCTTCAACTTGTAAGATGGAGTGGAGGAGGTAACTTACCTACAGACCATGCAATATGCATATAATACATATGTGGATATATTTGGGTAAAATCTTTTTAAAAAAATGAAATTCTTTTCCATTTTCCTTGGCGAAGTTAAAAAAAAATACAGTAGTTCCTAGCATGAGAGAGAGAGGGAGAGAGAGAGAGAGCGGGAGAGGGAAGAAAAAGAGTGGCAACTTTAACTCATGATTAACATGGTTGAATACAGGAAGATTCAGCTGTAGACTTTTAAGAGTGCAGAACTCAGAAGCCCTAAGTTTGGCTGTCAGTTTACATTACTTCCACATTCAGATATGTAAAAATTCAATTTCTTCTTTTGAATAGGAGGAAATGTGTGAATTTGGGTAAATTCTTACCAAAAGTGAATGGAAATGAAATTGTGTCCCTTCCATAATCCCTTGTTAAAGCAGGGCGTTTCTTTTCTTTTCTTGTAACTTTAACTACACACACACACACACACACACGGTTTCTTGTCTGGATCCCACTGTAATATTCCACCTCCTTTTAAAAAACTTTAAATAAAGGCTTGATATTAGGGGAGATTTTGCAAAGAAGTGCAACATGATCTAATGTTGATTTCTTCCTTCAGGAAGAAAAAATATTGTAAAAACAAAAGAATCCTTTAAAAAACCAGATAAATGGATATGTTTGCTCTGGAATATATTTACAAGAGCTCAGAATTAAAACAACATCAGGTCTCTTGCAAATGTGTGGAAGGGTCATGTTTGGCAAATATGTGTCTTGTAAAAGCAGACAGCATGTTTTAAATAAAAGATGATAATATGTGACCTGATGGTACTTTGAAAATTTCAAATTATGCATAAGATGTGCATTACATTAATTAAGGACTTCATTAAGAGGAAAGTAAAACAACTAGGTAGCAGTATGCAGCATCCAGGAATGTGAGATATTTTCTATCCCTGCTAAACATAATCTGCCTTATAGAATGATCCTGTGGTGAATTATTGCTGCATAATATGATATGTGTAGCTTATTAAGACTACCATTAATTACTATTAAAGCAGAGAAGCACCAAAATCTGGTACATATATAAACAAAGGCTGAAGCAGATGGCTGAAATTAACGAAACACGATCTGCTACTGAACCGGTTATCTAATTAGATTACTACATCAAAACAGTTAAACCAAATTTGTTAGATTGTTGGCTTTGAGTGAGGGATCTAGGCCACCTTTGAAATAATGTAACAACTAAAATGAATGCACAGGATATATTTTCTTAGCACTATTTTAAAATAAATTATTTATACTGAAAAATAAGCAACTGAAAAATGGAGGGGGGGGGGAACAACCTGGGAATGACCTTGTTCTTGGGGATGAAGTTTGCAAAGCATGCTTGTCATCATAATCTGATGTAATAAATAGCATCCTAATTCTATTATATACTCAAAACAATCTATAGGCCCAAATGTATCCCTGTAGCAAGAAACCTATTGTTTCAGCAGTTCACCATATCTCTGAAATTTTTCTTTTAGTAAGTATTTACGACTATCAGTACATTACACAAATCCTATTATTTTGTGTAACCTAACAGCAGGTAGTTCCACAGAGACAACTGCTTATCATATTATATGAACTATATTGAATGATTTTGTTAAACAAGAGGCTGCTTATGCTGTCTCAGATATTGTTATTCTTCAAATACACATACAGGTCCCTAGAGGGTCTCCTGCTGCTGTCACTTACTGGCAGAGGTATCACTATGGAGGTGCAGGGGATGCATATCACACCAGGTAACATCCTAAGGGGAGGTGACACCACTACTTTTCAAACATCTGCCTTTGGGCGAGAAATGGGCTGTGACATTCACCTGTGTCCCTTTAAAATACTGAAGAAATGGTAGGGGTGGGTTGAGGCTTAGTAGGAGGAGAAAAGAGAGGCCTCTGGTTTTTTTTTTTAATTTTTAATTTAAAAAAAACCTTTAAAACACATTTACCAAATTTTCACTTCAACCATATTAAACTATATATATGTATATGTGATTGCATTAAGGTATAATTTTAATTTTGCTAGTTGTTTTTGTCACAACTACTCCCATTACATTCAGTAATACCTGGTAATTACAATTAATGAGTAACATTAGTACAAAAAATATTACTGCAGATTCTATATGGTGTGGTATGGGAGAAGGTCAATGTGGGGAGTTGACACCATGAGTTACCACACCAGGTAACACCAAACCTAGTGACTCCACTGCTTACTGGTAGAGAAAGGAAGAAGTGGAGAGGTGATTCAGACAATGGAGAAGCAGCTGAATCCAGTTTTGTTGGAGGGGGGCATGGTGATGCCCTCTCAAATGGAATGGAACCTTTCCTTTCCCCAGGAGCCCAGAAGGATCAGAGGTGGTTCCTCTCAGGGCTGATTAGCTGTTGAGAGTGGAGGTTTTAGGTGGAGCACAAAGGCAAAATAATCATAGAATCATAGAATCATAGAGTTGGAAGAGACCACAAGGGCATGCCTAACCATCCGCAGAACCTTTCTCTGCTCTTATGTAATGCCAGGTCAGTGAATTATCTCGTATTATCTATGACTTACTGTTAGATTATAAGACTTACCTGGCATTTATTATGGAGACCTGGCTGGGTGCTGACAGTTCTGTAACTTGGGCTCAGGGCCTCCTGGCTGGGTACTCCATCACTGAACAGGTTAGGGAAAGCGGGTGTGTCCATAAAAGCAACCTTACCTTGACCAGGATACCTGTCCACATCAAGTGCATTTACCTTTGCTTGAAGACTATGGAGAGTCTGGGGATTCTGTCGGTTTGCCGTCCACTCCGTAGCTTTACAGACTCCCTAGCCGAGCTGACACAGCTGGTATCAGAGCTGGTGTTGGAGTCACCTAGGTTGTTAGTCCTGGGCGACCTCAACATCCCCCTCGAGACTGGTTTGACTAATCTTACTGGTGCAGCTTGGGAGTTCATGGCTTCCATGACAGACATGGCCCTCTCCCAGATAGTCTCCGAGCCTACACATTGTGCAGGTCATGCCCTTGATGTGGTCTCCTGCATGGATCAGGCATATCCATGGGCGGAGATAACTATTATCTCCTCACTATCATGGACTGATCATTTCCTGGTTGAGGTTGGACTGAAGGCTGCTATCCCTCCCTCCGGGGGTGGAAAAGGACCGATTATAATGGTCCACCCTTGAAGGTTGATGGAACCCATTAGGCTGGCAGTGCCAGCGATTCTGTTTAAGCTCTGGTTAATGCATGGAACAATAACCTTTCCAGAGCTATTGACACAATCACTCCCAAAAGCCCTTTCCAACCCGCAAAAAATTGGAATCCCTGGTACTCTGAAGATCTTAGACAAATGAAACGGGTTGGACAATGGCTAGAGCAGAAATGGCTGAAATCTCAACTCATATCCGATAAGACACTTCATTTGTCCTTTCTTAGGTCATATCAAGTGGTGATTGATGCAGCCAAGAAATCTTTCTACTCTGCATCCATTGCATCTCTGAAATCTCATCCAGCTGAGCTGTTCAGGGTGGTGAGGAATTTAATTCAACCATCTCCCACCCAGAACCCTTTACTAGATTCAACTGTAGTCTGCTGTGACACTTTTAATGACTATTTCACAGATAAAATATCTCGGATAAGAGCTGACATAGATGCCAATCTTAAGTCATGTTACCATTCTTAAACAAGGCGATCGAGAGGGCAGTCGCAAATCAACTACAGGCAGTCTTGGAGGAAACTAATTTTCTAAATCCATTTCAAACCGGTTTCAAGGTGGGATATGGAGTTGAGATTGCCATGATCACCTTGGTCGATGAGCTCCGTCTGTGCATTGACAGGGGAAGTATGACCCTGTTGGTGCTCTTGGACATCTCAGTGGCCTTCGATACCATAGACCATAGTATCCTTCTGGAATGACTGAGAGAGTTGGGAATCGGCAGCACTACAATGCAGTGGTTCTGGTCCTACCTCTCAGGTAGGTTCCAGATGGTGTCTCTTGGGGACAGTTATTCAACCAAGAGGGAGCTCAAATTGGGCGTCCCCAATGCAATTCTGTCCCCAATGCTATTTAACATTTACATGAAGCCACTGGGTGAGATCATCTAGAGACATGGGGCGGGGTGTTATCAGTATGCTGATGACACCCAAATATATTTCTCTATGTCTCTGACTGATGCAGTGACTAAGGAGGGCATCTCTCCTCTGAATGCCTATCTTGGGGCGGTAATGGAATGGATGAGGGAAAACCGACTCAAGCTGAATTCAGGTAAGATGGAGGTACTTGTTATTGGAAGCCTGAATCCGGGAATGGAGTTATGTCAGCCAGTTCTGGATGGGGTCACACTTCCCCTGAAGGACTCTGTCAGCAGCTTGGGGGTGCTCCTTGACTCATCACTCTATCTCTCAGCCCAGGTGGATGCTACAGTCAGGAGCACTTGTTATCAGCTTTGGCTGATATGCCAGCTGCACCCCTTCCTGGAGCTGGGAGACCCTGAAACAGTTGTACATGCACTGGTAACCTCTCACTTAGGCTTTTGTAATGCACTCTACATGGGGCTACCCTCATGCCAAGTTTGGAAACTCCAGCTTGTACAAAATATGGCAGCCAGGTTGATTACAAGAACTTCTCGTAATTACCATATAACACCGGTCCTGAAGTCCCTTCACTGGCTGCCAATTAGCTTCCGCGCAAGGTACAAGGTGTTGGTGATCACCTTTAAAGCCCTATATGGTTTGGGCCCAGAATATTTAAGGGAATGCATTCTTCTTTACTGTCTGTCCCGCACCTCAAGGTCCTCTGGGAAGAACCTGTTTCAGCTGAAAAAATGCAGGTTAACTTCAGTCACTCAGAGGGCCTTCTCTACTGCTGCTCCAAAGCTATGGAATGAACTGCTGGAGGAGATCCGCCATATTTCCACGGATCTCTTCGAGCAGGCCTTCCCAACCTGACTTCACTCCCTACACAGCACAACCATGACATGATCTTATTGCCCTGGTTAACAAGCCTGTCCCCTAAATTTAACACCACTGTATTTTTATTGTTTTAATTCAGATGATTTAATTGCATTCTTGGGAAGGGGGTGGGTGGGAAGGAATAATTCTGAATTTTATTGTATTTTATGTATTTAAATCTGTTGTAACCTGCCCGGGTTCCTAGTGATTGGGTGAGCTAAAAATAATAATAATAATAATAATAATAATAATAATAATAATAGCCCAAGACAGAACCCTGTGACATCCCACTGGTCACTTCTCCCCAGGATGAAAAGGAACCATTGTTGAGCACCCTTTGGGTGCGGCCAGTCAACCAGTTACTAATCCATGTAATTGTTACCTTGTCTAGTCCACATTTTACAAGCTTGTTTGCAAGAATGTCATGGGGAACGTTGTCAAAGGCCTTACTGAAATCAAGATATACTATATCCACAGCATTCCCTTCATCTACCAAGCTGGTAATTTTATCAAAAAAAGAAATCAGATTTGTCTGACATGACTTGTTTCTCTGAAACCCATGTTGACTTTTTGTGATTATGGAATTATCTTCTAGATATTCACGGACTCTCTGTTTAATAATCTGCTCTAGAATCTTTCCTGGAATTGATGTCAGACTAACTGGACGATAATTGTTGGGATCCTCTTTTTCCCCCTTTTTGAAGATGGGGACAACATTTGCCCTCCTCCAGTCTGCTGGGACTTCTCTTGTTCTCCAGGTGTTCTCAAAGGTTATTGCCAATGGTTCCAATATTACATTTGACATGGTTCCAATATTACAATTGCCCTCTGAGCCCTATTTCAAAAGGGACCTATGTATCTGTAAGCTGTGCTTCTGAGCTCGTAAATGACAAACAGGATGCCATATATAAATGTAATTGCAAATATTCATTTAATCCCTGTTTTTTCCTACCTCAGTCCAAATATCAGGTTTGTATGTAACAAAGAAGCTTCTACTCATGAACCATTCTAATGAGAAAATGGACACATACCAAAAATTTATTTAAGATATCTTGGGAAAGACAAAACAGCTCTTTTATAAATCTGAAAAGCCAGAAGACAGAGAAGGTTTGGACTGCTGTTGCAGAACTAGAACCGAAAGCTTCAGGTTTCAACTAGAGGTGAATCTCCCTTATCCAAAATGCTTGGCACCAGAAGTGTTTTGAGATTTGGGATTTTTTTTCAGATTTTGGAATATTGGCATATATATATAATGAGATATCTTGAAGATGGGACCCAAGTCTAAACATGGAATTCATTTATGTTTTGTATACACCTTATACACATAGCCTGGAAAGTAATTTTATACACAATATTTTAAACAATGTTTTTCATGAAACAAAGGATCTTATCGCTTAGTTATTAAAGATGGCTTACTGGTACCTCTATCCAGGGAGCTTATCACTTGGCATTTTAAATTGGCTCCAGCCTCCTGGGGAACTGGGATGGAGACAGGGATTATCACACACTAAATTGCCACCAGATCGCCAGCCACCATCAGCCTGGATTCAAGCCACGCTCCACCAACACTCTTTATAAGTCAGAAAGTTTTCTGACTTCTAAAAAGTGCTGGCAGAGTGTGTCTTGTACCTGGCTGGGATCTGGAATGATGGCAGCCAATGATTCAGCAGCAATTTAGTGTGCAGTAATCCCCACCAACGTCCTGCATCCCTGCTGCAGCCTGAGAGGCTGGAGCCAATTTAAAATGCCAAGCGATAAGCTCCCGGTTAAAAGCTTAATTCGGGTGGCATCCTGATCTTATCAGAAGGATTTTGCTGCTTAATTTGCCACTCAAATACATCTCAGGTCCATCCCTGCTTCAAGGAATGCTTCTTGTGGCTCTTGTTGGATCCAGGAGTTTTCTGAGTTAAGAAAATGGCCACTAGAGCACTCCTGCAAGTGCGGATGGACCTGAGATGTATTCATGTGGAAAATTAGGTGGCAAAAACTTTCTGATAAGATTATGATGTCATTACTACAAGGCATAAAGCTAGAGTCTACATCCACAGTAATTCAGAAGTGCTTTGATTTTCCTGAGTTCACACTGTAAAGCATAACAACAAAGTTAATAGAGCGAGGGGCTGTGGCTTGATGGTACAGCACATACCTTGTTTCAGGTTCAGGTTTCAGGTTCAATACCTGGCATTTCCCATTAAAAATAAGAAAGAAACATACGAATAATAACATAAGAATAAGACTGGGGATGCATCTGCACTGTAGAAGTATTGCAGATTGACACCACAGTGTGCTACTGCAAATGGTAGTCCAAAACTATTCCAAAATGGTAGTCATTGTGGGGAGTTCCTGTTTTTTAAAAACAAAAAAATATGCCCCAGCTGTACATGCAAAAACATTTTGGTGGCCAGTGGCACTCTTTCTAGTCTTTAAATTTCTTATGCTCCACCTTTATTTTTTTTAAAAGCCCACAGTTCAGTTTGTAAATAATTGGGAATATGTTTTGAGATATATAAGTAATAATTGGGGTGAGTTTGCTATTGTTGGCTGTATAGACTAAGGATGTGAAAGCACTCTGTATATATAATGCAGATATATAAAAGTCTTTAAATTAGGATAGAATCAAACTTTGACAAGGGATGGTACGACTGCATTTGTATATAACCAAGTCCTACTAGGCTGGATGTCAAGATTCTGTGAAAGATAAGTGTGAATGTAATAAAAATGTAAGTGATTAAGATTGACTTCTGTATTGTTTTATGCATCTGGGGGTGGGGGGTTGGGAGGAAACCCACACTGAATGTGGGATGAGATATTTCTGCACATGGAGAAATGTACCATTCATTCACCACAAGGTGGGGCTTTTGCTCTCTCTTTTTCCCTAGAAGAAGCACAAGCATGCCTCTGGAAAGTGTGCAGGAGAGACACTGAATTTCAGACATATGCCTTGACTTCATGGTACTTGCGATGTCCCATTCTGGCTTTTTTTTTTTTTTTAAAAAAGGTTTATTCAGGGCTTATTTCAGATATTAGCATAAAAATAAAAATAAACTTTAATATAACATGAAAAGGGACATTTGGGTTGCAATCTTACACAGTGGGACTGTTCTGTCAGTGGGATCCACCTGTGTTATTCTACTGTCAGAACTTCTTCCCTTGGCAAAACCAGGATGGAGTGTTTCCCCTTCCCTCTGAAATACTCCATGCGCTGTCAAAGTCTGCTGTGGGGGGCATATTTTCAGGCAGACTGGAGGAGTGATGGAAAGAGTGAGAGAGAGAAAAATTGCACACCTCCAGTGGACCTAAAATGTTGTATTCACATGACTGAGAGAACATGCTAGGATTGTATTGCTCGTACCCTTTTTCACCTTTGTCAGATGGCAACTTTGATACCCCATAGTTATGACAGTATACAGTTTTATCTCACAGCTATGATAGTCTTCTCTGCTTTATCTCTTAAATGTAAATCACCTGAAATTAAAACATGATGCTAACAATTTGCTATGGGGTGATATCTAGGGAGAGGAGCTGTCAGTGGTCGTAATTAGACTTTCCATTCTGTTGTAGCTCCTTATATCATGTGTGTGTGTGTGTGTGTGTGTGTGCATGTGCATTGTGTGCCTTCAAGTCATTTCCAACTGATGGCGACCCTGAGGGGCAATTCTGGCAAAATTTCTTCAGAGGAGATTTGCCATTGCCTTCTCCTGAGGCTGAGGGCACATGACTTTCCTAGAGTCACCCAGTGGGAATTGAAACCTTGGACTTTATCACATGGGAGAAATCAAAAGGCATCAGGGAACATCGAGAAATTGCAGCTAAGATTATCACATGTTGTTGCTATTAGAGAGGGCTTATCCAGGGAATAACCAGGAAATAACCAACAACAAATCATTCATGGGAAGAAAATGAGAAAGAAACATATTCTAAGCAACAAATGAGATCGCTTATAGCTCTGCCAAGTATTGGAGCAGATTTAGCCCCTTAATAATACACTGACATTGCCTGTCAAGCAAATTTCTGATTTCTCAGCCTGCGGCTGCTGTCTATTTACTTGCCCTCTCCAAGTGAGCAAGCAGTGAGATGAACAAAGAGAAGAAGGATTAACCTTTCTACGTCCACAGAAAGGCAACTCTTTCTATGGACTTTATAGCTTTTAGTATATGAGCAAATCTGTCAAGCCTGATCTCATCAAAGTTCTCATTTCCCCACCACCTTGGGTTGATATTGGCTTGGTACGATTTTTCAAATGTATGCATTTTTTTCTCATTGTTAAAGCATGTTGGATCATGTTCTTCAAATGTATAATTTTACCCTCAAGCTTATTTTCAAATGTGTGTATTTTGCGGAATGTCTTAACAATGTCTTTGAACTCTCCGAATCCCTCACCCATTCCCTAGCAAGCTCTTGTTCTGTTACTGAAGTGAATTCCTCGGCTGAGCATGTGCTCAGAAGCACCTTGTTCCTTAATTCTGTGTCTATCTTCTGGAGTCACTGATTCATACCTGGTTCTGGATGACAGACCTAAGGTTTGTAATGAAGAACAAAATAAATCTTACAAGTCTGCAGTCTGGAATGGGTAGGGAATGAAAGACAGTGGATTGAAGACAATGGGCAAATGACAAAGAACACATTATGAAGAAAGATGTGTTTTTAAACAAACAGCCATAGGGCCACACAATTTCCACCCATGAGTTGCCCCAAACTTGATAGAAAGGCTGAGGGAGACCACCAAGATAGCACTAATGAATGCACTTGTTTGGAGATATGTTGTCCAGTTTATGTATTGTTTGCATCTCCTTATAATTCTGATTTCTTCAAATGTTTATTTTGAGATGAAGTGTATGCCTTAATCCTAAACAATCCTAAAATACATTTACTTGGAAGCAACTCCTATAAATATACATAAAATATCCCGAATTCCAGTGGCAAAAACATATACTGTTATAATCTGTTCAGTGTGTATACATTTAGCTTCAAAGACAAGAGTCATAGCAGAGTATATTACTCACTAGTCTTTTCTTCAGTAGAGCCACTGATTTTATTAGTACTACTCTGATCTATATAGGTTGAAAAGTTTACTGAATATGATACACATATACCAGTGAGTCAGTCGGAGAGAGGGAGGAAGAGAGAGAAACTGATAGGTATGGACAGGATCAGAAAAGGTTACTTTTTTTTTCAGTCCACAAAAACACTACTGCTAACTTCAGTGTGGCATTTTTTATGCAACTAACTACAAATCCTTCCAAAATTATCCACAACTGAGTTAACCACAGTATAGATGTAGACAGTGTGTTATACAGTTATCTATTCAAGGAAATTAAATAAAAGAGAATTAGAGTAAACCAGCAGTTCACAAATCACTTACGCATTCTGTAACTGGAATGCATTGAAGGATACATTGGCTGATAACTGTGCAGTAGTTTATGGTTCAGACAACTGAAGATGCATTGATATTATCACTGCTATTAGGTATTAAGGATTAAAATCCATTCTGTATGTTTCTCAGCCATTTATTGCATGGACATAAGCTGTATGAATGTCCAATATTATAAAATGTATTAAACAGGAATCTGTAAAAAGAGTTTTCTCTCCCCCTCCCCACACACACACATCCCAATAAAAGTGAGAAGAGTTGTTCACAAAGGGTATAGACATAAAACACCATATTTGCGTCGAGGCATAAGGAAAACACTCCTGTGTTTGCTCTCTGGAAGGAAGTATTAGTATGAGAGGATGGAGCAAATTAGTTCTTATCCTTCTCAGATTTGGTTGGCTTCAGAAGGGGATCATGCAGGTCAGTGTTCAAAATGGCATTCTCACCGTGGAAATGTTTTCCCTTGGGAGCCATGCTGTATTAAGGAAAGAAAGGCCTAGTTTCTTCATCAAGATACGGCTCTGTAAGCTCGTTGTATACTCTTCATGTATATCACTGTCAATATGTCTGTTTTGTTTCCTTGGGTTCTGATCTTTCTTTATAGAAGCCTGACTATTCTTTATATAAGTACTGAAGAGTCTAAGACCATGATCTGAACTGGTACATCTTTTTGTACTGTATATGCAAGTTCAGACTGAGTAGTATCTAAGAAAGGACCAAACCAAACTAGTCCTTTTTTTTTTCCATGCTGGAAAAGTGGCATCCAGTTTTTTATTGTGGAAGAGTTCCATTGTGACGTTTCACCAGCATCTGTGGCTGGCATCTTCTGAGAATGATAGCCTGGAAAAGGATGGAGCTATATATTCTGTGTGACCCTGGGAAGGAAGGAGTAATTTGCAAATGTCTTGTTCTGTTGCTAATGGCAGTCCTCAGGGTGGGAGGATATGCAAACAAGGATTAATGTCTGCTAACTGGTGCTCATTGTCTGCTGGGAATCCCCTGGCCTTAGGCCGTTTCACATTTGCATAGGTTGAGTCTTGACCTTGCTGTCCTTCAAGACTGGGAGCCAAGCCTTGTTTACTCTCAGGGTTTCCTCTTTCCTGTTGAAATTGTCTAGTTGTTTATGGATTTCAATGGCCTCCCTGTGCATTCTGACATGGTCGTTGTTGGCATGGTCCAGAATTTCAGTGCTTTCAAACAGCATTTTATGCCCAGGATGGTTTATAGCATGTCCGCAGTGTGCAGACAAGAATCAAAGAACATGAGAGACACTGCAGACTGGGTGAACCTGAAAAATCAGCAGTAGCAGAACATGCTATAAACCATGCTATTAAAAAAAAAACTGAAAAATTCGAGGAGCCATTGTACAAAAAGCAATGTTTCCAAGCTCTGACTGACTAATTTAACTTTTCCAGTCTTTGATAGGTAATGCAACTTTTCCATGCACTGATTGATAATGAGGAAGTAGTCGCTTACCAAGCACTATAAGCATTGCCAATATAAATTACACTGTAAGCACTTTGCAGAACTTTTAAACAAAGGAACCCATAAACTGATTGGGGGCAGGGGAACCGAAGGCATTCCTTATCTAGTGGTGTATACAATCCTGTATACAGACAGAATTAAGTATAAATGAGTTCAGTGGAGCTTCCTTCTTGATAACTCTGGATGGGTTTGCAGTCATGGCCCATAAACATAACAACAGAGAGAGAGAGAGAGAGAGAGAGAGAGAGAGAGAGAGAGAGATGGACAGACACAACAGACACATATACCCTTAATGATCCGTTTGCTTGCATGCTTGTTTGGAAGGTTATATTTTATGATTACATGCTTAGTCCACACACTTTCCTTTGAATGTGAGTAATGGGAAACAATTCATACTGCAGTCCAAACAAACAAACAAACAGCTTCATTTATATACCGCTTCATACCCTTAATGAGTGTCTAAGCGGTTTACAATTGTAAGCTATTTGCCCCCCAACAATCTGGGTACTCATTTTAGCGACCTCGGAAGGATGCAAGCCTGAGTCGAGCTTCAGCCCTTTGCTGGTCTTGAGCTCGCCACCTTATGGTTTTGAGTGAGTGGCTGCAGTACAGGCATTTAACCACTGCGCCACCAGTCCAAAGGAATTTTGAAAAGTACAGTACTGATAGCCTTGTTATGGAAGACAGTTGCTTAGGTTGAAGAGCAGCCTATCTGATTTATAGTGCTTTTATCATTCAGTACGTGCAGATTAACTTTCCTCTTGATATGCACCACTAAGCTCAAGATTGTAGTTAACAGGAGGTCAGACCCTCCATGCCCAAAGCATTGTTTTTGACACAGCATTTATGTATTGTGTGATGAATTGCTTTGACAATGATGGAAAGCATCTGTTTGAGGACATGATGCTTTGGGGTTGATGCTAAAGTATTTTGCCTTTGGGTAACTTGAACAGCTCAAGGGAAGTGACTGGTGACAATATAGGAAACACTTGTGCCTCTTTTGCTTTATTCAAATCTAGCTGAGGTTGAAGAGTATTTTCTGTTTGGTGACCTGACACAAGAAGAGCAATACTCCAAGGGGAAAGGCATCTCGTCAATAACTCTTCCACATTGCTCTTCATTGCTCTCAGGCAACTTGCTTCATCTATATCACTAACATGATATGTTCTTAATGCTTTTAAAGGAAGTAACCAGTATTTTGTAGGAAATAACCAGAGAACGGAGGGGTCATTCACATTTTGTTTTTAACGTGACTGTGTGAATTCTGATTATCATAAGGTCGGAAGGTTGGCAATTTGAGGCCCAGATACTGCATGATGGGGTGAGCTCCCATTGCTAGTCCCAGCTTCTGCCAACCTAGCCGTTTGAAAGCATGTAAATGCAAGTAGATAAACAGGCACCACTTCAGTGGGAAGGTAACAGTATTCTTTGCAATCATGGGCAACGCTGGCTCTTTGGCTTAGTAACAGAGATGAGCACCATCCCCTACAGTTGGTTATGACTTGATATTCATGTCAAGGGGAGACTTTTACCTTTAACTTTTATACTTTGTTCCATCATTTATGTGTATCTGTATGCAAGGATATCTAATACTAATAAGGCTATCATTTCAAAGGGGAGAAAAAACCACTTCAAACACATTGCTCTTCATTCCCATAAAACTTTGTGCCTCAATGACTAGTCCGCTGTTCTTTGTGTTCACCTAACCTGGGGCTCTTTCACACTATGCTGTTATAGTGGTATGATCCCACTTTAACTGTCATGGCAACATCCTATGGAATCCTAGAATTTGCAGTTTGGGGACTTTGCAATTTGGAGACTAGGCACCAGAAGAACTCTCTGGCTGAGGCTCCTCCCTCAGCTACCAATCCTAGGATTTCATAGGCTGTTCCCATGGCATTTAAAGTGGAATCATAGTGCTGTAACTGTGTACTGTTTTAGGGCCTTCTCAGTGGCTGCTCCTAGACTTTGGATCTCCTTCTGTGGAGAGGCCTGGATGGTCCCATCTTTGCTCTCTTTTCAGCAGCAGGCAAAAACTTTTTTGTGCTGTCAGGCTTTTTCATACTTATGAGGATTATGCTTTTAAATGCTGTGCGATTCAGATTTTAAGGTTTGTACATAGTTTTTAAAACATTTTCCTATTTTAATGATTAATGTTTTTAACTTTATAAATTGTTTTTACACATTATTTTTATATTTATATTACACATTATATTTATACAAATGTTTTGTATTGTTTTTGTATTGTTTTGTATTGTTTTAAATTGCTGTTAGCCAGCTTGAGTCCTTATATTGGAAAAAAGGTGGGATATAAATAAAATTAAATAAACAAATACGTATTATGAAAGGCACCTTAGCCTTTCCTATCTCCTTGGTCAATTTTTTCCAGCACAGAGTTTGTTCATAGTCTCTATACAGTGGTGTGTAGGGGTGGCCATTAGTGGTGGTGGTGAAATCCACCAAATCCTCTATTGATTTTTATTGCTGCTTATCTTGTCCTGGTGCCAAACCTTTGAAAAGATAGGATCCATGCCTGAGGGAGCTCCGGTATAACATGGAACATCTGTCAGAAGAGCAGCAATGAAATTAAGGGACAAGTGTCTGGCACAACAGCAATGGATCCACCAGTATAAAAACACCTCTCCCTGTCACTGTCAGTAAAACTACATCACCACCAATTAATTATTTGATGCCTTTTCATGTAAACACGCAACATTCTGTTGCCTTTGGCAGCTGTCTCACCTTGCCTAATGGTAGAGCCAGACCAAGATTGCGCAGCTAAGTCTCACTCCTTCCTAGCCCAAGTGAAGTTTCTTCAGAGAGGCAAATGGCTGTCACACGTGGTTCTAGTAATAGCCTCTTTCCTGCTGTTCCAAGTGAAGATCTATGTGATTGCTTTAGATATGCATCGAAACAAGACCTTATATATTGCCTAATATGTTTTGGAATACAAATGCAATGTAACAGGCTCATTTTTATTTCTATTGCAAATAAATTGAATTACCTTTTAAATGATATGACATCTCTTGTCTTGCCCAAGGGCCATTTATTTTTAAATCATGACAGATGATGGTGTGACATCAGGCTGGCATTTGGTGTGAATGAAGTGACTAAAAGATGAAAAAGGATCAGCTGTACAACCATGTATTCCCCCAGCGTGTGCAAAATGTGTGTGGCTGCAATAAATATAGTCCATACAGTGTAGATTTAGGGCTTGGGTGTAATGGCTATGTTATCTAGATATAAGATGAAGAAGCAGAACATGAAGAAACCCAACAGATTACAATAAAACAACAATATGAAAAATGCAGTCAGCCAGCTACAGGAACAAAATTTAAAAGCATAAACATAAACAATATTAAAAAGTAGAAACAGAAAAAAACATTTAAAATGTGACCAAATTAAAATGTATTCACCATCATTGTTGTGTTATGTCCACTCCAATTTATGGCAGCTCTATCATAGGGTTTTATCATGGCAAGATTTATTCAGAAGATTTTTTGCCATTGTTTTCTGTTTGGGTTGAAAGTGTGAGTTTCCATGGATGAGTGGGGATTTGAATTCTGTCTCCCAGAATCCTAGTCCTCCACTACAACTACTGTACCAAACTGGCTATCTACCCAATCATAGAGTTTTGTTTTGTTTTTTTTTTTGGTTTTTTTGCAAGATTTATTCAGAGGAAGTTTGGCATTGCCTTCCTCTAAGATTGACAGCATGTGACTTGCCCAAAGTCACCCAGTAGGTTTGAAAGACCCCCAGTCTTACTCCAACACTCAGATCTCTATTTGCCATATAAAATAAAAGTATTTGCTGTATATAATGTCTTTTCATCTGTTGCTTGGTTTTAGTTTAGTGGAAAAACCATGGATATCTCTAGGCTTTCCCAGAGATATGCCCATGGAGGGGCTGAGGAGGGGGGGCACTGTTGCTGTTGCTGTGGTTGCTGGAGTGTTCTCTCTGGCCTGAGGACTCTGCCCACACACCCTCCCTGTCTCTTTCTTCCACACCTGTGGCACATGTGGAGGCACTGAGTTCAATGGTGGGAAAGTGATTGGGTGAGCAGTGGGAAGGCCACAAGGAGCGCATAGGGAGCAGAGCTCCTTCCTTTCCTCCTCTGCTGGGTGCCTCCTCCACCTCTGCCTCTCGGCTGGTTTCCAGGGGGGAGGGACCAGGCCCTGGTGAGCAGAGTGGGGCAGAGCCAAAAAAGGGGTACAGACAGACAGATGGGCCTGGTGGGCTGGATGGATGGCTAGGAGGCGACCCAGGATGTGGGCTCACCAGGAGGAGGCAGAGGCCAACTGGGGGCATCATCTAGTAGGTAGCTATTTTGTAGCAATGGCAGTAATAATGGTAACAACAATGGAGAGCCCTGAGGAGTGTCTCCCCAGCCACCCATCTACTAGTTCTCTGTCCTCAAGCAAACTTGTGAATAATCAAATCTGTGGTAGGGCCTACTGCAGTGATGGTGAAACCTTTTGGGGCTGTGTGCTGCAAGAGATTATTTTTAAGGCACTGGGCTCTACCCGGTGCTGGTGGTGGGGCTTCCAGCCTCAGGGGGAGGGTGGGACGTCTGCCTTTTAGGGGGCAGAGTTTCCATGCTTCAGGGGCAGGGCTTCCACTCCCTTTTCCCAGCCTCCAGCTGAAGGGCAGGAGCCAGAGGGGCGTGCCTCTGGCTCCTTCCCCCAGTGTTTACTGGCCTATAACTGTCCATTTGGGACACTCAGTGGCTGGCAAGCAGGCTTCTGAGAACAGGAAACGGAGGCACACGCCTCCAGCTTTTCCCCTCCACCATTTGCTGGCTGCACCTCCACCCCCCAGGCCGTTTCAGACCCATAGCTGTCTCTCCAGAGACATCTATGGCTCTGAAAGGGCCCATGGGGGCAGAGATGCCAACACCATCACTTCTCTGCCTCCTGCCCTTTTCCTGGCCCTCAGCTCCCTCGGATAGGCAGCTGAAGGCCGGGAGAGGGCTGGGAGGAGGAGCCAGAGGCATGCGCCTCTGGGTCCTTCTTCCCAGCACCATTTTCTGACTTCCAGCTGGAGGCCAAGAAAAGGCAGGGAGGAGGAGGAACAGGCATGCACATGCCCCTTGTCCGTGGCCTGTGCCTGGAGAAATGGCATTGCACACCACCCATGACATGCGTGCCATAGGTTCGCCATCACAGGCCCACTGTGTTCCTAAATTAACTCTGAGTTCTCCTTTCCCTCCATAGTAATTCAAGACAACGGTTTGCTGATATGAAGAAAAACAAAGGCATTTGAGTAGGCATATGTTTTCAGTAGTGACTAAATGGTCTAAATTCTGTTAGCAGCCCCAACTAGAGTAGATTCATTGAATCAGAGAGACATTTGGTTTAATCACTCTACTTTAGTAACTTCTAACAATTGGATTTAGCCCATAATATCTTCTGCTGACACTTGTCGCCTCCCTACCTCCCTGCCCAGTACCATTTTACTTGCGAGTAAAGCAGAACAGAGCAGAGAGGAAGAGGGTGTGTCCTTTTTGCCCCACTCCTGGAGGCCCCCAAGCCCCACCCCCCACATTGGGTGACACCCCGGACTGGAATGCCCCTGTTCAAATGCACTTCTCTTTGTTGTCATTGGTCCTCGCAACGTCCTTGCTCTCATTTGCCGCCATTGCCAATTAATCCTTTTGGTTACAACTAGTAGTATGACTCTTTTGGCTGATCACATGGATTTCCACAGTCAATGAGGAAGTGGCACAGGCAATAAGGCCATAGACTGTATAGATATGAAAGAGGGAAAATAACATTAAGACGTAAGGACAGTAAGGGACAAGGGACACTAGACAGCAAAAATAAACATAATGTTGTGCGGTATTCTTGAGGTTTTGGAAAATAATGTAGGAACATAAGAATATTTGCTTCAGTCCTAGATTCTATTTTGTCTGAAGTTATGCAATACAGAACGGACTAATGATTCTTTTGATTATTCATTGCACAGGAACTAAGGTTGCAATCTTGTACACTCTTATTTGGGAGTAAGCCCCACTGAATACAGTGGGATTTCTGAGTAAACAGGCAGGACTCTGGTCCAAAACACACTGCAGAAATAATCCAGTTTGAGACCACTTTAACTGTCCTGGCTCAATGCTTTGGAATTATGAGATCTGTAGTTTTGTGAGACATTTTGCCTTCTCTCTCAGAGAACTCTGGTACCACAATAAACTACAATTCCCAGGATTCTCTAGCACTAAGCCAGGGAGCAGTCTCAAACTGGATTGTTTCTGCAGTGTGATTTGGACTGTCCCAGGGTTGTAATTCTATAGACAGTTGTTGAAAAGCAAACCTCACTGTTTTTGTTTTGTCGATTTCAATAAGCATGGATATTTGTAGTGCAATCGTATTTTAAATAAATAAAATAATAAAAGTTAGAAAATGTACGTAGTATGTTGAACAATTTGAAAGTTTGTGAAGAGAAGACACATTTTGTTTTATTGATTTTGATAAACATGGATATTTGTAATATAATCTTAGTTTAAATAAGTAAAATAGAATAAGATTAAACTTCATTGCCATCACTGGAGCTTACTTCTGATTACACATGCATGGGATTTTATTAATAAATATTTTACATATCTAACTTGGTAGTCAGTGTTGCTTTATTGTTAGTGTAACATGAAGAGAACTCACCTACACACCCCGATTTATAAATGGGGAAAAATAGCTTGTATGTGCAGTATCGTTTTGCAGATTTTTCTTTGATTGCAAAAGTGAATAAAATGTTCATATAACACTAGTGGTCACAGAGCACCAGAATTAAATTATTATTAGGATGAAAATATTTCTTGATGGACTGAAAGGCAGAGTGCAAAAATGGAAGTGAACAACCATCACAAACAAATGAAGGATGAGTGAACGAATGAACCTAAGAGTGATGGGTATTTGCTGACAGGATTATCCGTGATTTTCTTATTTCTCAGTTCGTTATCCATAGTAAACAATACTTTTGTTTTTAAGGTCATTATTTTGTCAGTTGTAGGGATTCCCAAGCAAGGTGAAGTCTGAAAAATAAAAGGCCAGTTTTCTGAATGCCAAGAGCAAAATTAGGATTGTGTGGGTGTTTGCCATATTGAATGTGCAGATTACAATCACATGACACAGAAGGATTGAAAAGGGTTCACCTTTGGCATGAAGTTCAAGCACAGTGAATACCAAACTATTATTGAATAATATTATAGCACACATCCATCTTCATCACCAATGAAAAATGGGGTTTCATCAATTCCTATTTTTATTTCTTCCAGAAACTACTCATCCTATATTGTTTGTCACATGTTAGATGCTAGATGGCTAGTAAACAAGATCATGTAATTCCCATGTACCCTATGAGCTTGTTAACTCCAATTTTTCCCTTAGTGGTATAAGCAGAGATCTCACTGTGTATAAATTTTGGATGACGTTCCTTACATTTATGTATGTGTGGTGAAAGCCATATATTTATATCCTATGGAGTGTTGTTATAACTTTTTAAAAGAAACCAATAAAGAATACATCAACAGACTCAGAAACATAGTCACATAACTTTCTGGAAAGCTTTGCTTGTCATTTCCCACATCTGTTTTTCTTAGTGCTAGGCATGGACAGATCAGGTTATTTCAAGTGTATGCCAGTTTGGCATTTGTCCGTTTATATGTTGTGTCCTGTTTCTGCATCAATCTGTGATTTTTTAAAAAAGGTATGACTGTTGCACAAGGGACACCATGGCTTAGCTGTTAAGGCAGTAACTCTGATGATCACAAGGTCAGCAGATTGGCAGTTCAAGACCCAAGCACCATGGGACAGTGAGCTCCCATCACTAGTCCTAGTCGTAGGTCTGTCAACCTAACAATTCAAAAGCATGTAAAAGTGCTTTAATGTATATATACCCAGTATAAAAATAATATGCTATGGCAAACATATACCTTACGCCACTTATGGGAGCATTTCTGCATAAATGATGCTATTGTCTAGGGTCTGTGCCGTAAGGTCTGAGGTCTGTGCCTTAGCTAGTTGACCTAAGCACTGGGTTTGCCCATACCATTTCCAGGGTGACATGCAAGAATTTTAAGTTGTGCTTAGAAATGAACTGGGAACCAGTTGAAAACAAATTGGATAATACAATTGGTGATGTGAACACCAGAGATGAATCTATCCACTGCACTGCAGCTTTGTGATTTCTGGTGACACATTCCTTCTTTTCTAGTGTTGTGTGACTGATCGAGGTTCCTAAGCTTTAGCTTGCAGTACATTCTAAATATGTGTGATTGAAGAGTACTAATGGGAGATTTAACCTGTAGAGATCACCACTTAGCTCTGGGAAAAGGAAGACATCACATGGCAATTCACTAGGAAGACACTGCATTGTGAACTATGGTTTAGGATTTACTGGATTGTATCAAAACATATTCCTGTACTTTCCTGTAATTTGGCATGGTAGTATACAGAAAATAAGATAATTATTCTACTTCAATACATAGCGTAAACATTCAAGGTCCAGTTCATCTCTTTGGTTGTTGATATTAGCAATGGTATATTACTGAGAAAAGAGCAGCAAAAGTTTCTCCCTAAACCTGCTTCCTTTAGCTACAAAATATTCAGCCGATGATTAGCAGGTTCCTGTTCTCCTTAGATCAACCTTTTATCTCTTGGCAGCAATAGAGAAATAGCATCTAAGATGGTTTTTACTGTGTTTGTTTTTATTCTGTATCATATTCAAAGCTTGGCTGGAAATATTAGGGGAGTGCAATCAAAGACAGGAACCTTTGTAAGCTCTGATCATGTAAGGATACTTACAACATTTTGGACACTGTTCAGTATAGCAGGATGGAGCTGTATGATTAAAAATATTTTTTGCTTTTGCTTGTTATAATGGCCTGTGGTCATGATGGCAAACTTTGAACAGAACATCACTTGTTGAACAGATTTGCCTGGAAGATGAGAATACAACCTTGTCTTTTTCAACCAGTTTTTTTTAAGGGTGTTATGCCATTTTGTCAAAACAACCTTCTGCAAACTGGGCCTGGCTTTGCTGGATTAATTTAAATCGAACATTTATCCTTTCTAAATGTCAATGAAGTACTGCCTTGCTGAGAAAAGTGGAAAGTCTTATGCGATTTACATTGCTTGCTATGTGCCTCCCCTGCTCATCTGCTGACTCTTGGTGTCATCATGTTAGAGACCATTGGAAATGTTGATTATAGTTTTCCAAACATTATCTAGATGCTCTTGAAGAACAGAAAAATAAATTAATCAGTGAGTTAGCCTTGAGAATACAACCACATTCTATGCTGAAGGCAAATTTCATTATGCTCTCTTTTATTGTTCTGCCTTTAATTGTGTTTAACTGGGCCTGTTTTTATGTAATGTTTTAATTAAGATTTTGTTTTTAAAATCCTATTTACCATTGTTAGCTATCCTGAATGTGACCTATAAAATGTGTACTATAAATGTAATAGCAAAACCCAATTGTAGTGGTCTGAATGTTGGACTAGGGCTTTGGGAGACCAGGGCTAAAATCCTGCTCAGCCATGGGCAAGTCACACAGTCTCAGCTTCAGTGGAAGGCAATGGCAAACCCTTTCAGAAGCAACCTTGCCAAGAAACTCCCATGATAGGTCTGTCATATGTGAGCATCTGAACATTCCCTAATATATTTTCAGCTATACTTTGATGTAACATTAGGCACCAGCATGACCGGATGCAGTTGAGATGGCATACATAGCACTGGAATAGGTAGTGTGAATTATGTGTGGACCTAGCCATGTGGAAAGGTATGGGCTGAAGGACCTTACTGGAAAGAGTGCTGCTGCCACCCCCACCCCCACCCCCCACCCCATATTTGTGATGGAAATTTGAAACCCAAAAGATTAGTTCTGCCAGATCAAACAAGGCCAGCATCCCCGTTTAATCTCATTCCCACCATCTCATTCCTGGGGACTCCAGATCTTATATAGATGTTGTAAAGTCCATGAAGCATCATTGATCAAAATCAAACCTCTCTCATTTCCCAGGTATCAAAACAAACTCTCCACTTTGGAAACCATCTCAGGTTCTGTTAAGGGCCAATTCAGCTTTTGATTTCTGAGTTTTAAGGGTGTAAATAGCACCCCAAAACTTAGCCTTCCTGCTGCAGTGCCCCACTGCCACTTCTCTGGTGACTGAGTTGTTACTCCTTTGTTCTTGCCTGCTTCCCTAAACCTGCATAGTCAAACCTCATGGTTTAAGTCACTTCTGCTTTCCATGTACCATCACTTCAGGATTGGTAAGATATATTCCCTTATCCAGCCCTCAACGGCTGCTGTTCCCTTTCATTTTTCTATATTCGGTTAGCTCTGTATACTGTGTTGCTCTAGTATGTGTTTTCTTCTATATTTCTCCCAATAAAAGTTCATGTTGTTCCCCTGGCCTGGAGTCTCTATCAGTTATACTGGTTCAGTTGGTGCTCCGTTCTTGCATATGTTACCCTCCTCTTGCAAGGCCAAACTAAATATTCCCCCAAATATCTAAAGTTAGATTGCAACTGTCAGTGGAGGCTTTACTTAGTGTTGCTATAAAATGACATGAAGGCACACAACAACAACAACATCAACAAAATAAGTAGTCTTCAGGTTTGAATATATACATTGCCGTATGTACATCTTTCAGGTGCCAGATTTTCCCTTGCTTTTACTGAAACAAATGAAAGACAAAATCTAGTGGCAGACTTCCATAGGTAGTATAGTAGAATCTAGTTGAACTGGGATGGAAAGATTGATTCCTTTCTTCCCATTGTGGCCTTTCTGCTCTGTGTACCCATGACCCAAAATTAGCTCTACAAGGATGGAAAATCCTCAAGAATTTGGAGATGGCAACATGGAAGACTTCAGAAGAGAGAGGTAGTGGGGGTAATCCCTTTCTAACTTCTAACACCACTTAAACTCCTCAGAAAATAGATGCAGGGTAGTTTGTGTCTGTAGGTTCTACACGTCAGAAGTTATTGCTAATTTAGAACCAGTACATTTCACAAGGTTTTATTTCTCAGAACTTTCCTTCAGTGCTTTTCCTGCTTTTCCCTTAGAAATCAACAATCCATAAATTGGTGTCAAGTGAAAACGGTATCACTCTGTCTGGTTCATCCAAGGGAAAGGAAGAGCCTGGATCCACCCACTGAATAAGCAGTAGCCAGAGTGCAAGGTGTCAAGCAGGAGAAACAAGAGGAGGACAGATTGGGAGGCATAAAGCTGAAACAGCCCACACATTCTTCATTGCTGAAGAATGATTCAACTAAAATATGGCAACAACATAAAGCAAATTAAACTGCTTCTCATCTTACTTGGAAAAGATAGATATGCTCCTGTTACTCTGAAGACACAACCCAGCAGTGTGAAAATAACTCTACTTGTCTCTATTCTGCAGGAAGTGTCAAACATGGAAAAGGTATGGCCACTTCTTTTGTAATTCTGATAGTAAGAAGTGGAATAAATACTACTGATCCTGCAGCACAGTCCAAGCAGGGTCAGCTCTACCATGAAAGAGAGCAAAACAATGTGTCTCATGCATCCTGAAAGACTGGCAAAATGTGAATTATTTACTTTGGCCAGAATCCACTTAGGCAAATCTGTAACCTGGAGTTACACATATGTGACTATTTCATATTCACAATCCCTGTGTATGACATAGTTGATGGGATTCATTGGGACCAAGAAAGTCCCCCAAATTCCACTTACTGGGCAGCACCTGTTGAGATGGATAGGAGTATGTTCCCCTGTCACTCAGGAAGCAGCTGAATGATGTTTCCACCCTCCTTGATGTTTAGGTGGAAGCTCTTGTAATCTGATTCCACAGGTTTGTATCCAAGGGTGCATTTAAACTGTAGAAATAATGCAGTTTGACACCACTTTAAGTGCTGAAGTTCAGGATGACCGGTGTTCTCCTTTTTCAAGACATGTCCTGTATTTCAACCTTCTGTCCAGGAGGAATTCCAAAATGTCCTCCATTAAAAGCATGAATTTACATTTATATGATTGTTTTTCGCTTTAATTTGTTCATGTTCTACATTTTTCTTGAATGTCATCCATTTTTGGTGCCCTGTCCTCCTTTGCTGTTATGACACCGGGCTGCCCTGGCTACAGTTCCATCCTATGAACTCCTGGCATTTAGAATAGAATAAAATCATTATCACAGACCAACACAAAATGCCTTTTAAAAAGTGCCTAAAAATACCAAGATTCTGTAGGATGGAGCCCTGGCAGTTAAAGTGGTATTTCTACAGTGTAGATATAGCTCTATTTGTTGGAGCAGCAGAAAACAAACTTGCTTCATCTTCTACAAGATGTCCCTTAAAATGTTTCACGATGGCTGTGATACCATCCCTTGGGCTCTACTTTGCAAGCTGGCTTTACTTATTCTGCCCCTAGAACATGGAAAGGATGATTGCTGGCTGGGTTCTATGCTCAAGGTGATGTTCTGCCATGAGCAGAAATGTTTCCCAGAGAAGGTAGTCCTTGTCTTTCCCAGACTGGCTTTCTTATCAGAAGTTTTGCAGTGGGCTTGACTGGGCAGAACAAAGATTCCCAACCTCCCATTCCAGAAAAGAGATGAAATAATTAAAATACTTGCAGTGCCAGTGGTGAAACCAGCATCAGGCCTGACCTCAAGTGAAAGAGCCCTCCCTTCATGACAACACCACCTGGTCACCTAGGAGGGAGTGAAAGGACTCTAGAAGAGGCCTAGTGACACCATCAGGCTTGACCTCAAGTGAAAGAGCCCTCCCTTCATGACAACACCATCTGGTCGCCTAGGAGGGAGTGAAAGGACAGGCCAAACTCCATCAGGCCTGTCCTAGATTAAGAAGCTGAGCCCTCCCTCCAGTCTATCTGCCTTGGTCCAGGCATCAGAGGGAGAGAAGAATATTTGGACCTGATCCCCTTCCCTGCTACCAGTCCCTTCTCCTTTTGTGTCATGTCTTCTTAGATTGTAAGCCTGAGGGCAGGGAACCATCTAATTAAAAATAATAATTGTAACCCACTCTGATAGCCTTTAGGGCTGAAGGGCGGGGTATAAATAAATAAATAAATAAAATTTGCACAAATATTTGGAAATCCCCTAAATGGCCTAGATAACACAATTGCAGTAAACAACTCATTACATCAATTGTAATGACACAATCACTGTATTCAACTCATTCACTGCAGAGCAGTAGTTCCCAAACTGTACACCAACATACACAAGTAAACTTTGAGAGAGCCTCCCCTGTGCTGCAAATTAGGCATGAATTGCAAAAGGAACAGGGCCCAGTGCTTTCTGTCCACAGTGGAGGTTGTCCACTATATCTCTTCATGATCTGCTCCTATGTCCTTGCCTGCTCCAGCCTCTATGGGAATCAGGAAATTCTCCTGCATTTGTCATCTGGTGCGTGCTGTCTTCTTGTACAGAGCAGGCAGGAGAGTCCTCATACGCAGCAGAGCTAGCTTATCATAGCTAGAAGTAAATAAAGGCACATTGCCATCTATACAGCCCTCCCCCACTGCTTTCTAAGACCCTTTACTTCCAGTGACTAAAATCAGCTAACTCCACCAGTGATGTGACTGGATTGTTACTCTTGATTCACAGGTAAAGCACAACAGCTCCCCCTTGGAGGAGAATTCCTAATACCTCTTTGCACGATCTTTTCTAGACTGGTCTTCTTCCAATGTGGAGGCAGAGTAAGTAGCACAGAAACATAAAAGGTGAGCTCTAAAAGTAAAGGTCTTCTAGGTGTCAAGCACTTTTCTGCAGATTACTGCCCATTCAATCTCCTTTATGGAAAAAAGTAATATGAAGAGGATAAACATGGTATGCTCTAGATGTATTGTACTATCCCAGTGGTTCTCAGACCTTTCACATTTGTGACCCTCTTTACATCAACATTCAGACGTCACCCCAACTCAACATAGAATATGAACAATTTTTTTGTTTAGTGTGTACATTTTCCTCCATACATTCATTATTCATATGAAACATTTTATAAGGAAATAACTGTTTTACTGTATATACTCATGTATAAGTCTAGAAATTTTGGTCAAAAACCTGACCCAAAAAACCTAGGTCGACTTATCCACTGGTCAATATAAATACTGTACTTCAACTCTTATTATAAAAAAGGAACTGTCCCCTTGTGAAAGGCAAGAGCGTAATCTATCATGGAAGCACTGGCCTTCCTTAATTCTTTCTTCCATCCAGCCTTTAGTGTGAACTAAAACAGTTATGCCTGCTGGAATTTTGTAATTTCTTTGCCATTGTTTTCCTTTGCTTCATTATTTAGATCCTTTGTTACATGCCCCTAAGTTTTACCCTCAACTGATCCATGGGTCACATCAAAATCCACAAATGTGGCCTCAAAACCTGTCTTTGACTTATATATGAGGTCAACTTATAGTCAAGTATATACAGTAATTAGAACAGTTTTGTTTAAATAAATCCGATACTTAACATATGTACATTTTACACATACTGTCTCACAAACAACTGCATTCACACACACCAATGCTTACATATATGTACACATTCAGTCATGCTCTTTCATTCATTCTTTCCTTCACTCACACACATACTCATTTAATCTCTTTAGGCCCCATTCATACTAGCCCATTTGCCCTGGTTAGATCCAGATCAGATTGTGCATGCCATTACCGAATCTCTCCGGAAAGAAGTTCATACTACCCTTTGCCCCGATCGATGCTTCCCGGTGCATTTTACCCCGCTGAAGTTCATACATGCAAAAGTAACGATTCAAGATGGAGCCTCCTAGTTATCAATCAAATTATGTCATGGTGACTTCTGATGCAGCCATTGACTGTGTGAGTGCACCATCTGCACTTCGCTTTTTAAATATACTTTTTAAAATTTGATAGAATATGTGCATGGAACATAGGGCTGGGAGCATCCCCCCCTCCTCCTCTTCCTCCTCCTCCTCCATTTTTCTCAGCACCAGGAGTGCTTCATCAGGCATTTTTGAATTTTTAAAATTATTTTTACAATTTGACAGCTTATACACATTCTACATGGGGCTATTTAAATGGGAGGGGGAAGCCCCAATCCATATATGGATAGTTGGGTTCCATATATCGATTGGGGTTCCCTCTCCCTTCATTTAAATGCTCAATATGAATGGGGCTCTTTCCTCCTCCCGTTTAAAGAGCCCCATGAAGAATGCGCATAATCTGTCAAATTGTAAAAATAATAATAAAAAATTCAGAAGTGCCCGAAGAAGCATTTCTGCTGCAAAAAAGACAGCACTGGATCAAAGTCGGTGGTTGCAGGGAGAGGAGGCATGTTTCGCCCCCTGGCTTTTACCCCTCCCCTGAACTTGACCCAATCATGATTAGAGCGAAGTTCACATTTGCTTGAACTGGTTTTTCCGAAAAGAAATGGTAAATGCCCTGCTTTCGGAAAACCCGAGTTTAGGGGGATTTGCACCGCAAAGGGTGTGCAAAATCCGGATTCCCTAGTGAAAAAACCGGCACCAGTATGAACTTCTTGATTTTAATCTGGGTTACAAACCGGTTTATATGGTAGTTTGAATGGTCCCTTAATTTGCCCT